>OU612002.1:11481880-12681880 GCA_914767915.1 Agriopis aurantiaria | reverse complement strand
CCTTGCTGATGAGCTTCTTGGCACGTTTCTCTAACTCTGGAATTAGATTCTGGATGCGATCTATGTTTGATGGTGCCTTGTCACAATTTTATAACAGTGTTTCTAAATTCAAACACAAGTGCACAATTTTCTGTAACTACCCGCATCGATTACTTCAATGTAACATTTCGATGCTATCGCTCAACAGCGGTGAACAAACACCTAGGGGAAACTAGCATATCCAAGAACAAGACATAGTGCATTCACTAACATGTACTGGGACATCATGGTAGATTAGGGCCCATCCTCTCTCTCTCTCTCTGAGAGATAGATAAATAAACTCTTTATTGTTCACACCACAAATTACATACACTCGATAAAACAGTTTAAAAAAAAATGTGCTTCAATCGGTGGCCTTATCGCTAAGAGCGATCTCTTTCAGGCAACCTTAGGATGGAGAGAAGGCCTGAATCCCAGCAGTGGGAACATGAAAGGCTTATAATGATGAATTTAATGTTTTTCTCCGAGTGTTTTTGCTGATTGTTTGATTGTTTGGATTCCAGGTGGCCCTGGCCAAGACTAGAGTGGAGCTGATGCAGGCCAACAGCCAGCTGTACGAGGCTGTGCGCCAGAAGGTGGACCTTGGACAACAGCTAGAGCAGTGGCAGGCAAGTAGCTATGATTAATCACTAACCTACTTTTAGGATCAGTTGATTATGTATAATGTACCTAATCGTCTTTGTGCCATTGTCTTCCTGATATATTTTGTACATCCCATATCGATGGGTAAATAAAATCATGTATCAGATTCAAGACAAGCTCATCATCATCATCATTTCAGCCATAGGACGTCCACTGCTGGACATAGGCCTTCCCCATCGATCTCCAAAAAGGCCGGTTGGAAGCGGCCTGCATCCAGCATCAAGACAAGCTCAGTCTGACAAAATCAATTTATGTGCTATACTTACCATTATAAACCTTCCTTGTATTCTACGGATATGTCTAGACAAAATAATGTAATCGGACAAAATTATTATATTTTGATAGATACCTATTACCTTATTTGATAGATACCTTTTTTTCTTTTCGTGCATTTATCTTTTCGATCCGTGAAGTAACGTTTTATTTTATCATATTCCAGATGGACATGCAAGAGCTGATCGACGAGCAGATGAAGCACAAGCTCACGTCTGAGAAGCGGCGGAAACTCCCCGAGCCAGTCGCTCCCACCCGCACCTCCAGAATCCTCGGATTTTTTCAGAGGTGATCTGCTGTACCCCCCTATTCGTCTCCCTACATGAAGCCATCGACCTACCTATATTAATATACCTAGCTATAATAAAACACTACGATCCTTTATCTTTCTCAACGGCAATAATTTTACTTTTACTCCACAATGATACAACGGCAGCGGCGACCGCCATCTTGTTCGATGTTCAAACTTTTGGCGCGTTTTTAGGTTATGCTTTCCTGATATTCGTAAAACCGTGTGATTTTTACACCCTTGCAGTGATCGTTAGCATCGTAGTTAGATTGTTAATAGTTAGTGTAATTGTATTTTATAATGTTTTTACGAGTTTTGTTTTATTTCATTTGTAAAGAGGATTTATTTTGCATCTGACATTTATGGATTGGTTAGGGCGGATGTGGTTACAACTTGGGTACAACAGATTTAGTAGAATGGACTTGCTAGGAAATCGTATAATCAACTCTAGTCCGTATTTAAATCGAATTTACGAAACATGACATCAAATCGAATACGACATTCTGTTTCTTTTTTTATTCCACGAATTTATAAATCATCATAATATTGTGTCAGCCATTTTAACATTCGCCATTTTGTTTAACCGTCATTCGGGTCTAACCTCTCCATTGCTTTGTATATAACAATTTTAATCATTAAGGTTATACTGTACTTATAGTATAGTTTTATTTCACTACAAGTGAGACGTTTGGTGCACCTAATGTTAGCTTAGATTAAGAATAATTATGTCATATAATTATCAATATATAAGAAGGACATGAATAGCCATATTAAATATGAGAAAGATGCGAAAAGGCATAATATATGTTGCAATTTATACTTAACAAAGTTGGACTTAAAATGTTTTTGGTAACATAGTGAACTAAAAATTACTTCAATTGAATTATGACCAATTGTTTACAGTACCTACCTAAATTTTGTAGTTGATAATATAAAATAATATAATATACAAAGGCAACTTTTACCTTATACATATAGGTAGGTAATTTTTTTTTTAACGCTGATAAGTCTGCGTTTGACCACCAACTCGCCTGTTGGTAAGCCAAGTAAGTTTTTGTATATTTTGCAATGCAATAATTGTTCATACATACCTAGTGCCTTAGAAAGTGCCTGGCTTGGTCTGTCGGAGTGCCTTTTCGTCTTATCATCGTAAATTGTATTTATTAAATAAAATTTACAACAATTTTTAACATAATAATGATTAATAGAATTGGTACTTAATGAATATACCTAGGTACATATTTATTATATTAAATAGTCAGGATTCTTACACGTTTTTATGCTCAAACAATATTGCTCAGGATACGATTTATTTTTATGGGAAAATACCTATACTTTAATACATCTACTTACCTACAAATATATATTTATTTATATTCACTTAGTTATTCAAACAGTTTCAGAAAATCATTGTATTCCTTTACCTACCTGTCTATTTAGTAAATATCCTACATATTGTTAAAATCCGTCCAGGTTAATAAT
Source organism: Agriopis aurantiaria (assembly GCA_914767915.1). Lineage (NCBI taxonomy): Eukaryota > Metazoa > Arthropoda > Insecta > Lepidoptera > Geometridae > Agriopis > Agriopis aurantiaria. The sequence continues at coordinate 12,679,155 of OU612002.1, read as the reverse complement.
AAAAAACCCAACGTAGTAGGTATTTAAAAAAAGTAATTAACGGGTCTACTGAAATGTCACTCACAGAGAATGTGTAATTTATTGGCCAGTGTCTTTTATGTTATATGACAAGATTGTAAACGACCAAAAACCTATGTACCTAATATAATATTTTATGGAGCCAAGTCAACTTAAAATGTTATTTGTATAGGTATATAATATGATGTTTACCTATATATTTTATAAATTCAACTTCAAATTCTTGTATATTTATTCAGTTATATTATTTTATCCACTGCGCAGTATAAAGACATTATAATAATTTATTTTTAAGACTGAATTTAAATATTGGAATGGTGTAAAATTTTCTTTACACTTAGTTGAACTTTTTATTATAATTTCATGTTTCATGACATATTTCGGGCGTTTATTTTCTGAAACTGAGCTCAAACTTAGGGCGAGTATAACTTCATAGTTATTCTTTGTTTTTATATTACCTATACAATGTTTTACTATGTACGTAGTCTGTGTATTTTAGATGTCCAATCATGTATACAATAATGGCGGATAGTCCACCAATGATAACGACTAGCGAGAAAAATCATAGCTGTCATTGGTCGAAATACATACCGTCTTACCACAAAAGATTTAAGCACGCTTTAGACAAGTGTTTAGCATATTTTTCGCAGTGAAACAATTGCTAAACACATGTCTAAAGCGTTCTTAAATCTTTTGTGGTAAGACGGACCATGTTTACACAGTTGCACGTCTCAAAATTAACACATTGTCCTTCCATATTATGACGTGAAATCACTGTAAACGTAAAAAAGAGATGCGGGAGTTTTGGTAATAGTTGAATACATAATTCGTAATACAATGATGTAAGTACATATCGTCAATATTGATTCTGAATAACAAAAATATGGTCATAATTAAATATTTAGTTAACGGTATGTTCTATAAAGTTGGATAATAGAAAACGAAACAAAAAAGGTACACTTTTTAAATTTTGGCGTGTCAAAGGTGTGTAAAAATTATCTACGGACTTCATTCCATAAGATTTCGTCTTGATAGAAAGGAACGTACAGGACCTTAGTATACTTAGCCTTAAGTATACTTAGCCTATGTACAGGACCTACGTTGGTCATTTCGTCAGCTTGTCAGCAAGATTCCCACAGAATCGATAAGCTTGGATGTAAAATGCAATCTCCTTAAGTATTTCACTAGATACCAGAGTATCTAACGAAAAAGTATCCGAGATTTGAGTTTGATTGGCCTGCTTTACAAAATACCCTCTTACCAAGTCAGTACTTAATTTTTTCACATTGGTATAAAGACGAGTAGGTCTTTTGCTTGACGCTGCCCTTAAAGTTGCAATGCCACGCAAAATTGTAAACTTTAGAAGAAAAACCTAGATTCTCGATTTTCTTTACGTTTAATATTTTTATTGTACCAATATTGTTAACAAATCTAACCCATCATACACTAATATTAAGTGCGAATGTACTTAAAAATATTTGGTAAGAAACTTACTTAAATAACTGTAATTTAAAGTATTGTAAGATCTAAATCATGACTAGAATAAGATACCATTTAAATAATTTGTTTGTGGAAATAATAAATAAACAATGAATTGTAACTTTGGTTTTATTAGATGGGAAATACGTCTGACCCACAACAAAAATCACGTCACGTATTCAAATTTTTCGTAGCGACAGTCACTTTGATAAATTACGAATTTTGGCAATATGCAAAGATCCCTAAAGGGACCTATAATAATACTTCCAGGGCTATGTTCCAGGGCAATTTGTTATAGTAAAGCTGTCAATAACCATCATGACGAAAAGAGATGTCATGTTTTTTTTTATGGGACCACAAGTACCACCACTTGGTAAGTTCCCAAATTTCGCGTATCAGGATTGTATTGTAATATAAACTAAACAAAATACAATCTAATACTAACACTATAAATACAGTTAGACTACCCATAGACCGTTGAAGGTCTAAAGACAATCTAAATACTCAAGCCCATCAGTTGACAGCGTACCCAGCATGCTGGGCATTAGAATTTTTATGTTTAATTGTTGACCAACCTTTTCAATGTAATAATGAACAAGATATTATTGATAAATTATATTATATTGTCAATGTCGCGGGAAAGATGGCATAGCAAGAGAGAAGCCTATACCTACATAGCTACCCAGCGGTGGGATTAGGAAGGCTGTGGATGAATTAAAAGAAATATAGGACCTGCGGCATAGTAGATTTGATATTGTGAATTAAGTTTATCCATACTTGATAAAAACGGTGAAGGAAAACATCGTGAAGAAAACCGGATGTCCAAGAACTTCAAAAGTAGGTAGTTAGTACAAAGACAAAAAGTTGTATTTAATAAGATAATATATGACATTTACCATCATGCACTGGGCCAGCATATGGTACACATCTGTGGCCAGCATGGTGGATTAGGGCCCATCCTCTCTCTCAAAGAAGAAAGGTCTGTGTCCCACCAGTAGGAACATGATAGATATTTCTGACTCTATTTCCAAAGCAACCTCGAGCATTTTTCGCTCCGAGCTCAATAAGCGACAAAGGATCAGGCAATAGGCTGGCCAGAAGAAGAAATCTGTGGGAATTCGACGATGGGATATGCGCGTTCTAGAGTGACGACAGTGAATCGTCTAACGTAGTAGGCCGTCCTGAAGACAGGAGGAACGACGGACAGGAAAGGCAGCTGCCGGTAACTGGCACTAATAACACTAGAAATAAGCACTTGTGTAAACTGACTTGCCTCATATGACGAACATGAATCTGAATCTGAATCTGAATCTGGATGTGTAAAGCAGAAGGTTGGACCATGTGGTGGTTTTAGTAGAGACCTGCGTCCAGCAGTGGACAAACATTTAAATAGACTGGTGATGAAAAGGTATATATATAAACTCATAAAACACAAATCGACAGTCATAACAACTACGTTAACAAACCACTAACACATAGCATAGGTAGCATTGAAAACTGGATGGTACTTTTTGGTGAAACAAAGTCGCCTGTTGGTCGAGCAATTGAAAAAGAAATTACAGAAGAGAACAGTCAAAATTAAAACTCGTAAAGGACGTCAAATAATTGTGCTCTTGAGAAATAATTAGAGATTTTGTGAAACTCGAAAGTTTGTTTACATACAGATATTTTACAGTGAAAATATTTTAACATAAGCGTTGTATCGTGAGAAGCCAAAATGCCGTCGCAGGTGGAACCAAAGGTTATAGATCCAGAGGCGGAACTCAGCAATGTCCAGCGCGTGGTAAGAATGAAATATATTTTTTAAGCAAACTTTAATCTTTTACGGAGACCTTCATTGGCAATAGAAGGCTATAAAGAGCCTTTAAGATGCATAAGAATTCTGATACTAAGGCCAGTCAGCCCAATAAATGTACACATCTGGCTTCAAGGTTTTCAAGCTTATCGTCACTAAAGTATTTTATGCTTATCAGTCCAACGAAAAAGCAATGATCGGTACACCCAAGTTTTGGTTGAATGACCGAGGCCCTATATTTAATTAGCTGAGGTCAAGTACTAAGATGATTTCTTTTATGAAAATATTATGGTTAATGTAACAACAATTTTACCTTGCCTGTTAGCTACTAATCTACCGTGAAGCAAGCTGGTCGAAAAGCTATCTACCTGCCTTGCCTAGAAGTTTTTGATTTCCCTTGGATACGTACCAAAGGTTTCGATACTACGTTTCTAATCCGTATGGCCAAGGATTGGAACAACCTACCCGCTTCCTTGTTTCCTGCGAGATAATCTGGCCTTTTCAAGGCCAGAGTGAATAGGTATCTTCTAAGTCTGCGTGCTTCATCTTCGACCACATCGCTTACCAACAGGTGAGTTGGTGGTCAAACGCGGACTTATCCGCGCTAAAAAAATATACTAAGATGCCGTTCAAGTATCTTCTCAATGTGGTTTCCAGTTCCAAAAGCTGGCGCCGATGTGCAGCGTGGAGAAGCGCGCCGGCGGGATCCCTCAGCTGGCACCGCAAGAGAAGCAGCTCGGCATCCTCGCCTCGGAGCTCAAGGAAACACTGCTCTGTATCAAGGTTAGGATCTACTGAGAGAAGCACGAGACAAACTTCTAGAATAAACCTGAAAACTTACACCCCGTACCACAACCTGGGTTTCTAGTGAATAGGCATCTCATGGGCAAGAGTGCCCCCTTAGACCACATCGTCGCTTACCATCAGGTGAGTTGTGGTCAAACGCTAGCCCATTTCATCATAAAAAAAGGGTTGTCTGTGAAGTCAGTTTACGGACGATAATTTTCCGTGATAACGCTTAGGCCGATCGTGCCTCTCTAACGCTTGTTCTGCGACCGTGGAACGTGACCGTGACTGTTTTTCGTGCGTGCAGCCGGCGTTCACGTCAAAAAATTGTTTCGGGTAGCCTTCCAAAAAAAACTATTCAAATGTATATGCTTTAGCTGGCCCTTTTGAAAATTAATTGATCTCTATTTTTCTAGCTGCCTTTAATTTTAGATGAGTTAAATAAATTAGGAAAACAATACTGTTTATCATAATTGTCATTTATTACATGTACCAGTCTAATACATAGGTACGGCTAGGAAGCCAGGAGAGGCTTCCATCCAGCAGTTCTGAAATGTATACCTACTTAAGTAGATCAATAAGGTCTTTGTAATAGTAAGAGTTCACTGTACAAGGTATATCGTTAAAAAAAATCATACAAACACGTCAGATTTATCTTTCAGCTTGCCAGCAAAGGCCAACACGCGCTACGAGACCACCAAGTCAAGAAGGGAACCTGCAACTCTATCGTGGAATACGAGCACTTCGAGTCAGAACTGCGAGATGAACGCGCACAGCAAGCCGAGCTGGACTGTCTCAACTACCTAGCGCAGAAGCAGCTTGTTGAGCTGTTGAAGCAAGTGCCCACTGAGACTGATGTAAGTAACTATGATACAAATGCCCAAGGAATGCCTGCCTGCTTGGACTGCCTGAACTATGAGGCACAAAAACAGCACGTTATGAAACACATTTCTAGTCGCCTGCCTGCTCCATCTTCAGCAACTCGTCGAGTTGATTAGGTATATTGAAACTGCTAGTCTGTGGAATGCGCTGATTCTTACAATATGCGTGTCTTCTAATCGCGAGTGAATTTGTTTCTTTTAGGCAAGCGTGCTCTATTATAGATGCATCATCGCTTAACATCAGGCAATTTGGCGGTTAAACGCAAACCTTTTTTTTTTAATGGAACTTGAACTATCGAGGCTAATGTATGCAATTCAAATCGAAGCTGCGAAGAGCGTGTAATGGTGAGGAGACTGCTTAAACTAGCTAGTGCTGAAACAGCTCTCAAACTGATAAATTAAGCAGTGCTCTCCGAATCAAGTACAGCTCGTACTTGATTAGTTTTTATTTTTAGTTTCGGAGAGAGCCAACGTGCTGACGAGACAGTGGACTGTTTCAGTTGAAACAAAGTTGCAAAAATGTTATTTAAAGGGTACTTAAGTAATTTTTTTTGAAATAGTATTCTAAAATATATTGGATGTATAAGCAAAAAGAAGTAAAAGAGGTTTCTTCTCCGTAAAGCCCATTTCTTTACACCTTCAGGAGCTGCAGCTGATCGAGAACGCGGCCAACCGTCTCCGGCGCATGGAGAACCGTCTCGACCTGGCCACCAAGCGGTTCTGCGTCGTCAACTCGAACAACGCGCAGGTGCGCGAGGAGATCCACCGGCTTCTCGTTGAAAGGTATCAAATAGACATTTTCCGTTGAAAAGGCCATAGACACCAATAGTCTCCTGCTCCATCTTCAACAACTCGTCGAGCTGATTAAAATGAAACTGCTACCAGTGGAATGCGCTGCCTGTATGGGTGTTCCCCTATATAGTTACAATCTGGGTGTCTTCAAATCACGAGTGGTTTCTTCTAGGCAAGCGTGCTCCACCGTACACCGCATCTTCGCCGAGTTGGTGGCCAAACGCAAGACTAATAAAATAAAATAACATATTTACGTGATGAGACCCAGCCTAGGATACATTTTTAGAAACTTAAATTTTACATACAAGTTTAGTTGGAATGGCAATGCATGCTTAGCTGAATGACTTTAATCTAATTCCAATATGGCGTACTCCTAAAGATGGCAGACCCGTTATTATTTATGCACGTCCATGATTATGGAGGTATCATCAGAATTGCCAGATGATACGGCAAAAAACATAATGGTAAAACAAACAGATAGGTACCTATGGTAAGGTGGCGTGGCGGGGGCGAGCGCGCATCTGGCCTAAATCATTAGTTAAAATCACCTTGCAAACGACTTTTCTACCAATTTGTTTTGCATTTAGACTACCCTTACTAATATTATAAAAGCGAAAGTAACTCTGTCTCTCTCTCTCTGGATGTTTGTTCGCTTTTCATGACTAAACCGCTAAGCCGATCTTAACAAATTTTGGCAGGATGATAGTGTACATCATATGGACGAGCATAAGGTACTTATTCTCCCAGAAAATGTGGGAAAACTAGAAAATCGCGGGTAGCACCGCGGGATTCAGCTAGTAAGTTATATAGTTAATTGTTGTCACGTGTGCGTGAAAAATTAGTAAGTGCAGTACTTAATTTTTTTTTACTATACCTACCGCTTACCACGGCCAGAGCTATAGAATGACCCATTCTATAGTCCTGGCCGTGGTTAGCGGCATAGTAAAAAAATGTTTTTAGATAAAGGCTGATTAAAACTAAATCTAAAATAGAAACGGGTTCAACATCCAGTGGAACCGCACGATCGGCAAGCTGGTGAAAGGCAAGGAGTACTTGATGGACATCTTCGAGATCGCTGCCGTGGCCTTCGGAGACAGGGACGACTGTTGTAGAAAACTAGAGGCATTAAAATGGAAGGGGCTGTTCCAACTGAACAGGGATATCTCGGTAAGGAAAAAATTATCGGTATTGGTATTTTTTTTTTAGCTCGTTTTTTCTTTTTTTTTCATCATTTTAGGTTATTATGTTGGAACTGCTAGGACTCAGGCCTTCTCTCAGAGAGAGAGAGGGTGTGCCCTAATCCAGCATGCTGGCCCAGTGCATTTTGGTGAATGTCTAATGACTTTGAACTTTTGAGGTTCTTGGACATATCTACCGGTTTCCTCGCGATGTTTTCTTTCACAATTGTTGAGAGATGGCATCGAAACTGCACATAATTGATGTAGGTACTAAATAAATCATTGGTGAAGGGCCGAGGATCGAACTGAGTTCCGTCAGATTGTAAAGCGCACAATCATGCTACCGGTCCGTGTTCTGACATTTGGTCAAACACCTATATTAAACCGTTTCCGAATAATAAGCGTTCAAATTTTGTATGGCGGCCATCTTTTTGGTATGGTTGCCATCTTTACAAGTCAGGTACGCAGAGTGATGTCATTAAATTATTTCACAGCTTAGATTTTGAAGTACTTACACACAAAACAAAAGAACAAAACAATACAAGACTTTTTTTTATATTTAGAATGGTACCAAATACCATGTGATCGCCATACCTCTTGTCTTGTATCTTTATTCCAGGAAATGCAATCCTACGAAGGTGAGCTGAACCACCTGGCCAAGCTGGAGGAGTTTCTACGAGTGAAGGGATCCAGGAGAATCTGCGAGGCTGACGAGAAGGAGGAGATCAAACGCCAAGAGGAGATCCAGCGGTGTGAGAGCGAAATAGCGAGACATGATGCGCTGCTTGAGGCTATTTTTGTAAGAATCGAATTTTGTCTTATAGAATAACTTATCTGGAAGATAAGACTGCTCAAAAGTGATAGGCGCTTGGCCAAAGATTTTCTACTTGAGGATAGAAGTGGCAACGAGCCAGCCGATCACTGTAAATTGCTCTACCAATGCCTGCCCATTACCCATGCCATGGTTTCATAGATAATGTTTTTTTCCTTCATTGACAGTTTGTTCGGCTTCGTAAAATGCGTTCAGGTTATTTCCTATCCTACTCTATAAAACCACAAATTACAAGAATCTACCTAGTTGAAAATCTATGATTTAAACTGTCAATTAACATCAAGTGTGGCCAACACAATATAACTCCTATACATAATGTTTAATTTTGTTCGTCTCATCATCAGCCTACCATGTTCCATATTCATGTTATTATTTCCTAGTTGATCCGCCGTATCATACGTACCGTATCGTTACATATTCTGTGAAAATTTCAACTGGCTATCTATTATTCTAATTCATTTATTACAGGCTACGCCATCCATACCATAATTACACAATTTGACAATAGTAAAATCACACTATATATAAAACTAGCGGTCCGCCCTAGCTTCGCACGGGTATAGATTATAGCCTATGTCACCCGGGGATAGTGTAGCTTCCCAACAGTGAAAGAATTTTTTAAATCGGTCCAGTAGTTTTTGAGCCAATTCGTAACAAACATACTTACATACAAATCTATCCTCTTTATAATATTACTAGCTGACCTGACAGACGTTGTCCTGTATTAGAACTGTCAAACACGCAAAGTCAAAATTGTAAATCTTATTTTTTTACACCTAGGGTTACGTTATTGGAGTTTTAGTAAGGATCCTAATTTTTTTTTTGAAAATATAATATAGCCTATGTTAACCGGGGATAGTGTAACTTCCCAACAGTGAAGGAATTTTTCAAATCGGTTCAGTAGTTTCGGAGCCTATTCAATGCAAACAAACAAATAAACAAACAATCAAATCTTTCCTCTTTATAATATTAGTATAGATAAGTAATAAGTATATAAGTATAGATAAAATAATGCCAGAACAATCAAAGCAAATGTCAACGTATTGTGGTATCAATGTTATGGTATTAATATTATGCTTTGAAAGATATAGCCGTTAAACGGTAGGACGGACGGACGGACAGACAGATATGCAGACAAACAGCGTTGGCTTAGTAACAGGGACCCGTTTACACCCTAAAAGCCACCTGATAACTTTGATCCCCAGGGTTACTCAGGCACAGACCGAGTGGGCACCATCATACACAGGTTCCAAAACACGGAGATCGAGAACTTCTCGTGCTTCGTGCTGCTCTGCGAGGTGCTGCAAGAGTCCATCATCATGCGCCGCGAACTGGAGTTGCTACGCGAGAGGATCCGTAAGGAATTGAACTACCATTTCTTATAGGGTACTAGCTACCCACCCCGACTTCACACGGGTGTGATTTTTATTATGGGTACATATAAACCTTCCAAGGAAAATTATCTAACTGATGGTGAAAACCGCATCAAAATCCGTTGCGTGGTTTAGGAGTTAGCGGAATATACAGACAGACGCGGAAAGCGACTTTAATTTATACTCCGGTTCCGGTTGTTGTTCATTGCGTCTTCGTTCCCTTTGTCATAATTATAATTATTTAGCTTACACACAGTACTATGGGGAAGGAAGGTTCTTGAGTGGAGAACACGAACCGGAAGACGCAGCGTATATAGGTATATAGGCTTCCAACTAGATGGACCGACAACATCGTAAGGGTAGTTTTCCACCACAGATGTGAGAGGCAGATGAGCGGTGCGCGAAAATAAAATCAACCATTAGGGGGTAGGAGGCGAGCCTATTGGTCGACGTTTTCGCGCACCGTTCATCTCCTGCGGAAAAGCACCCTTAGAGTCACGGGCATCCAGTTGATGCAGGTGGCAGGTTATCGTTCAGTGTGGTGGTATATGGGGGACGCCTATGTTCAGCAGTGGAGTGGACGTCTTCTAGCTGATGATGATGATGATGATTCCGCAGTAGTATCCAAACATGCAAATGGCAAATTCTAGTGATATTAAAGCACGTCGCACAGCGCCAACAGCCCTAATGAGAACCAGCAAGAAAATATTTATGAAATCAATTACCTACATCTCGCGCGTGATAAAATATGATGCTTGCAAATTATTTTTTTTGTCATAGTACCTACCTTCTAGAAAAGTATATCCTTCGGCCATATGTACCTAAATTCTTTTCAGAAATAGATGTTTGCTTAATGCTGATTATGATGTTGTTGGGGTACCGCTGCCTCTTTCATCCACGTCGTCACAACAGCTAGCCTGCTTTTCATCATCATTACTTACACTACCATCTCCGCCACTGGAGCAACTGTGCCAGCGCCCCAGAGCCTCACTCCGATATTTCAAGGAGTTAGGTTGGCTCGGGTAAGTGTTGGTAGGGGGAAATGCACAATACACCCCAAGCAGGACGTCAGTGCAGGGCTTATCGCCCCGATTAAGAATAAGAATGATGTTGTTTGTTTCAGTGGACCAGCGCGACATAAACGAAGCTCGCGAGGAGTCCCAAATCAAGCGCTTAGCTCAGATGACGCGTGCGCTCGACGAACAACGAGTGGTCACCCAGGAGAAGCTGAACCAGAACATACAGGCGGAGGCCACTGTAGTGAAGGTGCTCAAAGGGATCGATGATTTAGTCAGGTCTGTAACTTCCATGAGCTTAGGTGTCTGTTATGTCTTCTCTCTTCTGTGGCTTAGGTCGTGAACGAACAACGCCGCGGTAATTTGGATTGTTAGGGTCCCCCATTCCCCCCCCCCCCTCCCCCTGGATCCGCCAATGCGTACCCAAACGGAAAAACCGGGACACTATTTTTTTTTATTTTTTATTTTATAGCCTTTTTTGCTGGTCAAGTTTCTTGCTTCTCATCTTGCAATGATGTCAATTATCTATTTTACTTTAAGATTAATTAATTATAATATTTTTGTTATTAATATATTTTAGATGTCAGATTTTTATGATATTATTAATTAGTCATTGACATCGGCTCCGCTGTATTCCTTCCAGCTTGCCTTCCGGCATAGGCCTCTTCCTGGGACACTATTAATAAACTATAATTAGAACAATTATCTGAACGACTAAAAATACTTGGGGCAAACAACATAGTATGTCATTATACCCGCACAAGGGGTATGTCATTTTGTACATTTATAAAAAGTAGGTATAACTTGTAGATGAACATAAAAGAAGCATATTTTTTTGGGAATTCGATAGCCAATAACAGCAACCCTCGCCAACCCTATGTGTAGGTATTGGTGCGGAAACTAAACAGCCTGTGGTTTTGGAGAAAATATCGCTATGTCGTTTTGTCCGCCTATGTTATTTTGTACGCCTTTCCCCTGCACCCCTTCCGCGTAACCTACTTAGTATAGGTAAACATGTTATTATCAAAATGTACGAATCATAAGTATATGTAAGTAGATACTCGTGCTCTCTATTCAGGTTAGCGCGATGTGACATCACGCCTCTGTTGTCTCTACTCGGCAACCACAAGGAGGTCACCAAGTGGAACGTCAAGAAGTTCCTCAGGATCCTCGAGACTGAGGTCAAGAGCCTTATTGAAGTCGTTTATGGAGCTGTCAAGGTATCACATGAATATTATTAATTTCCCCGATGGTTACAATCTGGGTGTCTTCAAATCACGAGTGAATCGGTTTCTTCTAGGCAAGCGTGCTCCAACGTAGACCGCATCATCGCTTAACATCAGGCGAGTTGGCGGTCAAGCGCAAGCCTATTATTTATAATAGAAAAAAAGTAAAATTACTCTCTCTCTACATTGCGAATAAAATACTTCTACAAATCTCAGAAGTGGGGAAATTAGGTAACTATATTTTTTTTGTTTTTTAGTTCTACAGAAGATTGGGTCTAAGTTGGGTCGCATTGGCCAGGCCGTATTCCACTACCGTATCCGGTAGTTTTTTTTCGCCACGTAGTGATTACTTGATCAATGCTCTAATTTATATTACAGCCTCCAGCGCCGACTCCTAAGGCGCGACCCAAAGGCCCCGTAGCTCCTCCACCGACTAAGCTAGTCGCCGATCCTTACGTGCAGGCTCTCAAGCCCAACAGGATCGAAAAACTTGTGCCGTATCAACCTTGCGCTTAGTAAGTGCTATTATAATATTATGTATGCGTAAACCTTGCTCAGCCATTTTAGTCATTAAATTTTCTACCATTTGTACCACTGTTGTTTTTTATGGCAATATTTTCACGGTAAAATAAGTTTTTGGCGCCAACGTGTATTTTCGTATGTTAATGTGTAATAATGGTGGATTATTATTTATTAAGTGCTCGTAAACGTGATCGAGCGTGGGAAAGTGATAAAACGAGGTGAAACAAGTATTTTCGTGTTGTTTCCAAAACATGCCTCTTGTAAAGCCTCCAACTCTTTACTTTGCTTGACTCGGATTGTGACTATATACATACATGTTTGACGCTTTTTAATACTATGTAAACTTGATTAATATTACGACTAAAAGACTCTGTATCCATGGTCATGATTTTTTTTACAACAACAACGCGGTACAATAAAAAGTTTTAAATCAATAAAACCAATAAAACAACGGCTAATTAAATAGAGCAATAACAACATCGTAAGTAATTTTCGTTTGTTACAGTTGTGTCGAAGACTACATCATGAACTTGGTGTTTGAAACTCCGGCCGTCCCAGCAGATAAAGAATACGTCGAAGGCATTTTCCATTTGGAAGACGTCAATACAAAGTTTGGAATCTACACATTGACCATTCCGGCGTAGGTTTTTTTTAACTTACCTAATGTTTGATGTTGTTTGATTAGCCATAGCTGATGCAGTAAATCTATCATACCATTACACCTATCTTGGACAGATTGTTCAGTTAGGTAAGTCCAACTTAGGCAAAGAGGTCGCCCGAAGAATCCAACTCGGATGGGCAGCGTTCGGGAAATTGCGTGACATCTTCTCGTCCAAGATACCACAGTGCCTAAAGACAAGGGTCTTTGACCAGTGTGTGTTGCCAGTGATGACATATGGTACTGAGACGTGGTCCTTAACTGTTGGCCTTTTGGAAAAACTTAGAGTCACACAGCGGGCAATGGAGAGAGCTATGCTCGGAGTTTCTTTGCGCGATAGAATCCGAAACGTGGATATTTGCAAAAGAACCAAAGTCACCGACATAGCTGTTAAAATTTGCAAGTTGAAGTGGCAATGGGCAGGCCACATCGCTCGAAGAACCGATAACCGATGGGGAAGAAAGGTTCTTGAGTGGAGACCACGAACCGGAAGACGCAGCGTAGGTAGGCCTCCCACTAGATGGACCGACGACATAGCAAGAGTCGCTGGCATCCAGTGGATGCAAAAGGCAGGCTGTCGTTCAGTGTGGAGGTTAAAGGGGGAGGCCTATGTTCAGCAGTGGACGTCTTCTGGCTGATGATGATGATGATGATGCAGTAAATGACTAACAATGCGAGTTGAGTGATAGAGCCACAATCGTATTTTCTGAAGAAAGGTAACAGTCGCTCGTTTAAAATTGATTACTATAGTCCTTTCCAAATAGCATGGCACTTGACAACCACCAGACTAACAAACTCACAGATCTACTACCTATAGATTTTCAATGAGCGTGGCTAGCTCAGTGCCTCTCGCTCATCATCGTATTTTCGCTCACTGCGCTTCTTGCAGCCCAAAATGCTACAACCAACCATTGTAAAATATCTTTTACAATTATTTCTCAGAGGAAACACGCATTTATCACATTAAATCACCAAAAAAAGGCAATAAATATAATTCAGACCCGTTTTGTTTGTCACTGATTATTACAGATTTTGACACTTGAGGTACCAAAAACAGGTCACGCCGATAAGGACAACAAAATCTATTTATGTCCTTTTCGTACTTGTGCTGAGCCATATCAAGTTGTCTCTTTCACTAAAATATATTGCCGATCTGGTTGTGTATATCTGTGAACAAACTAGTTTTCACCAATAGTTTTGACAGTAGAATGGAACCGTCTTACCACAAAAGATTTAAGAACGCTTTAGACATGTGTTTAGCAATTGTTTCACTGCGAAAAATATGCTAAACACTTGTCTAAAGCGTGCTTAAATCTTTTGTGGTAAGACGGCAAATCTTTAAAATAGTTTTGTGACGTCACATCCAATATTTACGAATCACGTTACATTCTATCGTACTGTCAACCCACCTGTCAAGTGCCATGTTATTTGAAAAGAACATAGATTTATAACATCAATGGAATAGTTCTTTTGCCACCTCAGGTATTAGCCAACTCTACATTAGATTTATGCCCAAAATGTTTTTTCTACTAGAAATCTCTGCAGGCCTAGCACGGGCATTGAACAAATTCTTTTCCCCGTTAAAGTCACTTGTTATTAGAAATAATCATCTTCTATGATACCTTACATAGCACGGCAACTGGGGAAAATAATGTTTCCATTAGTCGTTTAAAAACGAGACACTCTAACTAGACATTGTAAACTTATAACACTCCTCTGTTTGCGTCGAGGATTAAAAATAATAGCTTACAGCTGACAGCCCCGTTGGTCCAGTTGATAGTGAACCTACCTTCTGAGCTTGGGGGCGTGGGTTCGATTCCCACCTAGGACAAACATTTATGTGATGAACATTTGTGTTTGTTCTTCTGGTTGTTAATATTTATTTAAGTATGTACTAAAAACTATATATTGTATGTATGTTTATCAGTCTCTGGCAGCCATATCACAAGCTTTGCTTAGTTTGGGGTCAGACGACCGTGTGTGCAAAAATGTCCCGAATATTTATTATTATTTTTATTACGTATACTTACATATTTTTTGTGGTTTTTACTTACAACTTTTGACGTGATAACGTCTTATAAATCGATGAACGCCGGCTGCACGCACGAAAAATTGTCTCAATCACGTTCGGCCTGAGCCGCGCGTGCAAGCGAGAGCGCGGAACAAGCGATAGAGAGGCACGATCGGCCTAAGCGTTATGAAATAAAATTATCGTCCATATACCGACTTTACGGACAACTTTTTTATAGAATTATTTTGTTACTTACAGGAAACGTCACCCGTACCGTGGACCCAAAAAAGACTAAAAGGAAGACAAGTATTGACGTTATTTTATTATCAAGGTTATTGTATTTCTTTTTCTGAGTATAATTTTACTTTCATTACTTATCTACTTACATTAATAAATGTAATTACTCTATTATTTTAAAATCCACTACCTTTTTTTTTTTGTAAAGGCCACCATTGTATTACATTGTAGTAGATTTTGAAGGGTTTTGTTCACGTTTTGTTGATGGAGTGTAACGGTTCTAAAAATATCTTCCGTTCATGGCAAATGGCACATACGCTAGCAGTCAAACTTAACGAATAAAAAAGTCACCACGTTGACATAAAGATCGTTGACAGAATGAAAGTGACTGACGTAATGTCAGATCGCTTTCACCTTTAAACGAAACAAATATCAACCCTCATTTAATAACAAAATAATATTAAAAACTGGGGTAATACGTAGCTTCTAGAAGCAAAATATGATATAAAGGCCTCCGGCCATAAACACGGCTATTGCCGCCTCTACGTTTCCAAGTGGAAGTCGCAAATTTATATCTGAACCTAATTTAATTTCGAACCCCGAATTGCAGATAATCGGGTGAGTTTTTTTGTTGAAGTGTTTAGGTTTTGTGTTTTAAAAGTGTAAAATATATTTCTTAGTAATTTTCTGTACCACATTCTTTCTTCGTCTTGTGTTATTAGCTCTTCAAGCATTATTCTGTATCTTGGATCCTTCCGATCAAAATTATGTTTGCAACGCCGGTACCACGCCGTGAGACTTATGGGCGCCTGTCCCGATCTGCCACTACCTTCGTGGAACTCACGCGGCTGGACCGAGCGGCTCTTATTGTGCCACTCCTGATGCGTAGCCTTAACGCATTCCAGGGTTTTTCTCCCGGCATCGCAACATTGCCCGTGCTCCACGCTGGCCATACTCTGGCTGCCTCCGAGTACTACTGACTCTCGCTGCCGCGACGCTGACCATACACCGGCTGCCCTCCGAGTGCTACTGACTCTCGCTGCCGCCACGCTGACCATACACCGGCTGCCCTCCGAGTGCTACTGACCCTCGCTCCCAGCACGCTGATCCTCGCCAGCCGCACACGCTGCCCAGCTGAGCTTACTACGTGCCACGAGCCGCGTCGAGCCACGCGGCGATCGGCGCCTACGCTCTTAAAGCTAAGTCTCCTAACAAGAGACCAACATATTTTCTCACCACCTTCCGAGCTCACGACCCTCAGTCTAACTCGCATGTAACTTCACCTTTTTCTTGATTAAATTTTAGCTTATACTCTCATAGAATCTTTCTTTGAAGCGCCTGCCCACTGCTAGGTAGGACATAACCCAAGCATCTCTTGGGGTACGTTTCAGGAGCTTAATTATTAGGTATCATTAGTTTCTCATGATCTGACAAAACTTAATCGTGAGAAATCCTCCGGGGCGTCATATCAGGGGAACTAAATGGAAAATATGTTTGTTTTTTTTTTAATAACCCTTTTATTCCCTCACGACATAGTCAAAATTCCCTTTTGCAAAAGTCAGCCACGTCGGCCTCGGGGGGGTATCGAATGACGGCTTGTGATTGGAGACTTGACGCGACTCGACGCTTGTAATTGGAGACTCAAAAGGCATTCATTCAATTCGCGCCTATGATTGGCCCGGTCGAAATAGGTTAAATTTTGAACCTTTGGCTTCAGGTGGATAAAAGTTTAACATTGATGCAAAGTGCGGGTTTATTTTTCTTTAGAATGGAATAAACGATGTGATTTGATAATAAAGTAATTATGAAAGTAATAGCTGTGGTCAGGAGTCAGGACTAAACCTTTCGTATGGGGTGTATAGGGTGATCCATGTGTGTCAAGTCAGGCGGGTTGGCTGCGAAATGCTTGATCTCATTCATTGCCTCAGCAGATATCTGCCACAGATCTGGGTGGTTCTTTTTAAAGTCGTCGTACCATTTTTGTACCTAAGACAAAAAAAAACGTATGACTCAAAAATAATCGTTCAATCACAAGGTTTTATTTGGCAATTTTGACCTTCTTTTCGATCCCCAAGCTGCCTGGCAAGCGTGGGGATTATGGCAACACCCCTCTCTAAGAGGGAGGCCTTTGTCCAGCAGTGGACGTTTAATAGCTGCTGATGTGATGTGTGACCTTCTTTTTGATTATACTGTGCGAGTTTCTGAGAGGTTCAAGCGAGATATGTCATTTCATACGGTAAAAGCAAAGGCTGATTTTTTTTATTAAAAAGTGGCCAACTTCGTGTCTTGTTCGCGCACTGAGGGTTCCGTACCACCACAAAATACAATAAGGTTGTCCAAGTAACCGAATTACCAGTTATTAAAACGCCTTTCAAAATTGTGTTCCAAAAGTAATTTGCTACGCAGTTTGCTACAGGCGCTCGAGTTTAATAACTTGGTAATGAACAGAAATTTGTCACCGACTCGCACTTGGCCATTATTTATTGTTTGTTGTTATACTTTAGAGTGTGTACTATAATCGTGCCAAGTTTGACGCTTGTACATATTACGGTTTTTACATTAGAGCTAATACAAAAATACGTTTGTTGTATGGGTTTGTCTTTCGTTTTTATTTTTGACTTTTTTATTTAATCAGCCATAGCGTTACATATTCTGTGAAAATTTCTGTGAACTGTCCATCTATTACGGTTCGAAAGATATGGCCGTTAATATGTAGGACAGACAGACAGACATCGTAGGCTTAGTAATAGGGTCCCGTTTTTACCCTTTGGGTACGGAACTCTAAAAATCATCATCATCATTTCAGCCGACGTCCACTGCTGGACATAGGCCTCCCCCATCCGTTTATTACGATCCAAAAGGGCCGGTTGGAAGCGCACTGCATCCAGCGTTTACCCTCGGTCCGAAAAAATACCGTTAGGTATCCGTAGTCAGATCAGTGACCACACCCACTTTTTAGTATGCTTGGTCATCCACTCCAAATGAATTTGTCGAAACCAGGTACCAGGATAGCAGTAACGATGGAGAGGTATTTCATTCTAGATTCACAAAGACATCTCCAAAATAAATACCTTCGTATATTTAGAGAAGTCAAAGCCAATTGCTTCCAGCGTCATGTTAGTGTTGATGAGTTGGAAGTCGGCTATGGTGAGATGGTCCGCGGCTGCGTAGGCGGTGCCAAGTCGAGTCAAGTATGTGTTGAACACGTCCAGCGCTATGTGGACCTTCTTCAGCCCCAGAGGGGTGCGCTCGTAGTCGAAGAATATGGGCGCCATCTGGGTAAACAATGTTGACGGTATTCATTAATCAACTTCATGGAGTGGAGGAGCCACCACAATTTCGCCAATGCTACGTATTGGGATAAACCATCAAACGAAGGAGATTGTCCCGTGAGCACAATTTTGGACGGTGATTATAATTCCACCGTGAATTATCCAGACGACGCTTTTATGTACACTAAAACAAAGATAATTCTAACTATAACATATTTACACACACAAAATACCTTCTAAAACAACATTTAAAAAATCATTTATCTTCCTTTTTTATATAGTAACGTTTTTGCCGTTTTTGTTTTAGCAAGTGCCTTTATTTAATAAACAAAATACAAACTAACACTACATAAAAAGACTGCCCATAGACCGTTGAAGGTCTAAAGACAATACAAATGCTCAAATTACATAAATTAGTTATTTTCTATTGACAATCTATCTTTCTATATATTTATCTTCTATATTATATTTTTATATCATAGTAGCTCCGCGGTTACTCCACGTGCTACTCATGTTACCTACTCCTTCTTATCATCAGCTATTTGCCAGTGAAAGTCCCGTCAAAGTCCGTCCCAGCGTTTTGGAGTACAAAAAAATGTTAACTCATTTACTAGCCAGAGTGAATAGATATCTTCCCAAATCTGCGTGCTTCATCTTCGATCACGTAGTCGCTGACAAACAGGCACGTTGGTGGCCAAACGCGGACTCATTTGCGAAAAAAAAAACTATTTTTTTTTGTATGATAGGCGGTAAGTACTTACAGTATACGCAGATATATTAGCGTAATACGAGCCCAAATTAAAGCAGAGACGTTGGTTAACTATCGCCCTGAAAAAGACAAAGTAAAGTTAGTTACTTACAGGAAAGAAACAAAACAAAAAGAGTATGTACCTAGGAAGAAAGAGTTCAAAATCAAATGTCTGATAAAAACCATCTCGAATATTGAGGGGGGTCCAAGAGTAACACCGAGTAACCATTGACCCAATAGTGAGTATCTATGGAACTCCTGGCTTGGATAATATGGCTTGAATAAATAATAGTACAAGAAAGTATTGTACAACAAATTCCAAGATAAAGTTCATGGTGGAAGAACGCAGATAAAGGTACCTAACTATTTAGGTAAACCTTTTTTGATGGATCGAAAGATACACGGCTAAATTTGGGTTATATAGTTGATTACGTCCACTTGGCCGGCCGTTACGTCTTGACCACTTGTTACGACTTTGGTGGCCGGCCACAGCAGAGGGCACCAGAATCTCCATGGGATTACACCGGTGCGACCCTAGCATGTTGCCTGAATCAAAAGTCTTAGAAAATTCCCTCTACAACGACGCGGCGATCAATTCAATATTTTATTTATAACTCTATAGCTTCATCATCCGGTCATAATCTTCTCTGGGCTCGTTTGATCAAGTCAGATTCCTTAATCCGTACCACTCATGAGCCCAGAGGCCCTTTTCAAACGGTGCTTACGACTGACAGCAGGCATCCCTGCCTGTCTGTCGTAAATGCCAACCGCAACCGCTTCTCTGTCCATGGGTACCGGGAGTACCCAAGCAATAATCGCGACGCACTGTCAAACTATACCTTATTCTCTTTTTCTCGTGAATATCTCGGGAAAAGTATCAGTTTGTCCCACTCTTGCTGAAAGGAGCTACATTTTGAGACGCGCAACCTGACGCGCGCAAGAGAGTATTTGCAGACCCTTGCTCCATGGCATACATTTTTTTCTAAGCTTAGAACCTAGACGATAATCGATAGTTTCTCTAGGCACATTTTAGGCTTACTTACATAGGTATAGCATGACTAAGTACAGACACTGTGGTAACCACAGTTGCGTGGTCTCTATCGGTAAGTTCTCACCGTGTTTTAGGATCCAGCGGGTATAATGGAGTTCCGGGTTTGTATTTGTCGCATATATACTGCATGATGGCGTTGCTTTCGCTTAAGAAGAAACCATCATCGTCAAGCACGGGGATTTCCTTCTGCGGGTTCATCTGGAATATTTTTATTGTGATATTAGCTTGATATGGTACTGAGACGTGGTCCTTAACTGTTGGCCTTTTAGAAAAACTCAGAGTCACACAACGGGCAATGGAGAGAGCTATGCTCGGAGTTTCTTTGCGCGATAGAATCCGGAACGTGGATATTCGCCAAAGAACCAGATTCACCGACATAGCTGTTAAAAATTTGCAAGTTGAAGTGGCAATGGGCAGGCCACATTGCTCGAAGAACCGATAACCGATGGGGAAGAAAGGTTCTTGAGTGGAGACCACGAAACGGAAGACACAGCGTAGGTAGGCCTCCCACTAGATGGACCGACGACATTGTGAGAGTCGCGGGCATCCAGTGGATGCAAAAGGCAGGCTGTCGTTCAGTGTGGAGGTTAAAGGGGGAGGCCTATGTTCAGCAGTGGACGTCTTCCGGCAAGTGATGATGATTAGCTTGATATTAGCACAGAATCACACTAATCATATTAATGAATCGTTTATTATAATCTATTTCCATGTTCTATATTTACATCACGTATTCCATTATTATAGCAGACCCACGTCCTTTACCTCTTGTATGCATCCCCTCCATGATAAGGTTAGGTAATATAGCGATAAGGCTAAATTGTTTCACTAGGTTTTAATTTGTTTTTGTCCTGTGTGTAATTTCTGATGTGAACAATAAAGTGTTATTTATCTATTTATATTCTACCATCGCCGGGGGGTCCTTATAACGTCGCCTAGCGATGCGCATCTAACCTGCGAAACTAGTGATTTCTAAGTTGAGCCACTTTCATCATAGCGTTAGTTAGATTAGGTACTCTCTACGCTGCTTATAGTGTATAAATGAAATAACCTAAACGACGGCAAATGCACCAATCGCGCTAACCCAAAAAATCCAAAAGGGGGTAAAAAAAAGCGCCTAGTCTGGCTAATGAAAGTAGAGACTGAAAACGCACGCCAAATTAAAAAAAAAACACATTGCAACCCCAAAATTAATATGAAATGCAAATATTGGAGTTTTGGCGCCAACGCGGAAAAAACATGTCGGCTTGTTGGATTATTTTCTTAAACTTGTGTATTGTCGAGTGTTAATGTGTACTAAATGGGGAATTATTATTCATTAAGTGCTCTTAAGCGTGCTCGAGTGTGGGAAAGTGATATAACGAGGTGAAACGTGTCTTTTCGTGTTGTTTCCAAAACTCCATAGAAGCCTCTTGTAAAGTCTCCACCACTTTACAGGGGCATGAGTTTGACTTGACCGTAACTTAGCTTGACGATGAAAACGATTTTACGCGTATCGTTTCCCTACCTTTAAATTCTAAAACTAAACTCATACGACTTGAATATGGCAACTGCATCAATCATGCGGAGCCAAAAGCCCCAACTCGGGGAAGAGGAAAAAAAAATAAAAAAAAATGCAAATATTACTGTGTTCTGACTGTGTTACAATAAATAATAATAACTTACAAGTATCAAGTGATATTATTCCAGGCATTTCATACTTATTTTTGGGGTTTCAATGCTGATATTTTTAAATTTGCCGCGCTTTTTCAGTCTCTACTTTCATTAGCCAGACTCTAAAAGTAAAGTTGTGGCTGAAACAATATAGACCCTACTTCAACCAGCAGAGTTTACCTTGGCATAGTCCACAGTCATATGGTCCCCCTTTCCGAAGTCCACGTTGATTAGCTCGAAGGGTACCTCAAGCGCCACCAGCGTCTGTCGCACGGACAGCGACGGGGGTCCATCAGACACCGCGTATAGTTTTAGCACCATTTTGAAAAGCTGTAGAGTAGAAAATAGGTTTCCAATTGTATATTGAAACTACTACAGACTACTATGTCTATTATTACTACTACCTAAGTTATATAGTAAGTATAGCAAGTACATAAATAAGTACGGATAGCTAAGTATAATAGTTATTGTCCAATAAAGGAGAGTGTTAACATTATTACTGTAGGTAAGTACAATACATGTACATTATTTGAATTATAATACCTTCATTAATTATTTATTATTCATACATATAAATAAATAGGATTACAACGTAAGTACCTACATTATTATTGATAGTTAATAAATTTATGTAGGGTAAACCGGGGACAATTGCAACAGGTCATGATTGCAACAACTTCAATTACTCGAAAACTATAATCCTTTACATACTTCATCCTTCATGGGTTCATCGGCCATGTTCGGTTTTATGTTCACTGAAGCTTGACCAAGGAATATACTACCTACTCTCTAGCGAGAGTCTCGAGTCAGCGAGCGACGCAGTCGTGCACGAGGCCTTGACAAACACAGAAAAGAGAAGTAGACATTTTTCTCTTCTGTGTTGACAAACGACCCAAAAAGTAAGAATATACAATTTTTTATTTCTTTTTGTTATTACGAATTAAAATCTTACTTAATTTTATTTTATTTATTTATTAAGCTACACAAAACAGGATAGTCATAACAAAAACTAAATTAAGTGTGTTGACAATAGGGAATATGCATGTGGTTTAAATTTGGTTGAAATAATTTTTTTCCGAATCTTTATTGTTCTGACTTTATATCTAAAAGATTTTTTTTTTATTTATATACATTTTAATTCCTTAAAATATTAAATAAAAAGTGCAAAATATAAGAGGGAAATTCAAATTTGCGAAACGCTTCACCATTGGTCGAAACGAAACGTGACGTCAAAAGCCACAACATTGCCTTTAGCGGCGTCGATATTCATACTGTTTTAGTAGTGCTTGAGAGAAAAATCGTTTTATATTGAGTTCCTGTAGTTTTTTCCATTAGCTAGTGTAATTTTAGCATTCTCGTGAGACTAGAGATCATTTAGGACGATGACTGAGACTGGTTTTGTCAAAGCACATTCGGACAATCTACCAAAAATATCTAGATGCATTCATAATGACAGCATATTTTGCATCAAATCCAGATTTCGCAGTTGCTGAGATCAAAGGAGTGAAAGCTCCAAGGTAATTGTTATAATCCATGATATATTTTAATCCATTACATAGGTTTTTACGCATAAATGCACTCGGCAGTAATTACCAAAACATAACCTATAAATAATCATTGGTCATTAAAATAGGGTGTTTGACTGTATTGAAAATATTATGCCAATTGACATCATCCATAAACATGACACAATGAAAAAGCATATTTCATTGATTTTTTTATAAAAATATGCTTATTTTTTGTAAA
This sequence comes from Agriopis aurantiaria, assembly GCA_914767915.1. Lineage (NCBI taxonomy): Eukaryota > Metazoa > Arthropoda > Insecta > Lepidoptera > Geometridae > Agriopis > Agriopis aurantiaria. The sequence continues at coordinate 12,655,884 of OU612002.1, read as the reverse complement.
AAACATGAATAAAATTACTGTATTTTCGACATTTGATCACGTGATCGAAAACGGTCTGTAATTGGCTTCATCCCTAGTGACGTCACACAAATCTAAACAAACAGATTTTGTATTGATATTTGCGAATTTAATGTTGTAAAGCTATTTTGAGAGCGATTTATCCAGAAATTATCACCAAAAACAGTCCGGAGGTTAAATGTGAGAAGAATGGAGAAACATTTTGTGCAAGCAGACAGCAGTAACTTACCCAAAATTAATGTATTTATGGTTGCATATTTCTTCAATAATAATCTACGTCATTGTTTCTACGCTGCAGAACTCAAAACGTAAAAACTACAATTTAAGTATTAATTTTTAATTGTTCTCCAAGCAAAACATTCAATCAAGTTGTACAAAAAGTATGTTGTAGTAGGTGGATATCATTATTTTGTTAGGTTATGTCTTTACAATGTTTAAAAAGAAAGTAACAGTACATAAAATAGTAATGCAATAAAAACACAAATTGTAATAGAAATATATAGACTCAAATATGTACCTCAAAATGATCTTCGCACATAGAAACACTTGAATTAGCTCCAATACTTTTGGGTTCTCTACGAGCTATTTAGTTCCAACCACTTTTTGCGAGTTTTGGGGTCCATTGGAACAGAAACGAATAGTTTTTCCGGTGTTTTATGGAAGTATTTGTACATTGTAGCACTACACAACATTTTTAAACCATTACTTCCATTAGAAAATTAGTGATTATCAAACTTTTGCTGCCTGGCTGCAGCTGTTTTGTTTTGTGTGACGTCAATCGTCGCTCGACCGGAGCTATGACGCAGGTCTGCGTTTTGGCGCGATATTTTTTTATTCAAACTTTAACATCGATTTATATCGCAAATACGACTGATATCCAGAAAATATAAATGCAGTATACATTAAATTATATCAGGCAATAATGTGCAATAGTTTCCCAAAAGTAGTCAAATACCCTATTGTTATGAATTTGCTGCTCTACTGCTATATTATAATAATTTATAAGTAATTATACCTAACATTACTTACTTATGTTCCGTAATTTTCCGTGAATTTTTAAGTTTAAAAAAAAATGTGATTACTGTTTACTCTAAATACTTAATGTACCTACTTATTGTTTGTTTGTTGAGTGCATAATATTTAATACTAAACATACTTCTAACTCACACCATGCTATCAAAATATCACATATTTACACTAAAATGATTTTCACAACAATGCAAACATGATGTTGGAGATACTTCATATCTTCTCATAACCTTACACCATTGTTTACGTATTTTCGCATCTCTTGGAATAGGAAAAAACACTTTATCGGGTGTATTTCTAATAATGTTTGTACACTTTGGCACAAGACGATACCTATAAAAATGTTTTTAGCTTCTTCCATGGTCTGGGTTTCAATAAAACTGAAAATCTGTGTGAAATAACTGTATCGTCTATAGTAAACAAACACAGAACGTGGCTTCTGACGTCATCCAAGGCCCGCGAAAAATTGCGGCGTTCAAACAGCTCAAATTTATTCAATGTTTTAAATATTATTTTAAAAATTTATTTGAGCATTTCCAACTGTAATTATATTTTTTACTATGATATAACGAAGTAAACAGTTGATTAAAAATATAAAAAAAACACATGCATATTCCCTATTGTGAACTAAACCATATCCCAAAACATGCGTACTCATCATGGTTATTAAAAAAAACAGTATGATATAAAAAAAAAAAAATTTAAGTGGTTAATAACTATAATTAACTTTCAGTTAGCTACATTCACGATGAGTCGTGAATGCAATCTTTTTTACATCTCTCTTAAATCTGGGTAGACTTTGATCAAAAATATCTATAAATCTATAATGTTTTTTGACGATTTCATTGTATTGGCGACACATCCTAACTACTGGATAATAAAAAGAAGTGTTATTTTTATAAACACGTAGATAGAAAGTTTTTGGTTTAGAATCTTGTTGTTTGACAGATTTTCTTATTTTGGAGTTTCCCGTGGTATATTTAGAAGTATTTTTATTACCGTACGTATTATAATACTGCGTCACGTTACGGTCTGTGCGCACGCTCCCTCTCTCTTTTCCTAATATATGTTTATTTTAATGGGCACTTTTTGGTATGGGAAAAAGACATCGAACTAGCGTGACCGTCACGCTCAGTTGGCTCGAGTCGATTATGGAAGCGAGAGATAATAATTTACCGTGTTTACCTTAGTCAACCTTGATGAAGTTTTCACTTCTGTCGTGTGGTCACACACTTTTTTTTTTAAATAAAAAAATACAATGTGTGATCTTGAGTTAACTGGAGACTACCGAGCATATCTTTTACAACATTAGCATATACGGCGTGGCATCGCGTCGCGTGTGGAGCCATCTACAGGACGCTCAGGACTCAAGCGCAGCGATAGAGAGAAAGCTTGTCTATAGACACAAAATGTCGCAATCTTCTCTCTCTATGGCTTCCGCCTTCCGCCATTACGTTACAATGCAAATGCATCGTTTTGCTACAATAAATTGAATAAGAAATAGATGCTAAGCCAAATTTGTAAACTTTAACCAATAAACGGGGTCAAGAATAAATCAGAAGAAGATTCATTGAAGTCTCCCACACCGGCGCCAAGATATTGAAGATATTACCTTAAACAAGTTGGTCCTTCGAGCCGGGTGTCAAAGAGCCACGAGCCAAAGAGCAATATACACAAGCAGGAACCCAGAATCCCGGAAAACGAAATATACAACAAAAACGTGTGTCCAGATCGTCCCGATATTACTTCTTTTTCAGGATAAATTGCTTCTGAGTCCGGTTCAGGCGTCCGGAATGCCGGAAACGATCATGCTTTACATAAAAGGTTGTGGCGGATAATATAATGCTTTTTCCTTTTTTTTAATTCAAAATTATAATGTCAAAGTCTGACTTTGTTAGTTGTTACTGTCACTGCCATACTGCCAAGTGCCATCTGTCTTGTTAATGTTTGGTGTTTGTTTGGTCAGAATGTCGGAAATGTTTTTTATGATTTGTATTCTCCTTGATTATGATTTTGAGGGTTTATTTTCCAGAAAGATAATACGAGGGTGGACCGTGATAAATTAGAGACTTCATTGGCCGCCAGTTCTGTGCTTAACTAGTGTTAGTGTACGTGAGCAAAACATGTCGTAAGAACGTGGAACCGAGGTTTTTATAGTCGATATGTCTTGGAAAAGTACTTGCCGGTCTGGTGAATGTATCAATAACACTGCCTGCGGTCTATTCCTTGGGATGTATGGCTTTGAAACAGGTATTTTCCGTGTTTTAGCAAGTATTTTCAAATTTATCCTTAGCGATGTTTAAACAGTATGTTGAGTCTGCACTCTGCAGTGTACCTACATACACGAAGAAAATAAGCATAAATTTGCAAATAAACAATTTTCGGCTTGTTTATTGTTATATCTTTGTAAACATTACGTTTACATTTACATCATATAATATGTGAGAGAAAATTAAGTACTGGGGTACCAACATTTATACAATAGTTTACGTTAGAGCTCTAATACAGTGTAAACTCTATATAGCAACATTTGATTCAACGACGCCTCTAAAACGTCGAAATTACTTTGGTTGGTTTACCTTGTTGTCCATACAATGATATTATGCAGCATCACACCACTCTAAATAACGACAACAATACGTCATTATTAAGCAATAAAAGTCGCGAGGTAAAATATATACAAGAAACTAGAAGTTTGCCAACAGACAGCAACAAGGCAATAGGAAGCCACTCTCAATCAACGGTCAGTGCGAGACAAACAGTAAGTGGTGCGCGCGTTGTTTGTTTACAAGCGGAAAACCAGTTGAGCGTCTTGATGATCTTATTTTGTGTAGTTAAAAACGTCTTTAATGTAAGGTAATTATGACTTTTAATTTATGTCTTCTAGTATTCGGTTGCTAGAGTTTTTTTTACTTTGATGTGGTTTTTTTTGTGGTTTAAGTTCAGTTAATTGGTATGTTTTTAAAGAATTATTTTTACCAAGTCAGCTTTTGGGGCAAGATGGAATAATGGGTGTGGGGTAGGCTGCCTGTGCATGTAGGCCTTATATGTAATAATTTATTTTCTAATTTATAAATTGTATACTTTACTAGTAAATACATATTATAATAGCAAAATTATATTGATTTTTCTTCTCTCCATTTAATGACAACTCTCAATAACGCCATAAAATGCGCAGTCCTTTATGTATAGCTATGTAGAGTTTACACTGTATATTTAACTTCGATAAAATTGGCATAAAAAAATGTTGATTGTTTCGCTACGAGTATAGCTCTTCAAACATGCATCTTTCTGATTTTAGACTTGAATCAAACATGGAAAGAAATACTGAATATTCCTGTCACAAAGACCGAATGCCGAATGTTCTGTCAATGGAAACTGGTGATTATTCTGATGAAAATGAGAAAACAAGAGAAGAAAAAATAAAACAACAAAACAGAGAAAGATCTAAGCGATATAGAGAACGAAAAAAAAAGGAGAACGAGAATAAAGTCACTACTCTGTCTATCACTGACTCTTCTGATGATGGTAGAAAAACATTAGAAGAAAAAAGACAAAAGAACAGAGAAAAATCTAGGCGATGTAGAGATAAAAAAAGAACATTAAACTTACTGGCACAAAATATTCCAAATCGTCAGAAAGTACCACACCTTATTCATAATCCCCAAATTGCAGGCCCATCCACGAGTGATGTGCCATATATTCCACCAACTGATTCCAACTACAGCAATTCTCTCATTCATTTTCTCGAAGAGAAAGTACTACAAAGTCAGCCTGCTTCTGACTTATCACAACATGTTCGTACATCTCAAATTGCAGACACATCTCCACCTAATCTACATGTTCAAACATACTCTGATTTTCAACAGAATTCCTCTGCTCATCGAGAATTTCAAAAAGATTTTGTCGAAAATGACTTTGGTCATGCTTGTGACATTTGCGATAGACTGTGGTTTAAAGATGATTTGAAATATTTACCCAATGACGATACAACTCCCAATATTGGATTTATAAGAACAATACTCTCAAACGTTGCTACAGTGGAAATAAAAATATGTTCGACTTGCTTCACAGCAATTAGAAAGCAACACATTCCACCGCTATCTGTTTACAATGGATTTAAATATCCTCCAGTTCCTGAAAATCTCAAAGACTTTCCTTTAGACTTGGTAACAGAAAGGCTTATATCTCCAAGGATTCCATTCATGCAAATTCGACGGCTTCGGCATGTTCACGGTCAATTTGGAATTTATGGGCAGGTGATAAATATTCCAATCGAAGTAAATAGTATGGTGAATCTATTGCCAAGACATGTGGATGATGATCATTCCATAACAGTTCATATCAAGAGGAAAAAAATACACAAATCCAGCTACGTGTATGGTATAATCAACAAAAGGAAAATAAAAGTGTGGTTGAGATATTTAAAAGATACTCCTCTTTACACTTCTTACAACGTTTCAGTTGATGATAGATTTTTGAACGACCGAAATTATGAGGTTGAAGATGAAATTATTCTCTTTGACGAAGATGGTGACAATGACATTTTAGAGCAAATACCTATTAACGAAAGTTTAATAGCACAGCAGCAAACTTTGATCTGGAATGATGATGATATGTATTTGAGAACAGCTCCCGGTGAAGGTAATTAATTTTTTATTTTATTATTTACTAGCTGCTCCGACAAACGTTGTCCAGTCTTAGAACTGTCAAACGTGCGAAGTTAAAATCGTCGTTAAGTTTTCTGTAATGTTCCAATTTTCTGCGCAATTTCCTTAATTTTTCTTTCCGGTAGAACCTTCTATAAAGTATAAGAAAACTTGTTTTTAAAAGATGAATGAAATCGTTTAAGTCGTTCTCAACTTATGGCGTGTCCAAGGTAATTAGGGACTCATTTTATAAATATACTAGCGGTCCGCCCCTGCTTTGCACGGGTATTATTGGAGTTTAAGTAAGAATCCCAAATTTTTTTGAAAATATATTATAGTCTATGTCACCCGGGGATAGAGTAGCTTCACAACAGTGGAAGAATTTTTCAAATCAGTTCAGTAGTTTCGGAGCTATTCAATGCAAACAAACAATCAAATCTTTCCTCTTTATAATATTAGTATAGATATATAGATTGGAAAAGTCAACAGGCAGTGGCCCTTTAATACTGAAAATATAAAATATATTCAAGTTATATGATTATTTACGGGATATTTACCCTGGTAAGGTTGTGGAATGAGCTCATCATATAACTTTAGTGAACAACCGTGATAGTATAAAATATATTATTATGTATTCCTATTTTACAACTTGTTTGTAGGTAATGTTCCGGTCAGTCTACTATTTGGTGAACATGCTGAAGAATTATCTTTTCCACAAATATATTTGGGACAATTCAGACATTTTCGTGATGGCGTAACGGTTACACCCTTTATGATGGCAACAAGTGAACTTAGGAGATCTGACAGACGAGGTGTCACTCCTCAACATTTGTTATATATGGCTATGAACATAATGAGAATTAGAATTAACGAGTCTCTTTCTGTTGCAATGAAGCACGTTGGCAAAGATATAGAAATCACTAAAGAACAAATACAGTCAGGAGATTACATTCAAGGTTGTATTGAAAGTAATTTGGCCTTTCTCCGCTCGATCCCGAATACAGCATATTATTGGACAGAAAGAAAAAGGGATATTCTTGCAATGATCCGACAATACGGTAAGCCGACTGTTTTTTTCACTATAAGTGCAAATGAAATTGGATGGCCTAAATTGCTACAATTGTTGCATAATTTGAGAAATAATGCTGAAATATCCGCTGAGGAAGCTGCAGATTTGCATTTCATTGAGAAAAGTACACTCATTAATGAAGATGCGGTAACTTGCGCTTTATTTTTTAACAAGTTAGTCAATATACTTTTGAAAATATTGCAATCAAAAAGGTACAGTCCGTTCAAAAAATACAGAATTTTGCATCATTTCAAAAGAATTGAATTTCAACATCGGGGTAGTCCACAAGCGCATATTTTAGCTTGGTTAGCTAATGCCCCAGAAGACGCTCTTGGAAGAGATTACCACAAAGCCATCGATCTCATAGATTTTCTGATATCAGTATCCGCATCAGAAGCTTCTGGTAATATCCGATTACAGACTCACAAGCATACTTTTACCTGCTATACAGGTATAGCTTCAAAAACACAACAAAAATGTAGATTTGATGCTCCCTTCATGCCAATTAAGACAACAATGATTTTGACACCTATGAAAGAAACAGAAGACGAATTTAAAGTCTACAAGGCTAAATATCATGCAATCAGAAAAAACTTGGAACATTACGAATACGATGATTTTGAATCGTTTTACAGTAAAAATAATATTGCTTCAGATAAGGAATATGTCCAAATCCTTCGTGCAGGAATTAATAGACCAAGAGTTTTTCCAAAGCGAGGACCTCGTGAAAAATGGCATAACCCCTTCAATCCATTTATATTGAACATTGTAAAATCCAACACTACATTTCAATTTATAACAGAAGAATATTCTTGTGCAGCTTACGTTGCAGAATATGTCAACAAGACTAATAGAGGTGTTAGCAACTTACAAAGAAGAATAATTGAAATAATGGATGAACACCCAGAGTTTAATCTTTTTGATATTACTAAAAATATTAGTATCAATCTTTTAAACCACACTGAGATGACGAGTCAAGAAGCTGCGTGGTTTTTATTGAGAGAGCCTATGTCAAAAAGTTCAAATATTATTGTCTTTATACCAACCGTATGGCCCGTCGAAAGGCAAAGAATAAAGAAGACCATAAAAGAATTGAGTGAACTGCAAGATGATAGCACAGATATATGGAAAGAAAATTGGTTTGATAAGTACGAGAAAAGACCTGAGGTTTTAGAAAATATTTCTCTCGCTCAATTTGTTTCTAAATATTACAAAAATAACGAGGGCGACTATGTAAAAAGAGAAGAACCAAGAGTTATACGTTATCGGAATTATGATATGGCTACGGACTACAACGAATATAAGAGAGAAATGGTTATTTTGCACCTTCCGTTCCGTCATGAAGATGCAGAAATTCTTGCAGAAATGCGGTATTTTGAATTATATGAACAAAATGAAGCACTAATACTAGAGAGAAGAAAAGAGTTCGAATCAAATTTTGACATTCAAAAACTATTAGAAATCTGCAAAGTATTATCCCGTGAAAATGTTCCCGATGATGGAGAGTACCATTAATAGAATTCTTAGGGTTCCGTCCCAAAGGGTACCCAATTACTAATCCTACATTGTCTGTCTGTCCGTCTGCCTCTTAACGGCTGTATCTTTCGAATCGTAATAAATAGCCAGTTGAAATTTTCACAGAATATGTAATGTTACGGCGGATTAACCAAGAAATAATAAAGTCAAAAAGTAAAAACTAAAAACCAAATACAACAACCGTTTTTTTTAAACATATTTTTGTATTAGCTCTAATGTAAAAACGGTAAACGTACAAGCGTCAAACTTGGCAGATTATAGTACACACTAAACTAAAACAACTAATAATAAATAATGGCGAAGTGTGAGTCGGTGACCAATTTCTGTTCATTATCAAGTTAAGCAATGTAAGGCGCGGTCGGTACTTGGATGGGTGACCGCTTGGGTGTGATGTTCTCTTTTTGCACTACTTTTTGTATTTAGTGGTAGTACGGAAGCCAGTGCGCAAGCCCGACTCCCGACTTGGCAGGTTTATTACAAGATATTTGCATAGATGTGAATCAAAATTGTTCATTGTTGTACCATAGCTTAGCATAGCATATTGTATCATAGCCTTCTTATATCAGTTTTTGAATATGATGACAATACCTAATGCTTATTTAAAATATAAAATAGATGTACGTTTGGCCACCAACTCGGCTGATGGTAAGCGACGATGTCGCCAAGGATGGAACACGTTGATCTAAAATAAATCTATTCACTCTAGCCTTAAAGATCAATAATGATATCATGAGAGAACTTGAAATAATGGATAAAAATTGATGAAAGTAATGTCGAATATCCGTTTGATTTAAATTTTATATAAATGATAATTATGTATTTATAAATTTGTTTGTATTATATAGATAATAATCATTATGTCTTGTAAAACAGTGCATACAATGAAAATTTTATTACTATATTATTACATTGATAAAAATAATATCTAATAAAAAATACTTCCTAAAAGAACCTAAAAATCATAGTCATATTTCATTTATTGCGTATATATGGGTACACAGGAGATGGAAAATTTACAGTAAAAGAGCGCCATAATCGACCTTTCGGCATGCAAACAAGGAAAAATTTACTAAGCATTGAAAAATTATTATCACATTATATAACAAATTAGCTTCAACTACAGCGAATTCTAATGGCTGTTGCCAAATCATACAAGTCTACAATCATGTTTACAAGTTTGTTGAACTAAGAAGTTTTCACTTCTGTCGGCAGTCCCCATGACTGCTTTTTTTATATGTTTGTTAACTACCTCAGTTAACTAAGTATCTGTGTTTGTTAAGTACCTATTGACCTTAATTTTAAAAGACCTATTCAACTAAAACCCATTTATAAGAGTGAGTAAAGCGAAAAAAAAATTATCTCCATTTCACATGGAGCCAGACAGGTACCAGAGCCACCCCTAAAATGAATTTTTTTATAATACTAATTTTTAGATTTATTTGGGTACTATACAACTGTTATTGTGAATTGTTTAATGCACTCATCCTAATAGGTATAAAATTACGTATAAAATTTAGAAGGTTCTAAAAAATTAAGACTGATGGACAGACGGACAGAACGAACTTATAAAGGTTTCTTGTAGTACTATGGAACACTAAAAAGCATACAAAACATTAAAAAAAAAACTTGCAACAAATGTATATAATAAGTAATTTATTTCAGACAATGGCATCGATTCTGATGCACTCTAAACTAAACTAAGTTTGACAGCTCTAAAAATTGTTGCCATCCTTCTCTCACATATTAAAATGAAAAGAGAGGCAGATAATTTTAGTCCTGGCAGATTGGTTTAGTTTAGTTAGTGGTATGACAGAATAGACGCCAATGTCTATAATCCATATTTATTTATGTTCTAAATAATTTTAAGTTCCACAATTATATTATTGTACTTATTAATAATATAATAATCTTTGATAATACCTAGTTACTTCTATTAAAAATTACAAAAATATTCACCAGTGAAACAGCAAGGCAGCTTGCGGTAACTGTAGTGATTGGGTCGAGAACCGGTACTAAATATTGAAGGCCTACACGTCTATCGCCTAAACGAATACCTTTCACTTGTGCCATAGCAAAGTACAGCCACCATAGAAGTGCCTCAAATTCTTGTGATCAAATGAAGGAACTAAATTTGTTGATGGTAAAATGTCATTTTCGATTAGAAAATTGTGAGAAAACACGATGGTGGCTCCCCTGCAAAACTATAAATTAGGTTGGCCGTACTGTACAAGTACATGTAGGTTTTTACCAGGGGCCTTATGCCCAACTCGTTACGCGGTCCCAAACTAACGTTAAAACCGCACAGTTCAGGAAACACGCGAACGTGAACCTTAACGCGCCCAGATACGGTTTGCGGTCGCGCTACATTTTATCATCACCTAAACTGGGCGTAAGGCCCTCTAGCCTCGTTGGTCCCGGTGGTAGTGGATTTCAGTATATAAAAAGTACTCTGTGGTAGTGGAGCTTGGGGCAAAGAGTACCTTATTATAATGACTTGGGGGCGTGGGTTCGATTCCCACCTAGTACAAACAATCACGTGATGAACATTTTGTGTTTGTTTTATATCTGGGTATTATTGTGTATATGTATTTAAAAATATGCATGTATAATTATCAGTATCTGCCAGCCATATTACAAGCTTTGCTTAGTTTGGGGTCAGATGACCGTCGTGTGTGCAAAAATGTTCCGAATATTTTTGAATATTTATTGTAATGGCTATCTTTAGAAAGGGACAAACTGCCTGCCCGGTATCTATCTTTGTATCTCATTTTGCCTCCAAATTACTCCACATTTTGTTAACCTTATTTCTGGAAGATAAGGTTTAGTTTTGTATGGGAATATTTTGATAGTGCTCAGTCCAGCCATTATGGTTTAACTTGGTATAAAACGTCCTCGACAATAACCAAGTCATACCACCCATCCCAATAAGGTAAGGTCCAAGTTCTTTGACCCATCCGTATCCCATCCACACATTTTAGTTGTTTGTTTTTTTTGTTTGGGTTTTCGGTCTGGCTACTGGGGTCTTTTAACCTTGTCTTTATTTAATATAGTCAAAGTCCTTTTAGAAAGGCTGGTATTCTTTACGTCATTGAACAAGTCACAGTTGGGGACAAGCAAAGTAAGTCACGGTTACATTATGCTCATGCCCTAGTAAAGTGGTGGAGGCTTTACGAAGAGGCTTCTATGGAGTTTTGGAAACAACACGAAAATACATGTTTCGTCTATTCGAGCACGTTCACGAACACTTAAAAAAAAAAAAACCACCATTATTACACATTAATACTCTAAAATACACGAGTTTATGAAAATAATAATATTCTCTTTGATAATAAAGCGAAGCGAGCCGACATGTTTTTTCACGTTGGCGCCAAAACTCTTTTTTTGTTAAATTTTTTGGGTTTTTTGGTCTGTGAGGCCTTTGGACTATTTTTTTGGTTGGCAATCTCATTCGATGTTACTCTAACCAGAATAAAATAGATAGTAGATAAAATACGTTAGCCAATGGCAACATTGAAAGAGTGGTGCTGTCAGCATTTAGAAAATGGGGAACATTTAGTTACTAAAGTGCTGCACTCTAGCTCTTCGTACAACATCAATTTATTTGTTACACAGATTGAAACAAATAGAACTTGAATAGTGAAATTAATGCCGATAAGTCATTGGCTGCAACTAAGCAATATTTTAGCTATTGTACGTACTTCTACCTGTATCAAACTCTTAGATTTCAATGTATCTTCGAAACTATCTCTAACTGATAACAGTTACATCCATCACAATAAAATCCGAAGTGTTTAATGCCACGTGTAATAATAGCGAAAACTACGAAATCATTAATCTTTAAATTGACTAAAGTTTTTTGTTAGTCGCAACTAGGAGTACTAAGTAGCGTACCGTGGACGCAACAAAATAATAAAGATTTTATGCACTTTTTGTGCCTTATTGCTGGCAGCATTGTTGGTAAATTCTTGTTGTTTGTGAGTTTTGGCGCCAACGCGGAAAAAACGTGTCGGCTCGTTGGATTGTTTTCATAAACTTGTGTATTTTCGAGTGTTAATGTGTACTAAATTGTGAATTATTATTCATTAAGTGCTCGTAAACGTACTCGAGTTTGGGGAAGTGATATAACGAAGTGAAACATGTCTTTCCGTGTTGTTTCCAAAACTCCATAGGAGCCTCTTGAAAAGTCCCTTCCACTTTACAGGGCATGAGTTTGACTTGACCGTGACTTAATTTTCTTGACACTGACTGTAACTATGACTTGTTTGACGCTATTAATACTACATACTACACAGATCTACTACCTATAGATTTTCAATGAGCGTGGCTAGCTCAGTGCCTCTCGCTTCAACAAGGTGTGTTGCCACATTAAGATGATTTGCTATAAGTTAGGGTAATTTACCTATTATGATGGGTAGTGAATCTTCAATGAGTACTTTGGAAACAATACTACCTTTTAAATATTTATATTTTATACACTAGCTGCTGCAACCCGCGGAGCTACCTGCAATTTTCTAGGAAGAAAAGTACGTTGTCTGTCCTCATGACACACCCCTATCGTCCTGACAAAATTTGACTTAGCCCATGATCTAAGAAAACAAGGTCTAGCAATTTGAGAGTGGTCCCGCAATGACGTCACTGTCCAGTTGCCACTTTATTCAATCAGCTGTTACGTGGTGTATCGTCATCTCTCTCGAACCTGTTGTAAATTGACATCATGACATCATTGCGGGACGCCCACGTAAACATTTTTTCTCGGATTGCTATACCTGGCGGAGTATATTATTATACCATGACTTAGCCATTTCCTCGTAAAAACAGACAGAAAGTTACTTGCGTTTTTATTATAATTATTTGTTAGGATTAGAATATAGTACTAGAAAAAAGGTTGTAAAGTAACCATAGCATGATTTTTTATAATTAATAAAATATAATAAAAAAGTCAGAGTTAAAACGGAACGGGGGTCCCTCATGCAACAAACGTTAAACGTATTTTTGGATTTGTTCTAGTGTAAAAACGGTAATCCGTACAAGCGTCAAATTTAGCGGATTATAGTGAACATAAGTAAAACAACAAATAATAAACACTGGCCAAGTGCGAGTCAGTGACAAATTTCTGTTTACCACTAAGCTAAGCAACGTCGGGCGCGGTCGGTACTTGGATGGGTGACAGCCTGGGCGTGATGTTGTCTTTTTGCACAACTTTTTGTATTTTGTGATTGTAAAGAACTCTCAGCGCGCGAGCCCGACTCGCGCTTGGTAAGTTTACTTTTTTCATGAATGGAATTATGTATAACATTCCAAATAATTAGATAAATAGACTCTTTAATGTTTACAGTACAAATTTCACGAACAGCGCGTAGCTTTTTGTATCGGTTCGCCGAAATCGCCTTTTACTTTTCCAGCTTCATAACTGTGGCCTCATTAATATATATTTAATATTAACATTCACCATATTCATATGGGCATAAAAGGGTCGGTATTTTGCACTTCTTGCAATGTGCCAGCTTTTTTCAGCAATGTGACAGGATCAGTTGGAAACCTGCAGAACGAATAATTTATGTTAGTTGCGGTGGGTAATTTCTTTCATAAACTGGCAACATTCATAATTTATTTTCTAAGTGAATAATTTGATAAAATTCATAGAATTAGACCACAAATCGACCTAAAACTGACTAATTATGAATAAAATATTTGCGAATTGATATCCTGAATTTATTTAGGTGATCGTTACAAGCTTAATATGTTTACTTACGTGTGAAATGATATTTCATCGTATTTTCGCTCACTGCGCTTCTTGCAGCCCAAAATGCTACAACCAACCATTGTAAAATATCTTTTACAATTATTTCTCAGAGGAAACACGCATTTATCACATTTAATCACCAAAAAACGGCAATAAATATAATTCAGACCCGTTTTGTTTGTCACTGATTATTACAGATTTTGACACTTGAGGTACCAAAAACAGGTCACGCCGATAAGGACAACAAAATCTATTTATGTCCTTTTCGTACTTGTGCTGAGCCATATCAAGTTGTCTCTTTCACTAAAATATATTGCCGATCTGGTTGTGTATATCTGTGACATACTATGTAAACATGTTTAATATTACGACTAAAGGACATTGAATCCACGGTCATGAATATTTTAACAAAAAAAAAAAACTTGTTTGTATGTGTGAGTGATGTGATGTATCCGCCATTGAAAATTTCATTTTAGCCGAGAATTGAAATAGGTGGCTGCCGTGTAAAAATCGGCAAAAATCTTCATAATCTTTCTTCCTTTAACTGTTCTATTTAGTCATATTTCGTGCACAAACATTATATCCGATGGCAGACAGAGACGCAGAGGAGTTAAACATTGATAACGTAATAAAAAAATTACTAAAAGGTAATTTTTGATGTTGTTTAAATTAAAACAAAAGCTTAGTGTTTATAATTAAATTCAGTGAATTGTGGTGATAAGTGAAAATTCAGTGTTTCAGTCGGTGTTTTTGAAGCGGCAGTGATTTTATGTTTACGTTTGTTTTGCAGTGCGGGGCGAGAAGCCTGGTATGAATGTTCAGTTAACAGAAACAGAAATCAAAGGGCTATGTCTCAAATCTCGAGAAATATTCTTGTCACAGCCTATATTACTGGAACTTGAAGCCCCGTTGAAGATATGCGGTAAGCACAAATTCAAACCAACTCTGTGGGTACACCAATGACAGTACCACTGAAAGTGTCCTGTGTCTTGTAACGCTTTCTTCAACTTTCTCATTCAGTCATTCAAATATATACCTACCTATTTATCTCTTACAAACGAGTAACAATTCAAAACCATAGATACAGTAAGTAAATGTTGATCATATGACTGAATAATTTTGAGATCACTATACATTTTCCTACACAAGCTACGTATGAATGTACTTGTTTAACTCAATTACTTTACAATGTAATTTTAATGTGCCTGAGTAGGCACAAATTGGATTCATTGCATCTGTTATCTTGGACTGAATTTATGCATTAATGTAGGTTATACAAATATGTCTAAAGATTGCCAATATCGCAACAATGTTGAATCGATAGATAGGCAACAAGATGCTATGAAAAAATTATGGTTCTGTTATAGAAAAGGTTTCAAAGTTGACAAAAAAAACTTAATCATCCAGAAAAATAAGTTGCAATTAAGAAAACTAGTAATCATTTCTGAATTTCCCATACTAGATTCTAACTCAGAAATAAAGATCACGTTTCTAAAATATGAAATGGGCAAGTTAAATAAATTGTATTAAGAAAGTCTCCACTCTAGAACAAGTTGACCCGAACAATTATCGAATATACGATAGAAATATCCAGTCCACTGCCAGTTCTGCTTGCTAGTACACTTTGCTGTGTCGGTGTCTAAGTCTCTGTCATATAACTCCGCTCTGGATACAATCCCTGGGGGCCCAAAAAAGCTTTTATCCATGGCTTGCTGACCTTGAAGTTGTGGACCGCTTTGTGTCTACGTTTTGTCTTTAGTAAAACTGGGGGATGGGTGATGAGAAGTTTTGATACGATTCCCCCAATGCTGACTAGCCAAACTGAATTCTTATCATGGAGTGATTTATTCTTATTTGAGATGGAAGCAATGAGTCCAGCCCTACCATCAGTGCATTGAATTGTGCGGGGTGTATTGTACATTTTCTCCTACTAATGTCTACCTGAGCCAACCCAGCTCCGTGAGGCTCTGGAGTGTTGGCACCGCAGTTCCTCCAGTGGAGTAGATGTCGCATGGCATCATTTTCAGAATTGTTGTAACCTAGTTCAAGCCTCTGATTAAGGTAAAAAAAATACGTACGCCATTAATCTTGATGGTTATAGCACCAGTCAGTTCCCTTCTAGCAAGAATGATGTGGTAACTAATGCCTACCATAAAATGTAAACATAATTAAATTTTATTCTTATAGAGATAATAGAAGCTCAACAATTTCAAGTGACTCATGTATGATAAATCTTTTTTGTTATGGAAAATGATCTGCCCAAATAGTATGTAACAATACTAAATAAACAATAATATATAATAAAAAAAATCAAATGCTTACTATAAAGCCTGTTACAGACAATGCAAAGTACTTGCATTCACACACATGACATTATTAGGGTAAACATTCACTGCTGAACAAAGGCCTCCCTCGGGTGTTGCCATAATCCCCACGCTTGGCATGCTGCTTGGGGATCGCAGTACGTTCACTATGTACTAATAGGACGCTGCTGCCCATCCTCCGGTGGTTCTGCTCTCAGTTATAGGATACCTGGGTCCCACCCCCGGTGCTCAAGTATTACTCGTGCCAATTTACTACGCATCATCTGCAATGAGCTACAGTACTTTTTGTTTAGTGCCAGTGGAAGTTGCATTTAGTACCTGTTGCAAACAATGCATGGTATTATTACTTGCGCCAGTTAATTGCACGTCTGCAATGGCCTTTACTGAAAAATATCTCAATATTGTTCATTTACCTTGTTACTCAGGACACTTCCGTGAGTTTTGTACTAGAGTCAACATCCATCTGTTTACAAATATAAATCAATGTATCTAAAAAGTTCTGTCGCCTTTCAGGTGACATCCACGGGCAGTACTACGACTTGCTAAGGCTGTTCGAATACGGAGGCTTCCCTCCGGAGTCAAACTACCTGTTCCTGGGAGACTACGTGGACCGCGGCAAACAGTCACTCGAGACAATATGTTTGCTGCTAGCGTACAAGATCAAATACCCGGAGAACTTCTTCCTTTTACGTGGCAACCATGAGTGTGCGAGTATTAATAGAATTTATGGGTGAGTAATAATTTCTTTTGGTATTAAAGATCAGCAAGACTTGTCTACCTGATCTCTCTTTGTCTGCCCCTACTTGTTACTTATTATTTGTGTAGCGGGCATTTTCCGCAACTAGTCCATTCATTGGCGCATTTTGCTTCACCCGGCTGCAGCTAATTCAGCCACCCGGTCTCCTCCAGGAAAGATAGCAGCTCATTTATGCCTGCGCAGGCTTCCCAGAGCATTCTCGGTGATCCCTTTGTCTGCCGTTGGCCTGTCTAGTCTCAGGAATAGTGAAAACAATTTTGCTAGTATCAACTAATACATTTTAGAGAGTGCATCAGATCTGCATGTCCTGATTCCCCTCCTGACAATTTTTTTGCTGGCCAGAGCGGGGCATAGGAAGGCGATATTGTTTCATTGTTGACATTCCGAAAACCCAAATAAAGCGCTTTGGGTCCATTGTTTTTGTGCGAACTGCTAGACAGTGGAATGCCCTGCCGAATGGGTGTTCCCTAATAGTATTGTAGTCCTTCGACATGTGTCTCAAAAACTTACTTAGACATACTATGCTGACTAGGCTTCGTTTTAAGTAAATCTACACACACATCGGAAGCTACGTCGCGTCGTGCTACGTCGTACTACGTTTACGTCAGTAGTATCACATTTTATTTCACAATGTTACCTAACAAAAAAATTGCTAGTATCGCGATGCAGTGCAGGCACAATGGGGAAAGTTATGAAACCATAGTCAAACTGGCATATTTTCCTTTAGGTCCATTACATCGACTTCACAAAATGTTGAATTCTCAAAAAATGCTCAAAATTTTGCATTTTCCTAATGTATACTTTGATAATCTTGAATTTCCGCAATGTTCAAATATAAAATCCCAAACGATTAGTTTCCCATAATGCTGAATTACCAAAAAGTTTTTAGTTATTTCTTTGTAATATCCTCATTTTTTAACCCCCTTCGCAAACAGAGGGTTGCTATAAGTTTAACATGGGTATCTGTGGCATTGTAGTTCCCAAACAGCTGAACAGTTTGTTTTTTGTTTGTTTGAAATGTGACTTGATCACGAGTTTTCTTAGCTATGATTCAGGAAAAATCTGTTCACCCGTTTGACGTTTGTCAAGTTCGCTAGAATTTATCCAGCTTTTTCGAAATTCTAAGGAGATGGCGAAACGCATAGAGCCACGTGATCATGAATCAGCGCCGACTGGTGCGTGACGTGACACGGGGACGGGGGCACGGGCTGCGCTCGTGACCCGTGACGGCCTGACAGACCCCTTCGTTCCGCACTCCTGGCGCGGGTTTTGTATGGAAATGCAGAAAGAAATTGATGGAGATGCCTACTTTGTATTGTGTGAAAAGAAATCGTAAAGATTTCAAATTACGCTATCAATATATCGCATCAGATATCAACCCTATTTCGTCACAACAAAATGGCAGGAAAAATAAAATTCTATAGATGGTAACACTAAAAGTAGCCGGTATAACAATTTTGACACTAAATAAGTAAATAATAAACAAGTATAAGTTACAAAAACGTCGATGAAAGATCTGATCATATTAAATGACTAAACAGATTTTCTTGAAACAATAGAGTTCAAGTAAAAAAAAAAAAACTAATATCGGTTGAGACTTTGGAGCTATGATGCACAGACAGAGACATAATTATAAACACGTTAAACTTATAACACTCTTCTGTTTGAGTTAAAACAACCAAAAACGCTTCATGCAAAAGAACTGTTTAATCGACAGATGACGCCAGTCTTTTATCGAACCTCACAATCGTAAACACATTATTATGGGCAAACATATATTATGGGCCCAAACCCTCAATAAATTTTCTACCTACATTTTGTCCCTTCAAAATTTGAAGAAACAGGTAGATTCGATTCGATAAACTATGACTCAAGTCCCTACTACCACTACTTAATATGATTCATACGGAGTAAGGTCAGTAAATTCAGTATCAAGTTCCTTTAAATTAACAATAAGTAACAATAAGTATTTGATACTTTAGACATGAATAAGCAAGGCTTCCTTTGCATTAGGCGGATTTCTTGTATGTATTCTACAGGGTTACGCAGAAGGGGTAATATGGACCCCTTTCCTACTAAGCTGAAAGGGGTCCATATTATCCATCATTATGTACAACTTTTACAATGGGGACAACTCTTACATCGCGAAAAAAATATCAGCTGTTCCATATAAAACGGTCACTTACACTCAACAAAATTTAAGGAACAACTGTTTTTTTTTTTAGGTTTCGCAGTTACTCCCATAGTAAAACTTGTTCATAATGATGGGTATTATGGTCCCTTTTCGGCTTAGTACACCCTTTCCGCGTAGCCCAGTATATTAAACCCTTTCTTACACATGCAAAGTAAGAGCTTTGCTGATTGGCAAAACACCCTTTCGAAGCCTTATAAGGTTCACAGTTACGCTTATGTTGCTTACTTTTTTATATTTTACAAACCTAAGCCGACACGGCACAATAATCTCTATACGGCAGGTCAATAACGGCCAAATCCATAATAAAGCTGGGCTTTATTTTTACTCTTTTTTTTCATCGACAAAGATGCGGTCATGCCCCTTTTAGAAGCCTTGGAAGGTTCACGCGCACATTTTGCTAATTTGTTTACAGTATGTAGGTATGTGTAACATGACATCACGGCTATAATCTGGAGATAAGATACATTGATTGATAGCGTTGTAATCTAGAGGTTATGTTCGGCTTTATTGTTACGAATTTACGGTTCATTTTGAGATGGATTTATTTGTTGTCAGAAATTTGCTTCCTATGCCTTGCTGCAAAAGATATACGTAATACTGATTTAAAATTTTAACGATGTAAACTTTTTATAACAGAGAAGAGTTGGTAGATTTCTTTGTTCGGGACGCCAAAACTTATTTCATAGATTTAGATGATTTTTTCATCCCAAAAAAAAATACGAGTAAAATTGCGGCATAACGCTGTAGGGTTACGCATATACTAAGCCGAAAGGAGGTCATTGTACTCATCATTATGAACAACTTTTACTATGGGACCAACCCTGAAATCGCGGAAAAAATCTATGACCTCTTTTCGGCTTAGTACAGTCCTATGTTGTAAATGTTTATGGAACTTATCACGCATCATTTTATTTAGTTAAAAATAGGTACCTTTCGCTCGACGTTTCGCCGTGGTCATGAGCTGACTGAAAACTGCGGGTGAGTCCGGCGAGAAGAGCGGGTGTTTTGTTCATCTACCCTCACTTGATCTTGAAAAATCGACATGAGTGTCAACAACATGTATTGTGAAAGTTTAAAAATTAGTACAGTCTATATGCGTAACCCTGTATAGTTCTAATATTGAGAAAGCCCTGCAGGTCTACAACAATATATTGTAGCATTTTTATATCAATATTTTAATATTGAAGCGAGAGGCTTTGTCTATAAAGATAGTTCAATGTAAGATTGGACAAAGAAATCTAAAATTGGTTTTGGTTGTTCTATCGTTGTGTAAAGGTACACTTCCGTTCAACGCGGCCGCGCGCGTCTGACGCGCATGTCTAACGCAAGCGGTTGATGCGACAATACTTGCACTATGGAAATGTACGACGCCACTTCCGAGGAATGCGAAAGACGCGCGCGGCCGACGCGTAAAACTGGATACGAATTATCGGACGCGGCTGACGGACGCGACATAAAGACATCTAGATAATGAATGTACACTGAGCTGTGCAAACTATCGGACGTAAGTCGTGGACGTAACCTTGGGCTGACCTTAAGCGTTCGGACGTGCGACAGAAATTATTAAAAGTAGTATGAATTTATATGGAGTGAAGAGCGACCGTGTCGCGCGACGTGAGTCGCTTGCATTGTTTAGAACTCCATATAAATTCATACTGAGCAGTGGGTCGCGGCTGCCGGTCGTGGTCGCCGGTCGCGGTCGCAAAGATGGGAATGCTAGCGGCCGATGATTTACGTCGCCATTCATTTTCATAGTGCGCGTAATCGAGTATTGTCGCGTCGACCCGCGCGGCTGCGATCGGCTGCGATACACGGAAGTCTACCTTTAACTAAACATTACCTACTTTACTGTCCGATTATAGCTAAATCCAGTGAACAATAGCCCGATTTCAACTCGTCGATAACGATTATCGATGTCGCAACTTACGCGTTTATCGATCCAGATAATCTATAAACTGCGGAATACAAAATAATAGGTTTAAAAATATCGTGCTCATATGTCACAAAACCACGACAAGATAGCAAGCTTGTACTTACAGATTCGGCAGCGGCATTTTGGTCTTGAATATTTAGATAATGGCGTCGATTCTGTCACACCACTCACTAAACTAAACCAATCTGAGAGGACTAAAAAAAACTCTCTCTTTTCATTTTAATATGTGAGAGAAGGATGGCAATAATTTAAGAGCTGTCAAATTTAGTTTAGTTTAGAGTACATCAGAATCGATGCCATTGTAGTTAAAATCGATACTGTATTGTTTATATTATTCGGGAATTACTCATAAGATTTAGTCAGTTATTTCAACCGCAAATGTTGATGTTTTTTAGTTGAGAATAAATAAATAAAAGACCTCCCTTTGCGGTCGAAATAACGGGCTTAATGTTACTTACCTCATTCCCGTATAATAAGAATAAAATGTATGAAAACGTCAGGTTCCATAATTAAAAAGGGCATTGTTTCATAACTATGAACGCCTCGGTATCGCACACTGTCTGTGAGCACGAGTCGGGCTCGCACACTGAGGGTTCCGTACCACCACATAGCTTGTTAGCTACTAAAGTACAAAAAGACAATCCCATCAACGCCCAGGCGGTCACCCATCCAAGTAACAACCGCTCCCGACGTTGCTTCACTCCGGTGATCGTACGAGAACTGGTGGTGAACAGAAATTTGACACCCACTTGCACTTGGCCATTAATTATTATTTGTTGTTATACTTTAGAGTGTACTATAATCATGCCAAGTTTGACGCTTGTACGTATTACCGTTTTTAGGGTTCCGGTTTTACCCAAAGGGTAAAAACGGGACTCTATTACTAAGCCTACGATGTCTGTATGTCCGTCCGTCTGTCCTACCCATGTCCTACCTATAAACTATCTTTCGAACCGTAATAGATAGCCAGTTGAAATTTTCAATTAAAACAATTATTTGTAATCAAAATGAAAAAATATATATTTTGAATTAAATAATGTAGAATACCCGCGATAAAATCCGTGATACGTGTTACCTTAACATTTGCCGACCATTCCAAGCATCCAAATATAATAATGAGGTCAAGGCATTCCTTTGACAGAGTCCTTGGTTCAAGCGTAGGCGTCAAGGCCATTCGAGCTAAATTCCCCGGGTAAATACATATTCTCGCTTAGATACAGAGTTCTTTGGATGGATTGAGACCTTTCGCAGTCGTGATGGAAAAGTTTCAATGCCACTTCCTGATTAATCCTCGAGCTCTTAGATTTGTTGGGTGGTAGGAAATGTGAGTTCTTGATAGCATGTCATAGATCTTTTTTGGTAAGCTGTATTAGGATACAGCCAAATTTTGTGAGATAGCTTCTATTACGGTGGCCTGCTTCTGTGCCTGACGGACAGCACCGAAATCCCCATAGGAACGCAACAGTGTCTACAATACAATAACATTTTATTGGTACCAGAAAAATAACGGAGAGGAGGAATTGGTGCATTTCGTACCTAAGTCTAATTACATGAAATTTTTGTTTGTTCTCAGATTTTACGACGAATGCAAACGGAGGTACAACATTAAACTATGGAAAACATTTACAGACTGCTTTAACTGCTTGCCGGTAGCTGCGATAGGTGAGTGTTAACAATTTCTCACAGAAGATACCAGATTTTCAGACCATCCAATGTATTCTTCAAACAGCAGGTTCGGAAGAAACCTATTTAACTGAAATCTGTCCACACTTGGAAAAACATTCATACAACGTGGTGTGTCTTTTCAACCTATTTCAAAAACATCCATACAGCGTGGAGTATCTTTTTCAACCGATTTCAAAAACATCCATACAGCGTGTAGTGTATTTTTCAACCGATTTCAAAAACATCCATATTGCGTGGAGTATCTATTTCAACCAATTTCAAAAACATCCATACAGCGTAGAGTTTCTTTTTCAAACGATTTCTAAAACATCCATACAGCGTAGAGTGTCTTTTTCAACCGATTTCAATAACATCCAAACAATATGCAGTGTCTATTTTAATGGATTTAAAAAAAAGGATGATCTCAATATAATTGTTTTTTTTTTTGTGTATGTTAAGTGATATCTTCGCCAATTGTGAAACGAATTTAATTATTCTACTTTATTGAATAAACCCCGTCGAAGGTTGTCCCATTTAAGTTTGATGAAAATCTTTCAACTCTAATGATGGTAAAATAAGGTTGAATCTCTTTTATTAAATTACACACACTTCTCGTGAAGTCGGTTTATATATATTTATATATTTTTTTTCTTATTCACTTTTTTTCTTATTCTTATCTATAGGTACTTACTTGCTTTGTTATATTTATTGTCAGAATACCTTTTTCTGAAATTTCTACCGGATATTATTCCGAAATGTACAGTACTGCCAGTACTACGTTTTGTGTAAAATTCTAACAAGATACCATTCTTAAAATCTCTATGTATTCTGTTAACTGTGAAATTGTTCAGAAATCTTTCTACGTTTCCTACAGGACACATTTACAATCCTATTTGGTGAACCGAGTAAATTCGCTCAATGATAGAAAAACAATCACAAGAGATTTCTCACTCTTAAACTCAAATGCTCGCAGATTAAGTAATACACTACGTATCTTCCCAGGTCGTCTACCCGCAAAAGCTTTTATCCACAACCTCGGGATATGACACGGGTATGGATAAAAGTGATAAAACGTTATAAATTTACGCCATAATCGAACTTCATGAAAAAGGTCAACGTTTACCTTCGCTTGCGGCTCGGCTTTACAAAACAAAAATAATACTGTATTGTACAGCGAAAGAAGAATTTAAAAAGGATAAAAAAAATGACTTCATTAAAGTCTGGATCGTAGGTCATGTAGGATACTGCGAGTATCCTAGACGACCTTTGAGTTCGAGACGAACTTAAAGATAATAAGATCAAAAGTTGTTATTTATTAGACTGTTACGGACCTTTTAGACTTAATTGAACGTTTTCACTGCGCTTTTAGGTCAGACGGACTAACTCTGGAAAATTACTTACCTAATCTTTTTTCTTTCGGCTTATTAAGTAGAAGTTTTTGGCAACCATTTTGGAGCACCCATTTCTAGTTTAGCGTGTTATACATTCGACTACATCGCCACTTGACACCTTGTGAGATGTGGTAAAAAAACATTATTATATCTACAGGTTTCATTATCCCAAAATTTGATATATTTATTGAACTGAGATCAGCTTATGTATTTTGCTAGGTGCTTCAGTGCTTATAGGACTCTCTGGTTATTATTCCTATACATGTACCAAACAGGCTTGGTTCTGTTCTTAGCTAAACAGCTTAGGTTGTCCCCATCTCGCTGCTGAATAACTAAAGGGAGTTTACACCGGTCGTTACTTAGTCTGCAAAGCTAAAATCGACCGTTTCAAAAGCAAAAAAATATCCCTCTAGAACCATAGGTAACTAAAATCGCAAACGGCAAATTTCCCATGATTGTCGTGCGGCGATAGGCCGCATGCCGAATTATTTCTATGTCAGTACGTACGTAGGTGTCCTACTCAATATTTTTCAACAAAATTACCTAATGTGGCCTGCAATTCGGTATGTAACGTTTTTAACGTAACAGTCGTATGTAAAGTTTTTTTAGTATTTTTTTTATATTTTTATTTCGTAGATAAGGCTATTTTAAGAAACTAATTTCAATATTTTTGTTTTCTATTAAGTAGTTATTTTACAATATTTTTTTGAAAATTGAATTTATGTGACGTCACCATATAGCACAAAATTTCGTTGCGTTGAGAAGCCTAAAAAAGCACCCCATATTGGCAGCCCTGAAAAAAACCAGACAGTCAAACCACAGAAATGAAAAAATATTCTATTCTGTGTGACGAACAGTGTGTCAAATGTATAATATTTTTATTCTTAAATGGCACAGAAAATAAAATGCTACAATGTGACGTCATTTAGAGGACAATGAAAGTCGAATGATTTCTTAGTTTTATGTTAAAATAAATGGCATCTTATCGTTTTAAAAGGCACAGAAAATAAAATGCTACAATGTGACGTCATTTAGAGGACAATGAAAGTCGAATGATTTCTTAGTTTTATGTTAAAATAAATGGCATCTTATCGTTTTAAAAGGTCAGAGTAGAAAAATAAGGGTTAGTAACATAAAATCTCGAAATGGTTTTGGAATTGGCATAGGTTGATTTTTTTTAGCATACCGAATTAACTGTGTAAATGGGGTGACTGTGCGGCGATTTGCGACTCGACTAGCCGCATGGAGAAAACTGTCTCGTGAAGTATTTCCTAAGTTCTCCGCTCCGCTTCTGTTAATTACTACCTATTGCAACATTCAACCTAAAAGTGGGCTCCACAATTCTTATTTAGTTCTAACCGCAAAGCGTACCTATTCAATTCGCGTCTAGTCTAGACTGTTAAAACGACTCCTCTAATGGCGCGGAGAAAGCAGAAGTAGATCGTTTAACTAATACCATTTACCAGTAGAGAAAGCTTTAAAGAACATCGAATATAAGTAAATTTACAAACGTTCCCTCCCTTTTCCTTATCTACGTCTGAACCTTTCATGTTTTCCTTAAGAGACATAATTAAATGTGCCCGCATTTCGACCGCAATCTCCTGAAAAACGTAGAATTGAGGTCATTTGTGTCCGGGCATATTAATAGCGAGAATTTCTGCTTAGTTTTGCCCAGTGAGCCCAGTTTGCGAGCATGTTCGACACTGATCTGATTATACGCTTAGCGGAGCATGCACTGGGCTTGACAGTGCATCACTCCTGTGAATTTGCATGTCTTCATACATGTGACATTTCACATGAAGCCACTAAAACTGATCATGTAATTAGGCCATCGAGCTATATCAATCCACTGGGCGTAAACCTCTCCCTGAGAACGCCATCCCCGCTCGATCCTTCATAACAATATGATTTTAGAGTACAGCTTGAGAATAAGCCAAACACTATCAGGAATCTTTCAAGTCTAAATATAGCAAAAAGATACATGAATAAAAGCGTAGGCAGATAATACATTTCTAAAGAAAACCGCTTACGATGTTTGACAACCTTCCTCAAGGCTCTTTCCAACATGAAAGTATCCATACTAGATTCCTTGTAATCTCACCGTAAACACTACGGGAGTATATTTGATGTAGACGTGAAGAATATAAATAAAACACTTTTTTTTTCACGGTTACCGCGAAGGTCGGATCTGCTATATTTAATACAGATAGGCGGACGAAGTGATACGCAATATACGTAGTTTATAGTACTTGGTGGTATTGGACGTAGTACTTGGACGCTTCTACGAAAAATCTGCGTGAATTGGGCCTCGTATTTGATTTCGGCGGGCAGTGAGGCTGCGATAGCGTCACAGTAGATATATAAGCAGTAGTTAGACTCTGACGTGTTCTTGAATTCAAAACCTCTTGTCGGTCATAGGGCTAGCTAGGGTTGGCAACTATCGCTCTGAGCACTGAGCGTACCGTGAGGTATCGTAGCGGAGGGGCGCTCGTTTGATTACGTCACTCGATTCGGGCGTTTGTTTAAAGTCAAACTACTGCTCTAGGTTATATGCTACTGTGAAAGCGACTTGGCAATCTAATATGCATTCATGTGTATGGAATCGGTCTCGACGACAGAAAAGCGATTGTTGAAGGTGGAGATAGCTTCGCTTAAATATACAAATGAAACCGCTATCGCTCTCGCCACAGCCCGCTAACGCTGTAAGCTTAGTAAGGTCGAAAATGTACCCTGTAAGAGAAATCTGCGCAAATTAGATTCTGAGCCTTACATTCTCGAGTACCTTTGCTAAAATTAATACATATTCATATTTCATACTGATCAACTACGTGCGATATGAATATTGAGCAGGTTTCTCCGTGTCTCCTTGCGCGAAACTGACAGAACCAATGGCTTGATTTGATTGATGATCTTACGTCGAACATCAATGTGAGTACTTTCGTCATTTTTGCATTAGCAAATTTTATTTAATCTACTTAATAATATCCGTCTTTAGTTTTTCCATTTGTTATGTCATCAACCAGGATTACATCGTTTTTAGACAATCTCACTATCTCCTCCCTCACTGTTGATGGCAAAATTGTCCCAACAACCAATGGGGCCGTAGCCAATAAAAAAAATATGAGTCATTGTCATAATTTACCCCTGCATGATTCTAAATTTTAACGAATATTTTTTCGAATAGAAACCCAGTATTGGCAGACCAGCGAAATTGTTTTCGTAGGCGTGTTCTGTGTTCGGGGGTTATCTGCGAATTTTGGAGATAAAGAGTCTAAAAAGAAAAAAAAAAACTAAAATTTTCTTAATAATTTTAACAACGAAACCCGCATTTACATGCTTTCTCCGTTTTGGCGCCTATACGTAGATGGAACGAAAGTGTTGTCAAAAAGAAAGTTAAATTCTTCTGTACTTAACTTCATTAATCACGAAATTCTTTTCAACAATTAAGATTCTTGACTACATTTTTCATACTGTGTCACAGTATTGTCTACGATATGCCAGTGTCTCAATAAATGCTCGTGTTTTTTCACTATATGCCATTACATCTTTGGCCATTATATTTTTTGTACTTACCTGGTTTTAGGGGCTTCATCTGCAATATCGCAATCCTACTAGCAGCATTTTTGAAGTTTTTTGGTTTTTCATTGAACTTGTTAGTTTTTTTTTCATTCTTGCTGTGAATGTGGAGCAAATTCTTCGAAACTCGTGGTTTCACATGTATTGTGAAATGTATTGTTCGACAAGACCAGAACCTGGGTTTATCAATGTTAGAACCACAAAATAAATAGGTACAGAAGGCCGGCTTCGGCTAATCTTAATTTTAATAACTTACGCGCGCGCAACCGTAGCGCTAGAGTTGGCAAAGCAACTTTAACGGCCTCTTATAGCAAATTTGACGGTTTTAAATCAATTTTATTCAGTTAAATTACAATATTTGAGCTGGAAAAAAATACATGTCACAGATAAATCTGTGTTTGAGATTATGATTTGGTTCAAAACACGATAGAATAAACTTTCCTCGATCAAAAAAAATCTGAAACAATGTCGATTCAGTTTATTTTTTTCGTTTTTTGCTCTAATGAAAGCTCGTAACAACCTGGAAATTGCATGTACTGAAAGGAAATTTTATTCAATTTTTTTTCGTTTGGATAGAATTTTGATAGTGAATAGTTTTGTTTTTTTGTGAAATTAAAAGCGTAAAAAGGTCGCGAAAATTTGCGCGCACCGCGTTCAGTACCGCGCCGGGCGTCATCGAGGTCGGACCTATGTTCGTTTTTGTCGTTGCACTCCTCCCGCGGGCGTCCTGTCTGTTGGGTGGCAAAATACATCGTCGCTATACCTTGGCGGGGGCTGAGGGAGCGTTTTGTTGCCTACGCGACTCGGATAACTGGCCGTTAATCAACGAACATCAATTGTCATGTGATGAACATTTGTGTTTGTTCTATATCTGGGTGTTAATATCTATTAAAGTATGTATTTAAAAATATATATGTATGTATTACAGTATCTGGCAGCCATATACAAGCTTTGCTTAGTTTGGGGTCAGATGACCGTGTGTGCAAAAACTTCCAGAATATTTATTTATTTATATTTAATGTTCTATGAACATTTATATATGGGAGTTTCAATCAAAAACAATTTATTTATTACTTTAAATTACAATATTTCTATCCGGCATAATAAATTTAATAGTCGGGCACTCGCGACTAGCGTTCACGTCTTTATGTGCGTGCGCGCTGTTAGGGCTCGTATGGAGCCGGCCTTCTGTGCCTATTTATTTTGTGTTATAACGACCAAAATTGAGTCCGTTACTCAATGCTTTCTTATACGTGTTCGAGCTTGCTCAAAGCATAACAAATAGTCTGAACTGCAATAACTGTTTTTTCGAATATATACCATGCCATTATATTATCACCATACTATATTCTGCTTTTATCTCAAGTGACGCAAACAATTAGCGAATTCTTTGCCTCAAACGGTGCCTTGAAAAACAATATGAGTGTACATCGGATCTGCATGATCTAATTCCCTCCTGCACATTTTTCTACCGGACTGCCAGAGCAGGCACAAAAAAATCGACACCGCTTTATGGTTGATATTACGAAAACCCGTACGAAGCGCTTTGATTCCACATTATGCGAACTGCTAGTCTGTGGAATGCGCTGCTTGAATGGATGTTCCCCGATAGTTAAAATCTGGGTGCCTTCAAATCACGAGTGAATCGGTTTCTTCTAGGCAAGCTTGCTCCGCCCTAGACCACACCTTCGCTTAACATCAGGCGAGATGGTGATGAAGCCTATTGTTTTATAAAAAAACATATCACGTTTTATATGTACGTACCTATATATATAGAAAATATACACC
Source organism: Agriopis aurantiaria (assembly GCA_914767915.1). Taxonomy (NCBI): domain Eukaryota; kingdom Metazoa; phylum Arthropoda; class Insecta; order Lepidoptera; family Geometridae; genus Agriopis; species Agriopis aurantiaria. The sequence continues at coordinate 12,626,212 of OU612002.1, read as the reverse complement.
CTTAGAGTAGATTGGTCCCAGGAAAGCGTGCCGTACTCGTATCTGGTATTTTTTAGGTTAACAGGGCCTTAAAAGCAATATTCACCGGAGAAATCTCTTGGGATGGGTTTTTATGTAATTTCAAGCAAAAAGAGTCAGATCGCACAGAATTATCTTTTCTTAATACTCGAATGAAGAAAAGATAATTCTGTTCTATCTGCCCTCGAAAATACCTACTAAAATGCTTACGTAAAAGGCTGATAATACCTTTTGCGCCGAACATATATATTAATCCTGGTTCTTTCCTGCCCTCTCAAAATGTCGATCTGTAATCCAGTTGGCGCGCTCGCATTGGCTCGATATTTCTATCGGGAAATATCTGTTGGCTAATTTGTCACGAAAATTGTGCCAAAATGTACTTATTGCTCTTTATCCGCCTGGGACGATATACGAGAGAGGAGGTAAATCGTTTTTAGGGTTCCGTACCCAAAGGGTGTAAACGAGACTCCATTAGTAAGCCTATGCTATATCTATCCTATAAAATAATATATAATAATAATATGCCTATGCTATATTTATGCTGTCTGTCTGTCTGTCCGTCTGTCCAACCTTTCAACGGCTGTTTCTTACAAACCAATAAACTATGAAATAATGTCTAAAAGTAAAAAAAACAGTGGGTCCTCCATACAACAAACGGTTTTTTCAAACTTACTTTTGTTTTGCTCAGTAATATGTACAAGCGTCAAACTTTGCATGATTATAGTAAACATTCCAAAAGTAAAACAACAAATAATGGCCAAGTGAGAGCCGTTGACAAATTTCTGTTCACCGGATGGGTGATGTTGTCTTTTTGCACTACTTTTTGTATTGTGTGGTGGCACGGAACCCTCAGTGCACAAGGCCGGTTCAAAGCTACCTTTAAAAAAATCCAGCTGCATTGGGGTGAAGCCGGCTTATGTGAGATTGCACCCACTAAAACCCCCTCGGTGACCTCTGTGCCAGACGGAGGTTACCGGGATCTCCATAGGAACGCACCGGTATGGTTTAATGCTACCTACTTCCTTACTAACGTGGAATTCAAGATTGAAAAAAAAACACACATTGAAACTGAACCTTTTTAACGGATTTTACCGTGTGTATTTACATTATGTTAATTCCTCACGTTCCGAATACTTTGCAGTGTTGTGTGTATAAACGGGAAAACCTAAGAAAACAATACATTGTTTCATACAATTTTATCCTTACTGAAAATAGGTGAATATTTTCTGCTTCGTAGTCATGAGTGAACGTCTATTCGACAGAATTTACTGGCAACGAAAACAACTCAAAATTTGCATTAGACTTTACCTGAGTGTACTACGTATCGAATTTAAACAGTCTCGGAAACATCAAACGACGTAAATCGGAAGAAGCGGCCGTTAATGTCCTTTATACCATTACGCAATGCGGTGAAAGCAAAGCTAACATAACTACTACAGATGCACACTTAGTTCACACAATACCGTACTTAACGTATTTAAACACACTTCTCGGCATTAGTAATAAAGCTATATATATGAAGGCTTGAATAACCTGAATAAAACGGTACATTTACGTGACGATATATACTTCTGATGTCATTTTGTTACCGTTGCATGTTATGACGATGGCCACGTTTAGACAGACAAAAAAAATTTTAGCTCCTATTCCTGTTTCAAAATTATATAAGGCATCAGGCCTGGTTAATGCGATGCGTGACCAAAATGCTGGCGTGTTTCTGGCTCAACGCATTAGCATTGCCATTCAACGTGGTAATGCCGCCAGCATGTTGGGTACGCTGCCAACTGGTAGTGGGCTTGAGCATTTGGATTGTCTTTAGACCTTCAACGTTCTATGGGCAGTCTAACTGTATTTGTAGTGTTAGTTTTAGCTTGTATTTTGTTTAGTTAATAAAGGCAAAGGTGAGGTCGGCGGATGCAGATTTTGCAAATCCATAAATGTGTCGCTTTGATAATAGCAAAAAAGATTTCCGACTTGTAATTAACTATTAATTTAGATTCTAAAATGCTTTACAAAAGTTTCATGCCGCACAAACACAAAACTACGAACGCGTTTTTAGAGTTGAGCCAAATTTCGATATAAGAAATGTATCGCAAAAATGCTTATGTCTAAGGGACCGGTTAGTATTAATACCGTTTTTTACTGTTTTCGGTCCATGTCTTTAAGGAAGCAAAACAAGGAAGAACATCAACCTCGAAATGTTTATATTGCTAAGCCCTCCTTCCGATGAATTAGCGAGCCGTGAGATGAAAATTAATTTTACTGCGAAAATAAGCTGGCCTTGAGCCATACCTACTTCATACTTTGTTCTCGGAGATAGCGCGTTGAAAGATGGTTTACGTGTAGGTTTTATTGCTGTTAAGATAATAGTATTGGTTTTAGAAAAATTTATGTAGCGATCCCCAATAGGTCTGTTTTCTATTTCCTGTTCTCTACAGGGTTACGCGTAAAGGAAGTACTAATGCAAAAGAGGTCCTTATTCTTATCATTATAAACAACTTTTACTATGGAACCAACCACAGAAAAGTTTTTTTTTGTTGCTGTTTAAATTAGAACATTTTTGTAAGAAATTTGTTGTAGCCAGTTGCACCCATATAAATGAAACGTCAGTCATTCGAAATCAGTCAGTTCGACGCGTTGATCTATATAAGAATGTTCAGTCAAGGTGCACTCATAATGCCTGGTAACAGATTTTCCTTCTCATTTCCGTTCTATTTACTTCTCTTTTCTGTTGGACCAACCCGGAAATCTCGAAAAAAATATCTGCTATTTCATACACTTTGTCGAGTTTCAATGACCGTTTTCTATGAAACAGCTGTTTTTTTTTGCGACCAGTTTTGCTCCCATTAAAAAATCTTTCATAATGATGGGTACTATGGACCCCTTTGGGTTTGATAAACACTTTCTGCATAACCCAGTATAGATTCTACTTAATAGCTGTTTTATTATTCTAATTTGTTGATAAGTAACATACCACAACAATATGCTTTCATGACATTTCTAAATAGAATCCATTACAATGATTATCAAATTACTAACACTCAAAGCGATATGCCAATATCGACCAGTGATAAAATCGCAATGTCCACTCCACTCGAACCATAAACTTAATTCGCAAACTCACCTAGCTAACAACAAAACCAATATCATTAAAAAGCCACCACAGTGACGCATGACTGTCCAATCAAGGTAATGGCGAACGCATAAATGTACCGGAGATTGACACGGGGTGTGTTAACGACCCTCGTATGAAGTCAAGGTCAGCCTGTTACTGGACTTGTTCCTGTGGTATAAAAACATGGCTAAAAGACGTCCCAGGGACGTCTTCGAATTATTTATGTATAATTTTTAACACAAATTTTTGATAATAATAGCATTTAGCATTCACCAAAGAACCAGAGTCACCGACATACCTGTTAAAATTTGCGAGTTGAAATGGCAATGGGCAGGCCACATCGCTCGAAGAACCGATAACCGATGGGGAAGAAAGGTTCTTGAGAGGAGACCACGAACCAGAAGACGCAGCATAGGTAGGCTGCCACTAGATGGACCGACGACATTGTGAGAGTCGCGGGCATCTAGTGGATGCAGATGGCAGGCTTTCGTTCAGTGTGAAGGTTAAAGGGGAGGCCTATGTTCAGCAGTTAACGTTCTTTTGGCTGATGATGATGATGATGAATAGCATTTCACCCTGGTGTTAATGGTTCATGATGAACACGTTAAACCAAGAAAATATTCAATATTCTTGTACTCACCACCGTGATAGCGGCTTCGGTTTTAGTCATCGACAATTTCACGGAGTAGACATTCGTGAGTCATTCTGAGTTATAGATCCGTCAATAACTTATGTTTCATCTGTAGAAAGCTAATTTAATAGTTACTAACCAGAATACCAGCTGTGGTCACATCCAAAACCGCAAACTCTGTAACTGCGCACTACGTAACTTGACCGCAATTCTCGCTATAGAGTTACATTAGCGTCAATTGTCTTTAGCTCTGTAACTTTGGTTCAAGGTTGAGGTTCATCCAGTCTAATTCTGAAACACGTGACGAGCAAATAGGTATACTGAAAGCCGGTACGATAATGAAGCGTGTAAATTTTATAATCACTCGGAAGGTTAAAGTGCTTTTTGATGTTTGTGGACATAAATAATACCAGCTTTATTGGATTAGTGCAGATTTATTCAAGTATTTAGTTTTAATGGAGGAGCACATAAAACACACGTCCTTGCAGGATAGCGATCAGGGGTGAAGAGAACGAACAAAACTTTTTTACTACAGACGACAAAACCTTACAGATTGCATTGCGTTTACATAGATATTATAAGCTGATCGCACAGATAATCAATTTCTAACACTTTTTACCCGACTGCTCAAGAAGTAATGTTTTCTGGGCGTATGTATGTTTGTTTGTATTATTTGTTAGGCGGCTTGGGGATCGCAGTACGTTCACCTTGTACTAATAGGACGCTGCTGCCCATCCTTCGGTGGTTCTGGTTGCAGTTTTAGGACTATTACCTCCTATATTATATTACGTCGTTTCTGTAGCCTAAACGGCTGGACCGGTTTTGATGGGTGAGGTGTGAGTGAGATTCGTCTTCATGTCCAGAGTGACAGGCTACATTTTGCAGTCGGTTATTTTGTTTGTCTTCTAATAATCTTCTTGTCTTGGTTGAAATAATATGAGCCAAAATATAATGAAAGTAATTTTTCCACAAAAGACGCGTGTAAATAACTTAAAAGAAAATCGTCAAAATCATAAAAGTAAAGCCGTATCGATGAGTGTTCCGTTTCTTCATGGCATCTTCAAAGCCAATAAAGGCTTTGCTAAAATTTATATAAGACGACCAAGGACGTTGTCCACACGACCTTCGAGGTGGACGGCTTAAAAACAAAATTCGTAGATTTGCCAAATAACATCGTTATTTTCTTGATTGTTATTAATAGTAGTTTGAAAGAAAACCTCTCCTATGTACAATTCAAGCGAACGGGAAATCAATTGACGAAAGCTACAATAGAACTTCTGTACTAAATATTTTGTATCATAACGGATTTAGAAGTAGATCATTTCTAACAATGATTTCTCATATCTAAAAACAACAATGTTACCTTTAGCAAAGATAAACACAACACTCGCCTGTAGCAATCCGAAGGTTTCAGTTTGTTTACCACAAACTTTGTTAGGGTAAACAACGTTGGTGTTTTTCGGTTAGAAGTTCGACCCAATTCTAACGAAGCCCTGTTTTCACTGGCCCAAACGAACGAGCGAGTTTGTAAAAGTCTGATCGGCCAGGCTAAGTTTCTTCTCGCGGAAAAGATATGGCTGGATTGGATGTAATCTGGGTTACATATAAAACCTCTCGGTGATCTGCCGTATTTGAGATAGGACACCGAGATCTCCATTGGACTTGAGACACAGAAGTACATCTGAGGAACACTCCGCCAGAGTGCTCACACCCTTGTCCTTGTCTTGTTCAGAGTCTAAAATCTGACCACCTACAAGCTCAGAGGATCCTATTAAGTAGTTTCTTGCTACATACAAGGCTCCAAGGCCTATCTGAACGGGCCCTAACGCTCGTAGCAACAAAAAGGTCAAGTTCCAACAAAGGACAAATGAAAAACATATTTTTGTTAGGCAGAAATTTAATCAAATTTCTCATTTCATCGGTCGTTGTCGAATGGGCGCGGCGCTTTCACGTATAACGAACGAAATTGAAATTAACTTCGAAATAGAAAAAGAATATATAAGCGAGACTGAACACATTTATTTTGTTGATCTTGGTATTCTTGTCTATTATAGGTGCTCCAGTGTTTGTAGATCATTTGAAATTGTTATCTTTAGATTTACAATGTCCATGGGAATCTAATGGAAGGTTTTGTACATTATTATACTACGTGAGAAATTGTAGGCAATGAATGAAAAAGTTCGAAGCTGGTTCCATTTGTTTGTGTCTCCTGATTATTGCATCTGGACTTACTACATACAAATGATTTTAGTAATTTATCAAAATTACTGCATATTCGGCTAGTATGCCATTTCAATATCAACCACAGTTTTTCAATATAACTTTTCGGGTTGTATTATAAACATATTTAGGGTCAGAAAAACAATACTATTTCAAAAGCCTGTAATCTCTTTGAGGGTTTATAAAGGTGTGCTTGATTTGATGACCGCTAACTGTATGAAAATCTTTTTATTCCTCAAACGACCAAATTTCTTCCATCGGTTTGTTGTCCATATAAGATGCTTGATATTCACGCAAGGCACGACACGATCGTCGGCTTTTATTTTTCAGTCATCCCGTGCAGAGTCGCATGGCGTCGAATACCACAAAAAATGTGCCCTCCTTTTTTTATGCCACAGGTGGCAAACAAGCAGGCGGGCTGCCTGATGATAAGCTGTCACCGTCGCCTATGGATACTTGTAACACCAGAGGCATCACAAATACGTTGCCGAACCTTAAGGACTCTATTAACCAACCTGTTTACCAATTTGGTAATATTACGTCGAGCTAATTGTCCAGTCTATTGTGTTTGGTCGGTGGAGTGTGAATTGTCCATTGTGGTAGAAAATAATGGAAACTAATTGGAAGCCTATTCGCTTTTATTGGTTTACTAGGTTACGTAGTGTTTGCATCATCATGCCTACTTGGGATTAGTGGAGAATTGTAGATCTATTAGGCTAGGTCAAGGTGTAAACTTCTGAACGCACTTCCGGCGACTCTTTTCTTGATGAAACATTTTCGAAACTTGTAAATAACTTTAAAAATGCATAATTTTGTGTGAATAAATCATCTATTTTACAACCATCATCTAGAAGACGTCCACTGCTGAACATAGGTCTCCCCCTTAAACCCCCACACTGAACGACAGCCTACCATCTGCATCCACTGGATGCCCGCGACTCTCACGATGTCGTCGGTCCATCTAGTGGGAGGCCTACCTACGCTGCGTCGTCCGGTTCGTGGTCTCCACTCAAGAACTTTTCTTCGCATCGGTTATCGGTTCTCCGAGCGATGTGGCCTGCCCACATATGGTATTGAAATGGCTATAATTACTAGTCCGCTCAACAATAAAAATATCCTTTCCGAATGATCAAAATTTCATAATTAATTATATTTTGGTAATAATATTATGTTCTCCTTATCCATTATTTGATTAATCTAGAGAAATTCCGTATTTAGAGATAGTAATAAACCCACATTCTGCCTAATGTTCTGATTAGAATTCCTAGTTTTATTTTTCTATTTTCTTCTAGTTTATTAGTACATAGTAGATAGAGTATAGATGTAAATCTATGAACTTTGATCGAAGCATAATCATTAGGTTCATGTTTTGAGTTCTTCGTGAAAGGAAACCTTAAAACTTTACGGTAATCGTTTCGGAAGCCTCTAAACGTCAAAACGATAGTGTTATGCGTTCTGAGCCGGTTTATTGTACTTCCATCCTGTTTTACCATCCCCCTGGTTCGGTTAGATACGTCTTAATACTACTACTAAACTTTTACATGGGTTTTTATTCTCCATTTTCTCGTAGGAAACTCAGAACGTTTGATAAAGTACTAAGGTCTAACGTTCTTTGGGACGCAAATAATTAGTTCGATCTGTCCCCTTGCCGGTTACAGGGGTACAAACCGAACTTTTTCTTGTTTGGAACTTTGTTCCTAAGAAGACAGCAGGAAGGGGGGGGGGGGGGGGGGGCAGACAGGAATAATCCTTATTTTAAGAGCATATGAAATTCATCGTCTCAGCTTTGTGTTTATTATCAACCAGTATTGTATTTGCCATGGGGTCAGGTTAGGCATCTCTCTCCTGGACCGCATACCAAACGTGGAAATTCAACGAAGGTCGAAGACATGGTTAAACGTATTACGAGACTCAAGTGGAGATGGGCGGGACACTTGGTCAGAAGGGAAGATGGACGGTGGACCAAAGCAGTCACAGAATGGTGGCCGCGGAACGGAAAGCGACCACCGGGCAGACCACCAGCCCGCTGGTCGGATGACATCGTTAAGACAGTAGGAAAGCAAAGACTAACAACAGGAAACAAATCTAGCACAGAACCGGAAAAGATGGCGCGCTGAAGTAGACTTGAAAACAAATGCTACAACAGATACTTCAGTTTACGTAAATCCAAGACGGAACCATTGTTTTGTTCAACAATCGACACGTGTAGCAACTCTGTAAAGCTGTCGGAAACTAACACTTAGATTGTGCTAATTTCGCAACGGGAATCTCGACATAATGACACGTGTTGAACTTCACAATAATGGGCCATAAGATTGTCGCGAGATGTCTTAAGTACAGCGGCCTTACGCGGTATCAAACTAACGTTAAAACTGCGCAGTTCGGAAAATCACGTGAACGTGAACCTTAACGCGCGCAGATACGGTTTGCGGTCGCGCATAATTGTTTCATTACCTAAACTGGATATTGCTTTAAACAGCTAGCCGTAAGACCCCTGTTATATTTCCTTGATACGTGATACATCTTCACGCAAAACTATTTCAGTCAGAGATCCCATTTGCAACTCATTCGAAATTCTCAATTTACATTTGTATCAACACTTGGTATTTAACTGGTGAAACTAAGTGAATACAAAGCTGAACATCTAACACAACTTATTATAAAGTCTAGTAGAGTCTGACTTTACCAAAAGCACTTGACCTTTGAAATAAACAAGGTTGTTCTAGCATTTCAAGTTACGAGCTAACTCAAGAGTCTTGTCTAGACAGATTTGAAAGCTGAACGTGATATTGGGATACGAGATATCAAGAGTTCTGTTGAAGACAGGAATAAACCGATAGGCAAACATCGAGAAACCGAAGTGTAATTTTCATGATATAAATTGTAAAACTGAAAGTCACCGACTCATTTTTTAAGGTTCCGCTAAGTCCCGAGTCTAAAATGAGCAATGACAATATAACCACTGGACTGCTCATATTTTTATCCCGCCGAAATCCAAAGATACAAAATTTTCAGCATAGTCTTTTTCGAGCGGGGCCAATCCTAGGCGCGAATTTAATTAATTACTTTTGAGTCTCCAATCACAACCGACCGACGTGGCTTACGTCGTGCACAAGTAAATTATGACTCGTGCGCGATCAATTGGTTATATTATCTTTGAAAACGAGGCATATCATTATGCACAGTTGTACGTGTCAAAGAATCCAGCCCAACATTCGAAGGCACGAAGTCGACTGCTATTGTGGTAGAGGCGCTATTATATTCACTAACGACTATATGCAGGTGTATTTCAAACTAGGTCGCATGCACCCCACACCTAGGGTGGTGGTACCACCTCACTTGCTTGACACTCGTGAGGACTTCTTATGCAACGCGAAACGACGGTCTACCTACGTATCTGGTGCTCTGACGCAACCGAGTTATGCAATGTGAAGACGACTTCAATACTAAAGGTTAATGCTCTTTTTGATCAGGTTTTATGGAAATTTATACACGTGTAAATCTTGCAAAATCTTCTAACGATAAAATTACAAAAGTTCTAGAGAGCTTGCTCGCTATCAAATAAAACACTAAAATAGTTACGGTCACCGACGACCAAATTTTGTTGTAAAAACAAAGTCCTCCCGGACTTCGGCATGACGTCAAAGGATGTTTGGTAACCAGAAGCTATTTTCACCGACTCGCTTCGTTAATTGGCCCAGCTTAATGACGTGCAGTTCGTGGATGTCAAATGCTCCCCAGAGAAGGTAGTAGGGAGGAAGATTTAACATTGTGGACACATAAACACCCTTGAGTCACCCCTATGTCTAAAAATGGAATAAGAACGTATGAGGAAAACTGAACCTTTTATGTAATGTTATGAAGTTTTGTTAACAATTCGTCTAAGCAGTCACAGGTTTTCGCGGTACTCAGCGCAAAATGTCCTCGTTAGAAAAACGTAACGGAACGTCCGAAAATCATGGGAATAGTAATACGTAGGAAGAAAACGTCCTCAATTTAAAAGGTTTTTACGAAGCAAAATGTCCCTGTTACTAAACGACCGCAGTTTAAATGGTAACGGGAGCAAAACGTTCGCAATTTAAAAAGCAATTCTGAGTGGTTCCGATCTGTAGAAATGAAACATATTAATATATGTAATAGCAAAGAATTATGTAATAACATGTTCTAGAAAAAAAAGTTCAAGGCGGAAAAGTTCCTTATTTTGGAACTCTAGAGTACGCTTTTCAAAATATATTATGATACGCATCTTCTAGTGATGCTAGTTAGCGTTATCGACAAGTCTGTTTGTTACACATTTATCGACCTTTTGCGTTATGTTTCACTCGAGGCAATACCCATCCGGAACGTCCAAAATTATAACAATATAGCTTCGCTGGAAAAAGGAAACATTTCATCGAAAGGCCAATACAAAGCTAAAAAGAATTTAGTCAATCTCAGTGTCTGGGGACTGGGAGCTTTTACTTACTTTCACTCAATTTCTATAAAAGCTCTGCAGTGCAAGTACCATTCTTTACCGATCGTCAAATTCGATAAATTGCCATAGAATCGATCATAGCGAGTACTGACCAAATGGCATATTATCGAATTTAACAATCTCAACTGCCAAATTTGACGATCGATAAAGAACGGTACTTGCACTACTGCAGTGATATTAAACTTTTTCACAAAATTGCACTCGTATTAGCTTTTACTAATTAACATCTGAATCTCCAGCATACACCAAAATTACAATTAAAAATACGTTATCTAAATTTAATTCTACTAAGTCCCTAAAGACCGGCCCAAAAGCGAAAGCTCGTATAACATTTTGACACAAAGCCTTCATAAGAACATTAAAAGAATTATAATTTCATGCGTACACGAGCAATTTAGTGGACGAAGGTACAGCTGCGAGAGAAAGTGCTCTGCTAAATTATTAACTGCGAAGGTTCTGTACAAGTTTAGAAGGTAAATAGGCCAATTTTTCGAAATAAGGGCTTGTTGGTTTTACCAACGAGTTACGAAACAAGGGATTCATCATATGTGATGCAGAGAACTCCTTTGTAATCGTAATTGTGATTAAGTGCGTAAACTCGGTCCAAGCATTTATTTACTCTGTCAGCAGCAATAACATTGTAAAAATCTTAATAAAAACAACCTGCCGCAGTCTTATGTTAAAAAACCTAGAAAAAGTGATCAGAATTGGTGATTTTCATTCAGCTTTTTATAATGTTATTGCAGCTTTCATAGCAAATAAATGTTTGGGTCGGGCCATTAAATAGTATACCCATTTGTCTTTTTTTTAGGAGACTACCTAATGTTGTACTATAGTTGGAAGCGTCTGGTTCAATTATTCGAGAATAAAACCTGTAAAATTAATACAATATGTGTGTGTGTGTGTTGCTACTGATAACATATGGTACTGAGACGTAGTCCTTTGCTGGGCCTTTTGGAAAAACTAGTCGTAAACGAGTCGCACACCAGGCAATGGAGAGAGCTATGCTCGCCGTTCTTTAGCGCGATAGAATCCGGATCGTGGATATTCGACGAAAGTTTGCAAGTTGAAATAACATGGGCAGGCCACATCGCTCGAAGAAATGATAACCGATGGGGAAGAAAGGTTCTTGAGTGGAGACCACGAACCGGAAGACGCAGCGTAGGTAAGCGTCGATAGATGAACCGACGACATCGTGAGAGTCGCGGGCATCCAGTGAATGTAGATGGCAGGCTGTCGTAAAATGTGTAGTTCTATGTTCAGTAGTCAAGTGGACGTCTTCTGGCTGAGGATGATGAAAAACAAAATTTATCAAAACCATGTTGGTTTCCATAATAACATCATAATTGGGCGTTTTTCAAAAAAGATGTACATTTGCGAATTTGGGGCGTCCAAAACTTTAACTATTTATTATAATTTTTGTATGTACCGTACATGAATAAACGGAGTTATTATTTCATGAGTACATATTTAAGTTACCAAATTAACTGTTAAGTGCAACCTAACACTCATTGATATTAATATATAACAAAAACAAACCGCAAAAAAGTGTCAAATCTGTATGTCCCATCGGCATTATTGAAACTTTCAAGTCTCAGAAAATATTCCACAAATTAAATAGCGCCACTGTTTTAGATTCTGTAGACGAATATTGAACTTGCCAATACGATTTAGAGCGAGATGTTGTCGTAATGGGTCTTAAAATAGCTCAAAATATTATATAATTGTTGTCCCAGGAATATGGCAAAACCGGAATTCCGGCAATAGTCACGGTGCATTTTTGATAGATAAACAAATTTTTACCATAAAATATGGTTATTTTTTGTTACTTTCAACGTTAATCTTGTGTGTGGTGTAGCCGCAATTTTGAAGCAAACGTCAGTGTAATCAAAATCAGTGACGAAAGCGGGCGCGTTACGTTGGTTCTAAAGTGGAGTTCCAGATAGCTACGGGATTTTATGAGGTATGTATAGTTTATCAAGGTATTTGCCGTTACACAAGCACATTTTTGTTTTTAAACTATTGTAAAACAAATCACAAGTAGCCATAAAATGAACACAACAGCTTGAATTATTGTTAGAAGTTTAGATGATATGAATTCGTCACATCGCGTTCGTCACGTATTGTATAAACGGAATCATTTTGTGACAGACCGGAACTATTAGGCCGAGGCTACATTTGACAGATGAATAGTACTAAAGTAAATAATCTTATTATAAAAAAGTTTTAATATTATGTAGTTATGTACGTCTGTCACTGCTAATCTTTGGGACGGCTGAACCAATTTAGATAAAAAATATATATACAGCGTTAGCAGCTTTGGGTGTACTAAGCCGAAAAGGGGTCATTATACCTATCATTATGAACAACTCATACTATGGAAACAAACCTGAAATCTGCTGTTCCATACATTATGTCGATGGTCATTGAACTTTTTCTTTGAAACAGCTGATTTTTTTGCGATTTAGGTGTTAGCCCCGCAGTTAAAGTTGTTCCTAATGGTGAGGTACAATGACCTTTTTTCGGCTTCTTACATCCCAAGCTGTTAACCCTGTACATAGATTATGTTGAATAATATAATTTATATAATACTATTATTTACTTAGGTACTATAACTAGTACTAAATATCTTAGTGCTAAAATTCAAATCTTGCAATTAGTTAACGTGAAAACTTGCGTATTTTGACGTGCATCTATTTTGTCATATATTGTAATACTAAAATTTGTTAGTCGGGTGGGGTACTTTCTGGTACTACTAATCTAATTTTTAATCTACTTCTCTAATTATTTCAATAAATATTTGGTTCATATATTTGATATTTCAACATATATTTGATTTGACATTTCAGTGACCATGGCCCTCACGGTAGCGGAAAGAGCTAAAAAATACCGAGAGAATTTAAAACGAAACCCTGAAAAGTTCGAATAGCAACGGAAAAAGCAGTTAGAACGACTTAAAAAGAAACGAAAAGAATTAATGACTTGACAGAAGAAGATATAATACTACTAATATAATACTAATAAATTAATTATACTACATAGTATAATTAATATATTATTATTAATTAATAACAATTAGTTTAATGCTAGTACCTACTTACCTTACCAAACCAATGTATGATAGATAGATGTTACTAAAAGTTCCTTCAGTGTAAACATAGCTTAGTTTTTTCCAATTAGTCACTTAGAATTCCAGATAGCCACTGTCACATATTTTTAGCTAGACAAAAACGAATCCTATTCAAGATATATGAAGTTATTTGTTAATATTTAAGTTTGCTTAAGTTACTGATGTCCTATATTTTTATTATTTGTTAGCTTTAAACGTTTAATGTCATTAGGTAAGTAGTAAATGTAATGTTTTTAAGTTCAAAAGTTCCTACTGTGACGATCTCGAAAGAAAAATGATTGCTACGCAATAATTACACTGATTTTTCTATGTATTGAAATGCTGCTTCAAAGATTTTAAAGTTATTTTATGATTAATAAAAACAAATTAAGATAATTATTCATATTTTTCATTTTATTAAAAAAAAACTTTTGTGACTAACCGGAGCGAGTTCCTTTGAACACTTACGTAAAAATTAAGATTATCGCGATATTTTTCGTTATACTGATATATATTTGTAACTTTTACTTAAAGAAAAGTATATTTTATCAAATAAGATAAGAAAATACAGCAAAATTTCAATTTCACAAAAATCAACTCCGGTTCGTCACGTGTACATCTTTTTTGAAAAACGCCCAATTATGTGTTTTGAATCTAAAAAACATGAAGAATTATTCATGTAAGCTTGTGAACCGGCAAAGGCACCTTCGCTCTTTCAAAATCAGTTCATCGTACTCAGGTCGACGCGCAAAGCAATATTATATGCGATATTTGTCCGACTGTATATTGTAAAAATATTTGTTTAGCTTCCGTCCGCACAAGGTCGTTGAACTGCTGTTTTTTGTTTGTTCCTCTCCGTTATCAACACACGCTACCTTGTGATACATTAGTATCTACATCTTCAAAGTTCTTTGTGTGATAATTAGGAACTTATGATGTGTACTTACTGTTTATCAATTAATTTGATCACGTGCCTTTTTCTTATCGATTATCGCATTCTTGTTTCAATTACTCGATTTCAATTAATTAGGTTAAATTGTTGGAGCATTGTTCGTTTCTTATTTAAGGTGTCCGCAGCTGTGTTTGCCGCCTTGAGGAAGATATAGTACAAAACTTTTGAGTTCGATCTCCAGTGAAAAACTAGTCTGTAACTAAGTTCAAGATATTAACAAGCAAGCTGAGGTGGACTTCATCATCATCACCCTCATCGGCCCTGAGTGACCCACTGCTGGGTATAGACCTCCCTTTGTTTATGCCTCTACTCTTGCTTACTCTCGCTAGTCGCATCCACTCGTTTCCGACATTTTTGATGTCGTCCACCTCATCCTTGGTTGGCCCAGGTTCTACTAACTACTATCTGCCACAAATGCGACCATATATGACATCTAATGGCTCATCCTATCACAAAATAATGTGACTTAAACTGCGGTCTGATACTTAAATCCATAATCAGTCGAAGCGTGTCTGTATAGTCTTTATTGTTAGTATGTAATTCTGTCGCATTGCGGACCAACGATCACGCGAATCGACACATCACCTTGACAATAAAAATAAAACCGGCCAAGTGCGAGTCGACGCGCACTGAGGGTTCCGTACGACCACAAAATACAATCATTATCAATTTAAAAAATTGACTTGTTCCAGCTTAACGTCTACCAAAATAGTCCAAGCAATTGCTACGCCGTCACATAGTTAATATTTTGCAAGTGACGCTCGGTATAACTTGGTAATGAACAGAAATTTGTCACCGACACGCACTTAGCCATTATTTATTATTTATTGTTATACTTTAGATTGTAACAACTAATCTAACTATAAGCATGCCAAGTTTAACGCTTGTACGTATTACCGTTTTTACATAAGAGCTATTATAAAAATACGTTTGTTGTATGGGGATCCAGCTTTCGTTTTTACTTTTTAGTTAATCCGCCGTAACATTACATATTCTGCGAAAATTTCAACATGCTATCTATTACGGTTCAAAAGATACAGCCATTTAAAGGTAGTAAGTAGGCTTTTAGTAATAGGGTCCCGTTTTTACCCTTTGGGTACGGATTCCTAAAAAGGAATAGAATACAAACTGATAAATGCAATATATTTTCCCCTCATAATATTCATCCATGAGAACGATGTGCCTTTATTAACTAAACAAAATACAAGCTAAAACTAACACTACAAATACAATTAGACTGTCCATAGACCGTTGAAGGTCTAAACACAATCTAAATGCTCCATTATTATGTACATCCCTAAAAGTGTCTATAAATATCTAACTGGTTGTAATGGCTTGTTTACATTTTGCCTTTATTTTTTCGTTCCCAACGGTGCCAACCCAGTTCTTGTTCACACACTTATGACAATGCTAGTTAAATTTATTCAAGGGCTGTATTTTCGTCCCTCCTCGCTAGTCCCCAGGCGCTACCTTCGGGATGGGGTGGGGCGGAAACTGGCAAGGCAACCTACGACGCTATGTTTTCCCATTCCCTAAATACGGCAAAACTACGCATGGAACGTTTGCGGTTAATCTCTACGCGATAAATGTGGTTTTCCTCGAGCACTCGCGCATTGCTGGGGTTTTTAACCGACTTAAAAAAGAAGGAGGTTATCAATTCGATTGTATGATTTTTTTGTTACCTACCCATACATAATATTAAATTCAAATTACTAACATGTGTATTGTATAAAATGACGAAAATTCTTTGAAAGACATTTTCAATTAAAACTTTCGATGTCAAACAAAGGAACATTGTTATTTGTATATGAGGAATCATATACAAATACATAGTGTAATTCTCTTCTACGTCCCTTCAAGTAAAATAACGATTTTGGGATTAAGTAACATGGACTTCCGCAAAGTAACGCCTGATTCAATCAACCATCAAAGGAACATGATGAAACTAAGTTCAACAAAATCCACAAGAGTCAAAGGAACTTTTTATTTCCTCGACGGTCATTCATAAATGCTGCTCAAAGTACCTAGAACCATTACAGTGCGACCAATTCATCTCTAAGTTAAGGAAACAAACAAAATGATGATGATGATGATGATGAAAATGATGATGATGATGATGAAAATGATGATGAATCATGTGAGAAATGAGGAACTAAATTTTTCACAGGTGGTTTTTCAGTTTCATTCAGAAAACTCGATAGTGGCTCTCCCATTCAACTCCTCTGGCTCATTGGTCATACAGTTACATATAGTCCTTTTCAAATAGCAACATTTCTTGACAACCCCCCACTAACTTTATGTTTTCGCCGCAAAATGTATCTTTAATTTAGTTCAGTGACGTCACATTCAATATTTACGAATCACGTTACATTCTATCGCACTGTCAAACCAACTGTCAAGTGCCATGGTATTTGAAAAGGACTATAGTTGTTTCAGCAGACGTAGCATGTGAAAACTAGAATGTTCAGCGTTACCAATGACGTAACTGTTTGGAAATCGGAATGCCCTACAATTCTCAAAGTCGATCCCAAAAATAAACTGTTATACATTCAATGGGCTGAAAAGCGAGGAATGTGCGTACACGCCACGGCCATGGGAGCGAATAGAAACACATTGCTGGATTACTGCTGTAGCAAATGCATCGGACTTTATCCTTTGTAAGCAAAAGGGGAACGGAAATGAAGAATGTAATTAATTTTTGCCCAAGTGGAAAAATTCTGTCTTGTAATAATAATGAATGGATTTAGTTTCTGAAACATTTGTAGGAGTATGATAAGAGCTTGGGATTTAAGGCCGCGCTTCCGGCCAGACTTACCTCGTTGGCACATTTTCAAAAATATTAAGAAAAAAATTAACTATGAGTGGAAATTGACAAAAACATGATTGATTGATTGACTCTTTATTGTTCACGCCATTAATTTTGATACAGAGAAAAAAAACTTTTAAAAACTAGTGTACCAACTGGTGGCCTTATCGCTAAAAGCGATCTCTTCCAGGCAACCTTAGGATGGAAAGGATTTATAGAAGACGGGGTGTACAATACAGGATAGATTATTAAATTTTTACTTATACCATGACGCGCGATCTCTTTCAATATTGTTTACTCCTTCGTTTTATTGCAAATGTTGTAAAGCAGTGGTTCCCAATTAGTGGTACGCGTACCGCTAGGGTACGCGAAGTTGCATCAAGACGTACGCGCGGCAATCTCCTGACTAAGAGAAATTCTATGAAAGACGTCACATCGTATGCAGCCCATTTGTAGTCCGTCTGCAGTCCAACTATAATGTGCATACAACGTTTCTTACTTCACTGGACCTCACAAACTGAGTCTGCACCGGACCGGACGAATTTGGTGTGCTTGAGCCGAGCTCGAGGTGTACGCGAGTATGAGGTCTTTCTTGAAGTGGTACACAGGAAAAACTAATTGGGAACCACTGTTCTAAAGAAAATTTCTTGGTGGTATTTTCTATTTTGGCGAAGAAGGAAAATAACTTTTGACGACTTCTTACTCATTCGCAAAATATAAATTATCGTGCAATTTCATTTTCATTTTGATTCACGCGCAGGCAATACTCCTGTACGAAATATCTAAAGTATGGATGGCTCCTAAGATAGCATTATTAATAAATTCTAATCCTACAATTAAATTGGATCTGTTTTTTCTAAGCAAGCGTGCTCCATCGTAGACCGCACTATCGCGTAACATCAGGCAAGTTGACGGCCAAGAGTAAGCCTATTTATAATAATAATAAAAAAACGGTCCCTCCTACTGTAGAGGGACCGTTTTTTTATAGAGAAAAAATATCAAAATCGAAATACCACTAAGCCAACTGACTCATCACCAAAATCTCAAAAACTACTTGATCAAACAAAAAGGCAAAAACTTGGCAGTGAAATTCCATTTCCGGAATTTTGCGAAAGGGTCGAATTAAGGAAGGTATAAAAAAGTATATTATGAAAGTCTACGCGAAAGATCCCGCTGCTAAATAACCAGTTCAATATAAGATTCAAATGAGAATTTTCGCCTTTCAAACCTGCCTATCATATATGGTATACAGGAGATAACAACCTTGAGCATTTTGTAGAAACAAGCAATAACAAATGGATAGTGAAAAAATATGCCATACATCAATAACTGACATTCGAGATCTAATCTATCTTTATATTGTTGGCAGATTGTTGAGTTATTTCACAACATTCTAACAAATTTTTTTTATCCGAGCAGCAAGTAGTAGGGTTTTCGATAATGCCCGGTTCACATTATTCCAGTCCAGTAATCCAGTCCAATGCTGGACTAGATCATATCGTCCACATTATTCCAGTCATTCAAAAGTTGTTAGATCGGTAACACTATAGTGACAACGCTTCAAGAAAGGAGTTTAGAAATTGTTTTAAAACTGTTCAATTATTACTGTTAGAAGTAACTGATGAACTAAAAAGAAAAAAGCGGATCTGGGTGAGAAATTAGATAAGCGAAAGAAATGAAAAAGGAGGCTCAACAATGCTTTTGCAACAGCTGAAATCATAAGATGCCTTTGAATTGACAGTGACATCAGTGCCACTGGAATGACAAGTACATACGAATGAACGATGGCTCTGAGCGATCGTTTAAGTGCTATGGGGAAAATAACTTTGAATACTTGCTAGAGAATGAGGCTTTGTACGTCGTCTCATCATTGTCTAATTGACGAAAAAGTGCTATTTATCATTGTCAGCATATACTAGCCCACTGTCCAGTGTGATATTGCTGACAGCAAACTGTTGTTTCGAACTTAATGTCTTTCCCAGTTCTTTACTACTGTAGAGTACTAGAGTATAGCCTATGTCACCCAGGGATAGTGTAGCTTCCCAACAGTGGAAGAATTTTTTAAATCGGTCCTGTACTTTTTGGGCCAATTCGTTACAAACATACTAACATACAAATCTTTCCTCTTTATAATATTAGTATAGATTACCATCCCACTGCAGCGCAAACGCATCACTAAAGGCATCACTTCCGTCACTAACAGCTAAAATCCATTTTACGTTGCTCTATATCGAATGAAGAATAAAACTTTTTCTCCTTCCGAGATACAATACCATGCCCTAGTAACTAATTCAACAACTGAATAAAACTTTTTCTCCTTCCGAGATACAATACCATGCCCTAGTAACTAATTCAACAACTGAATAAAATCTTAAAACCAACGTAGTATAGTATGAAATATTTTCTTAAAACATTTGCAATGCTAAAGGGTGAGAGTATTTCGCTTTCAAATCTTTCTATGTCCAAATGGACATAATCAATCTGTCTCACAACATGTAGGTACAATAAGTAGGTCTTTCTCTTTCGTGCATATTATTTACATTAAACAGTGCCCTTATTGTTTGTATAGATTTAGTTTAGAGGGCTTAGATGAGATTTTCAGACTCGTCGATGCCGCGTCTCAGTAGAGAGCACACACACCTCTCCTGCTAATAATGAAGACAAATAAATAAGCAACATTTTAAATCGTCAAATATGTATTTCATTGGCTTCCCAAGTCCAGCACACAATGCCTGGTGCACTAAAACTTAATGAAGAATCAATAATTATAGAAAGAAAGAAAGAAAGAAAATAAATTTTATTCTATACCTTGACAAAAACTTATATCTAAAGGATACAATCAGTGTCGAATGGGGGGTCCGTCTCAGCATTAATGCTGAAAGTCAAGTTATAGGTAGAACATAATATAATGCGTTCACTATAACCCTTCCTATAAAACTATACTATCTAATTTCAATATTTATGTTAGCTTGAATAATCTACGGTTGTTTATTTACCGCGCCGCAGACAGATACGAGTCACGTGTTTTTGAGAGCACGTGAACTGACGCCGGCGCATGTATCCGATCTCTCGCGAGGAACTATCGACCGGTCTCAGCTTTCCGCCAGTACGGATCGAATTCAGATGAGAAACTAAACATGTGTTAATTTATACACACTTGGTTTGCTTAAAATATTTATTTCTTTACTTACCTATTGATATTGAGCTATGGAATTCCGTGAAAATGTATCTACAAATGTTTTGGATAAATTTCACAGTTCAAAGAAACTAGAACGATGATAACTTATAGCAATATTCCAATATCAAAAAAGGTCGGATTGTTTTGCGCGGCGTAGTACGCCTACGCCCTTTGTCACTTACTCCAATAGCGTTTCCTACAATTTTTTTTCTCTTTTTAGTATTGCTAACTTTGGTTGTTCCAAATCTGTAGCATGAAAATCACGTGTCTACCGACGATAGAAAATTCAACCAATTTAACAAAGTCACGAATAACAGTGGAGCTGAAATAAATCAATCCTAACTCTGGGGTTGTTAATATTTCTCTTTGAATGTCAAGAGCAAATTTTAGTGCCGGCGCGGGCACGCTAAACTGGCGAATATTTCAATGAAATGTTAGTATTACAGGCGTTTAGGGTCAGGTTATACCCTACGGAACGTATACAGCTGTGGTGCGAAAGGTCGACCTTACAGGGATGGGCTAGATTAAATCATTCAGGTTCATTATTTACTTAGAACGGTTGTAGGTATTCAGTTGAACGGCTGTGATGCTACACACATAAATTTCTAAGATATGGAACAGACTTCCAACAAAGAAAAATAGAAGAGGTTCTCAATTTCCTTATTAGTTTAAATTTTTGGAGTGGTTTAAAAACTTACAATAACCTGGAGCATTAGTGGTGCGTTGCCTACCTTTGAGCACTCTATTAGCCCTTCGTTTGAAACAATTGAGGCCTTATTATTTGTCCTTCAGATTCAGTCAAAGATGTCCATGCTATTACTGTGTATTAGGTTGGAAAGAAGAAGGCATTGAACTCTGGCACAAAAAGGCAAAGCACTTGTGCCGTAAACAGGAATTCCCATCTGCGCATCTCTGTACAGCTGTACACTCGACAATCACTACAAAAGGAACCTCGATAACGGTTGGGAAACTTTTCCTTGTTCACAGAGCTGTTATATTAAAACCATCCCTCTAGACCTACATTTCTATTCTCAAAAACAATAGTGCCCCGGGGAGCGAACAAACTTTAGTAGATCGTGCGTGATTGGAGCTACCCGTCGGAAGTAGAAACTGGAGCGAGCGAGTTCTATCCGGCCTATTCTACTTCGTTACTGGATGATTGGAAATATTGATTCCTTAGGCTCGAGCATCGGCAAATGTTTGCCGACGAAGCGAACGGATGTCTCGTCAATCCAATTGTATTTCTAGAGTAAAAGTTGATTCTGCTCCTCTAGGGATTTGAAACACATTTACAGAAAACGTAACGTCCTTTTTGGAGTTCGTTGAAAAGTGCCGTGAAGGTGGGTTTCCTCCGAGATTTATTTACTATTTCCACATTGACGTATGTAAGGCTGTCCAAGTGGAACTTTATCAATCATACCGACTAAGTGGTGCGCTGGAGCATACAGCGCACCAGTGGGAACTCAATCATAAGTGGTGCGCTGGAGCATACAGCGCACCAGTGGGAACTCAATCATACCGACTAAGTGGTGCGCTGGAGCATACAGCGCACCAGTGGGAACTCAATCATACCGACTAAGTGGTGCGCTGGAGCATACAGCGCACCAGTGGGAACTCAATTGCACGCTGACGTTGATGAGCGGTCGTTGTAATTATGAGAGCGATGCGACGTAGTTTGTAGAAATTTCGATAGATGCAGCAAATTTTTCAAGTACACATCTTTTATCTACATATTCGACATCTATGTATTGCAACAAAGCAATTTGGCTCTAAATCTTCTTGCTCGTTAAAAACACAATTTAGTTCGCTTACCTTTTTCTGGTCTCCTAAAACTTCCATTTCATCCCTGCCTCGTGTAAGCCGAGACGCGGTCGATAGTTTCAGCGACAAACTCTACCACAAGGATACCTTTACCTTTTCCACTAAAACTTGCCAATGTTGTCCATTTGCAAGGTTGGGGCGGGGTTGTAGCCAGATTCCGTTGGCTCGCCGCCAGATCCGGCTGTTTCGTGCCGTCGACTTAATTCGAAACGTGTTGTCTTCACGCCTTTTGAACTTTCGTATTGATCGTTAAAAGGCTTTTTGGGCTTTTGGAAGATTTGACCACCAAAAGTAAGTTTGGTCACCTTTCAGTGTTTAATGGCTTTTAGAGTCATCAGAAATAGAATACGGCGACATGTAAAGTAGGGATGAAATAATTAATTTTTACGCACCCAAAAAAAAAGAAAAAGAAACATGTGCCAAAAGTACCGATTCTTTTTTCCTCAAGAAATTTGTTCTCTTTTGCCCCGCCCCTGGTGAGTTCCAAAATGCGATCACATTACCACGTAGACCGCATCATCGCTTAACATCAGAAGTGATGGTGGTCAAACGCAAGCCTATTATTAATTTTTAAAAAAACCTTGGTTAGTCCTAGAGCAGCAATATAGCCACAAACAATATGCCTTAGAAGCGACATCTTTTTATACCAAACTCGTTGTAGAGACAACCTGTTTTCATGTTACGTGTCTCACACAAAAGCGCAGGAGATGAGTTAACCCTTATCTCAAGTATGTCAGCTATTCAGACTGCGTCGTCTGCGATGTAAACATTGATTTTCGATTCCGTCGCCCGGGAACATTCTCAGGGTTGAGGGCAAACGGTAAATGCTGTTACCTACCCTTTCTAACTATTATTGGCGTTTGCACACAAACACACTCAAATTTTCAAATTATCAGATTAATCTTGATCCTGTTATTAAAAAAATAACAGACCAATCGAGTGCAAAAGTTTTAGTTGATATGAGAAATAACTGAGTGGTATCAGGAATACCTATCATAGGACAGATAAGGGTCCCCTGCGACCCAGGGTTGATAAGGATAGTTATTAGTTATCAATGAAACTTGAAAATAAAAATATATTCTCAGGGTTGCCAACGCATAGACATCGCCACTAGTGTTGCAGATGTCCGTAACTGGCATAAGTGTTAGCTTACTATCAGGCAGACAATATGCTTGTATGCCATCCTTTAAGAAAAAAAGTGCGCAAACGGGACTCGTATTCGAAGGTGTATTATGAGACTAGGTACATTATCATATTACTACTTGATACTTCCTAATTACATTAAGCATTGTAAGATTCCAATAAACATCACTTTAGAATTGCAAAGAACGCCCATATTCGAATCACTCTTATTTGGTACTAGTAGGCCGCCCCGGCTTCGCACGGATATAAATATATATAGCCTATGTCAACCGAGGGATAGTGTAGCTTCCCAACAGTGAAAGAATTTTTCAAATCGGTTGACGCTCCTGGCCGTGACGTCACGGCTCAGGAGCGCCATACAAATGCTATACTAACATACGCTTTGCGAGAAAGGGATAGAACATCCCCTCTCTATCCCCACCTAAAACTTTAAACGCTCATATCTCAGAGATTTATCAACCAATTCAAATTATTTTTTCAGTAAGTAAGTAATGTATTTAGTTATATTCATCGCTAAGCCGGTTATTTGTAATAAATTAAACATTAGGACACAAGCCTAATAGTCCGGCTAAATCTAGTCTGCTCAATCGGTGCCGCGACAACGTGACTGTATGAAACGAAAATGGGTAATTGTGCAATACTGAGTTGTAAGAATACCGCAAATAGAGTTGGCCGACAGAATAAAGATATTTCTTTTCACATTTAGTACGAAAAATTTGACACTCTAGTTTTCATACAGTTTGGACCGCTTGTGAAGTCTACTTATATATAGGTCTGTGGGTGTAATTATCTTGATAATTTCGAACCTTGCCTGCGATATGTCATGATCCAAAAAAACATATAGGCGGAGTATATTATTATACCATGCGATATGTAAAATATCTATTGACGAACATAATGAGATCATATCATAACATTCGTTTTGTTTTCATACACAAAGAAAGGACACGAAATGTAATATCGTTGATATAAACAACCATTACGTCGGATAAGTACCATCTCAGCAATATCACAAGATAATAATGTCAAGTAGAGATTATCGTAGAGGATAATCTCGTTCTCTCTTATTTTATTCCTATTCACAATTATATAGCTGTTCATATCAGGTGCCAAATGTTCAAACAAACAAAATATACAATCAAAAATCCTCCATTTATTTAAACCTTCAAAATCGCACGAGCTATGGAGAGGGCTATGCTCGGGGCTTCTCTATTAGATAGAATCAGAAACGAGATCCGTAGACAAACGAAAGTTACTGACATTGCCCACCGGATTAGTAAGTTGAAGTGGCAGTGGGCAGGGAACACAGCACGCAGAATAGATGATCGGGCCGAAAGGTTTTCGAATGGAGCGGTGAGCGCAGATGGACAGACGACCTAAAAGAAATCACAGGGAAACGCTTGATGCAGGCCGCTCCCAACCGGCCCTTTTGGAGATCGATGGGGGAGGTCTATGTCCAGCCGTGGGTGTCATATGGCTGAACTGATGATGATTTATAGGCGAACCTTGAGATAATGCTGCTTTCTTTAAATGCTGATAGCTCGGTCCGGTCCACTCCTTGATGTTATCCAGCCATTTACGGTAATATTGCAAGTCATAAACAACAACGACCGTATACAACCATAATGGGAATAAATAATTGACCCATTGAAGCTTATTACTATGATACAAGAGGTTATCGCGAATCATGCGCGTCTTGCCGTAATGGAAAGTCACAATACATTAGTCACACAAATTATATTCCAGTTACCGTACAAGCAGGAAATGACTAAAAGCGAAAATACTTTTGAAATATCGCTAGAATCGTCAACTCTTAAGGTAGCATTCCGATATTGGCGACCGCGACCGGCTGCTGCGGCTGCGTCGCGCGACCCACTGCTCAGTATGAATTTATATGGAGTACTGAACAATCCAAGCGACCGCGTCGCACAATGTGTGGGTCACTTGCATTGTTTAGCACTCCATATAAATTCATACCGAGCAGTGGGTCGCACGACGCAGCCGCAGTCGCCAATATCGGAATGCAACCTTTATTGATTTGTAATCAATCAATCGAGATTGCGCCCGAGGTTTGATTGAAGCCCTTATGATGAATGAGTTGAGTTGTAACATGTTTTGGTTTCGTCGTATCGTATTTTGATTGGTGGCGTTCCACACAACGATTATATCTAATAAATGGAACTAAAAAATTACTAGCGTATACTACTATAGCGTTTTACGCAAAAATAAAAAACCTTACTATTGTAGATCTTAATGCTGTCTTATTTTGCTAAAATAATATTGTATTGCTTCGAAATCTGCCAAATTTTGTTTTAGTCTGTTTTTTATTTTATTTTTAAATGTTCTTTATTTATCATTCTTATACATACATTCTTACAGACACAATCTAATAATTATAGAGAACATAAATATATAAATAACAAATATATTTAATCTTTAGCTTCTATTATTTTAATTTTTCGTTTCATTTTTCCTTGATATGTCATACGATAAGATTTTTAGGCTTATGGTGTAGTATAAATTTCGTTGATTTTTTCAATATGATTTCACGCACTGTTACCTAGTTAATTGGGCTTCAGTCATCGACATACCTGCATTCCTAAATACGTTTTTTTTTCAATATTCTTGATGCAATTTGAAGGCAAACCGTTTTTTGCCAGCTGATGATTTTATAGTTTTTCTATAAAATAACAAATTCTTAGAAAAACAACATAATACCAACACCAAATATTTACCAATGACATCGTTTACATTTCCTTAATTTTTTTTTTTTTTACCTATTCAAATTGAAATCGTCCGATATGGCATAAGTTTTTGAACAAAGATTTATGTACGACAATGTATAGTAAGACAAACAGTAGAATAATCTCGTAATTTCCGTTGTTCCAGTGGACGAGAAGATATTCTGCTGCCACGGTGGTCTGTCGCCCGACCTGCAGGCCATGGAGCAGATCCGGCGGATCATGCGGCCCACGGACGTGCCCGACCAGGGGCTGCTCTGTGACCTGCTGTGGTCCGACCCGGACAAGGACACGGCTGGCTGGGGCGAGAACGACCGCGGAGTCAGCTTCACGTTCGGCACTGAGGTGAGCATCAGAAGCCTTCAACTCCATACTCTAGCTATACCACAGATCTTTGTCAAGTTAGAAGCACGTCAAATTCTATAAAAACTCAAGACGTGAGGGTAATTTAACGCCACTCGCACGACCAACTGCTTTCGAAGAGTTCACAGGTTACTATGGCGCAATTTGTCATTTTTGTATTGTAAATCTGACCGTCTGTAGCCAAGATGACGCGACGGAGATCGGTCTCAAATTAAGTTGGAGCATCGATCTAACTTAAGACAGTTAACAGACTCAAAGTAGGTGAACTCGGGACGTCTAACTTGATAAAGATCTACACTGCCTGTACAACAAGAAAACAAGAAATTAAATCTTGAATCAGCAGATCTCATTTCTTCTCAACGATGATCTGCGTCGCAAGGCTAAAACAAAAGTCTCTAAGCAGGCTTGAACAGAGATACCGATAATTGGACCTAAAACTAGCAGCTTCATATATTACGCTGGTGCTAGTTCAAGTTTCCAAGAAGACACAAAAGAAACTCGCCCAGAGTCAATTTTGTGTGTTCCTGCAAACTTGAACCATATGAGGGAGGAGAAATATTGCAGACATGATGGCTGCTAAAGGAAAATGGAGACGAATTATGTGCTGTAACATCCCCACATTCTGGCATAAGTTACAAGGTACTTGTAAGTGTTAACATCTGATTTGGAGAACAAAATGGTCGATTAACCCAAAAACAATCGAGCTTTGTGCAATTCAATTCAAAATCTTCAAGGCTAGACTGAATAAATTTTTTCTAGATCAACGTGTTCCATCCTCGGTCGCAGCGTCGCTTACCATCGGGCGGTTTATTGGCCAAAAGTAGATCTATTCTATAAAAAAAATGCTACTAATGTTATATTGGTGTATGTGCTATGCCAACCCCAATGTCTCAAGTTTTTTTAGTTAGAGCTAGAACGATTGATTTCTAATTCTGAGGCGCCGTTAATTATTCAAAATGTTAGATACGGCATCATAAAGTCGATAAAAGGAAAGGAACCGGCGGCGCCGAGATAGCGCTGCAAAGGTCAAGTATGCAGACTTGTGATAGGATGCGTTTCACGAGACGCGCGTGTGGCCGCTGTCTACCGTCTAATTGTAGTTTGTTCAAATACGTAACATTGTCTACGAATGCTTACCATTGTGGTGATACGAACTTGACTAGAATAGTGTAAAGAGATAGAGAAGATTTAATCTCATTTGACTGGATGCAAAGCGACGATGTAGTTGAAGAGCCTGTTGCCAAAGAAAACATAGTAGAAGTACAGAAGATTCACTCCGCAAAATCATTTAAAATAAATAGCGACTCTTGAGTCTTGCTTCTGCACAATAAAGTGCAAAACACGACGCGCGAGCGCTAACTACCTACACCTAGAAGTTGCCTCTCTGTCTATCGCGTAACTCTTGTTGCATTATCTCTGTCTATAGGCCGATTGATTGATTAGTGTTTAGTGCGAGTGATTAATACAGGTGCTTAGTGATTAGTACTATAGACATTTGGACAATAACTGATTATTGCGAGTGCATACTTTAAACACTCGCAAAATTACTAAACAATAATCACTCGCACTCGCACTAATCAATGTGCAATCGGGCCTATACGGCAGGTCCGACAAGTCGGCTACTTGTAGCTTCATACCTAATGTGCGGAGTGCGCCAGATCTGGCTGCGTGACACAGTTTCGCATTTATAACATTATGATTGTATGGTTTGTTCAGGTGGTGGGCAAGTTCCTGTCGAAGCATGAGTTCGACCTGATCTGCCGCGCGCACCAGGTTGTGGAGGACGGCTACGAGTTCTTCGCCAAGCGGCAGCTGGTGACGCTCTTCTCTGCGCCCAACTACTGCGGCGAGTTCGACAACGCAGGTACTGATATCAGACAAACAAGGGGGATATGGTAAGGTGGCGTGCTACGAACGCACCTGGCCTAAATTAGGCTTGATATATTTAGTCTAACTTACCCAGCAGATAACCGTGCCGCCATTTTTGTATTTGTGTGCTTTTTAAGTTCGTTGGTGTTGCTGCTAGTTTCTTAGTGTATGTGAAAGAGTAAAGGCCGATGCACACATATCGGGATAATTCCTCGGTCGGGACAGGGACGTGACGTGCACAACGAACACGTGGTTTTAAAACGTAAGTACAGTGACAGTGATGACATTTTTCAACGGCAACTATATTTTTCCCGTCCCGTGCGTGCCACGTCATCGTCTCGTACGTAACCCGTGGTGTATGCACTGTCGTATACATTTTCTATGAAACGATGATTCCAAAGACTGACGTCCCGTTCCGCCCGGGATAAAACACGTTATGTATGCATCGGCCTTTAGTGTAATACATACAGTTGACGGTATATTAAAAAAAAAGTATGAAACACATGACATTTTAACACGAACGATAATAGGGTATTTGACTACTTTTGGGAAACTATTGCACATTATTGTCTGATAAAAAATAATGTATACTGCATTTATATTTTCTGGATATCAGTCGTATTTGCGATATAAATCGATGTTAAAGTTTGAATAAAAAAATATCGCGCCAAAACGCAGACCTGCGTCATAGCTCCGATCACGTGACTAATTGACGTCACACAAAACAAAACGACTGCAGCCAGGCTGCAAAAGTTTGATAATTAATTAATTTCTAATAGAAGTAATGGTTTATAAATATTGTGTAGTGCCAAAATGTACAAATACTTCCATAAAGACACCGGATAAAATATTTGTTCCTGTTCCAATGCACCCAAAACTCCCCAAAACTCGAAAAAAGGGGTTGGAACCAATCTAAGGTTGGAACTAAGTAGCTCGTAGAGAACCCAAAAGTATTGGAGCTAATTCAAGTGTTTCTATGTGCGAAGATCATTTTGAGGTACATATTTGAGTCTATATATTTCTATTATAATTTGTGTTTTTATTGCATTACTATTTTATGTACTGTTACTTTCTTTTTAAACATTGTAAAGCTCGACATAACCTAACAAAATAGTTATATCCACTTACTACAACATACTTTTTGTACAACTTGATTGAATGTTTTGCTTGGAGAACAATTAAAAATTAATACTGACATTGTAGTTTTTACGTTTTGAGTTCTGCAGCGTAGAAACAATGACGTGGATTATTATTAAAGAAATATGCAACCATAAAAACATTAATTTTGGGTAAGTTACTGCTGTCTGCTTGCACAAAATGTTTCTCCATTCTTCTCACATTTAACCTCCGGAATGTTTTTGGTGAAAATTTCTGGATAAATCGCTCTCAAAATAGCTTTACAACATTAAATTCGCAAATATCAATACAAAATCTGTTTGTTTAGATTTGTGTGACGTCACTAGGGATGAAGCCAGTTACAGACCGTTTTCGATCACGTGATCAAATGTCGAAAATACAGTTATTTTATTCGCGTTTTTTACAAAAAATATGCATATTTTTATCAAAAAATCAATGAAATATGCTTTTTCATTATGTCATGTTTATGGATGGCGTCAATTGGCATAATATTTTTAATACAGTCAAGTACCCTATTGTACTAAGGCATTACGGATCGATTTTGATCTACCTTGTTTTGAACTAAACTAAATTGGACAGCTCTAAATTGTTGCCATCCTTTTTTCACATATTTCATACTCGCATATTTTTGCACTTTTAGCATAAACTAACTTTGTGAACAAGGGTGAAGTTTCTGTGACATTTGCTTCCGATTTTCAAAAACCTGTTGGCTTTTTTATGCCATAGGTGGTAAACAAGCAGACGGGCTGCCTAATGGTAAGCAGTCACCGTCGCCTATGGAGACATCACAAATACGTTACCAAACCCCATTAATACTCTATTAACTTGCCTTATGAAGAATCCCTTGTAGCTTCTAGGAATCACCGCGGAAGGTAGGTCATTCCACTCGCCCCCTAACTGGTAACGTGTACTGTTCCAGGCGCGCTGATGTCAGTGGACGAGACGCTGATGTGCTCGTTCCAGATCCTGAAGCCGGCGGACAAGCGCAAGCTGTACTCGGGGCTCAACATGGGCCGCCCCAACACGCCGCCGCGCGCGCAGCCCAAGAACAAAAAGAAGTGAGTCTACACACACCACCACTGTTCTTACTCTCTAACATCAGCCCGAGCTCTGGGCACACTGGTCTGTCCGTGATAATCAGTCAAGTCAATGCGAACGAGAAAAACGTATGTTTCTGTTCGCCTGGTGACGCAGTTCAAATCGTACTACTTATAACCGACTTCAAAAAAAGAAGGGGGTTCTTAATCCGTGTATTTTTTTACATGTTTGTTATCTCGAAACTCCGTTATTTATAAACCGATTTGAAAAATTCTTATTTTATTTAAAAGGATATACTTTCAGATTGGTCCCATACAAATTTCATCGTTTCAGTAGTTTGGTTTTTAAATCAAAATAACAGGATAAAATATGTCGTCCAGATAAACAAAATTGCGTATCTACTAATATTGAAGTCGGTTTTTTAAATAGATAATTATTAATACAAATACAAATTAATTTATTGGGCATTATAATGAATTTTAATACCGGTTACAAAGACTTCTCAAATAACCCATTGTCATAAACTCGTAACTGTTGAAATAGATTGTCACATTTGAATATTATTGGGATATGCCTATTTATTTTCCAAAAAAATATATACTGAATTGACTCGGTTCACATAGAAAAATATGTAAAAGTTTATCACTGTTTTAAACTATCACGGTTATATATGATTGTTCACTGGATATTTACCGTGATAAGGTTGTGAGTGGGGTTCCCGTGATGGTCCATGATGGTGTATGGTACTGCCGAAATATCGGGAGTAAACCAACCTTATCACGGTAAACATCCCGTTAATAATCATATAACTGTATAATAGGTGACTGGTTATACACTGGAAATATTCGGGAATGTTATTGTACTCATCATTATGTACAACTTTTACTATGGGACCAACCCTGAAATCGTCCAAATTAATCAGCTGTTCCACACATTTCGTCTAAGTGTCAATGTAATTTTTATTTGGAAATGGTGATTTTTTTCCCCACTTTTTTTTAGGGTTGGTCCCATAGTTGTTCATAATGATGAATACAATGATATCTATACTAATATTATAAAGAGGAAAGATTTGTATGTAAGTATGTTTGTAACGAATTGGTTCAAAAAGTACTGACCCGATTTTAAAAATTCTTTCACTGTTGGGAAGCTCCACTATCCCCGGGTGACATAGGCTATAATCTATACCCGTGCGAAGCTGGGGCGGACCGCTAGTCACTGAACATTTTAACCAGTCACCCAGTATAAAAGTTTAAAATTTGGTTCACTTATTAAATACACACAAACAAAATACCTCTTGCCTGTTGACAAAAATCGGTCTAATTTGACTAAAAGTTTCACTGTACCTAAAATTAAATCAATATACAATATTAACATTATATTTAAATGACAGAGACATATGATCCCGGCGATAGAGAAGGTATACGTTTGCCATGTGTTTTACACACACACCTTTAACAATATTACACTTGTGTATGTGATTAGATTTTGTAAACAAACAACTATTTTTGTTACCTCTGATTTGTGCCCTACTGATTAAAAATACTTGCATGTAGTGAATCCCCGATTGAATTTTGCCATATGTGATGTCATTTTTTTTGTTAATAATTGTTTTATTTGTGACGGATTTTGAGTGGTATTAGGATGTAGAAAATAAACCATTCTTGTTATATTTCTGACAAGAACTAATATAATGTCATAAACTTATTCTCTTGTGGATATATTTGAGTCCTCCCCTGGACATTGGTAATTTTTCATACAAACCTACTAGTTAAAAATTTCGTAAACTGGTCCGAGTTAGATGAAACTTTGTATGTGTATTTAAAGCTTTTAATTAACTTAGCTAATGAAACTTTGTAAATCCGCCGTAACATTAAATATTCTGTGAAAATTTCAACTGGCTATCTATTAGGGTTCGAAAGATACAGCCATTTAAAGATAGAACAGACGGATGTACAGACAGACAACGTAGGCTTAGTAATAGGGTCCCGTTGTTACCCTTTGGGTACGGAACCCTAAAAAGTAAGACACTAGAGACATTAATATTTCCAATTTGAAATATAAATACAATTTATGTAAATACACTTTTTTTTTACTTCGGACTAGGCTAACGTTTTACCGCGATCTCGCCTGATGGAAAGCGATGCTGCGGTCGAAGATGGAGCACGTTTGTCCAGTAATAACCTATTAACCCCAGACTTGAACACTAAATCCGTAATGCTGCGGAAACAGACAGGGGCAAGGCGTTCCATTGTTTTGCTGTTCTAATTAAGAAAGTGGAGTCAAAACGCTTGGTGCGAATAAACGGCATTTCGACCAACTAAGGGTGACGCCTTGCCGTTCGTCTGGACGTCCGATAATGAAAAAGTGAGGGAACAAGCTCGTGAAGTTCCGTTGCACTCTCACTTAAATTGTGCCGTTCTTTAAAGTGTTGTCTATCACTCAAAATCCGCCTTCCACCTTTGTATCATCGACTCACCCTGTCTTCCCTCCCCACAGCTAACCGCCGCGGGCGCCGCAACGTGCCCCCACCTACCTGCGTACCTATACATGTTCACTGAACGGCTGATCAAATCTACATGCCTTCGCGAACCTTCCGAATCCTACCTAGTCTACCACAAAGGTTGGTAGACGCAATATATTTTGGACATCTATTAAAAGTTTGCCACCTCACGTATAAACAGTCCTTTCGTAGAACACCTAGTCTGTTTCTTTTTAGATGTCCAACTATGTAAACAAATATGGCTGAATGTCAATGTCAATCACTAGCGAGGAGATTCAAAGCTGTGATTGGTCGAAAAACGCCATGTTTGTTTACATAGTTGGACATCTAAATAGAAACAGACTTTAATTTGAATATATTTTTATCATAAATGTAAACCTTCAAGCGAATTAGGAGTGTAAAAATCAGCCATATTGGTAGTTCAACCCATGGAAATTAATTAAAAAGCCATCTTGCATCTTAAGGTGTAAAATTGTAGAATGGGTTGATGTCAGCTCCATAAATTTCCTACCTCCGTGGTAGCTTTATGACCTTACATGCGATCTTGTAGTCATTTTTAATCTGGTGTTTTTTTTGGTTCAGAAAATGTGGATTCGACCAATCCTTCCAGGAACTAAGTGTACTTTTTGACAGTTCTTATATTACTAGTAATAAAATAGAATTTTGTAACGATTAGCCGGATAAAAACCAATCCCCATTTGTAATCGTAATTTAACTATTTAGGCTGTATAAAAAGATGCTATCGACGCTTCCAAAATTTTAAAAGTTGACAGTGTTGCCAATATTTCAAAACTTACGTTTTATTAATGGACTACATCTATGATTTTGTACGTTTTTTTAATTATGAAATTTTATCAGTCAAGTATTATACACATTACAGCGCGTTTCGCTCTCTGATTTGCCGATTGGCCACAGAATATTGTAAGTGCATGAAATGCACAGAAAAATACGAGATTTTTTAGTCTTAATTCTGTTTACAGTTAACTGTATGTTAGGTAAACAACAAAGAGGAATCGTAAATGAAAACAATTGTCTTGGAAGAATCATATAGCTTTAAAAGGCTAAATTACAAATCATGAACGCCAATAATTAAAACTGACACCTTTTTCGGAGTAGCCATACCTAAAAATCAAAATCTGTTTTCATTTACGGTAACACTAACGTCTTATTCAGAAACGCCACAGGTAATTTTAGCTAAAACGTGCTTTGTCCTGGTTTCGCGCATGCCACTTCTCGTCAGCGTGAAAGGGGCAAAGCATTATAGCAAAGATTAGCTCGAACGTTTGTGATAGAAGGTTTTAGTTCATGCGTAACGAATCTAGATAATCCTACCTACTAGCGAAACGTTAATGTCGTCTTTAATTTCCGTTATTTAGAGTAAAAACTGCCAGTGCTGCACTTAGTAATTTATTGTTTTTTTTTAATCTGTTGTGGCAGTTTTGGTATTGGCTAAGGGCAATCCCTCTGGTGTATGGGTGATGCTGATGTCGATTGAACGTTTCATTCGTCAGATCAAACCAATTGAAAATGCCACTACTTCTTGCGCTTTATTAAGAGGAGTACAGCAAAATTAGTTTAGTCGTCTGAACGTTTAAAATCGACATCATTGTCAATCTCATGTGAGGTAACAATGCAAGAGCTGTAAATTAGAAGTTGCCGCTACGTGGTACTTGACATCAGGCAAACTACTTGTTCGACTTTGAAAAATTACTACTTTGTCCGTAGCACAATGACCTACAAAAGCGATTATTGATATTGCGACGCCTTCTGCTAGGTATAAAAAAAAACAGCCCACCTTCTGTGCAGTTGGCTAAAAGAGTAAGTAAGCCGCGTCGGTCGCGTGGGGTATCGAATTGCGCTTGTGATTGGAGACTCAATAAGTCATTCATACAATTCGCGCCTAGGATTGACCCGCTCGAATATGATTGTGCTGAAAATTTAGAATCATTTCATCGCCGAAAAGGACTAGCTGTGTCCAGTGGTTATATCGTCAGGGTAAAAACAATGACAATATAAACACTTGACTGCTCATCCTTTACCCCGCATAAGCCAAAGGTTCTAACATGTCAACCTAAACTATTTCGAGCGGAGCCAATCCTAGGCGCGAAATGAATGATTTTTGATTCTCCAACCACAAGCGTCGAGTCGCGCCGAGTCTCCAATCACAAACCGCCGCCGACCGACGTGGCACCATTTTGCAAAAGGTCATCATCATCCTCCCCCTCCCCCTTTAACCTCCACACTGAACGACAGCCTGCCTTTTGCATCCACTGGATGCCCGCGACTCTCACAATGTCGTCGGTCCATCTAGTGGGAGGCTTCCCTACGCTGCGTCTTCCGGTTCGTGGTCTCCACTCCAGAACCTTTCTTCCCCATCGGTTATCGGTTCTTCGAGCGATGTGGCCTGCCCATTGCCACTTCAATTTGCATATTTTAACAGCTATATCGGTGACTTTGGTTCTTGCAAAAGGTAATTTTGACTAAATGCGCGATCAAGTGGTTTTATCTTTGGGTAAAAATGATGAAGGTACCTGTCTTGCATTGTTGCCTCGCGGGCTGAATGTCACCCGATGATGAGGAAGTCTCGTGTATGTTTGTGTGACTGTAGCTCTGTATGCTTGTTGTCGATATCCGACGGGTAAGGTGTAAAGTGTCGCGCGGTTTCAACGCTCACTCAATCTGACGACTCGCGACTACATAATGGATTTAGAACTAGCATCTCAACATTCGCTTGTGTGTGAAAACATGCTCTAAGACTTAAGTGCAAACGTGTAAAAAACATGCAAAATGTCGCATCACAGTATTATTTTTCTGAACATGAGTATTTTCGAGTGTTATAACGGTGGTTTATTATTTATCGAGTGTTCGTGAATATACTCGCCTGTTGGGAACTAACTAGTGATATAACTAGGTGAAACATGTATTTTTGTGATGTTTCCTAAACTCCTAGTAAGCCTATTAGTAAAGACTCCACCACTTTATTAGGGCATGACTTTGACTTGACCGTTAAAACTTGAAAATATTTCAATACTTAACATTGGCAAATGCACAAGACGTGGGACGCCAATATTCTATTAAGAGAAAAAAGAGAAAGGAAAAATATTTGTTGGCGTGACGTCACAGTGAAAACGAAAATTGCATTGTGGATTTTTTTTATCTTGGGCGTTGTTCATTTCGTGTGTGCAAAGCTGCTAGTTTTTAATAAATCTGCCTTAAGATCGCATCAATGGGCAAACGGAAAATCTACTGCATTAGTTACATAGTTGCGAGATAGATGGCACTAAAACAACCGATTCATAGTTTATTGTTACAAATTTATGCAATACTCAATGTATGTAACATTATAAGATAAACTACATATAACCCATAATATATGTATTGTACATCGAGATACAATAAATATATAGAGTCGCAAACGTGCCAAAAAATGTCCGAATCAAAACTCGGCGCACGCTATGAATTGTGCCGACTTTTTGGTTAGTTACAAGATAACTGCGATCCCACTACAACGCCGCGCGATGCCAGAGCTACGATGACATAGCGGACAACTAACGTTGAACACTATGCACACGACAACGTCTAAATTGGAGTAAATCTGGCTTTGTGAAGTATATAATTGATACAATGTATGTACAATTACACTCTGATGTTTTTTGACTGTTCTCACTGAGAGATTGTGACTCTATAGGAATTGTATTTCGATGGTGTTGTATTAAAAAAATTACCATAACTCTGGTAAAAAGGTACAAAAAGTAATAGTTGAAACCGCGCGACGGATCGCAAGTAAAAATTTTAATGAACGATGACAATGTAATTTGGTGAAAATGAATAAACTCGTCTATAATTATAAGTAGTAAGCATAAAATATTGTAAACAGCGTAGTTGATGGATGAACAAAATGAAACCAATAGTAATAACTTTGTACCGTCCCCCTTCACTGTGGTCGGGCGATAGAGGAGAACGTAGAGTTGCTTTTTTATGCGCTTTTGTCTTACGCCACCTTAAAAATACCAACTGAACTGAGTACGGCTCTCGATCTTAACGCCATCTAGGTATGAAAACTGTTACTGAACTAAGGAAATAGAAGTGATACAAAAATGAGCCGGCGCTTTGACAGTCGCATTATTTGTCGAGGGAATTGTAACTTCACGGCACAATAACAAACTTTATGGACTCGGGCAAAAATAAGTGACCTATTCTAAGATGCTAATATCTATAATAGGCTCGTTTTAACCTGTTCGGTCGTCTTCTGTTCAAACTTCATACGAATGTGTTTAGTTCATTAAATTGTTTGCTAATTTGACTAGCATTGTAAACATTTATGTGGATAAAAAACCAAATAGTGATGTTGCTATTGTCGTTGGTTGTCAATCCGCCATCTTTGTTTACACTTTTGGACAGGTTAGATAAATCAGACTTAAGCTGGAAACAAACTATCGGACGCGACTGATAAGTGTGCACAGTCTTTCAAAAGGCAGCAACGGCTGAAAAGAACATCCGGCGCGCCAAATTTGTGTCGGACGTCCGAACGCTCAAGGTCAGCCCAAGGTCACGTCCACAGTTTGCACAGCTCAGTGTACATTCATTATCTAGATACCTTTGTCGCGTCCGATAATTTGTTTCCAGCTTTACGGTGACTTTGCTATTCAGTTCAACAGATAAGTTGATGTGGAGTTAGCTGTCGTTTCATTCGCAGTGTAGTTTAGTAAGGTAGTGTAAGACGAGCGCGGTTAGCCAGTTTTCTTTATGCTATTGAATGTGTTAGACTGATCCGCGGCCGACGCCGAACAATAATGAATCAATGATCTACTGATGTATGAGAAGAATTGTATATTAATTTCTTAAATAAAATACTTCTTACAATCTTGGCTTTTATTTTGTAGAGAAACAAACTTTAATCGAACCA
The DNA here is from genome assembly GCA_914767915.1 of Agriopis aurantiaria. NCBI lineage: Eukaryota > Metazoa > Arthropoda > Insecta > Lepidoptera > Geometridae > Agriopis > Agriopis aurantiaria. Next base: position 12,588,191 of record OU612002.1, on the reverse strand, counting down.
GAATATTCTGTCACAGACTAATCTAACCACCAATCTGACCTGGGAAACACCAGGCATTTATAATGGCCACATTTTTGTCTATGGTTATTGTGAAACAAATTGTTTTACAGACTATATTATGGTGTTGCTATCTTAGGAATGTTTAATTTTCCCGCTGATTTCTTAAGGCAAAATACGCTGGTTTGATTTATTTTATTGATAACTAAGTAAGTAGGTAGCCTGCCTTGCATTATAGGTAATAATTTTAACTAAATCTAAATCATCGTAACACAAAATTTCCTTAATCTAGATAGATAGAAACTCTTTAAAGTTTACACCAGAAATAAAAAATTACAGATATAACTTACGCGCTAGTGCTACAAGTGGCGGCCTTATCGCTAAAATTGATCTCTTCCAGGGGGGTTAGACAAGACCCACTTTCTGTTAACGCCTACGGAAAGATGAAAATGACATTAGCTTGAGAGAACATCTCTTAATCTAATGTCTTTGACATTGGTCAATGTCATTTTCATACAATTTGATCTTTCCGTAGGCGTAAACGCTAACAGAAAGTGGGTCTTGTCTAACCTCCCTGGTAACCATTAGGTAGGTAGTTAAAATTGGACTACCAGAGTGCAAAATTATTTTTCGTTGACATTTACTAGCAGAGTGTAGTAGGAGAACGATGTTTTAATTATCTGAAAACAAATAAAGTAATATATAACTATGTATTAACAAAGTTCAAACATGTAACAAGAAGGATAAGACGAAGTATACACCTACATTTGAGACTATGCAAAACACGTTTTGGGTTTATTCCTATGAGCACTTAGGCCTGGGTGTTCAAAGTGAACTTAGTTGTCGAATTTGGGTGATGAAATAATTCATCACCATCACCATATATTATATGCTGGGCAAAAGTCTAAACCGCAGTCCTACAGAACTAGCCAACATCCGGAATGAGTCGAGATCATCATGCCACCGTTTTCAGGCCTTTGACTGCGCCGTTCATCAGGCATTTACTGTATGACGATTGGTCCATCAATCGTATGCATGCGCGCCACAAGTCCCGCCCAGTGCCATTTTAATCTGGTGGCCAACGAAAAACCCACATGATGGAACGCAGTGCGCTGTTGCGTCCATTTTCTTCATTATCATCATCATTTTAGCCATAGGACGTCAACTGCTGGACATAGACCTCTCTTATCGATCTCTAAAAGGGCCGATTTGAATCGGCCTGCATACAGCGTTACCCTGTGGTCTCTTTTAGTTCGTCTGTCCATCTTGTGGGCGGACGTCCTACGCTGCGCTTACCGGTCTGTGATCTCCATTCGAGAACCTTTCGGCCCCATCGGCCATCTGTTCTGCGGGCTATGTCGGTAACTTTCGTTCGTCTACGGATCTCCTCATTTCTGATTCGATCTCGTATAGAAACCCCGAGCATAGCCCTCTCCATAGCTCGTGGAGCTCCATAGTTCCATTTTCTTGATAACAATCAAATACAAATAAGGAACGCAGCTGTACCTTTCCAGTTTTACGTACAGTAGTATTGAAAATCAGCTTACTACAATAAAAGTGTGCAAGTCCATAGGAAGGAACCGGCCTGCTCGCACCACCACTGGTCGCAAGTTAGCTAGCAGTAGGTTGAGAAGCACCCGCCGCGGCCTCACGCCCATCGTGTACCATAAGCTTTGGTACGCTGCCGTAGACACGCGATCCGCCTGGTAGATACGCAAATTAAATCTAGGACCTATCGTAGACAAACGTACTCGTTTGTCTAACCACCCCATACAAACGAGTACGTTTGTCTATGTACCCTTCGACCAAAATAAAATGAATGGACGGGCCCAGAAGGAGCGCATTTTTGAAGATTACAAAATGAGCGCCGGCGCTTTCTTCGTTTCAGTCGGTCTCTAGCCGTAGGAAGTGCGATACGTGACTATTGTTACATGATAACGAAACATTTGACAAAATTATGCCTTTGTGTGCTTTCCCGAAGTGGAAATGCACAACAAAAAACCGCTATTTATTTTTTGTAACAAATATAGGTACTGTGCATGGTTATAATTAGGTGTTGAAGTAGACTCGTTTTTACTGAGCAAGTTCAATGGTTATGGCCCGTCCATTCATTTTATTTTGGTCGAAGGACCTACCTACATTTTCCCTTGCAACTAGGTCTGTCAACAGAAATATTTTACAGGACACGTTAGTAAACGATATTAATTAGTAAAGGGTCTTGTTAGCAAAGATATTTAAAACTTAAGATAAGACAGGGTCAGCGATAAAAAAAAACCGTGCCAAAAGTAAACTAAAACCATACTAACTACATATTAAGGTAATTTGTGCATATTATTTGTAGGTATCTATTACTTTTGAATTATTTGAGGTGTAGTCGTTTCTATATGTATCTAAATGTATCCCGAATTTATTTACATTTATCGCAATATTTTGAACTAGACCCAAAATACATGCTTTTAGGTGTTAAATTTGTTTATACTGTTTTTTTCAAATGTTTTTTCACGTGTTCGGAATTGTAAAAAAAAAATGGCAGATTGGTAACCAATAACAATTTTATATAATATCACAACCAATTCTGACTGCGCGCTATTGACAAAGTTGCATAACTGCATATAAGGACGAATTCAGCAATGCGTGAATATCACTATCACTACATAGTATAAAACAAAGTCACTTCCCGCTGTCTGTCCGTCCCTATGTATGCTTAGATCTATAAAACTACGCAACGGATTTTAATGAGGTTTTCACCATCAGTTAGATAATTTTTCAGGGAAGGTTTATATATGTAACAAGCGCCCCGCCCTGGCTTCGCACGTAAGTTACACCCGTGCGAAGCCGGGCGGGCGGGTCGCTAGTGTATAATAAATGGTTCTCAAAGGATACCTACCAAACCAGTGTTTTTTTATGCTTTTGGACAAGCTATTTAAATCACCTGCAAAATGATTTGATTTCCATAATGGCAGTACACAAATATGTCTAAAGCCACCGCTGCTAAGTACTCCACAGTAATCATGTCGAATTTCTGAAACAAGGTCCAGCATCACTCAAATGTGTAAACTAAAGAATTATAAGGGCCACAGTGCTTATAAGGGCCATTTTATTTTGGTCGAAGGTGCTTCTGAGAAAACGTACCAGGGTAGCAGCATAAAGCAGCGTGCACAGATACAAAGTGACTTGCACAACCCTTAGCACCAGGAGTGGTGAGACGAACTCTTCGAACTTCTGTTTGTAGCTGTTGATGACTTGGCCGAGGCGTGCGCAGTCGCGCAGCGCATCCACTGTGGCGGCATCGTACGCGCTGTCGTACATATCTGCGGGAAGAACTGAGTTTATGGATGTTTTTATCGAAATCTGAATCATAATTCTCCATATTAAACTCGATCCAAGCATTTACTTGCTCTGACAGCTGCAATAACATTGTAAAAAGGCTGAATGAAAACCGCGAAATCTGATAAGTTTCGCTAGGTTTTTGAACGTAACTGTAGCAGGCTTCAGTGAAATATTAAATTATTTTTTTATTCAGCTGTTTACAGTGTTTTTGCAGCTGTCAGATTAAATAAATGTTAGAACCGAGATACAATGTAGTAAGTATGCCTTCTCAATATTTTGTTAGTTTTACTTATATTCTTAGGCCAACTTACCAAATTTTAACACAGCATCTCCAACATTATTGACCTGCAATAAGAATTCAAAACTTCAATCCTGGCTTGACATGTAACGTGAAAAACGCTTACCCACACTCTTAGGGACCCGTCCATACCTACCTGGCTACAAAGGTGTGTCGCTGACTACCACTGGTGGACTTTTTCAAAATGTGTCAATTACCACCACTGGTGGACAACGGGAATGATCGCAAAAATATCATTTTAATTCGGCTTGATTTGAGAACGCCCAGATCATGTTAAATGTCGCAAAATAAACTTTTCTGATTAATACCGTTTTTTTTAACGTAATGGTAGTTGGAGTCGACCAGTGTTGGACAACGGGAATGATCGCAAATATTTCTTTTACTTTGGATTGATTTGAGAACGCCCAGATTGATCATTGTCACAAAATAAACTTTTACAACACATTTGCTCAAAAAGTGCACTTACGATAAAAGAATACATCTTTCGAAAGTTAAACATTACGGATCATACAACGGAGCGTGCTATAATGAAATGCATCATACAACGGAGCGTGCTGTAATGAATTTGTCCGCACGCTCCGTTGTATAGCACCGTGCGTGTACGTTACGGTATTTTTTTAATTTCCATTTTTTGTTTTTTTCTCGCAAATGTGTTGTAAAACGTTGTATGGCACACGTGCGGATTGGTTATTACAAACTCGTGACTATGGTAAGCCCTCGACTTCGTCTCGGGCTTACATTCGTCTACTCGTTTGTAATAACCAACTTTCCGCACTTGTATCATAAATAACTATTCTGATTAATACCGTTTTTTTATCATAATGATAGTTGGAGTCGACCAGCTCAGCAGTGTTGTAGACGTAGCTGTGTCGCTCATCCAGCTGAATGTCTGCATGAGATGCCTTCAGAGCCGAGTGATGAACCCCGTTCTGGAGTAACGCAGTGAAACGCACGTTGCGAAGGCTGCAGCAGAGCAAGTCCAGCTGTCCGCATATTAGGATGGAGTTCGCAGCGAAAAATACTCCTACAACAAAGGTTTTAAGGTACGAATTACTATTTAATACTTATTAACACACTGCTCTTAGTGAATACGGCGGCTGTATTTGAGAAAATATCCTGAAAGAGACATTAAATATTTTCACATTTTCATAATTTTTTTCACTTCGGAATATCCGAGACATTCCGACGTGATCAAATTCAATTTATAATTTCTAGGTACTTATGGAATATTCCGAAGTGATATTTAATTTTTACTTATGAGTTATTTCGAAGTGATCAGATTCAAATGGGTCGTTTCCATTTGTTCTATTTATAATTTCTACTTATGGAATATTCCGAAGTGATCAGATTCAATTTATAATTTTATACTTACTTTTTCCACAAACGCGATCAAGAAGTATATAAACAAAATGCATTAGTTTAAAAGGCCTTTTTTTACTAAGTAATAGAATAGACATGCGTTTGACCGTCACTTCGCTATGATGCGGTCTAGTCTGAGAAAGGGTCTACTAGTGGTCTACTACGTTGGAGCACGCTTGCTTACAAGAAACCGATTCACTCGCCGAGTAGGCGTTTTTTTTTTATGTTGACAGACTAGGTCTTAACATGGTAGATAGTAAGAAGGAACACCTAACCTGGTGGCTCACCACTACCTCAAAAACATTTTATTTGAATCTTACATGATTTTCTTTGTTTTTCTATTTGATTTGCATTTTGTTTCATAAGCCGAGAGAGCAAGACAAAGAACAGTAAGATAAAAAAAAAAAAAAAAAAAAAAAAAATATACTGTCCAATTGATAACCTCCTCCTTTTTGAAGTCTGTTAATAAGAATGTTTTTGAGATTGTGATACGCCCTCTGAATAATAACTGGAGGAGTAAAATGAAAACTGCGGTTATGGACTCGCCTCTAGTTGCTTTCTTTTTTTTTTGACACGTTATATTGCTAGGAATCAGACAGGATTTCTTTTATTCCTGCTTGTCCCCTCGTGGGGTCAGATGAGGGGAGAGACAGGAATAACTCAGTTTTTTTTATGCACTTAATAAAATAAAGGCGATACATTACCAAATTGTCCCATGGCCAGCCCAACAAACCATTGCGAGACTAGCGTACACAGGAACGTCAATTGTATGTATGGAGCCCGAGTAATATCCATGTACATCCAATTCTGAAGAGGCTCCGAATGCAATATAAAAGGCAGTGCCGCGTACATGGTAACACTGAACATCGTGCAAGCCGTGTAGATCCTCGAAAACTTCTTCGCTCCATCATAACTCTGCTGCATCGTCATATTCGTGAGGCCCCTCGCAGAACGATACTCGAAATGATCGTTCATATACTTCATCAGATCGTACAGTTCATTTCGGTAAATCACGTAGTAAGAAACGATAGCCAAGGAAACCAGAAGCGGGAAAAAATCTGATATTTTATCTAAGCTGGACATGATGTCCAGCCATTCAGTGTACAGATGAATCGTTAGACCCAAAGCTATCTTCGATATGACGAATAGAACTAAGCATAGATACACATAGTTGGTTAAAACTTGGCGCTCTTTAGCTGGGTTGGGGTACCAGTCCCAGCAGGCTACCATTTTGAGGGGTAGCTCTATGTAATGCATGTAATTGGTTATTTTTTCCATGTTCATCGTTGACCGTCTTTTCGTCTTCATTTATGTTTGTCAAAGACTTGGAGACTTGTGTGAGGGAGAAATTGAGCACCTCTTAAATACCTTGTATTTTCTAATATAAAGGGGTTGACACACTGGCTAAGCAATTGACATTTTCTTTAACAAAATTACTCAGTTCTATGGTGGGTTACCTGGGTGGGACTTTTGTCTAGCTCTCTCGGCTAATGAGAGAGCAAGAAGTCAATGCAAGGTTATTATAAGAATGTTTTTGAGATTATGCGAATCCATCTGAATTCCCATTCAAAGATGGCTTTGGCAGAAGTGGAGTGGGTGTCCATAGGCACCAGTTTCTGCTCACCTTCAGCAGACCGCAAGCATGTTTGTCGCACTGTTTCTTACAAAAAGAAGTAGAGCTATCTTGAGAGCATCCAAGACTTGAAGCAGGTACCCATGGTTTTTCGAAAAGTGGCCGATTGTATAGGTTAGGTTGTATAGGTTCCGACTAGGTAAACTAGTATCCGACTAGGACTATAGGTTCCTGCATTTCCTAAAGCGACTCTCAAGCGGCAAGCCCCATAGTGTCGACCCGCGAAAACGTACATTATAAGACCAACGACATTCTTTACCTTGGTAAGGTAGGTAGTACATTAAAATACTATACCACCATAATTTTCTTTACAATTATCTTTTAGGTGGTTGGTGTATACGGGGCCCATTGTTCACCGCCATAACATTTAACAAGGCAAGTTAGGAACTTCGCCAATTGTTTCATATCTACTAATTACGTTTAGAACACAGGAACAAGCGATTGCCGACAAACTAGCTTTCCAATTAACCCTTTAATTTGATTGTAGTTTTTACTTTAATTGCTTGTTTTAAAACTACTCCGTACATTTATGATAAGTACGTACTCGAAACTGTCATGGCTTGACAAATAAACGTCTTCTTTTAAATGTCCATTTTCCTCAGCTTTTTTCTGATTTCTGATAGCTACATCCATTGTGAATAGGGTAGGGGAAGATACGGGACGAACTCCTTGACGTGGACCGCACAAATTAGGCCCACGGGCCTGATAGACTTCAGTCACAACCGAACTGTCGTTTTGATAGCACGTGAATTACTTATCAAAATTGACAAGTAATTAAAACAGTCGTTGGGTCTTTCATCATTGAGTTATGGTCTTGATTAAAATGTCGTTGTCTGCAATAGAAGTTTTTTTCTAATAGAATCCTAGTTTCTAACAGAATCCTAGTACCATATAATTAGAGAAATATGTGTACTTTTATCAAACTTTTATGTTCAAATGTTTAATTGCCTGTTATACCTAGTTTTTCGTGTTTTTGTAAAGTTTTGAAGTCAGTAGGTACTTTTATACTTAGTTCAATTATCTAAAGAAGCTACTAACTATCCATCTATAACAAATATTATCATCAATACTACCTTTACGGTTGTCGTATTTGAGTCCCACTACTGGGCAAAGGGATTTTATGGTTATATTATAGAATAAAATGAAACTACCCTCTCAAGCGTTACAAATTAGATAATATTAAATAGCCAGATAAAGTTACAAAATTACATAACATTAAATAATCAGATTACACTAGAAAATTAGATATAATGAAGTAAATAAGTTGGTAAATTATATTATTACCTACCATTACAATATCTTAGTAGAATCGTAAAATTTATATGATATAATATTATGGCATCGATGACATAATGATTTGGGAAGGTAGGCCGTTAGATTGAAGCGTTCGAAATTCACGAAGCGAAAATTATTGGGTATTCGTCGATTCAACGTCCCTGGAAAAAAATTAAATCCCTCTTAAATTCGGTCCAAGTATTTTAATTGCCCTGACAGCTGTAATAACATTGTAAAAAGCTAAATCAAAACCACGAATTCTGATCAGTTTAGCTGGGGTTTTAAACGTAACACTAGCCGAGGCCTTACGCCCAACTATTTACGCGGTCTCAAACTAACGTTAAAACCGCGCAGTTCGGAAAATCACGCGAACGTGAACCTTAACGCGCACAAATACGGTTTGCGGTCGTGCAACATTTTTTCATCACCTAAACTGGATTAGGCAGGCGTAAAGCCCCAGGGGCCTTACGGACAACTGCTATTGCAGCACCAAACTTGAATCCGCTCTTCGAAAATCACGCGCCCGCTACCATATCTGGGCGCGTTAAGGTTCACGTTCGCCTGATTTTTCAACTGTAGTAGGTACATGAAAAATAAGTAAATGTGCAGTATTCAAAACTTGAACTTGGTTTTCAATGGTGGTCATACCTTTAAAGGTATGGCGAAAAAAATAATGACCATCGAGACATTACAGGAACGATAATTGTACAAGGCACATCTCCCTTGTTTGTCTGAAGGGTGATATGCTGATGATGATGATGATGATGACGACCTAACTAACATCTTGTAAACTACTCACTTCTCCTTAGACCTCTTCTGCGCGATCCTATAGATTCTCCTCAACTCGAGCAACGCCCTCATGATCACCACGAGCTGCTGTTCGAAGTCGGAAGAAGGCACGTCGATCGCGAGCCCCTTCTGCTTGCAGATCTTCACGTAGAGACTCCTGATGGCGGACTTGACGTGGCAGAGCTCGACGTGGCGGTTGGCAGCGGTTTCTTTGAGACGGTTGAGGGCCAGCTCCCATTTGATGACGCGGTTGCGGACTTTATCGTAGCGCCACTGCAATGCGTTAAAGTAGGGTTTGCTTTTTAACTGACTTCAAAAAAGGAGGGGGTACTCAAACTGCTGAATTCGTTTTTATTTTTTAATTATTTTTTATGTTTGTTACCTCCTGAGGCCTTACGGACAACTGCTATTACAGGCACCTAATCCGCTCAGTTGGAAAATCACGCGACCGCAAACCGTATCTGGGCGCGATAAGGTTTGGGTCTTATTTTTAGTTCATTCTTGATGTCATACCGGACCTTTACGGCAATCAGCGCTGAAACAGCGCAGTGCGGAAAATCACGCGAACGTGAACCTTAACGCGCCAAGATACGGTTTGCGGTCGCACAATTTTTCGCATCACTCAAACAGAATTGTAGGACTCTGTATAAAATGATTTATTAGCCCTCACCCTCAAGTTAGCAAGCGTGTTGTTGAGGCCCATTATGAAGAGTTTCTTCTCCTCGGTGAGTTCAGCAATCTCCTGGCGCGCATTCTCCAGCATCTCCAGGTCGTGCTCCTGCCGCTCCGCCAGCGTGTTCTTTGCAGCGGCTGAAAACCCCAAAGCCTCCATCTAATCTACGCGCACAGCTGCATTTGAAGTGCTTTTCATTAAAGAAGTCCCTCCAGACGCGGCGCTGTCATCGCGTATAAATCACTATCAATATCTTTTCTCGAGCAGAACTTTTACCAACTTTTGGCATCGTACACAACTCTTTAACGATGGCAAATTAATAAAAATCTCAGTAGCGTCCAAACACAGAACAGCACCTGACAACTACAACATGGAAATTTAGTTGCGCTGTTTGCCGGGGAGTAGCTGTGGTGTTATTGCTTGCGCTTCACGACTTCCCTCGCTACTTTCTAAAACATTCTTCATTTTGTGGAAATAAGAGCTCTCTCTCTCTCTCTCTCTCTCTCTCTCTCTCTCTCCCTTTCAGACTATGAATCCCATACGGTGGTAGGATCAGAGATCCTTACTTTTGCCCTCCATTTCTTTATATTCTCAACATCGTTTTCGGCAACCTTACATTCTCATATTCTTTAGCACGACATCCTTTCCATAAAGAAGAGTTATTTGCTTATAAAATTATGTACTTCATTGAATTAAAATTCACACTGAGATGGCCGTGGCTGGCCACTCTTGAAGCAAAACTATGAGCTGATTTTCAAATGCGCTAAGTTCTTCTGGCCCTACTCTGCCATCTCGGTGTAAATTGGTTTTATGATGTTACCTAACGCTTCATATCTGTTTAGCACATCCAAGGGCTGCTTGAACTCTGGGTAGTTATGGACTACGGCCATCAAGTAATCCTGAAAATAACGACTCTTGATAACGTGAAACAAACTAAATGTTACTGAACAAATACAGAAGGGAGATTTCATTAGACATCATTATAATTAACAAATACAAAATTGATCCAGAAAGATCTCGTTTGCTGTAGTGTAGACCATACCTCATAGATGGTGTAATCCTTGACTTGCTTCTCCATCATTTGCTTAACCTCTTCCATCTCGAAGACGCGCTGACGCATGGCCTCCGTCTCGCGGGTCTTGCGCTCGAGGACTTCCAAGTCGGCTTCCATCTTACGCTCAGCGCGGTCGCGCTTCTCTTGATTCTCTCTGATGAACTAAACACAGATTGACGAGATTAGTAGCGGCATCATTTTTTATGCCATAGGTGGCAAACAAGCTATCAGGCCGCCTGATGGTAAGCGATCACCGCGTCTCTTATAGATACCTGTAACAGCATCTCAGATTCGTTCATCATCATCATCATCATCAGCCTATCATGTTCGCACTGCTGGGACAGGCCTTCTCTCAGAGAGAGAGGATGGGCCCTAATCCATCATGAACTTTTGAACTTCTTAGTTCATACCGGTTTCCTCACGATGTTTTCCTTCACCGTTGTTGAGCGATAGCATCGAAACTGCACGGAAGCACTACTAATTTAAGCACTACTTAAATAAGTAATTTGTGCAGTGCCGAGGATTGAACCGGGTGCCCTCAGATTGTAAAGCGCACATGCCAGCACAGCTAGCCACCATCGCTCAATTCACAGATTTGTAGATTCGTTGCCACCTTTAAAAGATTATTACCAGTTCTTTTGAAGAACCCGATATTATAGTTCCTCGGAAATGCCCCAAGGACCTCATTCCACAGGCATCGGCTCATTGCAGGTGTGAGGCAAAAAAGATCACGTAAAACAGTGTTCTATTTTCACCTGATTTCGGTGTTCATCTGAATGATATGAACGATTGCATATAAATGCAAACTTCAGCATTCTGGTTTAGCCCAGGCGTCCGTGATTATGTCGTCTGCCTCGATCCAGTGCTTATCCGATCGCTACTGGCCGTTGGCATATACCGCAACTGGACAACCAATACTTACAGGCGCACTCAGAGACGTTACTTAAGCTAAGAAATACTTAAAATTGCTCTGTCAACTTTTCGTTGACGGAAATTGTCACACATGAAAACGAGACAGAGCAATTTTAAGTATTACTTAGCTTAAGTAACGTCTCTGAGTGTGGCCGTTAGGTACCTATGTACATAAAGATTTAAGAATGAATTTCCCGCCCTTTTCGCGCGGTCGTACCCGTGTAGGGTTGGGTTACCATATCAAAATTTTAAAAGTCCTGACTTATAACCGTATATTTCAATATAAGTCCAGACATTTTAGTCACAAAAGTCTAACAAACGGATAAATTCAGGCGGATGGTAACCCTATGCCCATGTCGACGGCTGCAAACGTAGTTCCCGTACCTTCTCCTCCTTTTGTCGATTCTCCAATGCTGGGGGTCGTGACCCATCACGGCATCAACTTCTCCCTAATGATGTCCCCGTACCTTATTAAAGCTAATAAACGAGTCTTTCAGCAGCATCTCCTTGTTCCGCAAGTCCTCCCACTTAACATCCATGACGCGTCTGTTCTCGCGGTCCACCTCGCGCTTCTCCTCGAGTTTCTCGTCTGCGTCCATCAGCTCGCGGCGAGCCTGCTCCATCAGGACTTGAGGTGTGGGGCGCGCCACGTCCCATACTGGGTATTTTCTATAATAAAGCAGATTGGAATGAAATAATCCATGGTATCCGAATATAATAAATATATTTATTTTTTAGGGTTCCGTACCCAAACTGTAAACCCTGTGGAACCCATTACTAAACCTACGCTGTCTGTCTGTCCGTCCGTCCTACCTTTTAACGGCTGTATCTTTCGAACCATAATAGATAACCAGTAAACAGAATATAGGTAATATTACGGTGGATTAACTACGAAATAATAATAAATACAAAAAGAAGAAACAAATAGGGGGTCAAAAGTTAACGCAACGTCAAGCGCGGTCGGAACTTGGATGGGCGTGATGATATCTTTTTGCACCACTTTTTGTATTTTTGTGGGTGGTAGTACGGAAACTACGGAACCCTCCATGCGCGAGCCCGACTTGCACTTAGCCGATATTTTTTAATCTCTTTTTTTTTTTCTATAACGTGCAAAAGAGATCGCAGGTAGCTGGTGCCGGTAAGCGTGCCCTATTAGCTAACTGTCATAACACGATGCCAATGCCAGGGCAAGGTAGGTAGGATTGGTCACTCGAGACCGGTCAGTCGCAAGGCAAGTTGTGCTACCATCTTCGACTTTATTTTAGGTGAGCTATGATCAAACGCCTTGTCAGTCTTACGCTTGATGGCAAGCACCTGCTCATAACAGTTGCAAATCATGGATCTACGAACTAACTTTACTTATAATAAGTACCTATATAGGTACCTACCAAAGTAGAAGGTACCTACCATTAATTTTTTATCTAGGTACCCAGGGTCGGACTGGACCGAAAGGGCCCGGGTGGCTCCCGCCACAAGCTCGGGGCCCGGGGCCCGCGACTGGAGACCCCCTATTCTCTACCACCTAGCTCCGCAAGGGGGTCCGTGGGGGGGGGGGGGGGGGGGGGCGTGCAGGCTGGGGACGGAAAATATGGCCAGTCCAACGCTGTAAGTACCTAGCTAGGTTTCTGCAAAATGTGGAATGAGCTACCTTCCACGCAATTTTCCACGGTGTTTCAGAGAAACTACAACATAGGCTTCTTCAAAAGGCGAATTAATTCGGCTACGTATTTGAGATGCCTCTGGTGTTACAAGTATCCATAGGCGGCGGTGACTGCTTACCATCAGGTGGTCCGTCTGCTTGTTTCTCACCTATGGCATAAAAAAGTAGTAGGTAGGTACCTATCACTAGTAAGCTTTGTGATTTGTGAAAGAAGTACATACTTCACCATATTGGCGCTCTCCATCATAGACTTAAAATACTCCGCCGTGCACACCACGGGTGGCCCATGAGGGATAGCAATCGGTGCCAGGTCCTTCATACTGCTTTTCTTCATCATCATGGGCTGTAGTATAAGTATAAAGTTCGGAAATTATTAACTCTGCTGTAACAAAATATGATTTTACATCATCTATAAATTATTCTCGTTGCTTAGCAACTAATTCCTAATGCTTTTGGTTTATTTTTTATTAAAACTACCAAATACCATGGTATAATAATATACTCCGCCAGGTATACACAGATCTACTACCTATAGATTTTCAATGAGCGTGGCTAGCTCAGTGCCTCTCGCTTCAACAAGGTGTGTTGCCACATTAAAATGATTTGCTATAAGTTAGGGTAATTTACCTACTATGATGGGTAGTGAATCTTCAATGAGTACTTTGGAAACAATACTACCTTTTAAATATTTATATTTTATACACTATCTGCTGCCGCGGAGCTACCTGCAATGTTCTGGGAAGAAAAGTACGTTGTCTGTCCCCATGACACACCCTATCGTCCTGACAAAATTTGACTTAGCCCATGATCTAAGAAAACAAGGTCTAGCAATCTGGGAGTGGTCCCGCAATGAAGTCACTGTCCAGTTGCCACTTTATTCAATCAGCTGTTACGTGGCGTATCGTCATCTCTCTCAAACCTGTTGTAAATTGACATCATGACATCATTGCGGGACGCCCACGTAAACATTTTTTCTCGGATTGCTATACCTGGCGGAGTATATTATTATACCATGACTTAGCCATTTCCTCGTAAAAACAGACAGAAAGTTACTTGCGTTTTTATTATAATTATTTGTTAGGATTAGAATATAGTACTAGAAAAAAGGTTGAAAAGTAACCATAGCATGATTTTTTATAATTAATAAAATATAATAAAAAAGTCAGAGTTAAAACGGAACGGGGGTCCCTCATGCAACAAACGTTAAACGTATTTTTGGATTTGTTCTAGTGTAAAAACGGTAATCCGTACAAGCGTCAAATTTAGCGGATTATAGTGAACATAAGTAAAACAACAAATAATAAACACTGGCCAAGTGCAAGTCAGTGACAAATTTCTGTTTACCACTAAGCTAAGCAACGTCGGGCGCGGTCGGTACTTGGATGGGTGACAGCCTGGGCGTGACGTTGTCTTTTTGCACAAATTTTTGTATTTTGTGATTGTAAAGAACTCTCAGCGCGCGAGCCCGACTCGCGCTTGGTCAGTTTAGTTTTTTCATGAATGGAATTATGTATAACATTCCAAATAATTAGATAAATAGACTCTTTAATGTTTACAGTACAAATTTCACGAACAGCGCGTAGCTTTTTGAATCGGTTCGCCGAAATCGCCTTTTGCTTTTCCAGCTTCATAACTGTGGCCTCATTAATATATATTTAATATTAACATTCACCATACTCATATGGGCATAAAAGGGTCGGTATTTTGCACTTCTTGCAATGTGCCAGCTTTTTTCAGCAATGTGACAGGATCAGTTGGAAACCTGCAGAACGAATAATTTATGTTAGTTGCGGTGGATAATTTCTTTCATAAACTGGCAACATTCATAATTTATTTTCTAAGTGAATAATTTGATAAAATTCATAGAATTAGACCACAAATCGACCTAAAAACTGACTAATTGTGAATAAAATATTTGCGAATTGATATCCTGAATTTATTTAGGTGATCGTTACAAGCTTTGTATGTTTACTTACGTGTGAAATGATATTTCATCGTATTTTCGCTCACTGCGCTTCTTGCAGCCCAAAATGCTACAACCAACCATTGTAAAATATCTTTTACAATTATTTCTCAGAGGAAACACGCATTTATCACATTAAATCACCAAAAAAAGGCAATAAATATAATTCAGACCCGTTTTGTTTGTCACTGATTATTACAGATTTTGACACTTGAGGTACCAAAAAGAGGTCACGTCGATAAGGACAACAAAATCTATTTATGTCCTTTTCGTACTTGTGCTGAGCCATATCAAGTTGTCTCTTTCACTAAAAGATATTGCCGATCTGGTTGTGTATATCTGTGCAGGTATAGCAATCCGAGAAAAAATTTCCACGTGGGGTTTCCTATATTAAAAAGTACTCTTTGGGCGTCCCGCAATAGGTATCAAATAGGCACAGATATACACAACCAGATCGGCAATATATTTTAGTGAAAGAGACAACTTGATATGGCTCAGCACAAGTACGAAAAGGACATAAATAGATTTTGTTGTCCTTATCGGCGTGACCTGTTTTTGGTACCTCAAGTGTCAAAATCTGTAATAATCAGTGACAAACAAAACGGGTCTGAATTATATTTATTGCCTTTTTTTGGTGATTTAATGTGATAAATGCGTGTTTCCTCTGAGAAATAATTGTAAAAGATATTTTACAATGGTTGGTTGTAGCATTTTGGGCTGCAAAAAGCGCAGTGAGCGAAAATACGATGAAATATCATTTCACACGTAAGTAAACATATAAAGCTTGTAACGATCACCTAAATAAATTCAGGATATCAATTCGCAAATATTTTATTCATAATTAGTCAGTTTTTAGGTCGATTTGTGGTCTAATTCTATGAATTTTATCAAATTATTCATTTAGAAAATAAATTATGAATGTTGCCAGTTTATGAAAGAAATTACCCACCGCAACTAACATAAATTATTCGTTCTGCAGGTTTCCAACTGATCCTGTCACATTGCTGAAAAAAGCTGGCACATTGCAAGAAGTGCAAAATACCGACCCTTTTATGCCCATATGAATATGGTAAATGTTAATATTAAATATATATTAATGAGGCCACAGTTATGAAGCTGGAAAAGCAAAAGGCGATTTCGGCGAACCGATTCAAAAAGCTACGCGCTGTTCGTGAAATTTGTACTGTAAACATTAAAGAGTCTATTTATCATATTATTTGGAATGTTATACATAATTCCATTCATGAAAAAACTAAACTGACCAAGCGCGAGTCGGGCTCGCGCGCTGAGAGTTCTTTACAATCACAAAATACAAAAAGTTGTGCAAAAAGACAACATCACGCCCAGGCTGTCACCCATCCAAGTACCGACCGAGCCCGACGTTGCTTAGCTTAGTGGTAAACAGAAATTTGTCACTGACTCGCACTTGGCCAGTGTTTATTATTTGTTGTTTTACTTACCTATGTTCACTATAATCCGCTAAATTTGACGCTTGTACGGATTACCGTTTTTACACTAGAACAAATCCAAAAATACGTTTAACGTTTGTTGCATGAGGGACCCCCGTTCCGTTTTAACTCTGACTTTTTTATTATATTTTATTAATTATAAAAAATCATGCTATGGTTACTTTTCAACCTTTTTTCTAGTACTATATTCTAATCCTAACAAATAGTTATAATAAAAACGCAAGTAACTTTCTGTCTGTTTTTACGAGGAAATGGCTAAGTCATGGTATAATAATATACTCCGCCAGGTATAGCAATCCGAGAAAAAATGTTTACGTGGGCGTCCCGCAATGATGTCATGATGTCAATTTACAACAGGTTTGAGAGAGATGACGATACACCACGTAACAGCTGATTGAATAAAGTGGCAACTGGACAGTGACGTCATTGCGGGACCACTCTCAAATTGCTAGACCTTGTTTTCTTAGATCATGGGCTAAGTCAAATTTTGTCAGGACGATAGGGTGTGTCATGAGGACAGACAACGTACTTTTCTTCCCAGAACATTGCAGGTAGCACCGCGGGTTGCAGCAGATAGTGTATAAAATTGCAGGTAGCACCGCGGGTTGCAGCAGATAGTGTATAACATTGCAGGTAGCACCGCGGGTTGCAGCAGATAGTGTATAACATTGCAGGTAGCACCGCGGGTTGCAGCAGATAGTGTATAACATTGCAGGTAGCTCCGCGGGTTGCAGCAGATAGTGTATAAAATATAAATATTTAAAAGGTAGTATTGTTTCCAAAGTACTCATTGAAGATTCACTACCCATCATAGTAGGTAAATTACCCTAACTTATAGCAAATCATTTTAATGTGGCAACACACCTTGTTGAAGCGAGAGGCACTGAGCTAGCCACGCTCATTGAAAATCTATAGGTAGTAGATCTGTGTCAGTGACAAACAAAACGGGTTTGAATTATATTTATTGCCTTTTTTTGGTGATTAAATGTGATAAATGCGTGTTTCCTCTGAGAAATAATTGTAAAAGATATTTTACAATGGTTGGTTGTAGCATTTTGGGCTGCAAGAAGCGCAGTGAGCGAAAATACGATGAAATATCATTTCACACGTAAGTAAACATATAAAGCTTGTAACGATCACCTAAATAAATTCAGGATATCAATTCGCAAATATTTTATTCATAATTAGTCAGTTTTTAGGTCGATTTGTGGTCTAATTCTATGAATTTTATCAAATTATTCACTTAGAAAATAAATTATGAATGTTGCCAGTTTATGAAAGAAATTACCCACCGCAACTAACATAAATTATTCGTTCTGCAGGTTTCCAGCTGATCCTGTCACATTGCTGAAAAAAGCTGGCACATTGCAAGAAGTGCAAAATACCGACCCTTTTATGCCCATATGAATATGGTGAATGTTAATATTAAATATATATTAATGAGGCCACAGTTATGAAGCTGGAAAAGCAAAAGGCGATTTCGGCGAACCGATTCAAAAAGCTACGCGCTGTTCGTGAAATTTGTACTGTAAACATTAAAGAGTCTATTTATCTAATTATTTGGAATGTTATACATAATTCCATTCATGAAAAAACTAAATTGACCAAGCGCGAGTCGGGCTCGCGCGCTGAGAGTTCTTTACAATCACAAAATACAAAAAGTTGTGCAAAAAGACAACATCACGCCCAGGCTGTCACCCATCCAAGTACCGACCGCGCCCGACGTTGCTTAGCTTAGTGGTAAACAGAAATTTGTCACTGACTCGCACTTGGCCAGTGTTTATTATTTATTGTTTTACTTATGTTCACTATAATCCGCTAAATTTGACGCTTGTACGGATTACCGTTTTTAAACTAGAACAAATCCAAAAATACGTTTAACGTTTGTTGCATGGGGGTCCTTCCTTTGCCCTTCCGTTTTAACTCTGACTTTTTTATTATTTTTAATTAATCATAAAAAATCATGCTATGGTTACTTTACAACCTTTTTTCTAGTACTATATTCTAATCCTAACAAATAATTATAATAAAAACGCAAGTAACTTTCTGTCTGTTTTTTACGAGGAAACGGCTAAGTCATGGTATAATAATATACTCCGCCAGGTATAGCAATCCGAGAAAAAATGTTTACGTAGGCGTCCCGCAATGATGTCATGATGTCAATTTACAACAGGTTCGAGAGAGATGACGATACACCACGTAACAGCTGATTGAATAAAGTGGCAACTGGACAGTGACGTCATTGCGGGACCACTCTCAAATTGCTAGACCTTGTTTTCTTAGATCATGGCTAAGTTAAATTTTGTCAGGACGATAGGGTGTGTCATGAGGACAGACAACGTACTTTTCTTCCCAGAACATTGCAGGTAGCTCCGCGGGTTGCAGCAGATAGTGTATAAAATATAAATATTTAAAAGGTAGTATTGTTTCCAAAATTACTCATTGAAGATTCACTACCCATCATAGTAGGTAAATTACCCTAACTTATAGCAAATCATTTTAATGTGGCAACACACCTTGTTGAAGCGAGAGGCACTGAGCTAGCCACGCTCATTGAAAATCTATAGGTAGTAGATCTGTGCAAATAGGTATGTCATGATGTCAATTTCGAGAGAGATGACGATACACCACGTAACAGCTGATTGGATAAAGTGGCAACTGGACAGTGACGTCATTGCGGGACCACCCGAGATTGCTAGACCTTGCTTTTCTTAGATCATGCCAAATACGAATATCTTGCTACCTTGCTTCCTACTTGCAACCTACCAACCGAAAAATTTTTCTCTTCTGTGCTACCAACCTACTTTGTATATTACCATGACCCATGGTGCTGAGACATGGACGCTCACGGAGAAGATTGTGCACAAGATAGCCGTCGCACAGAGAGCCATGGAGCGAGCCATGCTCGGCATCAAATTGCAGGATCGTATCCGAAACACTGAGATATGGCGTAGAAATCTATATCCATCTCGGCCAGGGCGTAGTGCTAAAACCGACACTTGAATATTTTCTTTTTTACTGGGCAAGTGCCTTTAATAACTAAACAAAATACAAGCTAAAACTAACACTACAAATACAGTTAGACTGCCCATAGACCGTTGAAGGTCTAAAGACAATCCAAATGCTCAAGCCCACTACCAGTTGCCAGCGTACCCAACATGCTGGCGGCAATACATATTTTCTTATTTCTGGCAGCACTTCCCTGTCACTGAGTTTAAGCGCCAACGTGAAAAAAAACATGGTGCCTCATTGTATTATTTTCATAAATAATACTTATGTAGTTTCCAAAACTACAGAAGCCTAGTACAAAGAGAATATAAATACTACGCCTAGTAAAGCTTTTTCAAACCTTCACCACTTATTTTATTAGAGCATGCACAGATATACACACCAGATCTGTGAGAGCATGACTTAGACTTGACCATGACTTACTGTGCTTGACTTGACTTTGACTGTCTATGACTTCATGACTTGTTTGATAAGTAATATTTCGACTGAAGGACTCTATATCCATGGTCACAAACAAAGTCAAATAAAAATTTCGCTATCACTGTCAGAACTGTCAAGGCATCAAGCAAAATGAAATTAATGTCAATGTCAAAAAATCACATCTCAAAAGTCTTGAGAGGTTATTTTATTATTAAAAAAATAATTTATCATAAATAAAAAAAGCTATATCGGACGAAATAGAAAAGTGAACACTACTTCAATTCAAATCTGTTCAGTAACCATTGAAACTGTTCATCATTTCCACTTCAAAGAAAATGGAGTTTAATCTTACTTTCTTTTCTGGACTGGGTTGCGGCATTTGTATAGGACTTTCCTTGTTTGCCTTGAGAAGGCTCTTTGGCTCGTCTCCAGTATCACCTACAGAAGCTAAGAAAGTTATTAAAAAGGTACTTATAATTTTATACTCGAAACGAAACGTTTCACAGTCGGTTGTTACTTTAGCTCAATGATTATCCAGGGAGATTATTACCCAATGATTATTGGTTAGGAAAGCCTGGCTCAACAAAGACCACAGTGGCACAAATCTGATTATAAAGTCACTAACTTTGAAGTAAAGCGTTTACAAGATCTGGATGCAAAGCGTTTTATTGTTAACCCACAGGAAGTCGTTTTATGCCTGCAATATCGATGGCTAGTTAGCTAAGTTGCATTACGCGCCTTTCAACAAGACTTATATAAGACTTAAATTTGGTGTCATAACCGGATTTGAGCTCATAACCGGAGCTACCAAAAATTTGCCATTGACTGATATATAATATTTAGCATTTGTACTGTGGCATTGTTGATATCCTATGGATTCACTCATAATATTTAGGTATTGTTTCTAAAAGATATTTCTCATTATAATTTCCTTAACTAACTGTATATGTTTATTTCTATACCTACCTACTTGTTCTTTCAGTTCTCATCAAAAGTGGAATACAAAATGGTTCTAGTTGTAAGAACAGATATAAAAATGAGCAAAGGAAAAATAGCAGCGCAATGTAGCCACGCTGCAGTTGGTGCTTTTGAGAAGGCACAGAAGAAAGATCCACAGTCATTAGAAATTTGGCAGTACCATGGACAAGCTAAAGTTGCAGTCAAAACGGACTCGCTTGAAGAAATGAAGCAAGTTGCTGACAATGCGAAACAATTAGGTCTTATTACGTCTATGATAAGAGATGCTGGTAGAACTCAGATAGCTCCAAATACCATAACTGTGTTGGGCGTGGGACCAGCACCCAAAGATCTAGTAGATAAAGTGACTGGACATCTGAAGTTGTTGTAAATAAATCTGCTTTATTGGTTACATCAGTCTAATTTTTTCTATTCACCCCATTGTAATAGTAAAAAAAGTAAACTGCAACATTGTTGTTAATTTTGTAGATAGTGATGCGTGGAAATGAGGAGATACCTTTGCCCATTAGGGGGACGAGACCAGCCTGAGCAAAAATAAAGTATCACACCTTGATGATTATTGATAAATAGTTTTATTTGCGATTTTTTTTTGTGTTTTCTACCATTTTAGTAGGTTTTTTTCTCATGTGGCAATTACTGGTGTGAGTCAATGCTGCCAGTCGGACACACCTAAAAAACTACGCGGCCAGAACACAATTTATTAAAAATAAAATTATACAATTTGTTAAAAAAAAAATATGTATTTGTTTCGAAAACTTTACAGTGATCTTGTAGAATGAAAATCTCCAGTGTCTTTTCACTATCGATCGAACAAGCAAATTAAAAAAAAAACTACTAGTGCTGCCACTTCCTAAAAAATATGAAAGAATGAGAAAAAAAATACGAGAACTCGGCTTCCCTTGTGTTTTTTTCTAATTTTTCTGTCATTAGGCCGCTAATTTCACACATATTTTTCGAGCAACAGTTTATTTGACTCAACATTGTGCTCTATTATGTACCAAATCATTGCGAGAAACGCTCTAAGTGCGTCTATAAACTAAAATCAATAATAATCATTGACCAACAAAGGTACGCTTGTGTTTGCTTTGTATTATAACCTGTGTTTTGTGCTGGCGTCCGGTTGGCGTCCGTCGCAATCCGAGAGGATGTGTACTATGCGTTATTTCGTTGCATTTGCGACGTAAAACAGTGTTTTGGTGCCATTGAGTATGTTATCGGTTTCTGTTTTTAGTTACCAAGATGAATTATGAGGCTGAAAGAGCCATGAATCAGAAGCGATTGCGAATGGAAGGCGAGCCGGGCCACGGAGTTGTCCAAGGGAACGGTTTGCCGCTCAATTATCTAGGTGAGAATTCAGAACTCAAAATTTGTAGAGTAGTTCGCGGGAAGTGAACTCAAACTGGCTGTAAGTGAACTTAAACTGGCTGTAAGCGGACGGGTTTCCGCCTGGTTTTGGCGGTCCCTGAGATATGTAATCAAAACAAATCAACTTCATTCTATTGCACTGAACCTAGTCTACCAACACTACCATAGATGTAGATGGCACTGTTTGATGCTGTGAGTTCAGTTGCTCATTATTTACCATTTAAAAATGATACTACGATTATTTATTTTTCCTGCATTTCTGAGCGAAGTATCCTGTCACAACGCACACTTGCCAAATTTCTTCAATATTTGTAGACTTTTCATAGTGAAATAGGTATAAGTATATTATACCTATAAAAAGAAAACAATGTTCTGCAGGCCTAGCACGGCCGTGGACAAATTGTCTTTCTTTCGTTTTTAACCACACATAGACGCAACAAAGCTAGAATATGGATATGTTTGTCTCTTTCTCGTGGGATAAAAACGGTGGAAAGACAATTTATCTACGGCCTGTGCTAGGCCGGCTGAACAGTCTGTTTTTTTTAGGATTCCATACCCAACAGGTTAAAAACGAGACCCTATTACTAAGACTGCGCTATCGATCTGTCCATTCATCGGCTATATCTTTTAACCCATAATCAATAGTCAATTGAAATTTTCTCAGAATATTTTTTTTTGTTACGGCGGATTATCTATGAAATAATAGCAAAGTAAAAACTAAAGGAGGATCCCCATGCAACAATTTTTTTTAAAACCTGTTTTTATATTTGCTCAAATATGAAAACGGTAATAGACCTACAAGCGTCAAACTTGGCATGATTAGCACTCTAAAGTAAAACAACAAATAATAAATATTTGCCAAGTGTGACTTGGTGACATATTTCTGGTCACCGAAGTTAAGTAACGTCAGGCGCACTCGGTACTTGAATGGGTGACCGCCTGGGTATGATGTTATCGTTTTGCACTTCTTTTTTGTAATTAATGTGTTGGTACGAAACCCTCTGTGCGCAAGCCCGACTCGCACTTTGCCGCATTTTATTTTGTTTTGATTATGTGAAAGTCAATGTCTTAGAATTTGTCTGTTGTTTGAATTCTCAAAATTAGGTGTCACAGGGTTATACGGAACGGTGGTACTAAGCCGGAGGTCATTGTACTCTTCACTAAGAACAAATTTTATTGTACAACTTACAAATCGCAAACAGCTAAAAAAACAATTTGAAAATTCACCTTCTAAATTAGTAAATATGCAATTTCGTTTACCTGGATGACATATTTTAGTCCAGTTATTTTGATTTAAAAACCAAATTACTGAACCTATTCGGATGCAATTTCTATGGGACCAATATGTAAGTACATATCCTTTCAAACAAAAGTTCAAGTTCTAAGGTAACAAACAAATAAAAAGGTTTACAACCAAATTGAGAACCCCCTCTTTTTTTGAAGTCTAAAAATAGCCTATATTTCTAATACAGTACTACTAGTTTCCTAATTACTAATGCTTAACCCTATTTTTTTATAATCAGTTAGTAACAACAGCACCGGCATAGGCCTCTTGAGGAGGAAAGAGGAAAGGAAGAGGCCTATGCCGGAAGGCAAGCTGGAAAGAATACAGCGGAGCCGATGTCAATGACTAATTAATAATATTATAAAAATCTGACATCTAAAATATTTTAATAACAAAAATATAATAATTAATTAATCTTACAGTAAAATAGATAATTGACATCATTGCAAGATGAGAAGCAAGAAACTTGACCAGCAAAAAAAGGCTATAAAATAAAATAAAAACAACAGCACCAGTTTCATGATACAATACAATACATCTTTATTACACACCGAAAATACAACCTAACTAAAATAAAAATAAAACAAATACCGGCTTACCACAAAAGATTTAAGCATGCTTTAGACAAGTGTTTAGCATATTTTTCGCAGTGAAACAATTGCTAAACACATGTCTAAAGCGTTCTTAAATCTTTTGTGGTAAGACGGATATAGTATAATGGACGGCCTTATCACCTAAAGCAATTGATCAGGTTGGCCTCCCTGGACAGATGTCTCCTCTAGAAGTTGATGATGATGATTACTCAACAGCACAGAAGACGATATCTTTACTATTATTATAAAGAGGAAAGATTTGATTGTTTGTTTGTTTGTTTGCATTGAATAGGCTCCGAAACTACTATATCGATTTGAAAAATCCTTTCACTGTTGGGAAGCTACACTATCCCCGGTAACATAGGCTATATTGTATTTTCAAAAAAAATAGCGTTCTTTACTTAAACTCCAATAATGTAACCCAAGGTGTAGTAAAATAAGATTTACAATTTTGACTTTGCGTGTTTGACAAGGTATGTCAGGTCAGCTAATATAAAATAAAGCAAAATGCATTTATCTTAACAAAAATCTAAGACACTGGAAAATACCTTTAAAACAGTGAAGCGGTTTTGCATAAAATAGACAGATACGCTATCTAACAGTTATTTTAAACTTATTCCCTCGTGATTCCAGACAATGGCCACCAGATCCCGTACCAGCCGTACGCAAGCGCGTACAACACTCACTACCCTCCCCCGGACGCGTTCGCAGCGTACGGCCCGCCGCCGGCTGGCGCGTACGCTCAGAACCTCTCGTACGCTCCGCCGGCACACCAGAACTACCCGCACCACCAGCCGTTTCCACAGCAACAGCAGCTACACATGCCACAGACTCATATGGGTAGGGGATGAATGCATTTTATTCATATTTTAATACTCGAGGTGCGGAGTCCAACAAGGAAGACGGGTTTGTTGTGAGAGGTGGAACATTTGTCGGTCTAAGTATGCTTAGCTAAGTGCAGACCATAATATAATCACATGATGGACGCAGGCATAAAATTGATAATATTATGCACCGCTCAATTTTTTAAAACCTAAAAAGTGCAAAATTTTGTGATATGATTACTACTTGCATCAACTGGTAAAATTTCAATTATTTTAGAGTCGTATAGCTGGTGGGTTATTTGAAGATCTGCTATTATTAGTTTTGTCACCTAACTCATTGGGATTAAGCACATAGTGTAGCATGCACAAAAATTGCTGCCAGTGTCTTCCACTGTGAATTGGGTAGAGGTATGGACACTGACCTTGGATATTGGCCTCCGACCCAATTCGGGTCACTGCGCCGCCCTTTGACCTCCAGTTTCCTCACAATGTTTTTCTTTACCGTTTTTGAGCGATGGAATCGATACTGCACTTAATTTATTTATCATTGGTGCAGGGCTGTGGATCAAACCGAGTGCTGTCAGATTGTAAAGCGCACATGCTACCACTAGGCCACCATCTCTCGTTCCATTTAAATATAGAAATATATTCCACCTATAACGGTTGTCCCTGTCTCCCATCAGTCTTTCTTTAATCATCATACGCCATCTTCCTATATCCTCGGCTACTGATGTGATGTGAAGGTGGTGCATATCTGGTCAGACCAACACATGGGGCTATGGACGCGGGCTTGTTCCCTAGGTGTTCTCTCACAGAGAACCAGTTCTCTCATCATCATCATCATCAGCCCAGAGAACCAGTGTTCTTAACAGAGAACCAGTTCTTTCATCATCATCAGCCCAGAGAACCAGTGTTCTTGACAGAGAACCAGTTCTCTCATCATCATCAGCCAGAAGACGTCCACTGCTGAACATAGGCCTCCCCCTTAGAACTCCACACTGAACTACAGCCTATCATCTGCATCCACTGGATGCTCGTGACTGTCATGATGTTGTTGGTCTCAGTAGGTCAGTTCTCTCAGTGAGGGGCATAAAGCAGTAAAGTTTCAGCGTTGTTCCCAGTGCAAGGGTACGGCGAGGTGGTGCACAAGGGCGGCTGGCCGCCTCAGCCGCACCTGCTGCCGCTCGACGCGCAGAAACCGCTCGACGTGAAGCAACTCAAGCCCGAGATCAAACTAGAGCCGACCGACGCGCACAAGCGGCCGCATCCAGAGAATGAGATTATGGTGAGAAACTTGATCATCATCATCATCAGCCGGAAGACGTCCACTGCTGAACATAGGCCTCCTCCTTTAACCTCCACACTGAACGACAGCCTGCCTTTTACATCAGCGACTCTCACAATATCGTTGGTCCATCTAGTGGGAGGCCTACCTACGCTGCGTCTTCCGAACCGAGAAGCTTGATACTACTATCCAAAAACGATTTCTCCGTTATTTACAATTCAGTTCGAAAACTTACATAAACAGTTATAATTCTCGCTGTAAAAAATTTCATCTACTTCCACTACAGGAGAGGCGACGTGTGACAGACGTTGCTTTCCTTATCAATATAGCGAATGGCACGATCGATTGTCCCGAGCTGCTCGGACAGATAGGACTAAGGACCCCCGCAACTATAATTAGAAAACCTAATCTAATTCACATTCCATTAGTAAAATGTAGCTACAGGCAGAACAGTTATTTAATTAGAGCGTGCAGGTGTTATAATACATTGGCCAGAGAAATTGATGTAGATCTGTTTAATACATCGGCGTTCAGACTTAAGCGACTTATGAACAATTGTTTCTTTGACTCGTGATGGATGAACTAAATAAGCTAAGTAGTTTGTTTGGTTTATCTATTGCGTGTCGAGGGGGCAGTTGTTCGTAGGTCGCTTCAGTCTGACTAATATGTTATTTTTCTTTTCTTAATTTGTTTATTCCTTTTTTAAACAAGTTTCGTACACATCTACCATGGACCTACATCTACCAGTTCCTATATGTGAAAACTTTTAATTAGCCTTAAGTTATGTATATATAATCAAATATGTTTTTTAAGTAGCTGTTAGTTTTCCGAATAAAATAAAATAAAGTAAATAAAATACTCATTATTAGCTGACTGTAAAAAACAGCACATTCTAATTCTAAATCAAAGTGAGGGTGATAAGACCTGCACTGGCATCCCGCTTGGGGTATATAGTGCATTTGCCCGCCAGCCTACCCAAACCAGCCGAGCTCTTAAAATAACAGAGCACGGCTCGGGTTGCTGACTAAACAGTACATTGAAATAACTAGGAATTTTCTATGAGAATTAAAAGTAGAGAGTAGGTGAGTGGGGGGTAATATTTTTTATCTCGTATCGCCATCGCCTCTAGTCACAGTGCCTATTGAGGTCGAAATAATTTCCTATAAATGGTTTCACACTTGACCGTTACCTGTAATGACATTAAAATAATTGCATAATAGGCTATGTTTTCGACCTCAATGGGCAAGTTGACGACAGGCGATGGCTAGAAAGGAAGCGTCGTTTATATGGCACCGCCCCACCAAAAGGACTCACTGTCCTCGAAAACAGTCTTATACAGAAGAAAGCCTATCGGAACATAAGCCTTTCTCGCCACCTCGCCCCGTCATCACTGCTGCTCCGTTACCCACTGACCTCGAAAACGCGGCATAAGTCTCACAAAGACCAATAAACCCAAACTAAAACAGCCAGACGTTGTGCATACTGCCAAAGAATACCTAGCTCGTTTTGTGAGAACTACAATCTAGATATGTTTAAGAGTAGACAACCAGTCTAGCGGTTTGCACAACTTTTACTGTATTCTTGCCAGTATGTGCCTAATTGCTAATCATTATGATTATTTGTAGGGAGGAGACCTGGACCAGCCCAAGATAAAGATCAAAACTGACATATTCAAGCCCGACGACCTAGCTCACAGACCTGGGATCAGCGAAAAACCTTTAGGTAACGCGTCACCCTCACCCTCACTATATAGTTCCCCGTGTGGGAGATGTCATTAAACACAAACAGACACACGGACAACCTACTCCCAGACCAGAGATGATATTCAAATTCTTCATTCAAACATCTGCCAGGCCGGGATTCGAACCTGGGACCTTCTGCTTATAAGCAGACGCAGACGTGCTACCACTGACATACATAGATTTACTTAGCACTTTTTGCTATACTCATTGAAATAGTTGCTTTTACGAATTTCTAGTCATGTTCCCACTGCTGGGACACTGGCCTTCTTTCAGAGAGAGAGAGAGAGAGAGAGAGAGAGAGAGAGAGAGGATGGGCCCTAATCGACCATGGTGGCCCAGTGCATGTTGCTGAAAGTCATGTCTTTGAACTTTTAAGGTTCTTGGACATACCGGTTTTCTCACGATGTTCACCATTGTTGAGCGATGCCATCGAATCAAAACAGCTCATAATTTATTTAAGTACTAAATAAGTAATTGGTGCAGGGCCGAGGATCTACCGCTCGGTCACATTGCTCTAATTTCTAGTGTACATATTTCCAAATCCTTTTTTGGCTATTCATTCGGTCGATTATTTCACAGATGTGGCGCAAAAAGCAATCGATGTATTGCAGAAACCAGCCGAACTTCAAAACAAAGGTAAATAGGAATTCTAAGCATAATACAGGGTTACATGGAATGGTGTCACTAAGCCGAAACGAGGTCATTGTACTCATTGTTGTGAACAATTTTTACTATGGGATGACCTAATTTGTTTTCGCGACGTCACGTTTGATACCAATACAATACTTTAGTAATAACTCCATAGTTACAAGTCCAACTTCTTTCTTTCCATGGCAAAAAGTTTTCACAGTGCTGAGTACAATGACCTCCTATCGGCTTAGTACCGCCGTTGTGTGTAACCCAGTATACTCGTACTAAATGAGAATAAGAGTATTTATACAAGGCGACTTCTTGTTTTGACAGATGGACAGATTGGACAGACTATCACTGGCGCTGAAAAACCGGGCGACAAACCAGCCGGTATGTTAATATAGCCTTTTCTCAAACATGCTAAGATAATCGCTAAGTGTATCGAGATAATTCTTCAGATAATTGATATTTTACTTCTAATTGTATCGATTTGAAACTTTGCAAGTATATGTAATTCAGATGATGATACAATCATTTGTTACCATCGAGCTGATCTGATGATGGAGCTAGGTGGATAGTGGAACTCTTCAATCATCATCATCATCATCAGCCAGAAGACGTCCACTGCTGAACATAGGCCTCCCCCTTTAACCTCCACACTGAACGACAGCCTGCCTTTTGCATCCACTGGATGCCAGCGACTCTTACTATGTCGTCGGTCCATCTAGATACCACAACAGATAACTCTTCTATGGATACCAGTAAACCCCTCGAGTTTGGACTCATTTAGTTTATTTTAACAAACCGCATACCAAGAATAGGCATGATGACTAATATTTTTTTATTACCTCATAAAAAAAGCTGATCATAAATAGAGCCCATCAACAAAAACAAAATTAAAATAAAATAAAATAAATAAGATATATGCATTTTAATTTCATGCTAGACAGAGAGCGCACTATACTGAGTCGTGACGTCACGCCTCAGGCGCGCCATATAAATGCTACACTAACACATGCTTTGTGAGAAAGGGATAGAGCATCCCCTCCCTATCCCCACCTAAAACTTTAAACGCTCATATCTCAGAGATTTATCAGCTAATTTAATTTATTTTTTCAGTATGTGTAATGTATTAAGTATAAAACAACAAAAATACAAAAGTCAAGAATTTTACAAATGTCAATAAAAATTAAGAATAATTCTAGTCAATAAATTACAAATCAAATTAAAGCGTCAACACAAATAAATCCAAAATATTTGGAATTCACTAATAACTAAACTAATAACTATTCAAATAACCCACCCCTAACCGTTCCCGGCGCAAAGGTACCCAAAACGCTCGCTGCGTTACCGCGTTGGATGGCAATGGCCAACCTTTGCACCAGGAACGAGCCGGAGCGGGATGTATTAAGTTATATTCCCCTTACTGGTTACTTGGATGATATATTTTTTCCTAGTTATAATGATTTACCAAATTACTGAAACGATTTTGATGAAGTCTATATGGGAACAATCTGAAAATATATCGTTTCAAATAAAAAAGATTTTTCAAATCAGAGAATAAAAAAAATCAAAAATGAGGAGATATGAGGTATCAAAAAAAAACTAAATGAGAATCCCCTTCTTTTCTGAATTCGGTTAAATGTTAAAAAGTTTGCTTATAAAACCGACCGCAAGTAGTAACTAAAGAGGTGACATGTTTCAGAAGCGTCCAAACCCGAGGGTGCATCGGAGGGCGCTGCAGATGCGTTGAACGTACAACGAGTCGCAGAACCCAATGTGATACCACCTGAAAAAAGGTATAAACATAATATCAGTGTATTACAATGTACATTAGTACTTTGCAAATGAATACATCGTTCTAAATTGCAATTGCACTTTTTCCAGCGACGAAGACCGGAAGCCGTTCAGCAGTCCGGACCTGCCCAAATCGGGCTCCATGCCGGGGAAGGCGCCGCCTCCAGGCCTGGAGGTGGGTTCTGTATGTCTGCTTTTATTTATTCCCTTACATTAATTTATTGACAAAAAGTTTTGTTGCATCTGAGTAAAGAGACGAGCAAGTGGGTCGCCTGATGGTCACGCTTGCCCATAACAGTTCAGTGTCACACAGAATATAGAACAGTTCAAAACCCTGTGCGACAATTGACTGCACTTGTTATCCAAACATATTAAGCAAAGGCATTAAACAATGACCATAGCACTCCTAGCCTCGGCCAACGCGAGCATAGGCATATAATTACAGAAGATTAATTACATATAGCTACTGTCTACACGCTGGGCAAGTATGAGCTAATGCCAACCAACATTGATTTAAGAATGTAGGTACTATATAATTTTAGAATTGTTTGAATTTTTTTTTAATGATTATTGGTATATATATATATATTTTTTTTTTCTTATTTTTGGTATCTAATTAATTAATCTGTTTGAAGCTCAATCAATTAATAATTATTTTATTATATGTTATTTTCTTACTTTTTAAGTTAAAACTGTATTGACTTGTAAATTGCCATTTTATTAATAAATTTACTTACTGACTTACATGTAGACATGCAGAGTGCATCCCTTTGATGGTTTGTGTAAAAAAACTGACACTGATCCAAAGTCAGACGAGTCAAGGTGATTGATACCGAGTGGTGGCAAGGCTCGCCAATCAAGCCTATACTGGGTTACGCGGGAAGGGCTTACTAAGCCGAAAGGGGTCCATAGTACCCATCATTATGAACAATTTCTACTATGGAAGCGAACCTAAAATCGCAAATAAAAAACAGCTGTTGCATACATTTTGTCAAGTGTCAGTTTTCTATGGAACAGCGATTTCAGATTGGTTTGTAGTAAAAGTTGTTCATAATGATGTGTACTATTGAGCCCTTTCGGCTTGGTATTTTTTTTATGCCTTACAATGACTCTTTATTAAAATACCACAAAACAAGGATAACATAAACATTAGGATATTGTTTTGGTATTTAGTAAATTATAGTATATATTGCCTAGGGCTATTGGCTCCCGGAATACAGTAGGTAGTATATAATATGTAGCTATTTTCCTACCGATGGGTAGAAAGGGTTTGTGTGTTTGCAGTCTGTTTAGACTTAGCAGATTTCGTGCTTTCGTGCATAGCTATTGGTTTACATAGTACTGCAACGTCTGCACTGATTTCCTACACATAAATTCTACAGTTGATAGCCTGTTGGTCCAGTTGGTAGTGAACCTACCTTCTGAGCCTGAGGGCGTGGGTTCGATTCCCACGTAGGACAAACATTTGTGTGATGAACATTTGTGTTTGTTCTATATCTGGTTGTTAATATCTATTTAAGTATGTATTTAAAAAATATATATGTATGTATATCAGTCTCTGGCAGCCATATCACAAGCTTTGCTAAGTTTGGGGTCAGATGACCGTGTGTGCAAAAGTGTACCAAAAATATTTATTTATTATTTATTTATTTATTACAATAAAAATATTATCTAGGCTTTTGACAGGCGGCCTTATCGCTTGAAGCTATCTCTTCGAGGCAACCTTAGGTGGCAAACAAGCAGACGGGCCGCCTGATGGTAAGCAGTCACCGTCGCCTATGGATACTTGTAACACCAGAGGCATTACAATACGTTGCCGACCATTAAGGACTCTATTAACTCGCCTTTTGAAGAACCCCATGTAGATGTTGTGAGTAAGGCAGATTATTTATGTTGCTCTGTTCGCCCACAAGCCGAAGAAACGCGGGCGTCCCAAAGGCTCCACAAACAAGCCTAAACCAGCCGGCACCACGCCCACCAAGCTGCCCCCGACGCCCCCCACCGGCGTGCCCCGCGGGCCCCCGCGCCCCGCCGCGCCCCCTGTACACCGCCCGAGGGGCACCGGCTACCAATATGCAGTCAGACCGTTCCGGAAGGACTTCTCTGGGATACAGTTTAGAAGGTACATCATCTTTAAAAATGTAACTAAGATTATAATAATTATATTGAGATTAAAATTGTGATAAATATAATTGTCCGCCTCACTCCTACTGTGTTGTGCCCGACAGGGTCCATATGAAACTGTACTTAATTAATTTTCATGTTTTTACCACCTTGTATTTTATGGAAGCAAAAAAGAATCTAATCTAATCTAATCTTTCCAACCGACCTCAGAAAAGGAGGTTCTCAATTCAACTGTGTTTTTTTTGTTTGTTTGTTTGTTACGCGATTACTCCGTCAATTTAGAGTTGTTTTTGATGATTCTTTTTAATTAATAGGCTTGCGTTTGTCCACCATCACGCCTGATGTAAAGCGATGATGCGGTCTACGGTGGAGCACGCTTGCCTAGGAGAAACCGATTCACTCGTGATTTGAAGACACCCGGATTATAACCATCGGGGAACACCCATTCAGGCAGCGCATAAAGACGATTTTGAGCGAGGGTTTCGAAACTGCAAATAATTTATACTACTACTAGTAAACGTAACTGCACATAATTTATTAGTAGCACTTCCACCGCCACTTGCACTAGCATTAGGTACTAGCAACTCGTACTTCGCATCGTCTGCAACGGACTTTAGTCAAATTGCTTCACCATAATATCTGTGTGATTGGTGTGTCAGGCGATGGAGCGACGACTGCCTGGATTCTTCCCACATCCCGAACGAAGTGTATTTCGGCGACGTGCCCGTCTCGCTGGAAGTGCTACACAACTACTACGATGCGCACGCGGAGCGGGAGAGGCTGGCCGCGGCGGCCGCGCATATAGCGGCCCAGAAGGCCGCGGCGGCGAGACTGCAGGCCGCGCGCTTACAGGCCGCTGGAGGCCGCCCACCGCAGGAGGTAACATTTTTATTTATTTACTAGTGACCCGCCCGCTCGGCTTCGCATGGGTGTAATTTACGTGCGAAGCAGGGGCGGGTCGCTAGTTATATATATAAACCTTTTGAAAATGTATCCAACTGATGGTGAAAACCGCATCAGAATCCGTTGCGTGGTTTAGGAGTTAGCGGCCATACAGACAGACATACGCGGAAAGCGACTTCAATTTATACTATACATATAGATTTAGTACTAGCAATGCATCCCGACTTCGCACGGGTGTAAGTCTTATTTTTTTACACCTTTGGTTACATTATTGAAGTTTTAGTAAGAATCCCCATTAAAAAAAATAAAATAATATAGCCTATGTCACCCGGGGATAGTATAGCTTCCCAACAGTGGAAGAATTTCTCAAATCGGTTCAGTAGTTTCGGAGCCTATTCAATGCAAACAAACAATCAATTCTTTCCTCTTTATAATATTAAGTATAGATAAGGCTTGCGTTAGGCCGCCAACTCGCCTGATGTTAAGCGATGATGCGGTCTACGGTGGAGCACGATTGCTCTGAAGAATCCGATTCACTCGTGATTTGAAGACACCCAGATTGTAACTTTCGGGTCACCCATTCAGGCAGCACATTCCACAGACTAGCATTACTTTTGCTTATGGACGCCTTTTATGCCGGGGTAGATGTTAACGCCTAGTAGAATGCTCCCTTTCTTATTTTTAATTATTTTAATGTCTAATACATTTTTTTACTGACTTATTAAATTATTTTAAGGGCTAAATAATATTAATAAAGTTTAATATTATTTTACTATAAATTATTATTACGTTATTATTGGTATGACCTATGGCTGAAACGATGATAAATTATTGTAAAATTATTGTTTACATAATTATTATTTTGACAATTATTATTTAATTTTTATTTTGACAATTATTGTGTGATATTTAATATTGAATTAAATTTATATAATTTAACATGAATTTAACTAATGTAATTGGTCCTAACCGTTTTAGTTAATAAACAACAATAACACTAATATTATTTTTACAAATTTTAAACAATTAATTACTACAATATACAGAAAAAAATATGTACTACAGTAGGGCCTCGGTAATCCGGACTCCCGCTTGTTCGGTGATCGCTGTAATCCAGCCGAGCAATGGGCCAATGCGTCGTCAGTATTTTGTCTATCGCCTTTCTTGTAGTACGTACAGTGTCAATTTAGTGCGCTCGCTATCATCATGGCGCCGCCACGTAAACATTCAACATTAACATTAAAAGACTACTAATACTATAATCCGGACGACTCGATAATCCGGAAAGGGTCTTGTTTTTGGCTCTCCGGATTAACGAGGCTCTACTGTAATTATGAAATTATTTTGGATGAATAAAAAAAAAAAAATATTATAAATTAATAAACAATATGACTTTAATTCTAGGTCACGACGGTAGACTCTTCATCATCAGACGATTCCTCGGGTTCCTCGGGAAGCGATTCGGAAGACAGCGACGAGGTAGATAATAGACATCAAACACTAATAAACTTTCAATTTTGGGAATCTAAATAACACAAAACACCACTTACTGACTGACTGATTTAGTCATCACGAAATTACGAAAACTACTTGACCTACAAAGCTGGAATTTAGCAAGTAGATTCCTTACGGATTTTGCGACAGGGGCGTATTAAGGTGGGTCGAACAAAGGGTTGAATTTTATATGAAAGTCTACGTGTACGAAGTAGCGGGCAACAGCTAGTACGATTATGATATTTCAGTACCACTTATTCTTCAGGGATACTTCTTCAAGTGTAGAAAAATCACGCTCTCTCATTTGTCATGTAGCCAGAGAACTTGCCGCCTAAGTAACCATAGTTTCGTAAACGGTTGCGATCGAAGCAAAATTATGTTTTTTCGATACTAGTTACGAGCGAAGAATTGTACGTAACCAGTTCGTGTATGTGACCTTACTATATATAACATTTTTTTTTTTTTTTTTTTTTTTTTAAATATTTTATTAATTTATTCTATCCATTTATTTACACTATTCAAATCATTTATTATATTTTATTTCATATCTAGTTAAGTATAAAATTACACTTAAGGTGGTACGATTCACCTATGGCGGGAAATTAAAATTTTAAACAGTTTTTCGGTCCTAGTAGCCAGGCCAGCTGATTTTTTTTTTAAATAACACAGTGTTTGCGCAAAATGTTGGATGTTCTTTACATTATGATGTACAATTATTTAACAGTGACGCACCATATTACTTACATTTGTCAATAAACTGTTTGAAACAGCAAAAATTAGTTTATTGACAAATGTAAGTAATAATGTGCATTACAGATAAATAGCTTT
This sequence comes from Agriopis aurantiaria, assembly GCA_914767915.1. Classification (NCBI taxonomy): domain Eukaryota; kingdom Metazoa; phylum Arthropoda; class Insecta; order Lepidoptera; family Geometridae; genus Agriopis; species Agriopis aurantiaria. Next base: position 12,552,502 of record OU612002.1, on the reverse strand, counting down.
TCATGATTTTGTAAAGAATAATAATCAAATCGCGCAAACATCATGATCGTTTACAATAATTACTCGGCCTAGCTACAAGGACAAGAAAACTGTTTAAAATTTGAATTTCCCGCCATTTGTGAAACGAACCACCTTAAACACACATAACTCGCATACATTACAATTCATATATTCATCACACCAAACAAAATAATATTTATTGCACACGAGCATCGCCGCGCGCGCGCTCCTACTGGCTCGATTTAGCGTTACAGCAAGCGCGCGGCCATAGCTGCCGGCTAGTGCCGCCTGCGCACACGCAGTCGCTATTTAGCTACGGTGCGAAGTCCCATGTCCCGCGGCACAATTTGACCGCGCAAATAAATACGCATTTTATTAAGCCATCTATCATTTCGAACAACGCATATCCCAAACTTCGTAACCAGAAACTATTGTTCTTTATAATAATGGATCCAGCTCTTGGCACCTACATAACCAATAATGCAGGAGTTCTACCAGTAAACAAGTTAATCTGCTTCTAATTTTACTTACTGCACATTCCCAGGACACCCCCCTAAAGCGTGGTCCAGGGCGGCCGAAGGGCACGAAGAACTCCCCCCGGGCGGGCAGCACCGGCACCGGCAGCACGCCCGGCAAGCGCGGCCGGCCGCCCGTGCCGCCCGAGCTGCGCGGGCCCGGCATCACCGAGATGAAGAAGTTCTGCAAGGCGGCCGGGATACGGTTCGACTATAAGAAACTCACTGAAGGTATGTCCGCTCCACACTGTAACAACTTCTACCTTCACTGTCCCGACAGCTGGTCACAGTGATCTGATAGAGGCCTATCTTAGCCTTTTTTATTTAATAGGCTATCGGACAGGCGGTTGATTTGTAACATGATGACGTCACTGATGTGAAAAACAGGGTTAGTGCAAATACAAGTAAATGAAAAAACGCACTTAAACACTACACACACAAACACACACGCACACGCGTGTTTAATTAACAATTATTATGTATACTAATCTATTTTGTCAACAAGTCAAATGAAAAACTTTTGATATTTCTTGTATAAAATACTTAGAATCGTTCCGAATGATTGTTAAACATGTTCAGCCTTGTTTTATCTTTCACACTTTTTAGATAGGTTTCAATCTATCAGGTTAGGCAGAAGTATGAATGGGCACTATGGGCAGGGCACATATATAGCATGCGTGGACAGATGACCCAAAAGAGACCGCAGGGAAACGCTAGATGCAGTCCGCTTCCAACCGGCCCTTTAGGAGATCGATGGGGGAGGCCTATGTCTAGCAGTGGACGTCCTATGGCTGAAATGATGATGATAATGATCTGATCTATCTATCACTGAAATACACGCCTTTCCTGAATGATCCTACTATGACGAACGCACATGGACTAAAATGACATTATAAATCATGAATGTCAATAAATACATTTTTGCCTTCAGGTTGTACAAAGAACAAGGAGCGCGTACAGAAGATGATGGACCTCCTCACAGAGGCTGGCCTCGAAGGGAAGCCTACGTTAGAGAAGTGCCAGGCCATTAAGAAGGCCAAACTGGACAAGAAGGAGCAGGACAAAATCGCCAAGAAAGAGGCCAAAACTAAGCATAAAGAAGAGAAACCGGAAGGTAAGTCATTTTAAACCATTACCATATTCCGTGTTTCCTCTTTAAATTATTTGCGATTATCTATGGAAGTGAATAATAAACGAAACAAACATAGTAATATAATATACTCCAGCTGCGCTTCGCTATTATACCTAAAAATGTCCAATCAAAGAAGTATCCTTTCACCGTCCTCATGATGAGCGCTTCTTTCTTGCCTAATTTTACTAATATTGGTTTAGCCATCTCCTGTTTTGTAGTATGATGATCCATTTGTTCATTTCGCCTAATAAAAGAGTTACCTTTCATGACGGGGTAGATGGTCGCGCCATGTGTTTCTTCATGAGTCTGATTAATAATAAAAATGTTATGAAACACTGCTTCAATTATGCGTATTTTTATCCCCAGACGCAAACTTTTAACGTGTGTTACTGTCTGTTGCATGTTATCCTTGTTTTGTGGTATTTTAATAAAGAGTCATTGTATTGTATTGTAGCTCCGAAACGGCTGAACCGATTTTGATTTAGTTTATTTAGTTCGAAAGGTGACTTGGTCTTAGCTGTGAGTGTGTCACAGCTGTGAAGAGTGTTCTTTGCTATGATTTGAGAAAATGTGTTCAGCCGTTAGAACATCTATTAATGTGGGGGTTTAAAAAATCTATTTACGCAGCAGGTGATGCGGAGCCGTCAGCTCGGCGGATGACGCGCGGCGCGACGGGCGTGAAGCCGCGCCAGCGCATCGTGATATCGTCTGATGAAGAGGACGCCACGCCCGCTGCGCGCCGCACGCTCTCTAAGCTGCGCTCCAGCGTCAACGACACCGACTCTGACGACTAGGTACTACCCTACACTATACTACACCACCACATTGTCCAGTGTTATAAATAATCGGACTACTGAGCCTTTTAGTTAGATGTTAACACCTTCACACCCGTGATCGATTAACCTTTAAACGGCGACGGGCACCGTACCTTAAAAATAATGACGTAAGTATTCCTTAGCGGCCATTTAAATTTTTATCATATCCCAACTTTTTCGTACCTCAGTATTTCTGCTCGCCTGGTACTTTGTCAGGTTAAAAGAGTCAGCAATACAAAATTAAAAAAATCTTAACAGTAATTTTTCTTACGTTCTCAGTCTTACTGTGCGCCTGGTACTTTGCAAGGTTTAAAAAAGCCAGTTATTTAGCCAATACGAACGTTAAAAAAATCATAGTCGTAATTTATCTTACCTCAGTATTTCTGCGCGCCTGGTACTTTGCCAGGTTAAAAGCGCCAGTTATTTAGCAAATACGAACTTTTTTTAAAACAAAGCCGTATTTTTCTTACCTCCTCAGTCTTTCTGCGCGCCTGGTACTCTGCCAGGTTAAAAGAACTTACTAATCATACACACAAGTAACTTGACCCGATCCTCTCCTGTTTGCAGGTAGTTGCGCTTGGCAGCAGACCACATTTGAAAAGGTAACCTCTAGAAAGTGCTTCGACGGAGGTGCAATAACTAAAAACTTTTCGTGAAGATGTGTACCGGTGAATTCCTACTAATTTAGGTCCTATTCGAAATTTCGTAGTGTTCAAATTTGCGTGTACGCCCACCGGGTGAATGGTTTATCTCGGCGGTTCAAATGATAAAGTGAGTAAAGTCGCGAGACATGCGATATATAAAGAACGCGTATTAAAGTGCGGCCGCTGAAAGAATGCGTATGACAGTTGCCATAACTTTGTAAAAATGGGAAACAGTAAATTCTGATCACTTTTACTAGCTCTTTTAACATAAAGATCGTAGCTGATAGCCAATGTACTGCAGTAAAATATTAAATGTTTTTTTTTTTTTATATTTATTGCAGCTGTCATAGGAATTCTCTCTGCGGCCGGAAATCCACACCGCACGATTCAGTACTAACTATATACTACTAAGTTGTGGTAATTGCAACAGAATAATAAATAGTTAGTATTGAATTTGTTATAAAGATTTTGAATACATTTTGTATGAGACAACGTCTACAGCATCAGTTTCTTTTAAAAAAAACTCGTCGAGGAAATCATAAGATAATTTTCGAAATTCAAAATGAAATTGTATGATGAATGAAAGCGCATAATTTCACTAAATATAAATATAGATGAATAAGACAAAATGCGAAATGCCCACGGTGCGCAATGAATGCAAATATTTTTAACGTTTTGTAACAGACAGTAGTGTTTCTCCGATTTAGAGGTTTAGGCAGATCCAGTAGTTTCTACTGAAATATAGATTGAAAATCTGTAACTCAAATAAGTTTATTTGAGAAAATTGTACACATTTTGGTCTACACTTCTGTTAACAAAATTGAACAGCACTGAACATACAATGTGTTGTTCTGCATTTTCGATGTCTAGATTATTTTTTATCAAACAAATAGACAGTATCTATTTCAGGCCCAGGGATATGTTCAAGAATACAATTTAAGTGTTAGTATTTGCCCAAAAAGTTGATAATGGCATCGATTCTGATGTCCTCTAAACTAAATTTGACGGCTCTAAAATTGTTGCCATCCTTCTCTCACATATTAAAATGAAAAGAGAGGCAGATGATTTCAGTCCTGTCAGATTGGTTTAGTTTAGATCAATGCCATTGAAGTCGTTTCTGTTATACCGTTATCTAAACTATACTAAATTTGTCAGCGCTAAAATTGTTGCCATCCTTCTCTCACATATTAAAATGAAAAGAGAGGCAGATGATTTCAGTCCTGTCAGATTGGTTTAGTTTAGATCAATGCCATTGAAGTCGTTTCTGTTATACCGTTATCTAAACTATACTAAATTTGTCAGCGCTAAAATTGTTGCTATCCTTTTCTGACGTATTGAAATGAAAAGAGACGTCGATGTAAGTCCTCTCAGATTACTCAAGTTTAGAGAATGGAACAACAGAACCGCCGCCAGTGTCTTCCTAGAGACATTTCCATAATCCATTAAATAAGAATTAAAATCGCGCTATTTCAGGGCCATATATCTCAGAGCAAATAAAAATACAGAGGGACTAAAAAAAACACGAAAAGTGAAGCTACTTTTTGAAACATGTGTGCGTAGTCGAAGTTCGTGTCGTGTTCATCAAAATAAGTGATAATATAAATACTTGAGTGTGGAAATATTCCATCCTTCTTCTTATTTACTTTTGTGTTGTTTTTACAGTTCTTAACACAGCAAGAAGTCATTGTTTCGTTTTAAAACCGATGTTTTCAGTACGACGTTCTGACAAGAAATTCACGTAGTTTTGAATGCGTATGTGTTCGTAAGTCGTGTATTTATTGGGAATTCGCGTAGTTTTGGAAGCGATTTTGGCGTCACTGGCAGTGCGCCGTAGGGGCTCTGTATTTTTATTTGCTCTGAGCCATATATTTACTAATTTATGCCTCAACAGTACAAGTAACGTTGTTCTTGCGTTTGCATTTTCGACCAAAATAAAATGAATGAACTGGCCATAACCATTGAACTTACACGTAAAAACGAGTCAAAACCGTCGGACATAATTATACTTCAACACGTAATTATGACCATGTACACTACATTTGTTAGAAAAATAGATAGCGGTTTTTTGTTGTGTTTTTACCGTCGGGATATCACACGAAGGCATAATTTTGTCAGATGATTTGTTATCATGCAACAATAGTCTTCGTGTTGCACTTCCTACGGCTAGAAACCGACTGAAACGAAGTGAGCGCCGGCGCTCATTTTGTAATATTCAAAAATGCGCTTCTTCTGGGCCCGTCCATTCACTTTATTTTGGTCGAAGGTTTGCAGGACCTTTAACGGATGAACAATATTTGAGTTACGATTTTTTCACATTTGGGTTTTTCAGAACTATTAATTATGTGAAAAATATGATGAGAATGCCGAACAACAACCTGTATTGTTTACCACCTTACCTTACCCTACGGCTAACACTTAATGCGGGCTCGAAACAGCGCAGTGCGGAAAATCACGCGAACCTTAACGCGCCGAGATACGGTTTGCGGTCGCGCAACCCTTCGCATCACCTAAACAGAGTCGCTTAAAACAGAGAGCCGTAAGGCCTCTGGGGCCTTGCGCCTAGCTATTTAAAGCAAACCAGGGGTGCAAGTACCGTTCTTTTATCGATCGTCAAATTGACAGTTGTTGTCGTCAAATTCGATAATATGCCATTTTTTCAGTACTCGCTGTAATCGATTCTATGGCATTTTAGCGAATTTGACGATCGATAAAGAACGGTACTTGCACTGCAGTTTAGGTGATGAAAAAATGTTGCGCAACCGCAAACCGTATCTGGGCGCGTTAAGGTTCACGTTCACGTGATTTTCCGAACTGCGTGGTTTTAGCGTTAGTTTCGGACCGCGTAACGAGCTGGGTGTAAGGTGGTCTAACCAACTTAAGAAATGTGTGCTGTTATTTTTTGGTAAGTTTAGCTTTATTGATAGTTACAGAATCAATACCAGTATCGTAACAAATTGGCAGCTTCAATACTCTCATTTTTACAATGGCTGCTAATACTACGATAAGTTTATATACTTCCGGGCAAATTAATGACTAACAACCCGGTGTAGAATCGCCAGTAAATGTTAGCAAAGCTTTGTCATAAAGGTGCATACATGAACGTAAATTGCGTCGCTCAAAATGAGTTAGTCGACTATTGGTACTCAACGTAAATACAAATTAATTTGCGCTGTCACAGTCCTTTAGATCAATGTGTGACATACAGCAATGAACAAGGTCTCTAAAATGTATAACTTAGTCCAGAAACGTTTCCACGCAAAACACTTATATAAAAAGCGATATGAGTATGTATGTTCCCTATGGACTCCGAAACGGCTGGACCGTTTTTTATGAAGTTTTAGGCAATCTTCAGATTAGCCCAGCTAGTAATCCTGTGAAGTTTGGTAGCAATCGGATCAAGTTTTTTTGGTGTTTCAGTTAATCTGACATTAAATCATAGAAAAAAAAATACATCAAAGGGGGTTGCTGTCCCTACCAAGGAAGTTGCTTCAGGGAGGTATATAACGCGGGTGAAACCGTGGGGAGCAGCTAGTGCTATCTAAACAATCGAATACCTATAACCATTTGCCTTATACTTGTTTTTGTGGTTTACAATTTTGCGAACAAGCAATGTAAAGCGTACAAGCGTGCGCGCGGCGCAGGTCGTTCGTTGACCTCTAGCGTCAGCTGATATTTTATTTGCATTACATTGCGAACTTTTAAAAATACAGCATTTTTTGTGGCATCGTATTCAGCGATTGTCTTTGTTATCGGGAACGTTTCCCCTCATACCCGGTATTCCACAGCGGCTTCTGACAGACCAAATAAATAAATGGAGAGGTTATCAAATGATGGAACTAACAGCTTTGTTCAGAAAGTAAATCTAAGCTTGCCCATTAGATTCTTAAATAAGTCACTTTCTATATAGTGCGCATGATAACGAGAGAATAACCCTCCTTTTGCCGTAATTGGTTAAAAACAACCCATACTTTGTATTGGGCATTCTACAGGGTCACGCATATAGACTGTACGAAGCTGAAAGTAGGTCACTGTACTCATCATTATGAACAATTTTTTTTTTTTTTTTTTTTTTAATATAGGACCAAACCTGAAATCACGAAAAAATATAATCAGATGTTCCATAGAAAACTGCCATTTGACACTCGACAAAATGTATGGAACAGCTGATATTTCAGGTTTGGTGCTATTAACAAAAGTTGTTCATAATGATGAGTTCAATGACCTCCTTTCGGCTTAGTAGAGTCTAAATGCGTAACCCTGTATAAGTTATTTTGCCTTGATACCTTGTTCATATACATAAAACCGTATATCTAAAAGAGACCGCAGGGAAACGCTGGATGCAGACCGCTTCCAACCGGCCCTGTTGGAGATCGATGGGGAGGCCTATGTCCAGCAGTGGACGTCCTACGGCTGAAATGATGATAATGTTGATGATACGTAAAACCAAATACATCGCACCTAAATCATTTTGTGCTACGGAAATTACGCTCCTGTAGTTATGACCATAAAGCAACTTTCCCTTCATCTTATTTTAATTTTCAATCAATGATATATCCTTTCGAATGACTGTTCCCAAAGTGATTCGTAGAGGAATCGTCAACATGTAGGACTTACCCTCGCCTATATCGTAGGTAGTTATAGATGCTTGTGAAGGCACTTAATTATTGTTCATTTGTGCCTATATTACAATTAAATATGTGTGTGTGAATCGTACTTTATAATTACATCTACATCGGTTTATTTTCAATTTATTTACATTTTTATATTAGTCTAATAGGTTGAGTGGTGAAATTTTATACTCTAGAATATAATCGTGACGTTAACGTATTTTAGATTTAATAGAAATATCAATAAATTGGTAACACCAAGACGTTATTTACCTAGGTCTTGTATATATGGAAAATGCATATAATAATATTTTGGTCCTTGTTATTTTTGTACAGGTTTGGAGATATTGAATAACAGACTTTATACGGCTTTGTATATACGCCTGAGTTGGAAATGATTTGTGTTTTTAAATGAGTTTAGGTTTCGAAAAGTCGGTACAGTGAGAAAAATTTATGAGTACGTATATTAATTTTAAGCTTGATGCATAATGTTGAGTAGTTTAGATTTGGGCCTTGGAACGGCCAAGCGTAATCTGAGTTTTTGTCAGAAAATTGAAAACATGGGTCTATTTTGTCACGGCGTGTTTTAGCACTGCAGCATATTGGCATAGCCTTATAGCTAGCTTATAATAATATAATACGTCACAGAAAGGAACACGCAGATTTCTAGAAAGAGCAAAGTGTAGCCCGTAGATACGGTTACCATGCGTCCGGACTTTTAGGTCTTTGTCCGGCCTTTTTAGTTTGGGCGATGTAATCCCACTGCTCTGTTACCACTGTAACGACGTGTGCAGTGTTTGAATTTTGTGACTAAAATGTCCGGACTTTTGTTAAATTATCCGGCTTTAGGGCAGGACTTTTCAAATGTTGATATAGTAATCCTACCCATTTACCCGGTCTAAATAAGTTTGAAATCTGTAGCTCCTCGAACAATTCATAATGATTCTTACCATGCCTACAAAGAAATGTAATAATTTTTATTTACAAGTATTTTTACATATAAAATGAAAGCGTAATTTGTCGGCTATAGTTTTAACTGATTCAGTATCAGCAGTACAGAATTCTGCTAAAATATGAAGAGAATGTAAAACAACATTCCATGTTATATCATTATGTCACGCCGTGTACAGCCCAAGCGAATGCGGCGACCGCGAGTCGTTACCTCTCTTTTTATTTCGATAAAAATTAAAAGAGAGGCAACGCATTCGCGTACGCCAAACCTATACACGGCTTGAGATGACACATTTTATGACAAAACACAGATTACGAAGTTAGTTGGCCAATTTAGCAGATATAATACATACAACGTACAATAAGTATGTCATACTTCCCCCTATACGTGTAGGCCTTTTTTTAATAATTGCTTAGTTTTACGAATTATAAATACCTAGACAATTTTCATGAAACATCTACCGTTAAATATTTAAATTAAATTATTTGAACAGTGCTACAAAATATGAGTTTGATTCGGCGCAACTCTGGCATTTATTTATTCTACGAGATGTCTACACGAATTTATTAGTTTAGTTTATTGGGCAAACGAATCAGTCATGGTTTTTAATATAATTTGTTTGTTACTTCAGAACACTTGGATTGAATAACGCTGGAATACAAATCACAATAAAATTTATACTTAACACCGAAAATATAAAACGGAGGAACGGAGGTGCAAAGTAAATGAATTCCCCAAACTACGAATTTTAAAGATTTATACCTTCATAAAAAATATACAAGTTTTGGGCTGTCATGCATTTACTTATTAGTATCGTAATTAAATTTAATCTGGGCCTCAGCTGGGATTTTTTCGTTAAGTGGCGTATTTTGTTGCATAATTCAGTAAAAAATAGACATTTTAAATCTCATAACGTCACCCACGCCGGCTTTAAGAATCCGACGGTCTTAGGGAAGTGGTACTTCATACAGGCTGTTGATTTGCAGCCGTTTAATACGGACCGTACCGATTTTTACGGAGCACTTCATAAAGAATGTCCCTAAGCAGTTGCAGTTTACAAAATCAATGGCTAAAGACCGAACCGATCTTTTTTAAATGAAATTCAAGCTTCCCAGAATAGGACACCAAATCACCGGAATGCCCTAAACATTCGACCGTCGCATGTTGCGTTGCGTCCTTCCTGGGCGACTGTCAGAAGTGTTGCGCCCAGAAACATTCGACTGTCGAATGTTGCGTTGCACCCTTCCTGGGCGACTGTCAAATGTGTTGCGCCCAGAAACATTCGAGTGTCGAATATTGCGTTGCGCCCTTCCTGGGCGACTGTCAAATGTGTTGCGCCCAGAAACATTCGACAGTCGAATATTGTGTTACGCCCTTCCTGGGCGACTGTCAAATGTGTTGCGCCGAGAAACATTCGACAGTCGAATATTGTGTTACGCCCTTCCTGGGCGACTATCAAATGTGATGCGCCCAGAAACATTTCGCCGTCGAATGACTACGACTGCGACGCTACGACTTATTGTCTCGAAATTATGCCACGCCACAACACAATGAGAAAATCCCAGTTTTCCATTAATTAGCATTATTAACAAACTAATGGCAATACACAATCGCCTTAAAAATTTTAGCAAAAATCTTTTAGAATTATAGGATACGTCATTTATTTATATTATTGAGTCGACTACATTAATTTTACAATGTTAGTATTTGTTCATTAAATCCTTGCCAGTCGCTTAGAATCTCATTTTGCAAAATAGATTAGCGTACTTTGTACTGCTTCTATAGTGACTGACAACCGACATTCGGTCCCAAGTGGGCCGAGTGGCCGAGTGGGCCAAGTCGAGATAACATGGCAAAGTGGGGTTATATAAAGGGCTCTGATACCGAATGTCTTTGTGGTGTGAACCCTCAGACAATGTCACACTTGATGCAGTGTGCAGCGTGTCCTACAACCTGCACACTGGACGACCTGAAAGCAACGGAGAGAGCCATTGGGGCCAAATTTTGATCTAAAAACTAAATTGAAAAACAAATAATTTATGAAAATCGACTCGAAAGAAGAAGTGACTGACATATTTTGAGCGAAACGCGGCATAGACAAGTACACATGCGTACACTAAAACCAATCGCGTCAAAATCCCCTCTTACCCCCATCGGTTAACCTGAGCCTAACCAAACTAACCTAACCATAAAAATCGACTGTTTAGTAATTTTCGAGTTATTTGCCATTATTTGTATCTACCAGTCGTGCGGCCGAAATCCCCTCCGAAAATGGGTGCCATTCCCCTATTCTGTCACACATAAACAAATTGACATATGGATAGAACAAGAAAAAAAAAAAAAAAAGATATACTAAAAAGAAACAGTCAAAGTACGCTATCTATATAAAAACATACGTATTTATATTTGGCAAACATCACAATATTTATCGAGGTGGACATTCCATCACTTTGAAAATTATGTCCAAAGGGTATTTACCCTGTGTCTACAATGGCAATGAGAATTGTCTTGAACAAGTAGACTCCATTTTGTTTATATTATAGAGACTTAATAAGATTAACTCGGCGGAGTTAGATAAACCGGCGGGCTCATTATAGAAGTTTGATTGTGATCGTGATTGCATGCCGTTCCGTTCGCATCTACTTACTCGCACCACGCGCGTGAGTGAGATGGCACGCGATCGTGATCACAATCCGAATCACGATAAGACATCTATAATACCACAGCTGCTTATCTTATGTAACCTTCCTGAGCGATGGTGGACGAGCGGTAGAATGTGCGCTTTTCAATTCTGACGACACCCGGTTCGATCCTCGGCCCTGTACCAATGACTTATTCAGCACTTCAAAAAATTATGTGCAGTTTCGATGCCATCGCTCAAAAACGGTGAAGGAAACCGCCATGTCCAAAAACTCAAGTTTAGAGAGGATATTCACTAACATGCACTTGGCTAGTATGTTGGATTAGGCCCATCGTCTCTGAGATAATGCCTCTGTCCCAGTAGTGGGAACACGATAGGCACATGACGATAATGATGTTTTTTTTCGTAAGTCCCTTGTGATATAAACAAAATGCATATTTACAATGTCAGTTTCCGTGATAGAGTGAACTCTAGTTCTACGAAAATTAAGCCCATTGGCATTAAAGTTAGTCTGTAAGGATGTTGTATGCAGTGTCATGCGATTATACTTTATACTCATCAAGATAATATTATTTATTAATTTTGTATTGCATTTTATAATGGGAGAAGAAAAGGTGATCAATGTGAAATCTGTGCACAGTTTTCATGAAATTTTTAACAAAAAATACGAATAAATTAATATTTATTATATTTATCGATTCAATTGTACCAGTACAGAAACTAAAGTGAGGCTGCTGAAAAAATGCGTCTGACAGGTGCCATAACATTTTAAAAAGATGAACGAAACAGTAAATTCTGAACGAAAACAGTAAATTCTGAACACTTTAACTAGATTTTTGAACGTAACATAGGTGTTAGCCAATATACTACAATTAAATATTAAAAGAAAATGTGTCTGACTCGTATTTTTACAATGTTATTGCAGCTGTGACGCATGTGTGTGTGTGTGTATCAGCAGCCGGAATGTAATCTGACTTCACTAAAATTTGCTTTCCATTGAGAAAGTAAGACCTCCTTTGAAGCAGCTGCCTGAGTTAGTTTAGAAAACAGAAAATGCTGGCCATTATTTTGTTATTATTGCGATGGTTGTTACCTGCTTAAACCGGTCGGATAATTTTTATATTTTTCATACAAACATATGTACCGATTTTGATGAAACTTGGTAAGTTTATTGAGAAAATATGAATTAAAGTTATATGATTATTTACGGGATATTTACCGTAGAAGATTGTGGAATGACTATAACTTTAGTGAACAACCGTGATAGTTTAAAACAATATGAATTAGTTTGTAAAATGATTAAAAAAAAAAAAACTGTAACAATTTATTGGGATTTTCAAGAAAGTAACAGTTGGCAAACTCTTATTGCTTATACTTGCTAAGTTTCATCATAAACGGTCAAGTTATGTTTCGGAAACATTAATTAGAGTCCGTTTCACGAAAGAAGTCCCCCAGACGCGGCGCTGTCATCGCGTATCAATCACTATCAGTATCATTTCTCGAGTAGAACTTTAACAACTTCTGGCATCGTACACGACTCTTTAACGATGGAAAGTTAATAAAAATCTCACTAGCGTCCAAACACAGTAACAACACCTGACAACTACAACATGGAAATTTAGTTCCGCTGTTTGCCGTGGGACTTCTTTCATGAAAAGCACTTTACTAGAATGTTTGTATGAAAATTGATAAGTATAAAAATTATCTAAAGTCGGGAACGTTGTCAGTAAAAAATATATTTACAACAGTTCTATCTAACAGTGTTGTCTCATATTGAATTTACAAGTTTTACAGTAAATTCAAAATGTTCTGTGCACAGATTTACCATTCAATGGAATGTAAGTGAACGAAGAATCACAATAATTAATTATTACTTATATCATTTACTAAAACAAAATATATTCAAATTGTACATACTAATGTTAGAGTAGATATAAGTTTATATTATTTTAAGATAGACATCGGTATTGTAAGATATTTAGCTGTGTTTCTTTTTACCATACCATATAGTGCGCGATTGCGATGAATGGACATTCGACGGGGACTTTTACATATTATTATTTTTATGATTATTTGTTACAGATACAATTTTTGTTTGGTATTATTACACTTGTGGGTAGGTAGCTAAAAATGTATATCGCAGGAAGATGGTTAAGGTGGTACTTTTCAACTATGGCGGGCAATTCAAAGTTCAAACTGGTTTTTTTGTCCTTGTAGCTAGGCCGGGTAATTATTAATAAATAATAATAAATATTCGGGACATTTTTGCACACACGGTCATCTGACCCCAAACTAAGCAAAGCTTGTGATGTGGCTGCCAGAGACTGATATACATACATACATTATATAGTTTTTAAATACATTCTTAAATAGATATTAACGACCAGATATAGAACAAACACAAATGTTCATCTTACAAATGTTTGTCCTACGTGGGAATCGAACCCACGCCCTCAGGCTCAGAAGGTAGGTTCGCCACCAACTGGACCAAGTGGCTATATTGTAAAATGACACAGTATTTAAGCAAATCCTTGGTTGTTCTTTACATTATTATGTACAGCTATTTATCAGTAACGCACCATATTACTTACATTTGCCAATAAACCGTTTGAAACAGCAAACATTTGTTTATTGGCAAATGTAAGTAACAATGTGCATTAGAGATAGATAATTTTAAATGATTATGTAAAAAAAAAAAAAAACAATTTGCGCATACACAATGGTCGTTTACAATAGTTACCCGGCCTAGCTACAAGGACAAGAAAACTGTTTGAAATTTAAATTTCCCGCCATATGTGAAACGTTCCATCTTAAAGCCGCGATTTAATAATTGGCCTAAGGATATAGCTATATGCCTACTACGACATAGAGATACATCTTGAATAAAAGCAAGTAAACTCTAATAGTTTTCCCTTGTGAGTTTTCAGCTTCAACTTGCGCCCTAACTTCTACTGAATGTGTCTGAAGACGCATGCAGCTGGCGCTTCGTTTAATAAAAGCATGCGTCAGCGGCATGCGCTGTCATTCAACTAAAGTGCGGGTGCCGAAAGAACGCGTCTGACAGTTGCTATAACTTTATAAAATACTGAACGAAAACAGTAAATTCTGATCACTTATCGTAGCTTTTTGAACGTAAGATTGTAGCTGGTTGCCAATGTACTACAGTAAAATATAAAAAAATAGGATTTCGTTTAGATTTTTACAATGTTATTTCAGCTGTCAGATGCGTTCTTAGCGGCCGGGCTGTAGTTGCGCATGCGCTTAGCGTGCACATGGCGTTTTACCTATGTGTCAGAGAAAGACTCCTACCCGAAAACAAAATATAAATTACCACATAGTCCGACTTACCCTAAGAATTTATGTTTTGCTTACATGTGTCATCCAAGATATATCCACATTTCACTGTATAATTACTAACCTCTTTAGTTATCTCTAAGTTAGTTTGTGGAATCAGTTTTAGCTTAAAATCAATGAAGATCAACCTACTAAGATTTTCTATTGATATTAAGTTTTAATCGATTAGATTTAAAAATACTTAGAATTAGTAAAAGAATTGTGAATGAAATACAGCAACGATGTAATAAAAATTGTTCAAAAGTGAATTAGGGGTTGTAATTTTTAGAAATTTACTTTGTATACAAAAGTAACTGAATTATTTTGCCCATTTACAGCAATCGCGCTATATATTAGTCAACTATATATGAATAAATATGTAATATTTAGCCTTAGTGAACATGCTTTTCGCCGACATTGATTTCTATTTGAAAAGAAATATAAGATTATTTTCCTTGCCAATAAATGAGGCATAAATAGAAGGTTTGGTCGTATTATTTCTAATATAATGAATCTAAAGTTAACCTATAATTTCTGCCGGAATCTACTGAGAACAAGAAATATTATTGAGACAAATCATTATATATGAAATAGGCTAGCTCATCTGATAAAAAACTGATACTGTTTCATTTGTACGGGTTATACATTCCGGCAGGAATTACCATACACAGTCACTACCTGCCCGTGTGAGTGGTTTTGGAAAACCGAGTTTTAAGATTTTTTATCTAAAAACCGGCTTATACGATTTTTTCGGTTAGATCATGATCCAAGAAAACAAGGTCTAACACTCTGGCAGATGTACCGAAATGACGTCACTGTCCAGTTGCCACTTTATTGTAACAACACAGATACCGGGAAACATTTTTTAAAATAATCTATTAAATAAAATACAAAAAGCATTTCAATTATCATATGGTTTGTCCGCTCAAGCAAGTTAAGCACGAATTGAACATATTAAACACAATTTTATCAAAACCACATTGATTTATTAGATTCCCACAGGTAATATACGGATATTGGGGAGTTTTAATTTCACGCTACTGTTAACACAGAAAATCAAAGAGAGTCCGCCATTGTTTCGTGTATCGTCATCTCTCTCGAACTTGTTGTAAATTACTTAGTCCGCTCTTGCTTATGCACGTGTACGTGTATCCATTGATGACATTGGGGGATGCCCACGTCACATTATTTCTCGGAGGGCTATACCTGGCGGAGTATATTATTATACCATGGGTTAGACTATTTAAGAGTAACGCGACCACAGAAAAGAAAGAAAATCGTTTATAGCCCATACAAACTCACGCCGAGAAGTCTCGACAAGAAGTATCATCGAGCTCGCGAGAATTTAAAACTCCACACTCACGATGTTTCTCACTTACTGTTCTCGCTACGGACGACTATAGCTTCTCTTTTCTCGCCCGAGAAACCCTTTGAAGCGGGCAAACATACCGACACCGGTCGGAGAACAGGCAAGCACGAGAAAGAGACGTAGAGAAACTTCTCACATTCACGCTTCTCGGGGTTTTTCGGCATGAGTCTGTATGGGCCATTAGTAGCTCTTTCCTGCAAACGAGACAACAAAAACGAGCAACACTGACCACAGAAAATATATATTTTATTGTTTAATTTAGAACGGCTGTGAAGTTTGTTGTAGCATGTTGCACCCATATAAACGAAACGTCAGTCATTCGAAATCAGTTAGCAACTGTGATGCGGAGTTCGACGCGTTGATCTAAATAAGAATGTTCAATCAAGGTTCATTCATAATGCCTGGCGACAGATTTTCCGTCTCATTTCCGTTTTATTTACTTCTCTTTTCTGTGCTACAGACAGAGCAGCCTTCATCTATGCACTCAGGAAAATTACAACAAGGTCTAGAGTGATGTCAGAATGCCACTCTGCCTTACAAACTTTAGCAGACAGATACGTAATATTATAACGTTTTACAGTTCAACGGACAAAAGCCATAGCATTATGTGAGGGAAACAACAAGGCAGACTCACTTGTTAAGGAAGGAAGGAAATCAGTGCAGACGTTGCAGTACTATGTAAACCAATAGCTATGCACGAAAGCAATGATAATGACGAAAGCAAGAAATCTGCTAAGTCTAAAACAGACTGCAAACACACAAACGCTTTCTACCCATCGGTAGGAAAATAACTAACAAACTACTCAAGTTAAATAGGTCGGACTTCCGTCTAATGATAGGTATCACAGGTCACTGTGAGCTAAACAATCACTCATACAAAATTGGAATTACAGATAGTCCTCTGTGGCGAGGCTATCTACAGGACAACGAGACTGGAGGTTCAGGTTAATGCCTAGTTCATAATTATATAGACTAACATGCAAATTTAACAAACCGTAAAATGCTACAAAACCTCACTACGGACTAGCTAGTCCTTAGTTTAGTTATTTAAAGTTAAAAACGTATCAAGGGTGCAATACAATGATGCTTTTCGCATCCTCATGAGAAAAGCACGTTATTGCAGCGCGTCGGGCATGTTTGCCGATGCACGGGTTCCGGATTTCTTTGCTGTTATCAGATCCAGAGTGGCTTCCTTCTGGAGGAGTTCGAAGAACGGCATATTGCAGTGCATGGGGGACTACCTTGGTAGCCCGATTTTTAAATCGTGGCTGACAGTGCACCGGAGTGCGAACCAAAAATGACTGTGATATTATTGTATCATTATAATAGTTTTAACTATTTTATATTATTATTGTAATTTGAACTATAATCTATTTTAAATTTTCTTTTGTAACTAAAATAATAAATAAATATTCGGGACATTTTTTCACACACGGTCATCTGACCCCAAACTAATCAAAGCTTGTGATATGGCTGCCAGAGACTGATATACGTACATATATAATTTTAAATAAATACTTAAATAGATATTAACAACCAGATATAGAACAAACACAAATGTTCATCACATAAATGTTTGTCCTAGGTGGGAATCGAACCCACGCCCCCAAGCTCAGAAGGCAGGTTCACTACCAACTGGACCAACGGTCTATCAACTGTAGAATTTATGTGTAGGAAATCAGTGCAGACGTTGCAGTACTGTGTAAACCAATAGCTATGCACGAAAGCACGAAATCTGCTAAGTCTAAACAGACTGCAAACACACAAACGCTTTCTACCCATCGGTAGGAAAATAACTACATATAATCTTTGATATTATATACTACCTACTGTATTCCGGGAGCCAATAGCCCTAGGCAATAAATACTATAATTTACTAAATACCAAAACAATATCCTAATACTAAAGTGTGTTACCAGTGATGACATACGGCAGTGAAAAGTGGTCTCACTATGGGCCTCATAAACAAGCTCAAAGTCGCACAACGAGCTATAGAGAAGGCTATGCTCGGGGTTTCTCTACGAGATCGAATCAGAAATGAAGAGATCCGTAGACGAACGAAAGTCACCGACATAGCCCACCGGATAGCAAGTTGAAGTGGCAGTGGGCAGGACATATCATGCAGAACAGATAGCCTATGGGGCCGAAAGGTTCTGTAATGGAGACCACGGACCGGTAAGTGCAGCGTAGGACGTCTAAAGCCCCAATAACTTTTTGATTAATAACAATAAAATGTGCTAGGTATAAATTTAACCGCTGTTTTACCCAATGACGTAAAAGCCTACCTAATTACTGTGATTAGTTTTCCTTCACCACAATGATGCACGAAAGGACCTGGGTTATTAGTGTCTATTTAAATTTATTTCCCTGATTGAATTCGAGTACGTTTTAGTATTGGATTAGCAAGTTGAAGTGGCAGTGGACAGGACACATAGGACGCAGAACAGATGGCCGATGGGGATGAAAGGTTCTCGAATGGAGACACCGGACTGGTACTCGCAGCAGCCGCAGCGTAGGACGTCCACCCACAAGATGGACAAATCACCTAAAAGAGACCGCAGGGACACGCTGAATGCAGGCCGCTTCCAACCAGCCCTTTTGGAGATCGATGGGGGAGGCCTAAGTCCAGCAGTGGACGCCCTATGGCTGAAATGATGATGACGTTTTAGTACGCATTGTGAGAGTCGTGGGCATCCAGTGGATGCAGTTGGCAGGCTTTCGTTCAGTGTACAGAGAAACAGGTTCAAATCATGTAGCAAATTAGGGACCCCTCGATCCCTTCATTGCTAGCATGACCAATAATAACAAATACTTAATAAAATTATTAATTTAAAAAAACTTTAAAGACAAGTTTTATTTTATTTTTCGTATTCTTCTCGGCAAACCTTTTCATTTGAGACCCATATAATACATAATAATATACATGCACGGTATTAAAAAATAACTGGTCCGCCATCTTTGGGAGCCCGCCATATTGGATTTAGAATGACGGCACTTAGATAACCATGCATTGTCGTCCAAACTAAACGTAATATGAAAAATTTCAGCTCATTCGGTTGAGGATTATCTGTTTTAAAATTCATTTGCAAGATTTGATCCCACCACAGACCCATACTAACACGGCAAGTTAAATAAAAGGTTGTAAAAATACAGCGCATAGCCGCTGGGACTTGGACATGAAATGATGCACAAGTGTTCCTTATAATAACGAAAATGCACTAGGAGGATTTTTGAAAATTCATCTCCTAAAGGGATATAGGGGATGCAAGTTTGTATGGAATGGAAGTTCTGCATTTTAGAAGTTGGAATTTCCAACTTAAAAAATGCGGAACCACTTACCACTTCCACGTTTCCAACTTAGAAACGTGGAAGTGGTATACTTATGTTCATAAATAAAAGTTGTACCATCTTTTTTGAAAACTTATCCTCTAAGGGGGTTATAGGGGAGAAAATTATGTAAATGTTTTTACGTTACATTATTTTTTTAAATTAGAAATGTGGTCTTTCATTTATTTAGGCTTCTGATTACAGATAAAAGTTAGTTTAAATCGTTTTTGGAAATACATCCCCTAAAGGAACTAAATGGGCCCCTGAAGCTTGAAGAATAGGAAACGATAAAGTGACATTATTATATCACACTAAATTCAATATGGCCGCCGCTCCAAAATGGTGGTTTACATTATCTTTACTAAGGCCAAAAGCTGGTTTCAAAAATTGTTTTTTACAATCAATTTATTTAATTAAAAGCTGGTTCTCTCCCATCTCCCACCCAGGTTCAGGCGTTTCATTTATTTAATGAATCATTAAAGTTTGTTAGGCAAATTTTTCCATAAAATTTGTTGTTTTGTGCATAATGACTAAACAATGACTTATACAGGGAAAACGCAGGTTGGTTTAAACAGAGTTCAAAACATTTACAACATACTTTAATTCTGATGTAATAAAAGGTATATATCCTATACCTTTTCAATGATCACGCTGTTATTCCATGGTTAATTGGGTTTTACCCATAACGAATGTCATTTGATTCAGTAAACATGCATCTGGAAGGATAATTTATATAATAATTAAATAAACTATTTTGTGAAACTTTAAAAAAAACACGCTTAAAATTATTATAATTTTTTTCGAGGTCTTCCTAAGATTGGATGGATGGATTGGCTGCATTGGGGTGCAGCCAGGTTATGTGGGATTATACCCACTAAAACCCCCCCCCGGTGACCAGCCTTAGTGCTTGACAAGAGGGCTCCGAGATCTCCAGAAGAACGCACCAGCGAAACCTAGGATGCTCAATTTTTTGGAAGTTTTTATTTTTATATATTTTTATTTTATGTCTTAATAAAATAATTAATTGATTGAGTATACTTTACGAAAGCTTAACTTCAATCTTTTTCTTAGACTAATCTCTAGTGTATTTCCGTACAATAAGGAATTTGGGATCAATTTGATATTTTACTCTATGAAAGTCAATCAAAAAAATTGAACATACTTAACTGAAAACTAAACTTAACTAAGGTTAACTTAACTAAACCTGAAAAAAATATGAATTAGGAAATTCTGAAACAATTATAATTTCTCAGAATTTTACGCGCACCTTTTTTGCCTTTATTTATTTTATTTATTTATTACTTGACTTTTTAATTTTGACAAAACTCCGTTAAGTTTACGATTGACTATAGATCTGTGATAATTATTTAATTTTTTCGCTCATGCTGCACGCTGTCCATGTAATTATTGTGACATTTAAGTTATATTTTTGTTTGTGTTTAACCTTTTGATAATTGTATTGATACACAGAGTGTAGGTGGAATTAAAACTATATATAAAAACGAAATACATCTTCCCATCTACAAAATCTCGAAAACCACTTGACCTACGAAGCTGAAATTTGGCAGGTAGATTCCTTATGGGGTGTAGAGGTCCGCTAAGAAAGGATTTTACGAAAGGACCGAATTAAGGATGACAAAATGTGGTTGAAAGTTTATATGAAAGTCTACGCGTACGAAGTCGCGGGCAACAGCTAGTAAATAATAAAACCATGAATTTGTTTTAATAATTTTTGCCTCAACTAAGTATGTTCGGAATGAAATTCCTACATGGAATGTCCCAGGATAAAAATAGCGTTTTCCAGTCGTAACTACTTAGTAGATTTCAGTTCTTGTACATGGTAATAATTAAAACATATTAGGTACAAATTATACCTAATAAAAGAGAACGGAAAGTGAAAAGGGAGGTGAAAACGCTAGCAGAAGACCGTCAAGCCTGGGGCCTTACTTATTTATTTATTTATTAATTTATTGGAAAACCAACAGCTTTTTACACTAAAATATACAATGGAAAAACGATAGGAAGCCAATTACAGGTTCTCACGAGTAGATATAGATTATGTAAGAAGTACGCCCAATTTGATACGCTACGCGCAACATTTTATCATCACCTAAACTGGATTGCTTTAAACAGCTAGCCGTAAGGCCCCTAGAAGTTACTTCACTACGCTCTTAGATATTGAATGAATAAATTATTATTAAACACAAACAGTTGATTACGGTTGATTTATAAACTATCACGGTTGTTCACTAATGTTATATGATAATTTACGGGATATTTACCGTGGTAAGGTTGGTGAATGAGCTCCCGATATCGGGGGTAATATCGGGAGCTCATTCCACAACCTTACCACGGTAAATATCCCGTAAATAAACATATGTATAACTTTGAATTATTATGATTACCTACTTTGTTACTTACTTACTTTATTTTTGGTCAGTTCATTATTAAATTGGTTGTTTTGGCACTGTCGCAAAGTGCAACCACACCAATCTCGAAGATTTGAGATCAAGTGCCTACGGAAACAGCCTTTGTAGGTCACTACGGGTTTTTGAACCTTAACAGTGTGGGTTACGTAACCAAAAGTCCTTCAATATAAACTTACGTAACGTTGCTGAGAGATTTAACACAAATAGAACTTTTAAAACTGTTGGTTTTGTTAAGTTTAGGTAACAAAGTCTCAAAGATCCCCTTCGTTACATAACATAATTTTGGGAAAACCTTTGTGATAGGTCTAATCCAATTTCATGGATTATAGGTATAATATAGATTTCATAGATAGGAAAGAAAGATTCTGGATATCAAAAACCGATATCCATCGATTCTTATATCGATTCTTGTGCGATGCCATATGAGAATAGCGCATGAAGGTGCCTTAACGATGCAGAAAACTGAAAGGGGAAAGAACTGTTATACCTATGATGGACGATAGCCACGTGGTGGCAAATATGCAAATGCTGCGAGTCCTTTGAGGAAGCTGCCCTCGCGTGCTGAGAGGTTACCGACTCCTGCTTCATATCACACAGCACGCTCGCGCCCTGCGTCGCCTGTCTCGCCCAATGACGGCCGCGGGCTCAAGACACACCTCCGCGGCCAGATTTAAAATTGGAGCTGCGTGCGCATTCAACTCCGTATCGAACGGACGTCAGTGTCAGTTGTCAGCCGACAGCGGCGGGCGCGTGTCGTGTCGTGTTTGTGAATAATCCGCGGAGCTCCGACCATGGCTCTGCTGAGGCGACTCGCCGTGACCGCGCCCCGGGGTGTGCGAGCGCTCTCCACCCCCTCGCCGCCCGCCCGCGACGATCTCGACCTCTCCTTCAGCAGCCCCAAGGATGCGTTCAAGAGCAAGAAGACGAGCGAACTGGTGCGGGCCTACTTCGTCTACCAGATATGCTCCGTCAACTGGCTCGTGGAGAACAACGCCATGGTGAGTGAGCACCAGTCGGCTTACGTAACGAGCCTGCATAACAATGTTTACACGCCGGCGGCCGATCAGAAATAGCTCTTAAAATTACGCTTCGCGTCCTTCGGCTGCCGTAATGTAGGTAGGCGACTGAGGAGCCGGTCGCGTTAAGAATTATTGCTTTTTTGTGACTTGGAAACTTGGCTCGAGCAATCGATACTGGGGGTCGAGGGGTAGGGAGGTGACTGGTTACCTAATGCGATATTATACGGATATGAATGGGATAGATTTTTGTTTAGTGACGAAGCGCATGCGTAGACATTTGAGAGGGTGCTCGCTACCGGGTACCGACCGGTTCCGCAGACATTGGCCAGACATTTAGCACCTGCTTCTTATGACATGAATTTTGTATGATTTCCACAGAAAACCATTTATGCTTGACCTGCTTACGAGAAAGTAGGCTGGGTATTTTAGAATTAATGTAGTTTCGGCGATAAATCAGTCTGCAACGGCGCCAAACGTGGGTTTCTTGTGTTTAGTTATAATGCGTGGACGCAAAACCGGGCTTATTGCACATGCGTAGAAAACTATTGTGTGGAAGCGAACCGATGGAAGATATCAGTTCATAACCTTCCAAGAATTTTTTGGGTTTATTATCCCATTATTATTAAATCAATTAGAAGCAGGTACCCAAATAATACCTGCTTCTAATTGATTTGGTTGGATTAAGTCACAGAAAAGAGAAAATAATATATTCTGTGGATTAAGTAGGTAATCTGGACAATCACTTGAAACCAATGAAGATAGGTATAACCTGGTTACATTATCCTTGAAACCCTAGCCTGTTACAGAGATCTAGGCTATCATATAGATACCTAGATACTTCAAGGGGTTTATGTGCAATATTGGCGAATTTTTGAATATCTTTAGAAATATCATCGTTTTCCATCAGAGCAGTGTGTTTTCCAAAGATAACTTATTATATTTTAACGAAAAGCCTATCAACTAGTTACTTTCCCCAAGCACCTTTAAAAAAATTAGGAATCTTTTTTATGTCTGGCTTTGCTTGTAAGTCTGCTTCTAGCTATTTTAAGGCGAAATGGTAGAGAACCGTACACTTGTATGACGGTAATGCGGCGTGCGCGCTTTCAAATATTGTCAATATTAATTTTTTCTTTATTATTTACAAATAATCTTACGCTTTTACAAAAAACTGCGACCACTAAAGTATTTGAATGATTGTTAAGATAACACACAATTTTTTTGATAAAAATATCTTCTATAGAATTTGAATGAAGTTGATTCAATCCATTGAAGGGAACGTAAAAACCTAAAAACGGTGTTTTTTAGGAAAGTTTACGATTTTTTTCTATCGAGCCAAATTTCTTTAATCGTGTATCGGTGAACACGTCCGAATAAAATATTTCAAGAACATTTATTAAACACTAGCTGACCTGACAGACGTTGTCCTGTCTTAGAACTGTCAAACACGCAAAGTCAAAACTGTAAATCTTATTTTTTTACACCTTGGGTTACATTATTGGAGTTTAAGTAACGATCGCTATTTTTTTTGAAAATATAATATAGCCTATGTTAACCGGGGATAGTGTAGCTTCCCAACAGTGAAGGAATTTTTCAAATCGGTTCAGTAGTTTCGGAGCCTATTCAATGCAAACAAACAAACAAACAAACAAACAAACAAACAATCAAATCTTTCCTCTTTATAATATTTCTCGGGGATAGTGTAGCTTCCCAACAGTGAAGGAATTTTTCAAATCGGTTCAGTAGTTTCGGAGCCTATTCAATGCAAACAAACAAACAAACAAACAATCAAATCTTTCCTCTTTATAATATTAGTATAGATAAAGAATTAATGTCAATTAATCGATTTTAAAGGTCTACTTTTGAATATTCGTGATGACGAATCGTTTCAAATTTCGAATTTGAAGCATATTTCGTCTTAAATTAATTTGTCGTCTATTATCCACATTTGCCTTACTGAAGTAGGTATAGGTAAGTTCAATAGTCCTCACTTTATTGATAAGAACGCTTGAACAAATTGGATTTCCATGGTGTTAATTGCTTATCCAAAAATAAGTGGGAATAACTATGTACGTAGGTATATAGGTATACCTACCTATTCCACTTCAGTCTCCTGACTTTCCTTAAGGTGGTACGTTTCACCTATGACCGGAAATTCAAATTTTAAACTGTTTTTTGTCCTTTTAGCTAAGTAGGCCGGGTAATTATTATAAATGCTCATGATGTTTGCGCAAATTCATTATTATTCTTTACCAAATCATGTAACGATATTTATCTCTAATGCACATTATTACTTACATTTGTCAATAAACACATTTTTATTTTATTTTTTTATTTTTTATTAATGACCATTTGAACACCAACATGATGTACGTCCTTGCTTGCATGACGGAGACAAGGCAAAAGATGTAAACTAAACGACACAATTATAAAACACTGTTTTAAACTATCACGGTTGTTCACTAAAGTTATATGATTATTTACGGGATATTTACCGTGGTAAGGTTGTGGAATGAGCTCTCGATATTTCGGCGCAGTTAAAGAATTTAAGGTATTATTTTATACACCTTTACTACCTGTTACCTGCCCAAGTAACCACAATCGAAACTCTATAGTCGCGGGTCGTTCTTACCTGTGTTGGAGACATACACAGATAAACTTTCAGCTTTTACAAAATAACGAAGGCCACCTCGTGGGCTCTTGGGCTATTCAGTCTCCTGACTTTCCTCAATCACGAAAGAATTCATCGTTTTTTTAAGGCGAAATGGTAGACGGTACACTTGTTTGACGGTAATGCTTGAATACTCGGCATGAGCGCTATCAAATATTTTCTTTTTCTTTTTCCTCTTTATATTCTTCAAATAATATAACGATTTTACAAAAAAACTGCGATCACTAAAGTATTTGAATGGCTGTTAGGATTACACACAATAAAAAAAAGATGTCTTCTATAGAAACAGAATGAAGTTGATTCCATCCATCGAGGGGAACGTAAAAACGGGTGTTTTTAGGAAAGTTTACAAATTTTTTCTATCGTGTATCGATGAACACATCCGAATAAAATATTTCAAGAACATTTATTGGACCTAAAGAAATAATGACAATTAATCGATTTTAAAGGTCTACTTTTGAACATTCGTGTGGACGAATCGTCAAATTTGAAACATATATCGTCTTAAATTTCTGTACACACACCTATAGTTGCAGTGCCTGCAATGGAGAAATTGAGATTAGATTCATACCTAACAAATCCTATGACTTGATATTTCTGAACTACCTCACGGTTTTATGAGCGTGTGTGCAAAAATGTCCCAAATATTTATTTATTATTTATTTATTTCATTAGGCTACGAAATCAGAAAAGTTAACTTTCTTATTGTGCCAGTAGAGGCTAAGCCAGAAAAATAATATTGGGCGTTTACGCCTTTTCCGGTCCCTGGTTTAGTATAAGGCTTTGTAAGTAGTTTTAGCATCAGAATTTTAGAACACCTGAATGTTTACTCACATATTATTTCCAATCGTCAAAAGCTTCCGGTGAGGTTTTAAAACCTCCGAAATTACATTTGACCTCATAAGTCAAGATATTCAAAAGATGGCTTCCAATTTATACCATCTGCCTCAGTGCAGAGGCCTTACGCCTGGCTGTTTAAAGCAATCCAGTTTAGGTGATGAATGTTGCGAGACCGCAAACCGTATATGGGCGCGTTAAGGTTCACGTTCGCGTGATTTTCCGAACTGCGCGGTTTTAGCGTTAGTTTGAGACCGCGTAAGGAGTTGGGCGTAAGGCCACAGAAGACATAATAGGTAAGGCCCCATTCCAAGTTTGATTTGCTGTTGACTGCAAATACACTGCCTACGCGTTATGCCGTTCTTAGTATCTACTAGCAGTTTCAGCATTTATCCCATCGACTGATATAGAAGTCTGAGATTCCATATACCTTATAGGTATCCATCTATTTGCCTTATTTCCGACCATTGTGATGAATGTGCTAGAAAAGTTACATTACATCATCGCCCCCATTGTTAGTCTTATTTGTAGTAGGTTATTAAATATTTGAATAGCAAGTGGAATATAGGTAAATTAGCTATGAATCTAGATTATTAATTATCTAGAATGTTTTAGATTTTTCTACAACAATCTGCTTACGTAAAAAGCTACCTAAAATAAACACCATAGCATAGGTATATGTATTAGACATTCCTTTCTTTGCTTCAGGCAGGAAAAACCAACTAATAATACATCTAAAAAAATCTTTACGGGATTTTTTATAAACGGTAATTATAATCTAATTTTCAAACGCTGGAGACGGAACATTTTCTTAAAATTTTAATAGGACTTGTCTTGTCACTTGAGAAAGGTTGGACTGATTTGGGTATTTTTTTGTACCCGAATTAGGTTTTTATGGTAAGTAAAACTGGAAAAGTTTCCCGGCCAATTTTCGTATGAACTCAAGGCCATATCTCAAACAAATTTCTTTAAATTTGGACTTTACAACATCTTTCGGGTCGGCTAGTCTATTTATCTATTATACATATAATAGGCGATGGGTGTATGTATGTACCCTATGGAATCCAAAACGGCTGGACCGATTTTGACGAGACTCACTGGCAGATAGCTGATATTATAAGGAGAAACTTAGGCTACTTTTATCGAGGGTATCCACGTGGGTGAAACCGGGGGCCGCAGCTAGTTCTTCAATATAGCCCAATCTTTTCTTTAATCTGTTACTCGTTTTGTCTCTCAAAAAAGTTTCATTATAGTGTCACCAATAGGTATAAAAGTTTTTTTTTTTTAGGTAAACGATTGTTAACTAATTAGTTAGTTACTAGACGTTACTAGTAGACTAATTAGTTGCCTAATTTTGTACCAGAAAAAGTTTATCAAAAGTAATTACCTACATCGGCTTCTCCAAAATCACCAGACGTGATTAAACCTTGATGAAACTAAGATTATACGGAACCGACCCGCGGCAAGCAGTCAGTGCCAAGGCTGCGGTGTCTCATTTAAATGTGCTGTAAAACCGTAAAATGGTTTACGGCACCACAAGATTTAACTACGATTTGGAGAGCAAACATCATGGTACGCTGGAGTGTCGGTCTTTGAATTACCTAATATTTCTTTAATTTTATCAGCAAATGGTTGCGTCGACATCACATAAAAGAGAAGTAAATAGAACGGAAATGAGAAGGACAATCTGTTACCAGGCATTATGAGTGAACCTTGATTGAACATGGTTATTTATGTCAACGCGTCGGACTCCGTATCACATAGACATAGACATAATTTATTTGTGGCAAAAAAATACAATAACACAATATACACGGAAAAATTGAATTAAATTAAAAATAAAACTAAATAAGAACTTATTATATTTTTTTGTCACAAACCGGCCCCAACTCAGCATGACACAGTACAGTAGCTAACTGATTTCGAATGACTGACGTTTCGTTTATATCGGTGCAACTGGCTAAATGCCTTGACAGCCGTTGAGCCGTGGTCGAGATATAATTAAGCCAACCATAACTTTTAGACATAAGTCTTCCGTAATGTTTTTAAAATACATGCAGAACTTAAATCTGGGGAGACGTTTCCCATAAAAGTGGGATAGCATAGGCAAACTGAAAAAAAAAAAAAACTCCGTAAAAACTAATTAGAAAGCAAAAAAAACATGTACGTAAAGTATCTACGTATCTAATCAGTGCATCCTAAAAACCTACATGATTGTGCTGCCTTTACATTTCATTACCTACTGGATCGACAACTAAAACATATGGTTTTTCGACGCTATATTTTATATGCTACGGGTAATGTAAGAAGCTTGAGTAAACCTAATTACCCAAGCTTATTGTGTAAAGTTCAAATATGTATTACAAACTTGTACCCATACTCACATAGGTCTACCCAATGCTGACTGGGTAATGTTAGAATAACTAGTGAAATTTGGGTTAGGTTAGGTTTTACCAACATCATTACTCAGCCAGTGTTGGGTAGACCTAGGTGTGTACGGGTACAAGTTTATAATATTCGGACTTTACACAAAAAGCTTGGGTAATACTTAAACCCAGGTAACGCTAGGTTTACTCAATCTTCTAGCATTACCCGTAACATATATTACACTTATACATCGCTTTCCATCAGGTGAGTTGGGGGCCAAACGTAAACCTATACCATAATATATTTTTTTACATAGAATATGTTGGGGCATGCATGCCGCATGCTACGTTGACGCGGATCCAATTTGAATATAATTATCGTCTCTATGCAGTATGCACGCATTATTATAGTTATTGATCAATCACGACTCGTGAAAATTATCAAAATGTATTTCACTACCAGTGGTAAGGTTATAAGAATGTATAGTTTTAACGTATCCTGGACAGGTTCATACTATAAAATAGGATACCAAAATCACTAAAATAGGATTTTTAAAAACCGATTGGAAATAATCTTTAGAATAACATATAGCACATAGCATATTTACTAAACTTTATTAAGCAAACTTACGTGGTTTTCACACATTTGAGGTTTTTTTTTGTCGGAGTAACCGGCATAATTTTACGTAAGTAATTCCCGTGTAAAATAAATAAAATGTTTATTATTTTATAATGATATGTTTTACTAGCTGCGCCCCGCGGTTTCACCCGCGGAGGGATGAAAAATGGTGATGACGATGTTGATGAAAAGTAGCCTATGTCACTCTCTGGCTCTTGAACTGTACTCATGCAAAAAAATCAGGTCGATCAGTTGTTCCGTTGCAGCGTGAAAGAGGAACAAACATACATCTATACATCCATATACATACAAACTTTCGCGTTTATAATATTAGTAGGATTATGGCGGAATAAATAGAAAAAAAAACCCAGACTAAATAGTTTTTTCGATCTTCCCCGTCATGAATATAAAATATCAACATGAAAATAACTTTAAATCACTTGCCATGTCATTACGAATCGGTTTTTTACAACTGGCACGTAATAATTTTTTGCCGAAAATTTGCAAAAGTAAGCTATACTTTTTTCGAGTTTCCGCCAGGCCGGCTCTAATAACCGACATGCTACAGCATTGTCTGATGATTCTACAATTGATATAATAAATTCCAGAGATTTTGTCTGGTTAATTACCAGTAAAATTCACATTATCTTAATCACAGTTGCAGACGATTGTCATACATTACTAAATGACACGCTGAATTAATCTATAACAAAAAATTCGAGTAAACAACGATTACACGGCGCCAGAAAGTCTGTGATAACAGTAGGTACAGAATAAAATTTTGTTTCAGCGAGATATCTTTCTAGACTTACGCTAGACTCTAGACGCATGTCAGCGTATCTATGTAATCTGCCCGCTATGGCACTGTCTACAATACCCATTACTAACAGTCAGGGGCGGATCCAGGATTTCATTTGGGGGGGGGGGGGGCATTCTGGATTTCTTTTTGGGGAGGGGGGCATTCTGACAAGGTTCGAAGGAATCAAATCGAAAAATTGTGTCGAATGTATGGAATTGCCAGGTGTTTTGGGGGGAGTCATGGCCCCCATGTACCATATGCGCGGCTCGACACGGTCTTGCCCAGTTATTTTAATTTACGGAACCCATCATACCATGGGTATGGTATGATGGGTTCCGTAGCCAAAGTGACATTTAATCACATTATGAATATAACAAACTAACAAACACTTGCGTATTTATGTGGATTTACAAGCATAAAGCATTCACAAATTTTGCTGTAGTACCTACCTTTAGGTAATACCTAACTTACGTATCCTCAAATACTATAGGAGTCAATATTATTTTAATTATAATGATATGCATTTATATTTTTTCAACACCAACAATGTCGAAAACAAAGTACATAATATGCATAATATATCGATGGTTGAACAGATATAAATACAGAGGAAATACAATAGCACACTAAGGCTAGAATCTGCTTTAGCATGTAGAATTTTTGTTTAAACAAGTGTTTTAAAGTTTTATTGTCAATTGACGTAAATGCTCATCTTTAAAAAAAACTACACTGAATATATAAGTGATACTTATATACTGGCACTTATGTGTATGGCGGATATACCTAGTGCTTGCTACATACATATACATTAATATAATAACCTATACAATAGTTTAAATAAGTTATATATTTGCGCGATCTAACTACGAACCGAATCCGGAACGTGGATATTCGCCAAAGAACCAGTTACATAGCTATTGAAATTTACAAATTGAAGTGGCAATGGGCAGGCCCCATCGCTCGAAGAACCGATAGCCGATGGGGAAGAAAGGTTCTGGAGTGGAGACTACGTACCGGAAGACGACCCTTCCACTAGATGGACCGACGACATCGTGAGAGTCGCGGGCATCCAGTGGATGCAAAAGGCAGGGTGTCGTTCATGTTTGTGGAGGTTAAAGGGGGAGGCCTATGTTCAGCAGTGGACGTCTTCTGGCTGATGATGATGATGATAGCTTGTTGTTATAGGTATGTTGCTAGTGCTAACTAGTAATGCATCTTGGTACTTAGTGCCTTTTCACTAACCCTTAAAGAGAATAGAATAGACTAACCCTATATAGGAGTCGCCTAAAACAGATGCTTAAATATTTAGGAGTTGCCTAGGGCATAAAAAACGTTTCACCCTTAGATTAACTACACAGAGATGGTAAGTTTCCAAACAACGCCTTCTCAAAACGTAAGCTACAAATTCGCTACGTGTGCTGTGTTTACTTGCCTCGTCACGCACACAGACGCAAAAATTATGCGGCAATAATTAAGTTAATTTTTTTTGGGAGCTCTTAACTCTATCACCTGACTAAGAGCACTGACCACGGAACACTATTACAGCGGGCACTGACCGCGCGAGCGTCGTTTGGTGTCATATATGGCTCCATTTGAACGGCTTAAATTTTGCGAATGTACTTGGTTTCTGTGTATAGTTATTCTAAGGTTTCACCAAACTTTAGGTGATAACTAGTGACGTTATGGGTCAACTAAAGTTACGACACCGATTCGGGGGTGAGGCAAGGCAAAACACAGTTTTAAGCTGTCACGGTTGTTCACTAAAGTTCTATGATTATTTACGGGATATTTACCGTCAAATATCGAGAGCTCATTCCACAACCTTACCACGGTAAATATCCCGTAAAGAATCATATAACTTTAGCGGCCAGGCAAGTTTTAAGCTGACAGCCCGCGCCGCGCTAGCTTACTCACATCAAAACCATAGATAATTAATTGTAAATAATGGATTGGTGAAACAGAAGATTACGCTTAAGACTTATGAGTTCCTTAGTTAAGCGTCGCCTTGTTCGAAGTTAGTAAAAACAGGTATAAACCCAACAATGTTGAGTACCTACCTTTAGAGGATCTCTTCTGAAAATTCATAAAAATTAACTTTTGGCAAACCATTGAAGGCTCGCTAATTCTTTTTCCACAATCGTAGAGTTCGTTTGCTCATGCCATGTCTCTATGTTTGGTGATAACTAGTTTTCGCCAGATATTTTACACGCCAATGTTTGGTTTTCACATTTGTGTAAATGCACAGTAATTGGCGGATCATGAGCTTACAAAATGTGCGATTCTTTTCACACCTGCATGTGGCTCTCGGTCTGTGTAAATTTTCTGAAGGAAAAAACCTGTTGGTGTACAATATTGTGTAGCACTAGCAGCGCTAACAGCGCAGCGCCATGCAGTTTTATCCGTTGTCTATAAGGTAAAAAGTAGCCTATGTTTTAATTGAGCCTTGTTCTCAATATACGAGACAAGGTTGCAGGTTGAAGTCAGAGTAACACCCAAGAGCTTAAGCTGGTCAGTAATCAGAATGTGCACATCCCGAAAAGTAGAAGCCAGTTGGAATGGCATCCTTTTGGACTTTTGGTCCTTTTGTTCTGTTGAACTCTTTGACCTCATCCCTCCATCGTGGTTTTACCATTGAACCGCATCTATAATATGTGGATGGCTTTTCTTGCGCACCATCGCCAGTGGAAGTCTCGTACTGTTCGATTTGATCGATTGTTGTAAGTTGTGGAATGGCTTACTACTTTCGATTTTTCCTCCAAAGTATGAATGAACTCAATTTCTTCAAATGAAGAGCGAATGAATAGTCCTCAAAGCTAGGCAGCGCACCGCCAATGCTCCGGGTACTGTAGGTGTCCATAGGTGCTGGTAACCACTTACCATCAAGTGGCCCGTCACTCGTTTGTCTTATATTACATAAAAAAGAACAGTCACGCCTGGGCCTTTATTGTGTGAACCACTGGTCTGTAGAATACGCTGCCTGAATAGGTGTTCCCTGATATATACAATCTGAGTGAATCGGCGCATCATCGCTTATTATCAGGCGAGATGGCGGTCAAACGCAAGCCTGTATAAACAATCTAGGAAAGCTACCTCCATATTAAATGTTATCCAAGTCAGTTCAGCTGTTGTAACATCAGCTACCTGCCAGTGAAAGTCCCGTCAAAATCAATAGGCATGATGACTATAATTTTTTTATTATCTCATAAAAAAGCTGATCATAAAAAGAGCACATCAACGAAAACAAAATTAAAATAAGTTGAAAAATAAATAAGATATAAGCATTTAAATTTCATGCTAGACAGAGAGCGCACTATACTGAGCCGTGACGTCACGGCTCAGGAGCGCCATACAAATGCAATACTAACACACGCTTTGTGAGAAAGGGATAGAACATCCCCTCCCTATCCCCACCTAAAACTTTAAACGCTCATATCTCAGAGATTTATCAGCCAATTTAAATTATTTTTTCAGTATGTGTAATGTATTTAGTTATATTCCTCGCTAAGCCGGTTATTTGTAATAAATTAAACATGAGGACACATGCCTATTCTACAGTTGAGAAAATTTTGCCAATTACCTACCTAAAACCAATGTCAAGTTTTAAACATTACAATTTATCCAAACACGGGAAGTATTACAGTTAGTTATATACACAGAAGTTGAAATTCTAATAATTATGCAACATGAAGCGGTGCCAAAATTCACTTTTTCTAAATATAGCTTCTAACGCTAGAAACAGTAGTAGAAACACGTGCGACTCACGTGTTCTGTGATCTTAGTAATCAGTTTTTTAACTGGGACTAGGGTAACGTTTGATCGTGATCACACCTGATGGAAAGCGATGATGCGGTAGAAGCTAGGCCATAAAGAACCATGGCCCACTTGGAAAACCCTAAACCGACTTCAGTCCCAAGTGGGCCGAAGTCAGGATAATATGGCAAAGTGGGGTTATATAAAGGGCTCTGACACCGAATGTGTTTGTGGTGTGAACCCTCAGACAATGACACACTTGATGGACTGTGCAGCGTGTCCTACAACTTGCACACAAGACGACCTGAATGAAGCCACGCAGAATGCCATTGAGGTGGCAAAGTTTTGGTCTAGAAACTTGATTTGAAAATAGAATTGTAGTTTGCGGAACATCGACTCGAAAGAAGAAGAGTCTAGGCTACGTTTGCTGTTATAATTTAAACCTTGTTCTTATTACTAGTGCAGTGTTACAAATGTTAGAAGAAATGCCTACCTCATCGTTCTTTATACAAACGAGTATCATTTTGTACAGACTTCAAAATAAGGAGGGTTCTCACTTTGATTGTAGTTTTTTTAACCAGCTGTGGTTTTTTGGTACGGCATTAGCTTAACAAATAATGTAAAATGAATTTAGTAATCAATAAAAAAAAAAATAAGCTTGTTACGTTTTAGAACTCCGTTATAAACTGATTCAGAAATATTTTTTTAATATGTAGGATATACTTTCTGATTGGTCCCATAGAAATTTCATTAAAATCGGTTCAGTAGTTTGGCTTTTAGGGCTCAAACATAGCATGATTATAGTACACACTCTAAAGTATAACAACAAATAATAAATAATGGACAAGAGTGAGTTGGTGACAAATTTTAGTTCATTACCAAGTTGTAACTTGTAATTCCTTAC
This sequence comes from Agriopis aurantiaria, assembly GCA_914767915.1. Taxonomy (NCBI): domain Eukaryota; kingdom Metazoa; phylum Arthropoda; class Insecta; order Lepidoptera; family Geometridae; genus Agriopis; species Agriopis aurantiaria. Next base: position 12,517,776 of record OU612002.1, on the reverse strand, counting down.
CTGGGGTGACCTCCTTATCATTTCACCGAATCGAAATTGCCATATTTTACTAATTCTGAAGTCGGTTTTTTAAATTGATAATTATTGTATTTTGTGGCGGTACGGAACCTTCAGTGCGCGAGCCCAACTTGCACTTGGCCGGTTTATTAAATCAAAATAACTGGAAAAAATATACCATCCAAGTATCGCGTATTTACTAATTTTGACGTCGGTATTTTAAATTTATAATTTTATTATGTTATCAACTGAAGATATTCCCTTTTTTCTGCATTCTGAGACTAGCGGTCCGCCCCGGCTTCGCACGGGTATATATTATAGCCTATATCACCCGGGGATAGTGTAGCTTCCCAACAGTGAAAGAATTTTTCAAATCGGTCCAGTACTTTTTGAGCCAATTCGTTACAAACATACTTAGGTACATACAAATCTTTCCGCTTTATAATATTAGTATAGATTGCATCAAAACACGTGAGACCTCAGTTTCACCAACAGCAAAATAAATTTGGCGAAAATGAACAGTCAATGAACTTCGCTTTTGATGTTGAGGAACGAGTTTTGCAGACAGACGTCAAAGGAATTTTAACAATGTGATGGGGAAGCGGTTGCCTCCAAGGGAAAATAACACTTGAATAGGCGGACATACATCACGAATTGACGAGGCGTCACCTTGCTGGGGGATTTAATGGGATTCACGCACTGCTTTGCGAAAATTGACTGTAACATTTCACGCTAAGAGTGAATTTTGATCAAGAATAACATGGGGCAGGGTAACTGAAATGGTACTGTTTCCTACTGGACCGGTGTCGATCACCGGGCAGGTGTCGTTCTACGTTACGATGTAGAGTACTGACGTAATGTCACATTTATACAATCATACCACGTGCCAAATGTTGCCGATGAGATGGAAGATTGTATGTTACTTCAATACTTCTCTAATTTTAACCCATGACGCAGCCTCTGTTATAAATTAAACGTGTGTATATGTCTGTAGCATCGTAGCCCCCAAAAAGCTGGACAGATTTTGATTGCGGCTTTTGATGTGAAAGCTGTGTGAAACATTAATTGGTGCGCCGTGCGCAGTAAAACCGACTTGTATGCTGTGGTAGACTTGAAGTCATATGCTCTCAAACCGTCATGTTTCTCATCAGCCGGGCATACTCAATTGAGGCTGCCGGAACACAAAGTCAGGTACTTGGCGACAGATTTTCAACTTGAGGATGGTAGCTACCCAGCCGGGCGTTAAAAAGTGCCATCACTAGGCTAAAGCTTCTTCACGATGTTTTCCTTCACCACCAGCTGAATTGTTGGGATTTGAACCCACACCCTGCTGTATGAAATTTGAATACGCCAACCACAACTATCATAATCTCTTTATTGGGTCTCTTTGTGTCTTTTATCGTATTTACAACGGGGAATATTCTGAAGAACTTTGTTCTGATGCCAGCATCGCAGTTTTATCAACGCACTTAGTGCACTCTAGTCGTCACTACCTGAAAGTCGTCCACATATCATAGATCTGTAGAAATCGCACGCTGTGCGTTTTACGCGATCTTTTTTGCCTCACACCTGCAATTTGTGGAATAAGCTTCCTCCTGCAGCATTTCACAGTAACTATATCATGGGTTCATGGGGTTCTTCAAAAGGGCTGTTAAGGGTCGACAACGTATTTGTGATGCCCCTGGTGTTACAGGTATCCATAGGTGACGGTGATCACTTACAATCAGGCTACCCGTTAGCATGTTTGCCACCCATGACATAAAAAAACACATCGCTACAAACTTTATAATTTTCTTTTTTCCGACTAATAAGTATTTTTGTCTTGGCATGAATCTTTGGCAAGAAACGTGATGAGGCTTGAAGGTGTGTCGCCTTCAGTTATGTAATGATGACGTTTTCTCGTTGTAATGAGGTAGCAACAAAAACAATCGACTCTAACAATGGGTTGTTACGTTGACGATTTATCAATAGATATCTGTGGGCATGTGTACACTGTACAGTGCCAGATGGACTTTCCCGTGAGGATATTAACTGTATCGTGGAGCTAGTGACCACAGAAAAGAGAAGTAAATAGAACTGAAATGAGAAGGAAAATCTGTCACAAGGCATTATGACAGAACCTTGATTGAACATTCTTATTTATGTCAACGCGTCGAACTCCGCATCCAAAGAACTTGGACCTCACTTTTTTGGGTTAGGTCTCAAAGTTCTTTGTCCGCATCCCAGTTGCTAACTGATTTCGAATGACTGACGTTTCGTTTATATGGGTGCAACTGGCTATGACAAATTTCTTAACAAACAAACAAAAAAAAACTGTGCTAGTGACGGTAGTGTATAGGCCGTTGCAATAGTCATAGCTAGTACTACAAAACATGATAACAATGGTCAGGTGACGTCTCTCATGCGTGACGATGATAGACTCACCTCTGGGAAGCCTAATGGTTCCGCCTGTGGTCTCTACCTTTTTAGGGTTCCGTGACCAAAGGGTGAAAACGGAACCCTCATTACTAAGCCTACACTGTCTGGCTGTCCGTCTGTCCGTCCTACCTTTTTGGCTGTATCTTTCGAACCGTAATAGATAGCCAGTTGAAATTTTCACAGAGTATGTATTGTAACGAATATGTTACGGCGGATTAACTAAGAAATAATAAATAAAGTCAAATTTTAATTGATAAAATTTTCAGTTTTTTTCTTATCTACGTTCGCTTTTATCACGCTTTAATTCATCAGTTAATTTATTAAATATTTTTATAGCCATTGCACTAGGCCCACTACTTACTATGCGTTTGTAGTCTTGATTTGTGTATAGATAATTTATGCAAAAACACACAAAAAAAATTTTTTTTACGAAATTACAATCTATTGACTTTCATTTGCTAATCAATTCCGCGAAATTCTTTCTTAGCGGATCTCTACATCCTATAAGGAATCTATCGGCCGTATTCCAGCTCCGTGGGTCAAAGTATCACGCATGTGTGCACGCATTCCTACTCGTCGAATGGTGGAGTTGTATGTATAATGACCCTTATCAAAGTATTGCTATTTTTGCTTGCACTGCAGGTAAATTCAATGCGCCAGTAGGTATATCAAAGGCTTGGTTATTTTGAAATGATAATTGTCAGTTGTTATATTTACTTTACGTAGGCGATCCTTTTTGTGTTTTAAGACCTATTTAGAATTATTTTTGTTATTTTGTTATGCAAGATCCATTAGTAATCTGTGAATAGTGCTTTATAGGCTGTATTATTATTAAATTTAATAATGCATGTACTTGTAAAATTTTGTATTATGGCGTTTGCTGTTGGCGATGAACTTTGACCTCATCCCTCCATCGCGGTTTTACTATCGAACCGGCCGCCATCGCCAAAAAAGCCATCCTCATATTATAGATGCGTGGAAGTCTCGCACTGTTCGATTTGATCGATTGTTTCTGCCACGCACCTGTAAGTTGTGAAATGGCTTCTTCGGCTTTTCCTCCAAAATATAACCTCAATTGCTTCAAGCGAAGAGTGAATAGAGTCCTCAAAGGTAGGCAACGCACCGCCAATGCCCCGGGCATTGTAGGTGTCCATAGGTGACGGTGACTACTTACCATCAGGTGGCCCGTCGCTTGTTTGTCTACTATTATAAATATATATTTAAAAAAAAAAAAAAAAAAATTTCTTGATTTCATCATGAGTCAGCCAGTAAATGACTCCAGTATTATCGTTTTCTTCGTTTCGTATCATCATCATCATTCATTCATTCATTAATTTCGTATCGCAACGGACAAAAAAGCGTGCTTTTTGCTAATAATTTTATTGCAGAAACTTTGAAAATTTGCATAAATAACAAGTCGTGCATAGCACGACTATAGCACGAATATAGAATATAGCATATATTAATGATGTTCTATACAGATGTTATCACTAGATACTGCAATATCTATGTATTTTTCATCATTCGATTTCGACGTAGATATTGGAAAGGAACCAAGGTCAATGAAACCCGTTTGCTATTCTCGTATACCTTTGAGCGTCTAGCAACTAGGCTACCATAAAACCTAACATAACTTATAGGTACGGTCTGATCTGTAAGCTGTGAAGACAAGACAGATTAGAAACATAACGTTGGTTATCATAATATTCGGTCGGCAATGTATTTGTAGACAGGGATCAATGGCGCAAGGGAGAGGAGGCCTATATACTCAACAGGCTGACGATGATGATGATGGTGAATTGGTGATGAATGTATTTGTGATACCTCTGTTGTTTCAGGATCCATAGGCAATGGTGACTTACCTACTATAAAGCCCGTCTGCTTGGCACAATATATTTGTATACACCCTAAGAGAACAGTGAGGCACCAAAAAAGACATCAGGCAAAATTACAATGTCAATTAAGGGCTTAGTAAGACTTCCTTGGCCCATCGTCTAATTTGTGGCAACCTGGTGACCAAATTGGATTATCGCACATAGCATGACTTAGGAGTTTGTCTGTAAATATCTATTTCTATTGTTTTGCACCCGAATGGAATTGCCATTTGCTCTGCAAGATTTCAAATCAAGACTTATTCCGAAAACTTCGTCGCAAGTTTAATAGTGAGAAAAATAACCTCGTTGCTTACTTGCTTTGGGTTGTTCCACTGGTGCAGGAAATGTAAGTGGGTCTGGACCTCTGACACAAAAGAAAACCATCGATGCAGGTTCCTTTTTCTAATAAATAATATGATAGATTTGGCTATTTCGTGCTCGTCAGTAAAGAGTCCGCATCTTTCTCATTCTTCTGCGATCACCTTGACTTCTTTGAACGACACAACAAACTCCTTTGTTTCTATATCATTTTTGCCAAGCTTTTTTACACTGATTTGTACAGCCGAAAAGCCATTAGGGGCCTCGTTCAACAGATTTTCTCGCATGCCATCCAAATGATTGTCGGCAGACGCGACCTTGGCGTCGCCGGGTAATCCATGACGACTGACGGCGTCTGGCGCAACTCAGAATAAAACAAGTTTAGTCCGTAAACGGATTATGTAACGGATTACAATGGTTGAAGGTATGGGTACGGTACATTACTGGTACGGGCACCTTAGCAGCTACGGTGACGGGGTACGCTCAACTATGAGGCGGGCAGTATATGAACTTTCATTAAAAAAAACTATAGATGAACACGATAACCATAAACTAACTTTTCTATTGCTAGTTAAAAACTTAATTTTAATATGCATTTATTTACATAATCATTGACACTTGGATTTTGACTAGTATGTAAAAAAAAAGACCGGAAAAGATGGCGCGCTGAAGAGGAGACCTATACCCAGCAGTGGGTGGAGAATGGTTGATGATGATGATGATGTAAAAAACTCTCGAAAAAAGTGTTTCTTTAATAAAAAGATTTAAATAAATACCTACTAATCATTTAGAAGTAACATTTAGTATAACCTGGGCCTTTTCAAGGCCAGAGTGAATAGGTATCTTCTGAGTCTGCGTGCTTCATCTTCGACCACATCGTCGCTTACCAACAGGCGAGTTGGTGGTCAAACGCGGACTTTTTTTTAACGCTGATAGCGTTAAAAAAAACTACTACTACTAACTACTATTATTGGTTGATCACCAAAGTTATAATTATGATTATTAACTGTGATATGGTTGTGGATGGAAATAAAAAACAAAAAATTACTAAGAAAGAGGGTAGATCGTTTTGTCTGCAGTATGCATCTATATAACTTTATAATTTTATGCCAACTTCGGGTGCCCGCTTCCCTTGAACATGATGCATGTAACACAATGAAGATTATCTTTGACGTAACTGCACCGAAATATCGGGAGTTGAATGTAGACTAAATCTACTCTATCTTCATTGACTAAACGCACAAATTACCTTAATAGTTATTTTAGCCGGAGTCTCCTTATGATTCAGAAATGCTTGAGAGCTGACCTGCCATCCATAGATCCATAGTTTTAACCCTGCTCTAAATTTCAAACAAAGCTTTAATAAATTTCTTTGGTTTATTGTTTTCGATTCTCTGAATCGTCCTTTCCTGTCCTTATAAAATTATTTACTAATTAAACATTTGAAAAACCTTGAAAAAAAGTTATTAATTTTTTTATCCTCGACTTCGATTGACCTTATCTATCTTTCTATAAGCCAAAACGACAGGAAATAACGTTGCCAAGTAACAAACTTTAAAAACTATTGATTAACAATATGCATTGCGTTTCAGGGCAGCCATAAAATGTTTTTACGTTATTTGGTATTTTCTTATCTGATATTAAAGTAAATGCTTATCAATTGAATAATGAGTTACTAGTATTAGCATGAAATATCACATGGTAAAGTTACATTCCATCTAAAGGTTAAACACGACTGCGGTATTTTTGGAGAAACGGTAAACTTGAATGATAGGCTTGTGATAATGATGATGAAGAAACCTGAATAGAAAATGTATGTAACAAACTTCAGTTTCATTTTGAAAGACACTATATTCAATGACTATTGTTAAACCTTATTTTTGACACCATTTTGTATTTAGGATGACGTCATAAAACCTTCAGGAACTTCCATACCTTATTTCGTTGAGTGCATGATTGACATATTTTTATGGAACAGCTGCCTTTTTTCGCAATTTCAAGGTGCCTTTTTGTTTAAATTTTTTATTTCTGGTGTACACAATAAAGAGTTTCCATCTACTTGATTAAAAATAATTCATAATGATGAATACAGTGACCTCTTTTCAGCTTAGTACCGTCTGTTCTGTGTAACCCGTAGAATAATCTCTTACGTATGTATAATCGTATATGTGTATTCACCTTCAGTCGTCCTCGCTCGAGTTCAATGTCAGAGCCGAAAGTTGCCGTCGTTGGTGATACGACCGCGAAATATATGAATACGTAAATAATTATTTCTGCATGAAGTTACCTGAGGAAGTAAATAACCAGAACGAAAATGGATAGAAACAATTTCTTGTGCACATCAGAAATAAATAATACATAGGTATGGAAACCTACGTATAAAAACTTTATTGCAAGTGTAATAGCGATCTCTACCAGGATTTGATGGATTTTGGATTGGATAGAGAGAATTTACGTGTCAGTATATAGACGGGGGACGATAGCAACGTCGTGTTCTAGATTTTTAATAATAATTCTAATATTATTATTAATTATTAATAATATTCGGGGCATTTTTGCACACACGGTCATCTGACCCCAAACTAAGCAAAGCAACAGCTACAGATCGAATGAAACAGTTAATTTCGGCAAAAAAACTGCTATCTGGTTCACGTGGCTTCAGAACTGGTTCCATCAATGCAAATTGCCATCACATCACAAGACGCTTGGCAGAATGGTTTGCTATGTCCATAGGATGCTCGTGTGGTATAATTGTATTGGGTACCTACTAAAGAGCTGATATTTTTTTCGCGATTTCAGGGCTGGTCCAATAGTAAAAGTGGTTCATAATGATGAGTACAATTACCTTCTTTTGGCTTCGAGAGTGTTCCCCTTACACCCTGTATATAAAAATTAATCCCTATTTACCTTAGTCACGCCATAACTTGAGAACGACTTTACCGATTTTATTCATCTTTTTTTTAAAGTTTTCTGATACTTTGTAGAAGGTTCCTACGGAAAGAAAAATTAAGAAAATTGCGCAAAAAAATTGGAAAATGTGGGAAAACTTACGACGATTTTAACTTCGCGCGTTTGACAGTTTTAAGACGTTTCTCTTACCTACCACCGAAGAACCCCCTTATACAGTCCATTGAACCAAGTGGACTTAGGAACGCTAGGAACGAGCCCTGAGTCCACAACATTTCAAGACAGGACAACGTCTTGCGGGTCAGCTAGTATCAATTAGATATCATTGAAGTATTCAGCGTTCCCAAAATAAGTTTTAAATCTTGTTTCAGCTCATGAAGAGGCTCCGTCAGGTGTTCGGGCAGAGGCTCTTCGAGGTCATCATGAAAGCTACTTTCTACGGCCAGTTCGTTGCTGGCGAGGACCAGAACACTATTAAACCCACCATTGAAAGGTCAGAAGAATTTCATGCTTCTCTAGTTTTACTTGCAGTTCTATTAAAATTGTATAGTCAGGTACGTATTCCATTGGTACATGTTGGCACATTCAGGCGTTAAACATATCATGAGTATTATTACCCCGGGTATGTCCTAAAACTGCGATCAGAACCACCATAGGATGGGCAGCAGCGTCTTCTTAGTACACGGTGAACGTACTACGATCCCCAAGACGCCTGCCAAGCATGGGGATTATGGCAACACCCCTCTCTAAGAGGGAGGCCTTTGTTCAGCAGTGGACGTTTAATGGCTGATGTTGTGTGAGTGTTTTAAAAAAGACATGACCATTTTTTTTTTACAGAATTTTTCCATGACATACGTCTGGTCTTTTGGTCATGAAGCGTACTGCACTTTTCAATTTGTATTCGTCTCTTGCAGACTGCGTTCGTTTGGAGTGAAGTCCATCCTGGATTACTCTGTGGAAGAAGATCTGTCTCAAGAAGAAGCAGAGAAGCGAGAAGTCAGGTAATTGCTTTCTTCATTTTCTTACTTCATTGACCACCATTTCGCCTGATGTAAAGCGATGATGCGGTCTACGATGGAGCACGCTTGCCTAGAAGTAACCGATTCATTCGTGATTTGAAGACACCCAGATTGTAACTACCGGGGAACACCCATTCAGGCAGCGCATTCCTTAGATGTGGAACAAAACCGCTTCGTACGGGTTTTCGGAATATCAACCATAAAGCGGTAACGATTTTTCGTGCCCGTTCTGGCAGTCCGATAGAAAAATGGGCAGGAGGTGGGTCTTTATGGTCTAAGATAGGTAAATGTTTTTGACGTCAAAACCACCGTAATTTGTCATTGTTAGTAAGATATTCATGATTCTACCTTATTATGTGTGCCTAGTCCTAGCGAAAATATATAAAAAAATTACAATTTGTAAGTTTACTTACTAAATTACATGGTTTCAAAGTCGTAAATTACTCTTAAGTCTTATTTTTGTAGTCTCGTAAGTATAGTTAGGTAATTTATGTAGGTGCGGTTTTGTTACATACAAAGTAAACTTTGGTTGCTCTATTTTATTTATTCTGTTTCTTGGCTCATACAAGGTCTTAGGGTCTATTGTATAATAATTTCAACATAGGCAGGCGTTAAATTGATACTAACCTAACTTACTGCAGATGGCTACCTAGATTAAGTTTGCCTGCTTAATTATGTACTAAGTACTTAAGTAATTTTATGTTCATTTTTAAACGTTCATTTAAAGAAATTCTGTTTTTGCTGCTAGAAAAAAAATAAGGGCTCAACTGTTATTAATTCCTTATCTTTTTGTCTATTTCCTTACTTCTTAATATTTTCACTTCTAATTTTATGATTTCGTTTTTCTTACAGAGCCCTATTACCGTATGTGTGGGTGTGTAAGTGTGAGTGTGTAATTGCGAGTGAAGTTGTGTACCTACTGTCGTTTTTCGTTTTTTTCCGCGTTTTTCAGTTTGCAAAGCTTCGCATGCCATTGAAAGAAAGAATATAAAAAGAGGATTCGCTTTCGGCTTTACCATGTTTATTTTTTTGGTTTTCTTGCCGTTTGGGCAGTCTAAAGCCAAAAAGCTATACCGCCTCATCTTACGGACGTATTTTACAGCCATAAAGTACATAATATGCCCAAGTAAACTAGTGGAGACTTTACTAGTTTTGGAAACAGCATGAAAATAAACGTTTCACCTCATTTTATCACTTTCTATTCTCGAGCAAATTTTAAACAATAATCCACCAATACTAACTTCACATAACACTCGAAAATGCACAAGTTTAGAAAAATAATACAATGAGGCGACATGTTTTTTCCCGTTGGCGCCAAAACTCTACCAAGTTTGAGTGTAATATCAGTTTTTTTTTGTTTGTTTTTGGTTTGGCTACATGGGGCATTTCGACCATATCTTTAGTTTTTGTCGAGACTTTAGTCACAGAAAACATATCCTAAAGTCCTTTTCATGAAAGAAGTCCCACGGCAAACAGCGGACTAAATTTCCATGTTGTAGTTGTCAGGTGTTGTTACTGTGTTTGGACGCTAGTGAGATTTTTATTAATTTTCCATCGTTAAAGAGTCGTGTACGATGCCAAAAGTTGTTAAAGTTCTACTCGAGAAATGATACTGATAGTGATTGATACGCGATGACAGCGCCGCGTCTGGGGGACTTCTTTCATGAAAAGCACTCTAGTAGGTATGTTTTGTCTACGGTTCGGTCAATGGCGAGATTTCAACAAACAATCTTATGTACCGAGAACAATTTGTAGCGTGTCTTATTTTCCGAAGCACGAACTGATTGTCATGATAATTCGATAATACCCAGTGGCCTTCGTTCGGCGCTACACGTGACTGAAGATGTACGAAGAAATAAACCAGCCAAGTGCGAGTCGGGATCGCGCGCTGAGGGTTCCGTCCATACCACCACAAAATACAATAATTATCAAAAAACCGACTACAATATTAGTAAAATATGGCATTTCGATTCGGTGGAAGAAATGATAAGGTCATCCAAAGTAACCCAATTACCAGTTATAACGTGGTAATGAACAGAAATTTGTCACCGACTCGCAATTTGACATTATTTATTATTTGTTGTTATACTTTAGATTAGAGTCTGTTGTATACCATAATCATGCCATGTTGGCGCTTGTACGTATTTATTAACTTTTTTATATTAGAGCTAATACAAAAATACGTAATAAAATACGATTGTTGTATGGGGACCCCCTTTCGTTTTTACTTCTTGACTTTTTTATTATTTCTCAGTTAATCCACCGTATATCCTGTGTCAATTTCAGTTGGCTATCTATTACTGTTCGAAAGATTCGTTTGAAGGTAGGACGGACAGACAGACGGACATCGTAGGCCTAAGCCACCTAACCTAACATAGACATAGACATAGACATCATTTATTTGTGGCAAAAAAATACAATAATTAGAATGGTAAAAAAATTAAATTAAACTTAAACAAATCTTAACTAGAGCTTATCATATTTTTTTGTCACAAACCGGCTCCAACTCAGCAAGATGCCGGTCGTAAACAACCGGCGCTGGTCTTCCGTTGGGACCGGCTGTGGAGTAGCGTACTTATAATAGGGTCCCGTTTTTACCCTTTGGATAAGGAACCCTAAAAACGAGTAGAATCTATTAGAGATATAGACAGAGACAAAACAGTGTTTCAAAGAAAACTGTATTGAGTAGGTAGCTAGGTACTCTAGGTAGTGCAGTTAGAAAAAGTTTTCATTGTTAATTTTCTTATTTAAAAAAAACCCATAAAAAGTTGACCACAGCCGTTTTCTGTGTTCGTTATTAATCGATTCCTAATTGGTACGCTATAAGTATTTTATTTTTACTTGCAGAGGATGTCTGACGAGTGAGAAACTGAAGGAATTAGTAACGAACAGTTCGAAGAACTTACCGATAGTCATGGCTGGGTTAAATTTTTATTTTCTTTTTTCATTATCCTTTAGTTTTTTTAATGAACATTTAGTTTTTTTAGCTTTGTTCTTTTCTTTTAACTTTTAGTATTATGTATGAGTAGGTAGTTTTTAGTGTTCCGTACCCAAAGGGTAAAAATGGGACCCAATCACTGAGCCTACGCTGTTTGTCTTTCTGTCCAACCTACCTTTTAACGGTTGTATCTTTAGACAGCCAGTTTAAATTTTTACTGAATATGTAATGTTACGGCGAATAAACTAAGAAATAAAAAAAATGACAAATTAAAACAAAAAAGGGGGTGTCCCCATACAACAAACTTACTTTTACGAATTGCTCTAATGTAAAAACGGTAATACGTACAAGTGTCAAACTTGACATGATTATAGTACACACTCTAAAGTATAACAACAAATAATAAATAATGTCCAAATGCCAATAAATAATGTAACAAATTTCTGTTCATTATCAAGGTATACCTGGCAATTTCGGTACTTAGATTACCTCATCATTTCTTCCACCGAATCGTAATGCGACCATATTTTACTAATCTTGAAGTCTTTTTAAAAAATTGATAGTTATTGAATTTTGTGGTGGCACGGACCCTTCAGTACGCGAGCTCGACTCGCACTTGGCCGATAAATTTTTACATATTTCTGTCGGTTATTATATTTTTGTAATTAGTAGATACTGTAACTTCATGGTAGTGTTGTTTATTTTGAAAATCAACGTAGATACATACAAGTAAAATATTATTAGTATGTAGTAATTAAGGCACACAACATAGGTAAAATTGTGTACTAAAATGATTAACTGGCTTTTAACTAAATTGCCGTCGTAGGATAAGGGTTTTCCCATATTTGCCCTAGTAGGCATCGACATAGGTATGTATTCCATTATAAAGAATGGGCTAATATGTCTTCTGTGCTAATGGACGACTTTTTGTAATGGTATATACTGACTCAGTGATGACCTAGAGTCTAGGTCTAGAGTACCTCGCCAGTGTGAGATCAGTCGTACGCTGACTGTCGCGTACTTGAGAGCGATGGTTACTAGAATTTCAGCAGATGGCATAATTTTTTGGGTTACGTACTCAAAGGGTGAAAACGAGACCCTATTACTGAGCCTACGTTGTCTGTCTGTCCGTCCGTCCTGCCTTTTAACGGCTGTGTCTTTCGAACCATAATACATAACCAGTTGAAATTTTCACAGGATAATGTAATGTTACGGCGGATTAACTACTAATAATAAAAAAGTCAAGAAGTAAAACCAAAAGGGACCTAGACAACAAACGATTTTTTTACGTTTTTTGCATTAGCAAAAAAACATTGCTAATGTCAATGACAATGACATTGGCTTGAGAGATGTTATCATCTTTCCGCAGGCGTTAACGCTGACAGAAAGTGGGTCTTGTCTAACTCCCCAGTAAGACTATCTTAACATCTAACTCACGCATAATATGTACCTACCTATTGACCATTAACGCACAATAACGTTAGGTAAGTACCTTCTATTCGCCATTCGCAAATAACTTTATCATTCCACGACGTCGTAGGGCTTCGCTGACGGCAGTCACTGCGTGACGTGGGATGTTTTGATGTCAATTGCTATGGTGATAGGTAGCGTTCGCCGAGGGTATAGTAGGGAAGGGAGAGAGTCACGTTTCGTAAAAATTCGTACAAATGACTTAGTTATTAGCTGTTCGTGAATTATTATCGTTAAGCCCATATTACTGTTACATTACCATACTTATGAATACGAAAATATTGTTTATATTTGTTGGTCGTGAGGAAACCGGTAAGAACTTCAAAATAAAGACATATGACATTAACCACATGCACTGGGCCAACATCCCTGGGCCCGTCCTCTCTCTCTCTCTCTCTGAGAAGCCTGTGTCTCAGCAGTGGGAACGTGATAGTATGATTATGATGAGTTTCACGCCTAAACAGCTGCAGACATCTTGATGTCTCTCCAGGCTGGCAAAGCATCGACATAAGCGCCAGTGTTGCAAGTATTAATAGGCGGCGATCACCGCTTACCAACAGAAAGGTCAAATGGATCGGCCGCTCCTTTTATTAAAAAAATGCATCACAAAATATCATTAACTAACTGGTCTATACCCAGTTTCCCAAATAGGCCTCGGGTGGTTTTCGCCGTATCTAATTTTGCGTTAATTTTCCTATGATAATGGCAGGCTATTTTAGATAATTTCTTGATGAATCACTGTTGATTGACAAGCTTGTTTTTAGGTGGGGCATAGCTAATGTTAGCATAATTTAGCTTGTAATCTTACCGCTGCTGTATGTAAACACTATGACGCCTAAAATGGAATGGTAACTTGCTTTCAAGTAAAACTACTACATAATACAGTCGGGCTCTTGGCGACATTTCAATAAATAGGGTAGCTATAGTAAAACCAGCATATTTTTAACAAGAAAACGGCAGGAAACATAAAAATGTAATAGATAACAACACTGAATGCGTAGACCGCACCATCGCCTAACATCAGACTGGTTATATAGCCGTCAAACGCAAGCCATATATAAATAAAACCGGCCAAGTGCGAGTTGGGCTCCCGCACTGAGGGTTCCGTACCAGAACAACAAAAAAAAAAAAAACTACTTCAATATTAGTAAAATATGGCATTTCGATTCGGTGGAAGAAACGACAAGGTCATCCAAGTAACCCAATTACCAGTTATAACTTAGTAATGAACAAAATTTGTCACCGACTCGCACTCGGCCATAATTTATTATTTGTTGTTTGGTTATATTTTAGAGTGTGTACTATAATCATACCAAGTTTGACGCTTGTACGTATTACCAGTTTTACATTAGAGCTAATATAAAAATAAGTTAAAAATTACGTTTGTTGTATGGGGACCCAGACTACAACCCCCCCCCCCCCCCTTTTGTTTTTATTTTTTCACTTTTTTTGTTATTGCTTAGTTAATCCGCCCTAACATACATATTCTGTAAAAATTCAACTGGCTATATATTACAAACGGATGGACAGACAGACAATGTAGGCTTTTTTACCCTTTGGGTACGGAACCCTAAAGTAAAATGGTGCTGACGTAGACTTGATTATATAAAAGTTGCAATATAAAAGAATTTTATAAAAACCGGACTTGCACTGCATCTCATATAATTAAGCCAAAGATAATAAAACACAACGCGTGTCCTTTTTATCAATTAGCATCTCTCCTAACGCCTTGACGCCTTGTTTCGCACGAATTCTGTCTATGAATATAAATAAGAATGTAAATCTCATAGATTTATAGGTCTTTGATCCCAATATATCACGTTTTAGGCACACGCAAGCGTGGGTGGATCACCGACTTGTCACGTGCTAAGTCGAAAAAAACGTTTTCAGCTTTCAATCTGACCAATAAGCAGTGGATTGAGGAAAAACGAGGTGACTGGCCTCGGTCCAACTGGGTCAGTCTCTAATTGACAAAAACTATTCTTTTCAGAGTACGGAGTGATGTAGAAGGATCTGAGTTTTTGAGAAAAAGTGTGCGACATCATCTTTGTTCTAATGTTTGTCTATGATCTTGAGTTTTGAGATTTTCGCGAAAAATTTGCGCCATGAAGTTTGTCCAAAAATATAATAAATACAACAAATGGCTGTATAAATATGTCAACATAAAATTAGTAAAGTTAAAGGCATCAAGCCTGATCAAGACAGATCGCACCCGCCACGCCACATTAGCACATCTCCCTTGTTTGTCAGGTCTGAGGGCCCAACTCTACCAGTGTCCGAAGTGCTAGTATTCGATACGTTAAATACCTAATTTTAATTGTCGATTTTTTTATGGATTTCGACGTGTATTTTACCCATCGAATACTCTTACTTCGCCTACTGTTCAACCCCTTGGTTCAATCTTACTGATAAGGTAATACCTACCTTGCTTAGTATTGTTTTATCTATGGTATTGGTATTGTTCATCTTTTGAACACCAAAACTGTATTACTGTGTGTTAAATATAACATTGTAGTCAGAGAAAGTACAGCAGAAATAGCTTTCAGCGTCCTATTGGGGTGACCTAGATCTGTCACTGATCTTCTTACACTGTAATTACACGTGAACTGTCAAATCTATGGGAAATTATGCTCTATGCGTATGTAAAGAAGGTTGATAATCAATAAGGATGGCAAAAAATGATATTCGCTCGAGCCAATTCGAGCTAGTCTAGTAAGTATTCTGATAGTGAAAGTACATTGATATTTCAAGGTGGCATAACTGTGATTCATTGCAATCGTCAGTTGTTTCTGCGTCAGGTCAGCGACCAGCGTTTACTGCTTCTGGTTCTGTGTATGGATGCTCTAACGGAACTTAACGGAAGTATCTTGGTGAATATATCATAAGTACGCACAACAATGGCTGATTACATTGAAATTCGAACACACACACACACACACACACGTTAAAGTCAAGCAAAATAATTCACGGTCAAGTCCTAGTCACAGTCCCACCCCCCGATTCTACCAAACCAATTGTTTTTAAATTATTTATTTATTGCCCCAACTTTATCACTTTTTACACTTTTGGTGAAGATTAAAGTTTGGTATAGAATTCGTTTGAACAAAATAATCCATCAAATATTTAAACCATCAGCCGGTATTATGCTGAATTGTGGCCGATTTGAGACCTTATAACCTGCCTTTTAGCTATTTTAAAATACGTAATTTGGTCACAACTTTTTTCTTTCTTTTCGATATACAGGACAACTGTCAGCAATGTCAGCATCCTCTTAATTAAGGGCGGCCTTAGTACCTACATCCAAACAAACAACTTTAGATAACGAAAAGGGACCTGATTATGCAGCATTTTATTATTTTAAAATGCAAGTATATAAGTAACATGCAAGTATTTGCAAGGCAATGTAATTTTTTTTTTTATTAAATCATCTAGGGCTTATTAAAACTTATGTAGTGACTGGAAGAGTATTAAATCATATACTTTATGATTTAGCTATACGTAATTACTCGGCTAAATTATTAGCCAATTTTTTTATCGGATACAGTTGGAGAGTGTGCATTAGATCTGCATGATCTAATTCCCTCCAACCCATTTTTCTATCGGACTGCCAGAGTGAGCACGAAAAATCGTCATCGCTTTATGGTTGATATTCCGAATAATCGTACGAAGCGCTTTGATTCCACATTTATTGTGCAAACTGCTAGTCAATGCGCTGCCTGAATGAGTGTTCCCCGATAGCAAGGATCCATTGCCCAATAGTTACAGTCTGGGTGTATTTAAATCACGAGTGAATCGGTTTCTTCTAGGCAAGCGTGCTCCATCGTAAACAGCATCATCTTTTAACATCAGGCGAGTTGGCGGTCAAGCGCAAGCCTATATATAATAATATATAAAAAATTATAAGGATGGACAGCGTATATAGGCTTTGTTATATAGTTAGGTTAGGCTCCGGTTTACACCCTTTGGGTAAAACCCTAAAAACAAGTTTGATTTGAATGTAAGCCACGCTGACTACAATAAATGTATCTCTCCCTCAGTGCTTCGATCTCAGCATGCGGTGACAAGAAGGAAGAGGGTTCTCTGAAGCAGTACCACGTGGAGCAGCGGTTCGCGGACCGCCGGTACAAGGTCACCAGCGCGAGGACCTACTTCTACCTCAACGAGGCTTCTTGTGAGAAGAATATGGAGGCATTTATCAAGAGCATTGATGCGGTTGCCGGTAGGTGCCAATTTTGAAAAAAAAAATGGTTTTAAGCTTTGTTGCTTTTTTTCGCCCACCGGGCAGACTCGAGCCTTTAAGGCCATACCGCCTATATATATTTTTTTACTTTGTCCATAAAATACGGATTGTGTTTTATCTCTGTTGTTCCATATCTATTTACATAAAAATTGGCCTGGGTAAGTATGTATGTATGTTAGTTTGCAGTGGTACTTAGCTGTGTTTCATCAAAAGTAGTTACGAGTTTCGGAAAAGTTTGTCAGTTTTAAATTTTTAGGTAAATTTTGTGACATAATTTAGTGATTTGGTTTTAACCCCTGACGCTAAAAGAGGGGTGTAATTTGAAGTGTGTATCCGTGTGTTTGTCTGTGGTATCGTAGCTCCCTAACAGCTGAACCGATTTTTTTATTTTTATATTCTGGACATTTTCCACACACGGTCATGTAACCCCAAACTAAGTAAAGCTTGTATATATGCAATGTATGCAATATGGCTGCCAGAGACTGATATACATACATATATATTTAAATAGATATTAACACCCAGATATAGAACAAACACAAATGTTCATATTGTTCATCACATGAATGCTTGTCCTAGGTGGGAATCGTAACCACGCCCCCAAGCGCAGGAGGCAGGTTCACTACTAACTGTACCAACGGTTAGCTAGGCAGCCTGGCGCCGGGGCAATAGAATAAGGCACCGGTAACCTCTGCCTGTAGTAAGAGGCTACTAAAAGGGGACCTCCGGGCTCGGGATGATCAAAGTTGGGGCTCTGACTATCCACTTAAGCGTGCCCAGGGAGAGGACGACAACGTTGTGTGACCAACGTTGTCGTGGGCGGAGGAGCTGAGACAACGCAGTTGTCTCGGGAGGAGCCGTAGCGCAGTGCTGAGGGCTCCGGTGCGTTCTTCTGGAGATCTCGGAGCCCTCTTGTCAAGCAATAAGGCTGGTCACCGGGGGGGTTTTAGTGGGTATAATCCCACATAACCTGGCTGCACCCTAATGCAGCCGGGTATCTTTAGAAGATTTCACCCTCGAAAAGAAAAAAAAAAGAAAAAAAAAAGGCAGTTAGCTTTGTTATTTTCGATATTAGGCTAATTCAAAATTGTTAACTAATGATAACAACACGTGTGATGTTGTGTTTCCAGGTATTACGAAGAGTACAGGTCTGATGGCTGTAAAGCTGACGGCGCTTGGAAGGCCGCAGCTGCTTGTGAGTTATTTCCTACTCTCTTTAGCTATTCTTCTTCTTTCATCTTTTTATTTACCTATATTACATGCTTTTATTTTATTTTTATTATCTTAGAGAAACTAACGGTCTTTAATATTTAGCTAGAGACAAAGGGGCCATTTAAAAGTTTCTACTTATAAAAAACAAAGTACATTATATGAACGCTAAAACATGTGTATTTTTTTTTTTAACCTGTACTGTCCCACTGCTGGGCAAAGGTCTCAAAAAATATAGATATATAATATTACTAGAACAAAGAAAAAAGCAATAGACTCTAAATAAACAAAGACAAACTAAGATGTGCACTTAACAAATTAAGAAATACATTTAAAAAATACAAATGAAGAAATACATTTAATAATATTTAAGACAGAATAGTACTTAAATTTTCACAAACAATTGTTGAAAAAGTTGTCACTTAAAAACTTCCTTATGAAAGAAAGAAAGAAAAGAAAATAAATTTTATTCTACACCTTTACAAAAACTTATATCTAAAGGATACAAATCAGTGTCGAATGGGTCCGTCTCAGCATCCCTCCTGAGCCTCCTGTTCCTTATGGATGAAATACTAGAGACAAATATATCCATACCTAGACTATATTTACGTAATTTACACGGGAATTAATCTTTCATCTTCTTATTTTTAAAGTGCCATTGAGAACATGTGCGCTTTACAATCTGACTGCACCCGGCTCAATTCTCGGCTCTGCACCATTGACTTATTTGATACATAAATAATTATGAGTTGTTTCGATGCCATGCTCATATGGTGAAAGAAACATCGTGATAAAACCGACAGGCGATCAGGCGTGATGGTGGTCAAACGCAAGCCTATTATTAAAAAAAACAAAAAAATCGAAGAACCTCTAAAGCTCAAATACTACTTAATGACATTCACAAACATCAAGGATTTTTTTGTCTATGACCTACATGCACTGGACCAGCATGGTGGATTAGGGCCCATCCTTTCTCTCTCTCGCTGAGAGAAGGCCTGTATACTGCAGTGGTAACATGATAGGCTGATAATTATCAAACAATTTTACATTCCTGTAGACTTGGAGACCTTTGTTTTGACATTTCAATAAAATAACATTTATTCAATAAAAATTACAAGTAAAATAAAAACTATCTTAAATATAAATTTATAGCTAAAACTAAAATTAATAAATAAATATTTGTCTATTGTCCATGACTTCACTGATATACCTGATATCTTCCTTACGTGTATTCCTTGTTCATTCCAGCTGCAACTGTCAGAAGTGATAATGCGCGCGCGCAACTACATGCAGCAGATAGCGGGCGGCACCGGCAACGTGCTGACCCACCACAAGACCATCGAAGACTTCCAGCGGTACTTCGGGGATCACAGCAGCAAGCCGCAGGTGCAGGACTTCATGAAGCAGATCACTTCCGATAAGGAGGGGTGAGTGTTTTACTAATCCAATTTAAGAGCTGTATTACATAATTATTATTTTTTTTAACCGATTTAAAAATGAATAAATAAGTACGCAATTCGTTTACCTGGATGACATATTTTTTTGAGTTATTTTGATTTAAAAACCAAGCTAATGAAATTTCGATGAAAATAAATTTTAATGAAATTTCTATCGCAGCGCTGTTGCGCATCATAAATAGCTTTTGAATTGAAGTACCTACTCTGAATTTTCAGCGACAAAAACATATTTTTGTACGAATTGTATAGACAGACAGCGTTTAAAAACTTTAACCAGTTCATTGTCAAAATTCATTTTTATATTTCAATAAATTAAATAAAAACCCTGAAAATACTATAAACAGAAGCTCAGAGTCATCATCATCATCATCAAATATGATGATATATGATTTTCGACTTTAAACAAAGTCGATTTAGATAGCAAAAAGATCATGGCGTGAGCATTAAGGCAGTATTTTGTGCCCGGGGCTAAAAAACTTCTCGGTTCTCGCAAGCACTAAGAGAGGGTTTCTCGAGGAATCTCGCCGAGACTATGCGAGTCAAGTATGAGATGGGGCATCCACTCCCTACGGCGTAGGCCTACGTGATACCCTTTGTCGAAGTTCTCGGCCGGTTTATAAATC
This sequence comes from Agriopis aurantiaria, assembly GCA_914767915.1. Classification (NCBI taxonomy): domain Eukaryota; kingdom Metazoa; phylum Arthropoda; class Insecta; order Lepidoptera; family Geometridae; genus Agriopis; species Agriopis aurantiaria. The sequence goes on along the minus strand of OU612002.1, from coordinate 12,497,306 downwards.
AATACTTATATTGTAGGTTTGTAAACCTTAGAATTATGATTGTTAAAAGAAGTCAGTACATTTTTTTTTATTATGAGAGAAAATGATAATAACACAGAATAAAATTAACAGTAAAGTGCGTTTTGCAGTACTCAAGCATTTAATTATGAGAGAAAATAATGGTAACACAGAATTAAATTAACAGTAAAATGCGTTTCCAGTGTGCCTTGCCCGTGGGACCGGTCAGTGGCGCCACCTATATAAAAGTTGTAAGCCTCGACGTGTAACGCTAGGTTTGTTATATGCTATGAATCTTCCCATACCATGGTGACGTTTATAGCTAAGCAGATATCGCCACAATCATGTATTAACCGATGTTTTTTTGTCAGTTATTTTGTCCTGTTTGTCATTTGTAAAATTGGGGGTACCTTGAAGCTAATGTTCAACTGTATATTATGTCATCAATCATACCTAAATCTGTGGAAAGACTCGTCAACGTGAGCTTGCTAGTATATATCATTATACATTTGAAGTTTTTTTAGATAGAAATGATAAATTATAACAGCAAGATAGGATCCCATTACTATATACACTATCTCCACTAATAATTAATAAACAGATAAAGTATGTATGTAGTATGTATGTAGGAAGTAATCGCCGAAATAACTGGACCTATTTTTGTAATTATTTGTCAAGCAAAGTAACTCACACCCAAGTCCATGTCAAGTCCTAGTAAACAAACAGAGAAAAAAATACTTATGGAGACTTCACTGGCTTCTATGGAGTTTTGGAAACATCGCGAAAATACATGTTTCACTCATTAAATATCCTTCCCAAACTCGAGAATGACGAAATAATTCACCATTATTTATTTATTTATAGGCAAGCAGCTTCAGCTAGCTGATGTGCCAATATCCTATACAGTGTCGGAATTTTGTGATAATTTTCTTCGAAATCCAAATTCGGTCGTTTGTTTTTAAAAATAGTTTAAATAATAGGCTTGCGTTTGACCACCTCGCCTGAGTTTTCGATTTTGAAAGGACAACATCCTCGGGCAACTTGTTACTGAAGATGGTGTTGCTGGTATATTTGCAGTTTTATTCTGTGATGGTGCCCGCAACAGTAAGATCTTGTGACGGCTGCTATCTCTAGTGTGCACGTATCTTTGTTATTTATAGCATAGACGAAAATACTTTCGTCTATGTTTATAGCATACTCTCTCAACAACCTGGTCAGGATCATGCTGAGTTGGGGCCGGTTTGTGACAAAAAAATATAATAAGTTCTTATGTAGTTTTATTTTTAATTTAATTTAATTTTTCCGTGTATATTGTGTTATTGTATTTTTTTGCCACAAATAAATTATGTCTATGTCTATGTCTATGATATTTTTGATTATATTTGGATACTGAAAAACTTATATCTAAATTCTAAAGGATACAATCAGTGTCGAATGAGTCCATCTCGGCATTAATGCTAAAAGCCAAGGACTATCAGTGCCGGTTTTCAGACGACTCCTTGAGTTTACTCTTAACAATTTTTTTATTTGAGATGGTTCGACAAAGATAATAATTCAGTGCTGTGTTCCTTACCCATCTATGCTGGAGCATGTGATATTTGGTTTTTCTGTAAACTATAATATGCTTAATTTAAAATAAAGAATATCAGATAAAGTTGTAGAATCCATGTAAGATTTTAAAAGTTTCGATTAAGAAGTCACCCACAGTAACACTCGTTTAGGAAATAATTCAACGAGTCGAAGCTTATATCACGTTGGCCCAACCTTCAATTGTTACGTTGTTGCAGCATCGTGCACCTGTTCCCGTGGACCAACATCCTGGATGAGGACATGAACCTGTCAGACTCCTTCCGCGTACCAGACCCCAAGACCGGCCAGATGCGGCGACTCATCTCGCAGATATCTCCCAAAGGTACCTCTCATTTTTTAAAGCTGACAATGGGATTCACGCTTCTACTATGCGAGAATTAAATAATCATAAATAAATAAATATTCAGGACATTTTTGCACACAAGGTCGTATGACCCCAACCTAAGCAAAGCTTGTGATATGGCTGCTAGAGACTGATATACATACATACATATATAGTTTTAAATGCATACTTCAATAGATATTAACACCCAGATATAGAGCCAACACAATAAAATTGTTCATCACATAAATGTTTGTCCTGTATAGGTGGGAATCGAACCCACGCCCCCGAGCTTAGAAGGTAGGTTCACTACTAACTGGACCAACGGGCTATCTATATATGATATCATTTCATTCTTAGAATGAATTTTGAATGAAAAACTTAGACGAAGGTTACAATGCAACTGTTCCCGACTTGAACCTATATTTGACAGTTACTATGAAGAATACGTGATAACAGCTGTATTTATACAATGCTTTTACTCATATGCCAGATGTTGCTATTGACGAGATAGCAGTTTATTTTCTTTTTGACTGAAAGGCTTAGCTTTTGACCACAGCTCAGCCTTTTGACTCAGCTGATGTTAATTGACGGTGTGGCCAAAGATGGTAATTTGTCGAATTGGTGTGGTTGAACGGTACCATCTTTGATAACACGACCATGCACTTAACATCAGGTGAGCTGTGGTCAAATGCTTAGACTTTCAACATAAAAAGATATATGATTATTTACGGGATATATACCGTGGTAAGGTTGTGGAATGAGCTCCTGATATTTCGGCACAGTTACATGCACCATGTTCACGGGGAGACTGAAGAATGCGGGTGGTTGGTCGAACAGTTCAAAGTTAGGTGCAGACAAAACGATCTACCCGCTCTCTTAGTCTTTTGCTACGGTTATCACTGGAAAACACCGTCACGGTAAATATCCCGAAAATAATCATATAACTTTCATATAACGGTTGTTCAAACCGTGATAGTTTTAAACAATGTTTTATTAAAAGTATAACCAAATAGAAACAAAATAACATGACTGTACACGATATTTACATTAATACAAAAAACATCAAAACAATTAAATACCAATAACCATTTACCTTGTTGTTTTAATGCTTTAGAATTTTAGAAACCAGCAATGTAAAGCGTACAAGCATGCGCGCGGCGCAAGTCGTTCGTTGACCTCTAGCGTCAGCTGATATTACATTGCAAACATATTTATGCCATACACCGCTTTATCGTTGATATTCCGAGAACCCGTACGAAGCGCTTTGATCCCACATTTATTGTGTGAACTGCTAGTCTGTGGAATTCGCTGCCTGAATACTGTTTTCGGTGTCTTCAAGTCGAGAGTGAATCGGTTTCTTCTAGGCAAGCGTGCTCCATCGTAGACCGCATCATCGCCTACCATCAGGCGAGTTGGCGGCCAAGCGCAAGCCTAAAAAAACAGTATTTTTTGTTGTATCGTATCAGCAATCACCAGCTCTACCAGTCTTCGTTTCCGGGAGTGTTATACGGCGTGTGTTCACAAACACACTCCGTATAAAATACAAAAGTTGTATAATTGTAGTAATTAATGTAATTGATGTGTTCTCCAGAGGAGGAGATGTTCCGCAACATGCTCCGGCGGCTGAACTACCTCATCAAGTACGCAAACGAGGTAGACGTGCGCATCATGATAGACGCCGAGCAGACCTACTTCCAGCCGGCCATCTCCAGGATCTGCCTCGAGATGATGCGGAGGTACAACAAGGTGAGACTGGTAGCTCTAACTTGCTGACTAACTATGTGATCATCATCGGGATTCTTCCTCAGTCCTCAGAGAGGTAGGGAAAGTGATGACACCCTCAGCCAGGTCATACCTTGGTATGACCTCCTTGCCATGGCTGGGCTCCGAGGGACAGGCCTAGGGGAAATTTCATCGAGGGAGCGAGTGTCTTTTTGCGCTTCGTACACCCTCTATGGTCCGTGGGATGAGAGGGTGCGACCCTCCGGTTAGCTAGGTACTAGTAAACCCCTCAAGTTTCGGTTCATTTGGTTTCTTTTAACGAGTTCCATCAGCGTGTTATTTAGTATTTAAAGTATAAGGGTAAAACTTTGAAAATAATACATTTTTAGTTTTAAATTGTTGTTAATAGTTTCACACAAATAAGGACGAAAAATACTAATCTATAAGCATTAAGCCCCTTTGTAGAAGAAAAAGCCCAGAATGCTGGGCCAAAGCAGGCGCTAGTATTCCGGTCCCCAGCGGCCTCTACCATACGTTTGGCCAGGTCCCTAAACAATTTGTAAATACTTTGTATAATATAATTATATAACTAGTGATTCACTCCGAACTGTGAACTCACGTCTTCTATATCTTTGCGACCCCGCTGTTATTGTAATACAAAAATTATGCAATATGCAAGTATTATCGTCGAACAATATACAAACATACATAATAGGCATGTGTCCTAATGTTTAATTTATTACAAATAACAGGCTTAGCGATGAATATAACTAAATACATCACACATACTGCTGATAAATCTCTGAGATGCTCTATTCCTTTCTGGCAAAGCGTGTGTTAGTATAGCATTTGTATGGCGCGCCTGAGGCGTGACGTCACGGCTCAGTTTTTTTTTTTTTTTTTTTTTTTTTTTTTTTTTTTTTTTTTTTTTTTTTTTTGTTTTGATTTCTTTGATGTGCTCTATTTATAATCAGCTTTTTAATGTGGTATTGAAAAAAATATTAGTCATCTTGCCTATTATAGAAACTGAAACTTTTCCCATTAGAATCTCAGACCTTCCTTTGCTCGGTCAATTATTCATTGCCAAATAATGTTGTTTGATAATATATGTGTTTCCATATCTTCAGGACAAGTTCCTAGTGTTCAACACGTACCAGACGTACCTGCGGAACACTTACCAGGAGATCCTGACTGACCTGGAGCAGGCTGAGCGACAGAACTTCAAGTGGGGCGCCAAGCTCGTGCGCGGCGCTTACATCGAACAGGTTAGCGAGAACAGGACAAGTTCCTAGTGTTCAACACGTACCAAGACATCCTGATGGACTTAGAGCAAGCCGAGCGTCTACTACTGAGGCAGGCTTACGCAAGGCTAAAGACAAAGCTCTTACGCGAAAAAAATTTTTTTTATGACTATTATACATTAAAAAAAAGTGCAAAGTACTTATAAGATGAAATGCGTTCCTTTGAGAAAGTTTAAAGACCCTTTTAATGCAATACAAGTATCACGCTTTTGTCATATTTCTATCATACTCTAATAAGTTAAAGCCAAATACTTCTCGCACCCCGTGATTCAATGTGGCAGCCAGAGGAGCGCCAACGAGGTGGTTGCCTACTTTGCCTAGAGACACTGCAACATTTAATCCATGCTACTGGTGCTAAATCACTCATACTGATCGTGCAAGTTACAGTTGTTTTTAGCATTGAATTTTGTCTCACTCTCTCTGCTAATGAGAGAGCAAGGCGAAAGTTAAGCAAGGTTATTATAAGATTTTTTTGAGATTATGGTTACCCACCAGATTGGTTTAGCTGTCATGGTGTTGGTAAGTGTTTTTTTAAAGTCCAGAAGTGGCGCCTCTCCTACTCCCGGTTACGCGCGTTAGTGGCAGGTAATCGGGCGCCGGTTACGTCACAGCCGGTGGCGCTGCCACTAACTTGTCAGTGTCAACGGGAAAATGACGGTGCTATTCAACATTTTCATAAAGCTAACGTTATGTCTCACAAGTTTTTGAAATCTCTCGCATCACCCTGATAACGTTCCTAATATATTATGTGTATATTCCAGGAGCGCGCGCGAGCGGCTGCCATGGGCTACGAGGACCCGTCCTGTGAGTCTGTGGAGGCCACCACCGCCTCCTTCCACAAGTGCCTCAATGAGATCCTCAGCCGGGTCAAGGTGAATACCCTCTCCATTCTTATAACGAACTACGCATATACACGTATGTATGGTGCCATGATCAGTATATCTTAGTCCACTGCTGGACATTTTGTGCCTCTGCCAAGGCACGCCACTTAGCCTGATCCTCGGCTTTTCGCTTCCAACCACTGCCAGCTGTCTACGTATATAGTCACTACGATACGTTTGCCGATTCGTGGTCTCCACTTCAGAACATGTCTCCCAACGGTTATCGGTTTTGCGACGGATATACGGATATTATTAATAGGCTTGCGTTTGACCGCCAACTCACCTGATGTTAAGCGAAGATGCGGTCTACGATGGAGCACGTTCGTCGTCATTTGAAAGTTAACTAAATTGACTTCATTACAAGATGAGAAACTAAAAACCAGCACAGCACCAGGCTTTAAAAATATACATAAACTTCAACGAATAACACTCCTTATCATCTTTTCTTGCTCAGTTACATATTCTAAGCATGCTATTTACTTGATGCAGCCCACTGACCCCCGTTTCGGCATCATGGTTGCGTCCCACAACGAGGACACGGTCCGATACGCTATCCAGCTGATGAAGGAGCACAACATCCGGCCCGAGGACCGCGTCGTCTGCTTCGGCCAGCTGCTCGGCATGTGCGACCACATCACCTTCCCGCTCGGTGAGTCGCGCAAACTAAACAGCTGGCTGTTTCCGCATTACCACTTGGTAACCCGGAAACCGCCAGCATGGTTTTACAGTTCGTGTAAATAACTTTATTCTCAGGAGTGTTTGGTTAGTATTCAAGCAAGGAAGGGCGTTCTTCATCAGTTTAAAGGTGATTGCTAATAACCGCCAGTGAAATAAGACCACGAGATGGTTAAGGTGCAGAATTCTTAATACTTAAAATGGCAAGTCTGCGATGGCGCCATCGAACCTTCCCGCTTTCGTCCTGTATCCACCATATGCTAAGAAGCCTTCCATCTTCCTTCCATCATTATCTTCTGCATTTTAAGTTCGTTCACTGCTAGACACTCTCTTAAAGAACGCCACAAAGCACGATCTTCTGCTTTACGCATACACATGCAGCCATCTGTAGCAGGTCATAGCTCCACCTGGCTGCAGGGCCTCCTACTCGTTACGCGATCTCCATTCTAGAACTCGTCTACTCCAACGATTGTCTGTTCTACAGATATGGACAGCCCATTGCCACTTCAGCTTGCTGATCCTTTGAGCGATTTCGGTTATTTTAGTTCTTAGTCGGATATAATCTCATTTCTGATTCTATATTTCAAAGAAACCCCGAGCATAGCTCACTCCATAACTCGCTGAAGTAAGGAGAGACATTCTTTATAGGTGAAAAAATTTGAGTGAGAATAACAATCAATGCAGTAAGACCATCAGAATCGGCACTGAATACTGATTTGAGACATCAACAAAGTGCACCAAGTCAGTAGGTACTGACTTGTCAGTCTCGCTTGTTTCATCTTTAACACTAATCTGCTTGTAGTACATGACCTATAAATTACACGAAAGTATGGGTTTTGTCGTCTCTTAAATCTGATTCCCAAATTTGATACCAAATTGATATTTCAGCCTCGCACCACTACCACCATCAAAAGTGAAAGTAATATAAATCCAAATGACGTTGCGGCCTAAAATTTTCAATTCCCAAAATGTTGAACTTCGAGATGTTCAATTCCACAAATGTTGAATTGTTGAATACAAGCGCCCTATCTAAGTCTGATCTAGTGGTTTGCAATAATAATCGTTCTTGTAACCTACAGGGGAACTTCCAACTGTCAGGTAACTGATGATCCTTTTCGTTCCCAGGTCAAGCGGGCTACTCGGCCTACAAGTACGTCCCGTACGGGCCCGTGGTGGAGGTGTTGCCGTACCTCTCGCGCCGCGCCAACGAGAACCGAGGCTTCCTCGTCAAGATTAAGAAAGAGAAGGGCCTCCTCCTCAAGGAAATCATGCGCAGGGTCTTCACCGGACAGATGTTCTACAAGCCCGTCGGAAACTACACGCCAGTGTAATTCCAACTAATAACTCTAGGTGTCATAGTCTGATTTCGTTTGCGGATCGCTGACACTTGTAGGAAATTAAACGCCGAACGATGCTTACGGGGATTCGACTTTACTAGATCATATTTTAAAAGTGTACTGTCGACTCTTTTATTGCTGAAGTTGGTCAGAAAGTCGTTGAGCATTTATTTCCGACGAGAGAAAGACCACTAGTCTGGGTTGGAAGGTCAATTGAGTCGTGCGATTTCCGTCGATAATATGTTAGCAAATAACGATAATGTAAGCGCTAATTTTAACATGGTTATTAGCATTAAGCGCTATTACGAAACAGTTATTTATAATAAGCCTTAATAAACGTTACAAAGTGAGACTTCTCGTTATTTGTTAGCGTATAGGGCTACTTTCGAATGTGAGACATAAATCATGGTATCGGTTGTAACATGCTTCGTACAGTATTTAATTTGTTAATTAATATTTTTGATTATGATTTAACGACGCTTATATCTAGTGTTAAAACTTAGATCGCTGTTATTTGTATTTAAAAGTAGATGTTAAAATTATTAAGTAGTCGCGTATTACGTTCGTACGTCCTTTAAGATAAATCAGCCATCAGGGTTAATTAATTATGTGAAATCAAACCATGTATTGTTTTTTATACATATCGATTTTTTGAGCTGGGGATTTTAGAAGACAATACCGTGCTACAACAACACGACTGATGGAAATATAAGTACCTACTACCTACAAGAAGTTTTGCTTCTCTAAGCAAAATAAAAAGGAGAAAAAGGATGATGTCTTTGAACAAAATGTATTAAATACTCTTTTATAAAGTGGCCACATAAGTAAAAAAAAATAACTGTTGTTAAAAAAATAACTGTTGTAAAAAAAACTGTTATAAATATGACTGTAGCCCCGTTTGTTTGTTTTACCGAAATTATAACATGCGTAAATTGAACTTATTTGATACTATTCATGTCGAAATTTTATCCTTTATAATATATACACAATTTACAATAAACAAATTTTTCAAAACGAACGTTGTAGGGTACATATTCTGTAAATATTTAATGTAAAAAAATTGCTACAAAAGCAAATTAAAAAGAATGCATTTCATTGTGTACCAGGATCTTATTTAATCTCATAAGTGTTATTTGATTTTATGTTATTTTTAAACAGTCTGTGTTGTGAAACTTTAAAGCAAAAACTAGACTTGACGACGCTTAAGACAGAAAATGAAGTTGAACATCTGCCACTTCCAAAACATATCTTTATTCTTGGCATGGGTTTCATGTGTTTGTCTTCGATACGGAGCGAAGTCTAGTGCTTGCAGAAATAGAAGTCAGTATAAAATAATGAGGAATGTTGCTCGATTGCTCAATATTTATAAAATTACGTTTTTCTACTGACGCCTTTATAAACTACACAACATTAACATTTGCCGAACAAAGCAGCGCATAGATACAAGAACGCAATTATTAACCGACCGAAAGAGATAGGTGTTGTGTTCGTTATTTTTCATTAATTTTGTTCGTTCCTCAAGTAAAGTCTGACGCCGATGCAACGTGCATTTTACCTGCAAAGAAGTTTGTGTCAACTTAAAGTTAGTTATACTCAGTTCCTACTCTGATAAATTAAAGTAAGTTGTTATATTACCACTCACACTTAATCCTTTGTAGGTCTTACGTTATCTTTTATTAGCACTTTGAAAATATGTATTAAATTTAATTTCAGCATCGCTTAAAAATAATAAAAGGTTAATCCGATCCAGCTATGCATAATAGCATATTGCTAACAAGGTTAAGCAGTCTGCTAATACGTTTTAGCATACTGCTAATTATATTGAACATCCTGCTAATATTGTTGGGCATATTGCTAATAAGGTTCATCTATGTCGTTTAATAATGTTTCAAGCCACACTTTTATTCTTTATCAATTGAAAGATAAAGTGTGTCGAACTTGACAACTGGAATTTAAATAAAAACAACGTTAACAGTTTGCATGTTGTTCGTGTTTATTCGTAGATTTTATACAATTTTTGTCAAATCTGTAACTGAGCCTAGTTCAACATTATCAAGAATTTGTGTGTATTTTTATTGTTTACGTTTTGTATATTTTAATTTGAATACATTATAAGCCCCTTGTTCATATATTTTTCATAATTATGTGCGCTATTTTTATTGTGATGCTATTTTTAGATTATTTTACGAATAGACAATTAATAAAGACAAAATTCGTTTTGATGAGTTCTTTTATTTTTTGTTACCAACTTTATTTCACATCCATTTTCGTAATAGTTTCTTTTTCATGTTATACATAGTTTTTGGCGGTTTTATTTTCCTATCAACTATAATAGGAATTGTATCAAATAAGTACAAATACCAAAGATTTCATGTGACCTAAACAAATATGTCGTATATTTCTTTGTATTTGTGATAAAAAGAGACCGCAACGGCTTCTGACGTGGTAGTTTTTACTGTCATTTGAAGCAACTGAGTTGCCATATTTATATCATCTAATTGTTACAGACAATAATAGTAAGCGTTCGTAATGTTATCGTAATTAACCCATAATATTATACAGTCTAATGTAATATTTGCCCTGTTTCGTGGTCGTCATTTAATAACGTAAATTTTATTTATCAGACAATAAAAATTAGGTCTAAAATGGAATTGGCAAGTTTGCCATTTTATTATGCTATTTAACGGAGCAGATCATTTGGAATGCTATTTTAGTTATGACTGATATGGAATGCACATTAGCTTAAAAGAACAAGACGACGATGTAATAGGGTCTTATTCTTAGTATTAGATCTTTACAATGAATAATAAATTGTGTTAACGTTACTGCTATTTGTTTCATTCCCATAACTGCTAAAATACCGATGTAATCGGCGCAGCGTAGACAAGTGCGTCCCGCACTCGGCAGCGTGGCACCACGACTCGTTTATAACTCGTACCTTCTCTGTATTTCTGGTCTCCTGGTACTTTATACTGTAGAAACATAAAAGTTGGTACATTATGAAGATTAGTTCTTAACTGAATGAAGGTCAGTCGGTCGTGGTCAGTCATGAGTGTGAACGTGAGAAAAGGTGGTCTGACCCGTGCTCCGCCTAAGTTCTCCACCTGGGTGAAGCACGGGGTACTTACACGTCCTCGTGCTCCAACTACCAGTAATTACAGTCGTGTGCAAAAGCACAGAAGACACAATAGACAGCAAAAGTCTAATTAAAAATTAATATGTGGCGTGACTACAGTTTAATTTTTTTAAACACAAAAATATAACAACAATTCATATATTCATATTTAATTCGTGTTTCTGGCTCAACGCATTAGCATTGCCATTCAACGTGGTAATGCCACCAGCATGTTGGGTACGCTGCCAACTGGTAGTGGGCTTGAGCATTTGGATTGTCTTTAGACCTTCAACGGTCTATGGGCAGTCTAACTGTATTTGTAGTGTTAGTTTTAGCTTGTATTTTGTTTAGTTAATAAAGGCACTTGCCCAGAAAAAAAAAAAACAATTCATGTAACATAAAAATATATAAGAATCTAATGAATAGGTCAGGAAATTTTCTTACTAACCGTCACAGCATTGTGACAGAGCAGTTTGAAGGTTATTTGGTCGCGACCGTGTCACTGTGCCATAGTTTGGCCAAACTTATTGCTGGGTCGACTCGGGTTTGATCTGTGACTCTATGCTAAGAAAAAGAAGTGCTTATGATAAATAATCGGCATATTTTAATAGTCCACTGCTGGACATGACCTCTCAAGGCTCGCAACTCAGCCCGATCTTCGTCTTTCGCTTCCAGACGCTACGTTCGCCGATTCGAGATCTGCTCGTGTTACGTCTACACCAACGGTAATCGGGTTTGCAACAGATTTGACCGACCCACGGCAACTTCGGCTTGCTAATACGCTGAAGTATGTCGGTGATTTTGGTTCTCAAATTACATCGTTTCGGATACGATCCCTCAAGCGATGACAACCGTTCCAAATGTAAAAGTAACAAAATTGGATTCAATTTTTTTTATGATTGTACCTACTCAAAGATTTCATATTTATACTACGATTGAAATGAAATGTTTTTATTCCAGATTTACATCCAGATAAACTAATTTAGAAACTAAAAACTAAACAGTAAGCAATGACAAAATAGTAATGGGCGTGTGGTACCTATGCTCTCCATGTACGATGCAGGGGACTAGAGAGCCAGTTTCGCGCCGCAACCACTAGATTGTTGACGGAGCGGAGCGAATGTACGATTTGTCGCTAGACAATTTGACCACAAGGAGTTTTATCTCCTGTTGGACAAATCAGTTAGACCACGAGGAAGGGAAGAATGTATGATAGGGCCTAACCTATAGGAAAACTAATAGGAAATAATAGGCCAGTTCAACAATAAGTGATTTATTTCCCATTCGTAGATAACACTTATAAGAGCTCGTAGACATCAATAAAATAATGTAACATGATTTGTAAGATCAACATTTTGCTATTCATATTTTAGTGAAGTGGATCGAGCTACATACATCGACATAGACATTAAAATTATCTGTTAGGTTTTTATTTTTTAGGTTATTAGAGGCATTTCAAAGTGAGGTATGAAACAATAAAATTGCTGAAAATTATATAGTTAGTACTAAAATTATTATTAGTCTAAGAAGAGGTGGTGACTGGTTGTAAACCTGGCAAGTGTAATCATGTAGGTACTTTTAATTTTGTACCTGTACCTATACGTACAATTGGGTTCGGCTAGCCACGATCTGGAAAGGGTTACCCAATTGCATTTATATAGTCACATTGAATCATAAGCTTAGTCGAGAGAGAAAGAAATTGAAAGAATTTCAATGAAAAATCGGCTGCCCCTGAGCAAAAGGTGTCTTCTCGACTTAGAATAGGTATTCCTACCTACCCTTTTCGACTAACATGGTATCGGTCGGTATCATGTGTGTAAACTGTACCAATAGTGGTATATTGAACATAATACTCGAAAAAGAGCTATACAACAAGAAGACCATAACCACTTGACTGCTCATCCTTTACCCCGCATAAGCCACAGGCTCTAACATGTCAACCTAAACTATTTCGAGCGGAGCCAATCCTAGACGCGAATTGATTGAATGACTTGAGTCTCCAATCACAAGCTGCCCCCTGCGATCGACGTGCCATCATTTTGCAAAAGGGAATTTTGACAATCAATCAAGATCAAGTGGATAATTTATGTATCTATGTAAAATAAATAAATGTGTAAGTTCCAATGGTTTTGGCGCCAATGTATAAAAAAGTCATGTCACCTCATTGTTAATTATCTTCATAAACTCATGTATTCTCATATGTATTATTATGTAATGATAGTAGTGAATTATTGTTTTACAAATTTTCGTGAACGTGATCGAGTGTGGAGAAGTGAGGTGAAAAACGTGGCTTTTCGAGTTACTTTACTGGGACATGACATAGACTTGACTGTCGCTTACTTTCTCGATTTTAACTGTGACTGTTTGTGTATATGACTAGTTTGTACGAAATTTACTAAAATTTAGAAGTATAGAAACGAACGGCAAACGTAACGGCAAATAGGTGTGACGCCAAAACCCTCTAAGAAAAAATACAAAAAATTATTACCTACTTACCTCAAAAAAGCTATAGGTAGGCACGCGTTTTTGAGTAGTTTAATACATTAAATTAACTTGATATAGAATTAACCCATTTTTTTAACTAAGATTGGCATCAAAGGCTCAGTATAGTCTGACAATAATTATGATAAAACAATAATTAAGTATTGTTATTGTTTTTATTGTTACTTTGCTAAGTATAAAACTGTAGGAAATTTCAACTGGTATCAATCAACATTATTGTTTTCTCTCTTATAATAAAGAATCAGTAACTTTATTAATCAACAGTCATCACATTAAACAACATCCTTTCCATTTAGTAAAATTTTGGAAAAATTACAATAAATTACAGTAAATAGTGTATCCAAATGTGATAAGTAGGTATAGGTATCTAGGTACTACTTGTGTTAAAAATATACTCCTTAAAAATGCAACGTGAACCCTGATTAAAGAGTTTTTTGATAATTAAATTACAATATAATCGTGCTGTGCCTTTCATTGCGTTGACAAAATTTTATTAGATTCATTGCGTCCAAAACTTAGCTATTACGCTTACCAATAATTTGACATTGCATCTATCTCCGGAGCCTCCACAGTGCAAGAAAAGGCCGAAAGCATACAGGCAACTTTTGTCGGCGACAGTTTTTTCTTTGGATTCTCAGATTACGGGAAAGGTCACGAACATACTACTACCAACTTAACTTAACCAACTACCCTCACACATAAAAAATGTAAACTCATTTCACGCATTTAAAAAACAATTGGCTCAACACATTATCTCAGATAAATCATTATAATAAATGCGTGAAGTGGGTACTTCGCAAATTGTTAAGTATGTATTAGTTATTACCATTTATTTATTTAGCGTTTAAGTATTTATGGATTTTTTTAAATTTTTTAGTGCATGCGACGACGAACACTATTATTTTATATAAATATGTTATCACTTAAGTGACAAATAATTGTCTTTGTGGTAATAAAGTTCTTTAAACCTAAACCTACATACGTTTCCCCGTTTTATATTTAGTGTAAAAGACTTTAATTTCCATTGATCCATTGATTTCCTAATCCATCGTTTTCTAACTTAATCTAAAGAACAACAATATTTCGAATCAAGAAGAGAACACAGAAGAAAATAATTTAACTTGACAGGACAAATGCACAAGAAGTGCGACGCCAAAATCCTCCCTGGAGAAAAAACAAGATCACGTGATTTGCGGGACGCGGATTGTAATTTTTTGTAAAACGGGTAATTTCAAGTCAATTCGGGTCATTTCAGATGCGACTGCCGGCAACATTGACCGCTTGGCAGGTAAGCAGTAAGCACACATGAGCGACGGGAGCAAAGAGGTCCCAGATTATGTTAATTTGTGGCACGTCTTATTAGAAGCGTCTTTGATGATATCATAAAGGTGCGAGCACGGTGTCGCATGCATTTCCATAGACTGGAAGTTGGAACAGCGCGATAAAACTGGTGTCGAGACAAAAGTCGCGCGTGTGCTTTGCCTAACAAACGCTTAATTCCAAATCTCCAACTGTCCAACACTCTAAACTAAACGAACACTTTGTGCAAAGACTGCTGTGTATCAGCTTACTCACGAACTATCGATATTGTCAGTGATTAACTGATTAAAGCCTTGTTCTCCATGCACCATTAGCAAGTTATGAAAATTAGCACTTCAGTCATTATTATGTTTTCACAGTGATTTTCTAAGGCTTTCACTGTGATTTCTCAGATTTTCACTGTAAGTTCTTGATTTAAACAATAATTTAATTTCCACAAATAATTATTAAATTTTCATCATCATAGGTTCTCATGTTTTTTTAGATTTTCACACTGATATAATATATTTTCCAATGTCAACAGTTTCAGTGTGTCGCCTAAGCGAGCACGTGGCAAGCAACGTCACCGCCCTCTGGGACGTCGTCTGACGCGAGCGTGAGTGGCGCGAGTTGCGTTGCCGTGGGTCTTCGCTAGGACCTGTGGCGAGACGCGTCACCTGGAAGTACGAGTGATTATGAGTCAATAATGCTAATTATACTTATTTCTGTTCGAAAATGCTGAGCATGTTATACCTAAATAATTCTGCAATTCAAATATCTACTAGATAGGTACCTATTTTAAAACAAATTTGTTATAAATTTAGCAGCAAACGTTATAATCCTCATTCAGTCATGTTATCTGCGATAATGCCAAATAAAATAAAAACGCTTTTGCAACATGCTAAATACATTAAATGTTCAACACTATTGAGTGCGCATTTACTAGGTAACTGACGTCGACGCAGTGTATTTTTAACCTCCGAAGCAAAAAGAGGGGTGTTATAAGTTTGACGTATATGTGTGTCTGTCTGTCTGTAGCTCCCAAACGGCTGAACCGATTTTTATTTAGTTTTTAGTTTTTTGATCAAGTGTATTCTTAGCTATGATTCAAGACAATCAGTTCAGTAGTTGAAGATTATCAGCTCTTTTAATGGGGACTTAAAAAAACATAAATTTATGCTTGTGGTAGATGCAGTGGTATTTATTAGATAAGATAGCAGGTTGAACGTATTGCATAAGCTGAGATATGTGACCTGCGATAAAGCAGCGCAGCGTTCAAAAACTGAAGAGAAGATAAAGCTCAGTGGCGTGCGCATTAGAAGAAGCATATGCTCAGCATTACAGTTATTATAAAGTAATGATAAAACGTTCAGAAAATATAAATAAATGGAAGCGTTATACTAATGCCTCCACCCCTCATAATAAACGTGAAGCAGCCTTGGAATAGTCACTCCGTCTTTTGTCTTTTTCAATCGAGCTCAGAAAGAGAGAAAAAAAAAAACAAAACGCGGCTTAACTATTGCAAGACTAGTCAACGTTTATCAGTAAGAGGGACAGTTTACTCTTTAGAACTTACACCCCCTTGGCCGTCCATTCGTTTACGTTTTGAGCATTACGTTTGCATGTATGCCGCTCAATAATGAAGTGTGCATTTGTAGAACTAGTAAGAATAATATCAGTGTATATGCAATACGTGTTTACCTCGCCGCTTTAGTTTTTGGCAGATTATTTTTGGTACTGGCAGATCCAAAGGTGCCTTATCAAAGATAAAAGGTGATGGTTTTATTCTGTAAATACCTCTTCGCAGTATGCGTTCGAGCAGTGCGTGCGCGGCGAGCGCAGCGACGAGTGAGACGGCGAGCGCGGCGAGCTGCGCGCGCACGCAGAGCGCGTGCCGGGCCGCGCACGCCAGCGCCAGGCCTGCGTGCCGCGCCGTCACCACCACGGCCCACGGGCCGCGCCACCCCGCGCCGCCGATGCACGCGCCCGCCTGGACACGCAGACACCACTTGTAAAGGGCTCCAGAGTCAAAGAATACGCGGGATAGTAGTGTGGTAAATCATAATCCAGTTCTCACTTTTATATAACTTCATTCATATTTTTAATCTTTATTCCTACTTATTACAGTTTTCAGACTTATGACCTTTCGTTATGAACGCTCAAGCCAGACTAAAGTCCCTCTTGCCAACTTCCTACCGCATTATCTTTTTCCTACCCCCACTATTCGCACTATTGCCGAGACTCCCGAGTCAACACGTTACCGACCGCCATTTTAAATAAAAATACTGTTAGTCAAATTAGATACCAAATGGTATAAAACCAACAAATCACAAAGAAACAATTGAAACAAGTTAGAAATCATGACAGTAGAATAATTCTGAATGACGTTCACTACTGAACATAGGCCTCCCTTTTAGACCTCCACACCGAACGACAGATCGCCAACGTTTTTCAGTCATTGGGTTACCATAATACCCACGCTTAGCAGGCGGCTTGGAGATCGCAGAGCGTTCCACCGTGCAGTAAGAGGATGTTGCTGCCCATCTTCTGGTGGTTCTGGTCGCAGTTTTAGGACATACCCGAGTCCGGGTATTAAGGACTCGTCGTTGATTATGGTTACTGAGATCAGATCAAGAAAGCAATGTACTGAAACAGCCCCGTCGGTTGTTTAGCATTCACCTGTAGAACATCCCATAGCGCCGCACAAGCACCCCAGGCAGCCGCGGCTAGCGCTGGGAGCGCTAGATCCGTCCTAGCCGCTCGCCACCTCAGCAGGGCCAGTACTAGGGACGCGTGCGCTGCCCCGCCTCCTGCGGCAAGTGCCCCCCTCCTTCCTCTCGCAGCTGCCATGCTGAGGGTGCCAGCTGCCAGGCCCTGGAGTACGCCGGCGCCACACAGCGCGCGCCACGCGCACCACCATCCGTCCACACAGACGCCGTACCACTGGAGTTGAAGATAGAACATATTGAACCTGATTAGATGATCGGGTGTCTTTAATAAATATAAGTCTATAATGTACATACAATTGTGAATTCGGCAACACGATAAATACAATAATGTACAGCAAAGAAAGAATTAACAATAATCAATGTAGGTACAATGTTTCCAAATATCCAATATTCCAATTCATATCTATATATTTAAATAATATTCCAAATTAGGTACGCTTGCGAGAAAATTCGCAACTTCCGACAAAATCTCAGGATTTTTGAATGGAAATCGGGCTTTTTACCGGACTTTAAAATTTTCCATTTAGTAACCCTACATGCAAGAGACCTTACCTTAATATAAGATGTATAAATAAATCCCTGTTGCAATCCAATGAACAGCCCCATGGGCGCTCCCAGCAGAGCTCTCGGGTCTCGCAGCACAGAGCGGGTGTCAGGAGGCGGGGCGGGGGTGGAGGTAGCCCCGTACAAGGCCAGGCCCGCCGCAGCCAGTGCCAGCGCTGCCCAGACCGCCACCAGCACCCGCCGCCCCTCCGAGCTCAGCGCTATGCCCAGCACTGACTGCGTGTCTGGACACCCAGCTGCGCCACATGTCCGCTCCTATGATATCCCGCTCCATGTTATACACTGTTTTAAACTATCACAGTTGCTCACTACAGTTATTTGATTATTTACTGAACATTTACCGTGTTAAGGTTGTAGAATGAGCTCCTGATATATCGGCGCAGTTACATGCACCATGTTGATGGGATGACTTAAGAATGCGGGTGGTTGGTCGAACAGTTCAAGGTTAGGTGCAGATAAAACGATCTACCCACTTTCTTAGGATTTTGCTACCGTTATCAATGAATCTCGATCTCGAACCTAAGTCCCGACGAAATATCGGAAGCTCATTCCACAACCTGACCATGGTAAATATTCCGTATATAAATAATCATATACCTAATTGTAATTTCCATTTTATCAATATCTGAAGAACCACACACCAAAAGTATACGGAAGTGGATAGAACTAAGGTCGAAGTACCTCGTAATCATCTTCCATGAAATATTCTTCATTAGGCGGCCACCTGGGCACTGAGAAGTTAGTCGGAGCGGGCGTCAACTGCGGCGGCGTGCGATCTTCTGGCCAAATGAGCAGCGCCCCACCCAGCAGCAGTGCGCCAGCCACCAGCCCCAAGTCTTGCGCCGCTCGAAGTGCTCGCAAGGCCCTTCGCAGTGCCACCTTGCGTCGGGCCTCGTCTCCCGCCGCCTGCGCTAGAGTAGTCGCCGCGGCAGACAGAGCCACGTGCATCGGAGACAATGTCACTCCACACAATCCATACAAAGGTAGCAGCACAGACAGCGGTGTAGCCACCGTATGGGCCATCAAAAGCAGACAAACGAGCATATGAGCTGATGCAATCACTGTCCTCGCTCCAGTCTTTTGAAGTATGAAGGGGGAAAAGGGTGCTACGAGAGCAGCGACGGTGTGCATGATCGCGAGGGGTAGTGCGCCCGCCTCGGCGCCGGCGTACGCTGTGAAAGGCACGAGGGCGGTGGCACACATCCCCGTGGAGATGCAGAGCAGCGTGAAGCGGCGGACCAGTGGGCGAGGCAGCTTGGGTGGCTGCCGCGCCAGAAGCCGCCGAACCGACGCCGCTCCCACCGACGACGCAGCGGAGTCCTTCCGTCGACCAGCGTTTGCGATCGCCGCTCTCGTCGTCGCTTTGCTTTTTCTCCATGGCCAGTCTTTCTTGTAAATTGTTCTTACTGGAATCTGTCATAAAAATTGGTTCAAATTAGATTCTCCAAGGCCGAAAGCATCTGCTTTCTTACTGCATATTGTAAATGGAACCAAGAATCTTTAATGTAATAAATAGAAAATGGGACAACAGCTATAGTTTCACTTTTGACCAAGTTCAAGTACTTCATGTGCAGCTATTTCATAGTGTAAGTAAAACTTACTTTACCTACCTAGTACAGATTTTACATAAAAATAGGCGCTTGTAGTCTATGATATCCTGGTAGACACGTACCTACTTCTGGAACCATATTATTGTAGTAGAAATCATTTGTTAAGTTCTCCAGCGATATAGCGAAAGCGAAAAGCCTAAAATCGAGTCGCGTGGCGTGCTTTGAGAGACCTATGTTCAGATGAGTTGTATGCTAGTTACCTGACTTCAAATCGCGAGTGAATCGATTTCTTCTAGGCAAGCGTGCTCCATCGTAGACCGCATCATCGCTTAACAACAAGCGAGGTGGCGATCAAAGGCAAGCCTATTATTTAATTCAAAAACAATACTAAGATTGGCTGATTAGGATGATGATGAATCGACAGTATAATACTTTACGTTGCTGACTGACATACTTTTAGAAAAAGCCATAGAGCCGTTTCTAAAAAGCTGTTCACCTTTTAATATTTATCCTAATCAAATTCGTTTGCATAAAAACACGTACGTATTAAAATATCGTAAAAAACTTGTGAATCAAGTTTTGATGTGTTATGCACTATATCACTGGCCGCATCTTACATAAACGGACATCGATACAATGACGTCGATTAGAAATATTATTTCGGTTTTGCTAACTATATCATGTTCGAATAACGCATCTGAAGAAAAGAAAGTATTTGAATCGTGGATGGTGCAAAAAATTCAAGGATTAGAGAATGCAGTTCAACGAGTAGGTGAGTATCAATGTTATAAAATGCAAATGTGTACTTGTATACTGAGTTGTATACTAACAAAACTTAAAGGTACCAAGAAAATGTCTAGAAGCCAAGAAAGCTTTAAGATTCATACAACTTATGAATAGCATACTTTGATTGATTGATTGATTAACTCTTTATTGTTCACACCATGAAATTTGATACAGAGGACAAAAAAACTCTTAAAAACTAGTGTAACAACTGGCGGCCTTATCGCTAAAAGCGATCTCTTCCAGGCTACTTACTTTCTACTCTTTCTTTCTACTCTTTCTACTCTTTCTTCTACTACATACTTTCTCAACAATCTGATCTGGATATATATTTTCTTGGATAAAATGAGCAAATTCAGTTTTGTCGTCCTTGCCCATTTAAGCTGCAGCATGTAATGTTTTGGATTATCTGTTAGTTATATGCTTATTAATTTGTAATAAAGAATAAGATGCCAATTTAGAAAGAGATAAATAATAAATATATAACGAGATCTTGTGAATAATTAAAAAAGACGGTTAGTCAGAAAGCTGTTGCATTCTTTGGTAATATCGGCTAAATCGTATATAAAATAATAATTAACAAACACATAATTATTTGTGAAAAAGAAAGCGCATATATAGGTATGACTTCATATTAATTTACGCTTATGAAGGATTGTGAGATGTAATTTGATGCTAAATTTCTTTTTTTTTTAATGGCCGACACGGGCCTCCCGGCTGATGTGAAACATAACGATATAAAAAGCGTCATATCGTTTGCCGTCACGGCGTAATCGTTCGTAATCGGCGTTTGTAGTATACATAATACATCAATCCAGTAGTTGCGTTGTTTCACATCAATCAACGCAATACGTCAAGCACCAACCGTCTCTAAGCACATCGCATTTAATATTTTAACATACATATTATTTAAATCAAAACTACATTTTTATCGGATTTCCACAATTAATACACGGAGATTGGACAGTTATGACTTCATGGAAGAGGCAAGTAGCTACTACGCATCGTTGGCATCGTTGTGCTAAGTGCAATTTGCAGTGGAAGTGCTACTAACCATTACCACTTGTATTAATCAAAACGATACAGACGATGCGTAGTAGCTACTTGCAAATTGTACTTGCAACTTAGGTATACTACGCGTCGTCTGCAAGCGCCTTTAGACTAAGACATACGATGAACAAAACCCAGCGCATATTTTAATGTTTGAGGAAAACGGACCAGTCACCCTTGAAATAGCCGATATTTCGTAGTGGATCAGTATCATCAATCCTTTTGAGATATAACAAAAACTACTTAAAATATATTTAAAATTAACTATAAAAAATTTAACAAAATACAATTAAATTAAAAGATCAAATATACAAACATGTACTACAAAATAAAAACGCCGTCGAGATCACCACATCAGGGCAGACAGGCAGGGCAGGGTTACTCGCAGTACACTGGCAGTGTACTCTGGGTATCTTCAAATCACGAGTGAATCGATTTCTTCTAGGCAAGCGTGATTCAACGTAGACCGCATTATCGCTTAACATCAGGCGAGATGGTGGTCAAACGCAAGCATATCCTACCAATATAATAATCGCGAAAGTTTGTATATATGGATGTATAGATGTATGGATGTTTGTTCCTCTTTCACGCCGCAACGCAACAATGGATCGACCTGATTTTTTGCATGGGTATAGCTCAAGAGCCAGAAACTGACATAGGCTACTTTTCATCATCATCGTCACTAGTTTTCATCACTACGCGCAGGGCGCAGCTAGTTATTTATTTAAAAAAAAAGAATAGAATAGAATTATTTATTGGCCTTATAAATAAATTGTCACATTAGGCAAGTCTTATTACAACATTCCAGTATAAAAGATATATATTATATTATGCAACAATAAAATAAGTATTTTCATTTTTTTAATCCTAATAATAATTAATGTCATTAAAGAAATCTAAAATAAAAGCTATAAAATTATTGTATTAATTTCAATTATACTATTCTAATCACATAAGAATGAAGATTCATTTAGACGCATTTTCATAAATTCATTTAGTGTGTAAAAAGGGTTCATCTCAAAGAAATGTTTAAATTTTCTCTTAAAATCATTGGCATGTAGTTTGGTTATGTCTTGCGGCAATTTGTTAAACATACATATTTTATTGTATAGGGAGGATAGTGTTGGCGTGGGCGGAGAGAGCGAGGCCGTGGGTGGACTACTGATACGTCGGACTACTGGACGTGCCGATCTATTAATGAGTGATACTCTATCCGGTGTCATCACCGACACCGACAGCTGTTAAAATTTGCAAGTTGAAGTGGCAATGGGCAGGCCACATCGCTCGAAGAACCGATAACCGATGGGGAAGAAAGGTTCTTGAGTGGAGACCACGAACCGGAAGACGCAGCGTAGGTAGGCCTCCCACTAGATGGACCGACGACATAGTAAGAGTCGCTGGCATCCAGTGGATGCAAAAGGCAGGCTGCCGTTCAGTGTGGAGGTTAAAGGAGGAGGCCTATGTTCAGCAGTGGACGTCTTCTGGCTGATGATGATGATGATGACTCTATCCGGTGAGTCTATCGTACTTTGAGATCTACCCATAGAAATTTCATCAAAATCGGTTTCATAGTTTGGTTTTTGAAATTAAAATAACTGGAACAAATAATCATGCCATCCAAGTAAACGAAATAGCGTACTTAATTTACTAATTTTAAAGTCGGTTTTTATATCAGTGTATTTTACTTGTCAATGTCTAGGCTGCCAGCAGTATTTGGCGCACGGCTACAATTACGAGCATATGTATCCCATAGACGGGGTAGTATTCGACAATGTGGTGGTCAAGAAGGCCCTCGGCGAGCTGACGTACTTCGAGATGCGTCTCGCTATCAAAGCGGCTAAAGATGGCATCATCCTGTTGTCGCCAAAAGCCAACCCTGGAGACGACGACTTAGTTTTCGAAATTGGTGAGTGTTGTTGGGTTTGTAGTATACCTAGGCCAAACGGTCGGTTAATATTTGCAAGCTGATCCTAAATATATCCGAAGTAGTAATCCACACCTATCGAAGAACAGATAACCGATGGGGAACTTGGCATGATGTAAAAACTAAAGAAAAACAAAAAAAAAGCACCGGCCAAGTGCGAGTCGGTGACCTGCTCACCACCGGTTCTCGTACGTTCAACGAAGTAAAGCAAAGTCAGGCGCGGTCGGTACTTGGATGGTTGACCGCCTGGGCGTGATATTATCTTTATGCACTGTTTTTGTACTTTAGTAGTTAACAATTTATGTTGGGTATATACGGAACCCTCAGTGTGCGCACCCAACTCGCACTTAGCCGGTATTATATATTTTTATTAATTATTTTGTGTTATTTTCAGGGGTTGGAATAAGCTCAAACCAGTTCACCATACTGCGTTTGACCAAAAACAGCAAGCTGAACGAAATGATCAGAATAAACACACAAAACATTCTCTCTACTGCTCATTATACCAAGTTCTATCTCAAAATATACGACGGTAAGGAAATATACGAAGAAACATGGGTGAAAACTTCGACCAAAATAAAATGAATGGACAGGCCCAGTAGAAGCGCATTTTTGAAGATAACAAAATGAGAGCCGGCTCTCATTTCGTTTCAGTCGGTCTCTAGCCGTAGGAAGTGCAATACGTGTCTATTGTTACGCGATAACGAAACATCTGACAAAATTATGCATTCATATGCTTTCCCGAAGTGTAAATACACAAATAAAACCGGGATCTATTTTTTGTAACAAATATACTGTACATTTTTATAATTAGGTGTTGAAGTATATGTTTTTATTTTTTTATTTTAATCGAAGGGTGATAATCTGAAATACAAGTGAAACATCAACAGCGAACAACCATCGACAGATCTCTCTGCATTTTCTACCGCTTGTTTTTCGAGGAATGCTCTCAAGAGCTTTTTAGGGTTCTGTACCCAAAGGGTAAAAACGGGACCCTATTACTAAGCCTACGATGTCTGTCTGTCTGTCCGGCTGTCCTACCTATTAACGGCTGTTACTTTTGAACCGTGATAGATAGCTAGTTGAAATTTTCACAGAATATGTAATGTTACGGTGGATTAACTAAAAAATAATAATAAAGTCAAAAAGTAAAAATATAAGGGGGGTCCCCATACAACAAACGTGTTTTTTAACCGTATTTTTGTATTAGATCTAATGTAAAAACGGTAATACCTACAAGCGTCAAACTTGGCATGATTATAGTACACACTCTAAAGTATAAAAACAAAGAATAAATAATGGCCAAGTGTGAGTCGGTGACAAGTTTCTGTTCATTACCAAGTTATAACTGGTAATTTCGTTATTGAATTTCGTGGTGGTGCGGAACCAGTGCGCGATCCCGACTCGCACTTGGCCGGTTTATTTGTAACATAGGGACACAAGCCCATTACCAATAACTACGTATACACTATGCTTACATTCCCTACATGGAAGAATATTAATGTTTCAGATATGCTGACCTTCGGCAGAGAAGGCGACTCACCACTCATATCCTACTCTGATAATTTCCTGAGGTCTGTCAAATACTTCGACATGACCTCGTGGGGAGATAGTGACGCCAAATTTCTATACGACTGCCCTGAAACTTCTCAACTTTATTGTTATTACAAATCCGCTTAGAATTGTTTTTCAACTCGTATTCTTTCTTGCGCCAATGGCCCAGAGATCAGACTAACTAGGGAGATGTGCCTTAGTACAATTCGGTACGTAAAGTATTTTTTTAGTATTTTTTTATATTTTTATTGTTTTTTTTATTTTTTATTTTAAGAAACTAATTTCAATATTTTTGTTTTCTATTGAGTAGTTATTTTACAATATTTTTTTGAAAATTGAAATTATGTGACGTCACCATATAGCACAAAATTTCGTTGCGTTGAGAAGCCTAAAAAAGCACCCCATATTGGCAGCCCTGAAAAAAACCAGACAGTCAAACCACAGAAATGAAAAAATATTCTATTCTGTGTGACGAACAGTGTGTCAAATATATAATATTTTTATTCTTAAAAGGCACAGAATATAAAATGCTACAATGTGACGTCATTTAGAGGACAATGAAAGTCGAATGATTTCTTAGTTTTATGTTAAAATAAATGGCATCTTATCGTTTTAAAAGGTCGGAGTAGAAAAATAAGGATTGGTAAGATAAAATCTCGAAATGGTTTTGGAATTGGCATAGGTTATTTTTTTTAGCATACCGAATTATCATTAGTGTTCAAATGCCTCAATGTAAAAAAAAAAAAAAAAATTGTACCGCAAAACCGCTTAAGGTGAGGTTTTCCCACTTTTAAGCAACGCTTGTTACTACAGATGACCATAATCCTTGGTTTATTGTATTAAAGTCGCATTTAGCAGAGCAAAATCATGGCGCTTACACACAGTTGTGCGTTTCGCTACTTCTATTTTTGGGGTTTTTCTCATATTTTTCGAAAAGTATAGCTGTAATGTAAAATGTACCTTTACGGTTTCCTTCATAATTATGAAATCTTTATATCAAAATATCGCAGAAATAATTTAATAAATAGGTAATTATATGAATTAAAAAAAACAAGGATAAAAGCCCAAATCAGTGCTACTTTTTTTCTATCGAGCGAAATGTGCTTAATCGTGTTTCGGTCTCATGGGTTTCCAAGATAAAACATTAATTTTTTTTATGACACAATTTTTATAATTTTAAGCGTACCATGGTGGTATGCACACTTAAACTAGAATGACCATAATTGCTAAAAGTCGGAAAAGAGCATCTTAACGCAAAAACTGTAAGTAGGCGGCTAACTTACTAATTTTTCACGCACACTAAGGTATTTGTAGCGACACCAATAAACTAACTAATGGCATAGTAAAAATATAATAGTATGTTATCTTCGAAGAAAGGTACATCGCGCTTCTTGTATGTGCGCATACCTGTACGCACGCACCGCAGCACGCACACAAAGACAAATGTCTGGGGTGCAAAGGTATTTCCATTCGGGGCTATGCCGGTACCACAGAAGAGAAAAAAATTTCGTGCCGGTACCCAGCCAGTGTAAACACGTATACACACGACACATCACCTAGGTGATCAAAGTGGAATAGACCGACTGTACTACGCTGGAAGGAGGTCATTATACAGGGTTACGCATATAGATTGCACTAAGCCGAAAGGAGGTGGGTTACGCATATAGACTGTACTAAGCTGAAAGAGAGTCGTTATACAGGGTTACTCATATAGATTGTACTAAGCCGGAAGGATGTGGGTAACGCATATAGACTGAACTAAGAAAAATGGAGGTCATTAAACACGGTTACGCATATAGATTGTACTAAGCCGAGAGATCATTATTCAGGGTTACGCATATAGTATAGACTGTACTGAGCTGAAAGGCGGTCTTATACAGGGTCACGCATATAGATTTTACTACGCCGAAAGGAGATAATTTTACAGTGTTACGCATAATAGTCTGTACTACGCTGAAAGAAGGTCAAAATACAGGTTTACGCATATTGACTGTACTAAGCAAAAAAGGTCATTACAACAAGGTCATACACGGTTACGGATATTGAATTATTTACTACTATATGGATAGGCGTGACACTTACCATCAGGCGACTGACTTGCTCGTCTCGCACTCAGTTGTATATTTAAAAAATATACTCACAACATATTGACATAATATAATCGTAGTAATGGAGATAGCCGAGGTCGATGTTTGTTGAACAATAAAATTACTTTTATTACTTTTTGCAAATTTTTCAATGATTTCGATTTTGAGATTTGTCAAGGACGGACCCAGATACTTTTGGGGGAGGCCTGACCCTTAGCCTCTGGATTCGTTACTTTGATCATTTCCAAACCAGTGGCATTTAGTGATACCTGGGTGATGATGGTGCATTGTCAGTGTGGGTCGATGTAGTGGTTACCTGGGTGATGATGGTGCGGTGTCGGTGTGGGTCGATCTAGTGGTACCTGAGTGATGATGGTGCGGTGTCAATGGGGGTCGATCTAGTGGTACCTGGGTGATGATGGTGCGGTGTCAATCGGGGTCGATCTAGTGGTACCTGGGTGATGATGGTGCGTTGTTAGTGTGGGTCGATGTAGTGGTACCTGGGTGATGATGGTGCGGTGTCAGCGTGGATCGATGTAGTGGTACCTGGGTGATGATGGTGCGGTGTCGGTGTGGGTCGATGTAGTGGTACCTGGGTGATGATGGTGCGGTGTCAGTGTGGGTCGATGTAGTGGTACCTGGGTGATGATGGTGTGGTGTCGGTGTGGGTCGATGTAGTGGTACCTGGGTGATGATGGTACGGTGTCAGTGTGGGTCGATGTAGTGGTACCTGGGTGATGATGGTGCGTTGTCGGTGTGGGTCGCTTTAGTGGTACCTGGGTGATGATGGTGCGGTGTCAGTGGGGGTCGATCAAGTGGTACCTGAGTGATGATGGTGCGGTGTCAGTGGGGTTTGATCTAGTGGTACCTGGGTGATGATGGCGCAGTGTCAGTGGGGGTCGATCTAGTGGTACCTGGGTGATGATGGTGCAGTGTCGGTGCGGGTCGATCTAGTGGTACCTGGGTGATGATGGTGCGGTGTCGGTGTGGGTCGGAGGTGGTCCTGCAAGCCACGCGCGGCGCCGGCCGCGACCGCTCCGTCAGGTCCGGGAGGCTGCCCATGCGGGCGCCGCTAGCCGCGCGCGCGGCTCCTCATCACCACCACACGTCCGGGATTTGATCTGCCGACTGACATGAAGGCACTATTAGGAATATGTGATACAAGCTGTGTTACCACAGAGTGGTAACACAGCTTCACCCACGCTTCACCCATTGAAGCGAGGGAGCAAGAGTAGCCGTATCATTCGAACAAGGACTCCTTATTAAATTCTCTTTATAGTGCACTATTGACAATTGACAACTAAAAGGAATCACATCACTCATCTTTCACTATTCAGCTATTCAGCCCACATATTCAGCCAATAGCCAAATAGCCACAGATCTACTTGTGCGTGACTTGTGCAAATAGCAGCCAATAGCCCCGGTCATAGAGTAATATATTGGCCCCGGTTTACGGTGTATATATTACTCTATGTATTCAGCTATTCACTGTGTATTCAGTTATCTTTAAGGGAAAATCAATATTTTCAAAGAGAATAATATTTTGCTTATGTACGTAGGCATAAACTATTATAGTAATTATCTGGGGCATATGAGACCATTGTACGTAGGTATATAAAGGTTGTCCGGGTGTTTTTAAATCGTCATATTAGTTCGGATATTTTTTTACATGAGTTATTGCACTTACAAAAATACTATTGCGGATGTGGCGGATCTCTTTTTCACCAGTGCGACCTTCGCGGCCGCCTTTATTATTTTATTTCAATAGTGTTGTGTTTTGTTTTATAAGAGATCTGTCAAGAGGTGAAAAATAGATGTTTTCGATTCCGCAAAATAAATTGTTTTAATAATAGGAGTAATAATATCCTAAATTGGTGACCCCGATACGAACACAACATAAATTAAGACGATTCGAACACAAGAAGAGCAAAGGTACGCAAATAGGTACGAGTACTTTCTTTGGTGGTACGAGTGAAGCGACCACGGTCGTCTGATTGTTCGTCGATGAGAATACGAAAACGTAGAAAAAGAAGTGGTGAATTCGACTACGAGAGCTGTGCTGCTGGCTGCTGGCAACGAACGCATGGAGCGCGTCAAGACTAAAGTCGAAGTATCTTTTGGAAGAACCAGTGTGGACTAAAAAGACAAAGTGTGATTTATATTGTTGTGTGTTTTTTGTGTGTGTATTTAATTTTATTTTATTTTTGTGAATTTTTGTACATATTTTTAAGATATTTTTGTACCAATGTTTTTTGTAGGGCATTCGCGCACACCACACTCCCACGTTTCTTTTGTTTTCAGTTTTTGTTTTTGAATTTTGTTTTTCTCTTAGCATGGTTTTTCATGACAGCACACGTCATGAGTGACAGTGAGCAGGAAGAATTCAAACCAGCTTCCGCGGGTACGGGTGGACGTGAAATGTCAAGCAGTGACAGCGGATCTGGCACAGGCGGTACGGAGAAGGTAATGATTAACAGAGTATCTATACGTACCCCTCCATTTTGTAGAGATCGCCCGGCCCTATGGTTTGCGAGTTTAGAGGCGCAATTTTCCATCAATAATATTAGCCAAGAAATCACAAAGTTTAATTACGCAGTTGCGCACCTCGATACCAATTGTACTCGCGAAGTAGAGGATTTCATAATCCAACCTCCGAGGGAGCAACCCTACACGAAATTGCGCAATGCAATAATATCTAGGTTCTCAGATTCTCGGGAGCAGAAAATACGCCGTCTTCTAGAGAAGGAGCAGATCGGCGATCAAAAGCCGTCGTTTTTTCTGCGTCGTCTGAGATCGTTAGCCGGTGCAGCATTTCCGGAGGATATTCTGAAGACAATTTGGATGAGCAGGTTGCCACGATATCTTCAAACTGTATTGGCTGCTCAACGATTAGAATCGTTGGCTGAGCTAAGCGAACTAGCGGACAATTTGGCTGAAATTAACGCTCAATCAACTTCATTGGAGGTATGTACGGTTTCGCCTAACTCGAATACTGATCTTGTACAAGAGCTGACTAAAAAAGTTGATGAATTGACCCGTTTAGTAGCGTCACTTTCCTCTGCTGGTTGCAGCTCGCATGTTGGTACGCGTGGTTGTGACTTCAATCGTAACCGTAATCGTAGTCGCAGCCGATCACGTTCACGTATCTATGATTTGTGCTTTTATCATGACCGTTTTGCGACAAAAGCACTTAAATGTGTGCCTCCATGTAAGTGGTCCGGTTCCCCGCCTCAGGTTCAGGGAAACCAAAACAGCAACTGTTAGAGGCGACATCCAGTTGCTCGCCAGCTAGTCGCCGCCTTTTCGTGACCGACCGGAGATCCAACCGGAAATTTTTGGTGGACACTGGTTCGGATATTTGTTGCGTTCCTCGTAGCTTTATAAAAGGACGTACGCTTCAGCCATTATCATATAGTTTAGTTGCAGCTAATGGCAGTAAGATATTCACATTTGGGCTGGTACAGTTGAACTTAAATTTAGGGCTACGACGGGATTTCACCTGGAACTTTGTCGTGGCGGATGTGGAAAGTGGTATTATTGGCGTAGATTTTTTGTCGCATTACCAGCTTTTACCCGATTGCTCAAAAGGTAAGCTGTGCGATAGTAAAACTGGGCTTACTTCGTCCGCGGACCTTTATACCGCGGAACAGCAAAGTGTGAAGGTAGTATCTCTTCCTGACTCGCCTTTCACAGCGATCTTGGAGAAATACCCAAGTATAACGCGACCACCTGGTGCACCTAGAATTATTAAACACAGCACCGTACATTATATAAACACTACCGACGGTCCCCCTGTGACATCTAGACCGCGTCGGTTGGCACCATTAAAACTGGGCATTGCAAAGAAAGAGTTCGAAGACATGGTCCGAGCTGGTACTTGCCGACCATCTGATAGCTCTTGGTCATCGCCTCTGCATCTCGCACCTAAAAAGGACTCAACGTGGCGTCCTTGCGGTGATTATCGTGCATTAAACGCCCGGACGATTCCGGATCGCTACCCTGTCCGATACATAGGTGATTATGCGCACAACTTGTCTGGCTGTACCGTTTTTAGTACTATAGACTTGGTCAAGGCCTATCAACAGATACCGGTGAATCCAGGCGACGTGTGCAAGACAGCGATAACTACTCCATTTGGATTATATGAATTTCTGTATATGACTTTTGGTTTGCGTAATGCTGGGCAGACTTTTCAGAGATTTATCGATGAAGTAGTCCGTGGCTTAGATTTTTGCTATGTCTATGTTGATGACATTTTGGTTTACTCAAAAGACCAAATAGCGCATGCGCAGCATCTGGAAATCTTGTTCCAGCGATTGCACGACTATGGCGTTGTGATTAATACAGCCAAGTCCGTATTTGGTGCCACAGAAGTATCTTTCCTTGGGCATCGAGTCAATGCTGCGGGCACGCGTCCTCCTGAGGACAGAATTCGTTCTCTGGTGGATTACCCGCCCCCAAAGACAGTTCAGGGTATGCGCAGATTCATAGGCATGGTCAATTACTACCGCCGGTTTTTGCCAAGTACGGCTAAGTACCAAGCGCCGTTAATTGAAGCAATCACTGCTATTCAAGGCAAAGGCAATAAACCTTTTGTGTGGACTCCTGAGCTAGAAAAGTGCTTTGAAGAATGCAAGAAAAGCTTGACGTCCGCTACAATTTTAGCACACCCAAATAACAGTGCTGAGGTTGGGTTGTTTACTGACGCTTCAGGAACGCACGTTGGTTCTTGCCTACAACAGCGCGTCGATAATGATGATTGGCAGCCACTAGCCTATTTTAGTAAAAAGCTGACTGCTAAACAGGCTCAGTGGCCGGCGTACTATCGGGAACTCCTTGCAGTGTACGAGAGTGTTCAACACTTTAGGCACCTGTTGGAGGTACAACACGTCACTATCTACACTGACCATAAGCCGCTAATATACGCTTTTGTACAACGACGTGAGAAATTGCCGCCTATCCAATTAAACCAACTGTCTTTCATCAGCCAGTTTACTACTGATGTAGTGTATATTAAAGGGGTTGATAACATCGTAGCTGATGCCATGTCGCGCGTTGAGTCTATTTCTCTTGAAGAGGATTTTGCTGCACTTGCGTTATCGCAAGAATCGGATGAAGAGCTAGCTAGTATGCGTGGGAATTCGTCTTTAAAGCTCGAACCCATCCTCATCCCTGGCACAAATATCACAGTAATTTGTGATACTTCAACTGAGCGACCACGTCCATACCTGACACCAGCATTCCGTCGAGCTGCATTCGACAGGTGTCACAACCTCAGTCACCCTGGCGCGCGGGCAACCACTCGCTTGGTAACTGAACGTTATGTATGGCCTCAAGTAAACGCAAATTGCCGTGAATGGGCTCGAACTTGTTTACGCTGCCAACTCAGTAAAGTAACTCGCCATGTTAATTCGCCACTTGGAGAGTTTAAATTACCGTCAAACAGATTTAGGTCGGTGCATTTAGACATTATTGGACCACTT
Organism: Agriopis aurantiaria; assembly: GCA_914767915.1. Lineage (NCBI taxonomy): Eukaryota > Metazoa > Arthropoda > Insecta > Lepidoptera > Geometridae > Agriopis > Agriopis aurantiaria. Next base: position 12,464,838 of record OU612002.1, on the reverse strand, counting down.
CCTCACTCGAAAGGGTACAATTATTGCCTGACTGCGATTGATAGATACACACGGTGGCCTGAAGTATGGCCTATGTCATCAATCACAGCAGAAGAGGTAGCAGATACATTCGTAACTGGTTGGGTTTCCCGTTTTGGGGTACCAAACATTTTGACAACCGACCAGGGCCGGCAGTTTGAATCTGTGTTGTTTCGCCGTCTAATGGATGTATGTGGTACCAAACGGGTGCGCACGACTAGTTACCATCCTTGCGCAAATGGTATGGTGGAACGCATGCATCGGCAGCTTAAAGCATCTTTGATGTGTCATAATGACACATGGGTAAGAGCTTTGCCGTTAGTTTTATTAGGGATGCGAACGGCGCTCAAAGAAGATTTGAAGGCATCTTCTGCAGAGCTCGTTTATGGAGAGACTCTTCGCTTGCCTAGAGAACTCGTCATACCTCCAATAACATCGCAGAGCCCAAGTGACGTTGTAGATTTCGTCCGTGAGCTGCGCAAATATATGGAAGCTCTCCGTCCTGTCCCTGCTACACGCCACGCCCAGCCATCGACTTTCATATTTAAAGATTTAGCTAAAGCATCGCATGTCATGTTACGCGATGATACAGTACGAAGGCCGTTGCAGCCGCCTTATTCCGGTCCTCATCGTATCATCGGGCGAAGAGACAAAACGATTACTCTCGATATTAATGGAAGAGAACGTACAGTTAGCATAGATCGCGTTAAGCCTGCCCATTTGGATTCAGCGTTTGGCAATTGTGAACCAATTGTGCCGCCTGCGCCAACTCCTGCTAGCAGTTTCACACCTGCGTTGGTCCCTGCACCTACACCAGCTCCTGTCATCACCCGGTCCGGGAGGAGGGTGAAGTTTAGAAATATTTTAGATATGTGATTATCTTATTTATTTATTAATTTTTCAGCTTATTCTTCCTTTCTCCGTGGGGGGGTGGTGTGGCGGAACTCTTTTTCACCAGTGCGACCTTCGCGGCCGCCTTTATTATTTTATTTCAATAGTGTTGTGTTTTGTTTTATAAGAGATCTGTCAAGAGGTGAAAAATAGATGTTTTCGATTCCGCAAAATAAATTGTTTTAATAATAGGAGTAATAATATCCTAAACGGACATGTTCTCGCCTCAGGTTCTCGCATGTCCTGAAGCCTACCTTTGTAGCCGTCCAAAATAGCACCAAGGGGTGCTCCACCTCTTCTCAGGTAATTTACTTGGCCCAACCTTTCTTAAGTACAACTATCGAGTCTTGAATTTCAGTGCACAGTTGCTAGTCTATCGGTTTACTCCCGGATAGATTTTGGAGATTGCATGATCTAATTCCTTTAGTAAGTTATACAACCGCTGTATAAGCGCAGGAAGTTATCCGGTTGCGATGAAGCTGAGTAAAGTAACGCCGCTATTCAAATGAAAGGGAAAGTGCGAAGATTTGGACGCGTATCTATCATCCCAGCGATATCTAAAATATTCGAGAACGGCCTGTTTTCGCGGCTCACGAATTACCTGACCTCCACCGGGGCACTCTCGGAGAGGCAATATGCATACCGGAAGGGCAGATCTACCACAGTGCTAACGCAAGAGGTGGTCAAGCGCGTGCTAGAAGCTAGCGAGAAGAGGCAGCGAGTCGCCGTCTTATGCTGTGATTTATCGAAAGCCCTCGATGTCGCAGACCACGGCGTCCTCGCTGCCAAGCTCGTCCACTATGGCATTAGCGGACCCGCCCATGCACTGTTGACTGACATGCTGCAGAACAGATCCCAGGTGGTTGTAGGTGATGGTGGTGTGACAAGGTCGGATCCGTTGGGAACTATTTTGGGAGTAGCCCAGGGATCGTCAGTGTCCAATATTCTCTTCTCGTTACTGCTAAATGACTTGCCCAGCTTTGTCGCATCCGGTGAAATTTTTATGTACGCAGATGACGTAGCCGCGATCGTTACCGCAAAAACGTCGGACGAGCTGGAAAAGCGGCTGAACGATGCAGCGTACGAATTAGCGCAGTGGTTTAGGCTGAACGGTCTCGTCCTAAATCTTAAAAAGACCCACTTCACACAGTTTTCAGTCTCGGGACGTCAACTGGACAGACTGCGAGTGGTGATACACGGAGAACCGATAAGCCAAGTTGACTCGGTTAGGTTCCTCGGTTTCCAACTTGACCGTGGCCTGACGTGGTCCTCACATATAGACAAGCTCTGTGCGAGACTGGGTAGTGCGTGTTATGCCTTGAGCCAACTTTCCCGAGTGGTCTCCGCTGATGTGGTTCGCACTTGGTATTTTGCGACCGTGCATTCGGTCTTGCAGTACGGAGCCGAACTGTGGGGGCACGCGGCCGGAAGATTGCGTGCGTTCAGGATGCAGAAACGGGCAATAAGAGCGATTGTTCAGGTGTCGCGCCGAACATCAGCAAAACCATTCTTTAAGTCGCTCGGTATACCGACGTTACCCTCGATCGTGATAATGCAGGCAGCTCTCTATGTGAGGCAGAACCTGGACTCGTTTGAGAGGCGAGGAGACCGCCACTCGTTTAAGTGTAACCTCCGTAACGTGAACAGTCTCGCGACAGTACACAGACGGCTCGCGCGCTCGGGGAAATTAACTCACGTGATAGGGCCGGAAATATATAACTGTCTGCCAAAGGATGTCACAGGTTCCGCCAATGACAATATATTTAAAATTAAATTAAAAAACTGGCTCGTTGAAAAAACATTTTACTCGATTGACGACTTTTTTTAAAGTGAAAGAAAAAGTTATTTGAATAACTATGGACGCAGTGTAACATTACAATATTGAAATATGTAATTATGAACTAATTTATTAATAGAAATATTGCTAATTATTACTTTTACATGAAACTGACTTATAATTATTAATCTATTATCAATAAAATTGTTTATCTGTTTTAATCAAGAACTATATAGGCTTAGAATAACTACACAAAGAAACCAAGTACATTCGCAAAATTTAAGCCATTCAAATGGTGTCATATATGCCACCAAAAAATATATAAAAATTTTACTATGACAATTTGCGCGGTGAAATCGTACCACAACAAATCAGAAAAGCAGCATAAGAGTCATGGTGTGACATTCCACAGGTAATCCATTAATTTTCTTGCTTAAATAGTTTAAAATACCAATCGAAACGTAAGCTACAAAGCGAATTTGTAGCTTGCGTTTTGAGAAGGCGTTGTTTGGAAACCTACCTTCTCTGAGCAGTTATTCTAAGCTTCTTCTCTTTTCAGATTTTTCAGTCAACGCAGGTAGTTAGGTACATTATCCCACGTTTGACCATTGAAATGTTAAAATTATAGTCATAATAATAAGCTTACCTTTCCCAAAATATTTCGATGAATATCTCTACATCGAGCATGCAACAGAGTTTCCATACTCCGTTTTACTCGTATGCTTCAATGTCAAACGCTGCATTCTGACGCGTCGTCGTCGTAAACATACAAAATAATTGAAATTTCACTCTTTAACACTTGCACAACCACTGGATATGTGTCAAACTTGTTCACTATCGTTCTAAAAAGGTTTAATGATATGTTCAATTTGGTTTTTTGGTGATTTTCTTATATTTATCTGCACTGAACGCGATGTTGCTGCGTCTCTAGCCGTACTAGATATAGGGTGTGGTGAGGGTGGTTATGGTTTTATAATTAATATCGGGACAAAAAACATTGCAAAGTGGGATTAAAATCCGCTAACTGTGTTCATTTCACATTAATCCTTACTATAATATTATAAACGTGAACTCTCTCTGTCTGTATGTTTTGAATTTGGCAGGAAGATAGTGTGCATCATGAGGACGGACACAGGGTACTTTTCCCCCAGAAATGCGGAAAACTGAAAAAGCGCGGGCTACACTGCGGGATTCGGCTAGTTGAAGAATAATTCTCAATATGAAAAAACCAACTTCAAAATTAAGCGCTCTATCAAAATTATTGCTATTACCAAATAAACAGGCGCTCCAACAATATTATTCGTATTATTAGGGAATGGATCAAAACTGAGTCGGAAGAAAGGAGCGGCAGTATCCGACGGTGTGAGATTTCCAGCTTTGCAGTTGTGGGGGTGAGTCTTTTGTCGGGATGTGCGGTAGTGGAATTCTGACGCAGGAATGAGGACAAAAAGCTCTAACTGTATAGCTGCGTCCCATTTTATTCGGCAAGAATAGGCGATCTGAAGTGCCACCTTAGATACTCCAGTATAGAGTCACATAATTATGTTCACATATTCAGCTCGCACACGGTTCGGTTTCACCTCCAGCAATATAAATACATCGACACCCATTAAACGTCCACTGTTGGACAAAAGCCTTCCTCTAAGAGAGGGGTGTTGCCATAATCCCCACGTTTTGCAGGCGGCTTGGGGTACGTTCAGCGTGTGCTAATAGGACGTTGTAGCCCATCCTCCGGTGGTTCTCCAGCAATAACTAAATAAATAAAAATACGGATCATTTTTGCACACACGGGCGTCTGACCCCAAACTAAGGGAAGCTTGTACTATGGCTCATAGCTGCCAGAGAATGATATATACAATACATATATATTTTTAAATACATACTTAAATAGATATTAACACCAAGATATTATAACAAACACAAATGTTCATCACATTAATGGGATGGCTAATCCTTAGTGGGAATCGAACCCAAGCCCACAAGAGCAGAAGGCAGGTTCACTACCAACTGGGCAGTCATTCCTTAGTTTTTTTACTAATCTTCCGATCCTAATTACCTCTATATCTATCATACGTGCTCTCTAAATCCAACCTAAATATCTACAGATGTCTTGTTTCCCACACCTGTTGCTAAGCAGTTCTCGAGACTATCCTGACATTTAGTGTAAAATCATTGCCACTGCCAGGGATGGGGGAGGTCGGACGCGCGCATGCGCTCTGAACCTGGCTCGTCTGGGAGGCTGCGACCGTACTAACTACCATTCCATCTGTGGCTGCAAGCTATACATAGCTACGCACTCTAATACCAGAACGATAACTTACTAGACGTTAAAGCCTCGATAAATTAACTTTGTGAGGTTAGACACCTCCGCGGCACTATACGGGTTAAGAGCCCTCTTACATATTTTTGACGAAAAAAAACTAAAAATGGGTTTTTGGGGTGTTCTGACTTTATGCATTGTGATGCTCCTGGTGTTACAGGTATCCATAGGCGTCGGTGACCGTTTACCAACTGGCAGCCCGTGCGTTATCTTGTTTGCCACTGTCATTTATAAAAATTCTCAAATAGAACCATCAAATTATAGAAAATTTAATTTCTGTAATATATAGATCTGCATTTTTTGTTTCAAAAACGGCTTCAAATTTTGAAAATACAACTCAACATATTAATTTATTACCTCCAATTTACAAAAGTAGTTATTCTTAAAACTCTCGGAGGAAAAGTTTCATGGTAAATTTTGCATAAAATAAACAATTTTAATGTTATGGTTTATTTGGTTTATAGTCGTCTTGACAATTACGGATTAACGTTTTAGTTTTATGCCCGAAATTCCAGGTATCTAAAATTAAACCATACATTTTGTAATTCTGATATAATAATAGAGGAAAGTCACCAAATATGGAATAGTATCCTAATATGGAATACCTTCATTTCTCTAAGACTTAAGTATGAAACGCAACACTCGACCATCTTCTGTTTCATTCGGTCTACTACCTATCGCGATAGGTAGTAGACCGATAAGTCTTAGAGAAATGATGGTATTCCATATTAGGATACTATTCCATATTTGGTGACTTTCCTCTACATCTGACAAGGTTCGAAGGAATCAAATCGAAAAATTTAATCGAATGTATGGAATTGCTAGGTATTTGGGGGGGGGGGGGGGGAGAAGGGGCATGGCCCCCATGGAATCCGCCAATGGCAGAAAGTACCACGCTACTTACTAGGTACCTAAGTTAATTTCTACACGGCATCTGAAATTGTTCAGCAATTTTCTAAGAGGTTCAAAAGAGAACTTTTTCAGTACTAGCTCGAGCTTAAGACAGATCCAAACTAATATATTTTTATCAGTGATAAACCTACAACGACGTTTGATTTAAAAAAAACGACCTATTTAGCCTTATTTTGGAGCGGAGTGCCATAAGCTTTGTAAGATGAAATGGGCGCTCTGTGTGCTTCCCTTACTGCTTTTACTGCGGGTATGTCTCTCTATTAGATAGAGAGAGGTCACACACGCAGCGAGCCTTGAATCCTGAGCAATATCCACCCAATTCACAAATTGATTGCTATTTCATATTGATTAAATAAATCTGCGAGACCTGAGCACTAGCAAATAACACTCATCGTGCTTACTAATATAATTTATTTCTTTTACAATCTCTACATAGTCTCTATTTCTATCTTCTCTTCTCTGCATAGCATAAATTAAAGTCGCTTTCCGCGTCTGTCTGTCTGTATAACCGCTAATTCCTCCTAATCCACGCAACGGATTTTGATGAGGTTTTTACCATCAGTTAGAGAATTTTTCACGAAAGGTATCAGCTACCCGCCCCGGCTTTGCACTTAAATTACACCCGTGCGATGCCGGGGTGGGTCGCTAGTTAAGTATAAAACTGGGATGTAAGCTACTTCCGTAGTTCCATATCAAATTTATTTCCAAATACATCCACACGTTACGGAGTTGTATGGGAGGAACGAACAAACGCACCGTCAGAACCGTCAGAACTCACTTCTTATATGCTTAATAAATAGGTAGTTAAGTAAACTCTGAATAGGTTAGGTACTTTATCTAATTGGAACTGGCTTCGAAGTCGTTACAAAAAACCTTACTTCATTAGTTTGTAGGAACACCAAAAAATCCTGCTTTTAAAGAAAAAATTGACTTGGGTTTGACCGCCAACTCGGCGATGATGCAGTCAACGGAAGAGCACGCTTGACTAGAAGAAATCGATTCACTCGTGATTTGAAAACACCGCCAGATTATAATATTCTAATTATATGAGCACGGTGCTCGGATAGAATATAGACTTATTCAAGGACACGTTAATTTAGCCAAAAAGTAAAGCATAATTAAATGTACGCTTACCCATTAAATAAAATAACATTTCTAAAACGTGACAAACTCCGGCAAATTGTTGGGGTTATCACAGGGCATTGCCTTTTAAACAAACACCTTTTTAAAATTGGGGTTACTGACAGTCCCCTATGTAGAGGGTGTCTGGAGACTGAAGAAACGGCCGCACATATGCTGCTGGAGTGCAGCAGCGTGGCAGAACAACGAAACACTATCCTCGGATTACCGAGGACGCTCTGGGAGGCCTGCGCAGGCATAAGCGAGCTGCTGGCTTTCCTGGAGGAGACCGGGTGGCTGAATTAGCTGCAGCCGGGTGACGCACAATGGGCCAATGAATGGCCTAGTTGCGGAAAATGCCCGCTACACAAGTAACAAGTAACAAGTAGTACCCATTAAATATTTAATACAATAAACTTAAAATTGTATCGTCAGCAAGCTTTAAGCGTGTTCAGGGAACAAATCAAGTAGGTAGCACATTTCTCATCATCGACATCATCATTTCAGCCATAGGATGTCCACTGCTGGACATAGAGCTCCCCCATCGTACTCCAAAAGGGCCGGTTGGAAGAGGCCTGCATCCAGCGTTTCCCTGCGGACTCTTTTAGGTTGTCTGCCCATCTTGTGGGTGGTCGTGGTGGTGGCAGCGTAGGAACGCTGCACTTCCGTGGTCTCCATTCGAGGACCTTTCGGCCTCGCATCTACTCCCCCCGCGCCGCTCCGCTCCCACTTCTGGTGCGAGGATGGCCTTCTTACTGCAACCGCTTGGGACATTAAACGTTTTTGTGTTGTTTGTGAACGTTATACTCACTCATTCTAAAATTCCCCAAAAACTCCTTTTCTTAATTTCTTAGGTTGTTGTACAGAATATGAAATTCGCCATACTCTTCAATTCCACCCAAAACAGGATGAATCCAATATTTTAATTTTTTTCTTTTTATCTATTTGGTCGTTTTTTTTGCAAAATTAGTGAAAAGCAAATATATTGTATTACTTGTTTTTCTTATTTAATGTAGACAAAGACATCGTGTGTACAGCGCGGCATAAAAATAAAAACTGAAAAGCTAACGGAACACGATCAGCACGCATTGAAATCGTGTCATATTATTATGATACGAGCGGTCCGCCCAGCATCGCACGGGTATAGATTATAGCCTATGTCACCCGGGGATAGTGTGGATTCCCAACAGTGAATGAATTTTTCAAATCGGTTCAGTAGTTTTGGAGCCTATTCAATGCAAACAAACAAATCTTTCCTCTTTATAATATTAGTATAGATGAACGGCGAACGCGCTCTCAGAGAACTCACCCAAAACATGGGGATTGTATTATATTGCAAAAATCGAGATTTACTTTTCATCCATATTTTAATTTATATTGTTTAGAATACCCACTAATGTTTTTTACAATTAAACTAAAGTGCTGAAAATTGTCATTACATCATGGTCAACCTACATAACTACACGACTATGTTTATAATCGTTGTATAAATACTGGAATCGCAGAGCTTCCTCATCAGAAGATAACTAGTTATTCAACATGTTTACTTTACTCACGGTGCTCTCAATTTTTACAATACTATTCTTAATTCTGTATTACGTGGCAACATCAAGAAACCAATATTGGAAAAAGAAAGGAGTTCCCTTCCTCCCTCCAGTTCCAGTCTTAGGAAACTATGCAGACTACATTTTACTGAGAAAATATGTCGGCCAAGTTACCCAGAACCTTTGCGATAAGTTCCCTGGACTAACGTACTTCGGATCGTTCTATGGCACCGAACCCACACTCGTCCTAAAAGACCCGGACCTCATCAGGCTGGTTATGACGAAAGACTTCTACTATTTCAGTGGAAGAGAAATATCAAAGTATACTCATAAGGAAGTCTTTACAACAAACATTTTCTTCTCTGGAGGCGATCGATGGAAAGTACAACGCCAAAACCTGACCCCTCTTTTCTCATCTTCAAAAATGAAAAACATGTTTTATCTATTAGAGAAGTGTGCTCATTCTTTTGAAAAAATGCTCGTTGAAAAACTGGATGATTCCGCAGAAATAGATATCAGAGAGCTGATGGCAAGATTCACAATGGGCTGCATCGGATCGTGCGTATTTGGTGTAGACACTCGCACAATGGACAAAGACCACAAAGACAACCCCTTCTTGACAATAGGCCTCAGCATTTTCCAAGGCACCAATTATAGAGGATTCAAAGCAGTCACTCGAGCAATTTGGCCATCGCTGTTCTACGGGTTGGGCTTCAAGTCTTTTCCCCAATCGATTGACAACTTCTTCTCAGATCTACTGACCGCTGTCTTCAAAGAACGAGGGCAAAAACCGTCTAATAGAAACGACTTCGTTGACCTCGTCCTGACTTTTAACGAGAACAGCTACATCACAGGAGATAGTCTCAGCAATATGAAAGACGGTGGTTCTAAAAAAGCGAGCATAAAGGTGGACAATGAGTTATTAGTAGCCCAGTGTATCACTTTATTTGCGGCTGGCTTTGAGACATCTGCCACTACATTGACTTTTATTTTATTCGAACTGGCAAAGAACCAAGAAGCCCAAAAGCGTGCTCAAGAGGAAATAGACGATTTTTTGAAGAGTCACAATAACCACTTGACCTATGATTGTGTGAATGAGCTGCCATACTTAGAAGCTTGTATTTATGAAACCCTACGACAATACCCCGTGGTCGGGATCCTCGCGAGAGAGGTGATAGAAGACTACACGTTGCCTTCGGGTCTAGTCCTTGAGAAAGGGCTTAGGGTGCATATTCCTGTGTACCAACTGCACCACAATCCGGACTACTTTCCTGAACCAGAGCAGTTTCAGCCCAATCGGTTTCTGTCAGAAAATAAGGCAGATATTAAACCGTACACTTTTTTACCATTCGGAGAGGGACCCAGATATTGTATAGGTAAGTAGGAAAAGAAAAAAAACTAAAATTAAATACACAATTTTCAACTCTAAATCCTAAGCAACAGCTATAAAACTTTAAAATGAATTAACGATGGATGATGCAAAGCCGTAAATTATCATTAACTGGGTCAAATGTTCATCAGATATGAGAGGGCATTGACATCTACTAAAGATAATTTGATTGGGTCATAGTATCAGGAAAATGTATTTGTCGTTAGAGACTTAAATACTAATTTTAGACATAACAAATTACTATCTATTCGTTTTTAAATCTTTTAGGGTTAACATCATCGACATACAATTCCTATAGAGTCACAAACTCTCAGTGAAAACAGCCAAAAAACGTCCGAGCGTCATTGTACATACATTGTATCAATTTTATACTTCACAATGCCACATTTACTCCAATTTAGACGTTATGTCTGTTGCATAGTGTTCAACGTTAGTTGTCCGCTATGTCATCGTAGCTCTGGCATCGCGCAGCGTTGTAGTCGGATCTCGGTTACCTTGTAACTAATCAAAAAGTCTGCGCAATTCGTAGTGTAGGCCGAGTTTTGGTTCGGTATTGTTTTTGGTACGATTGTACCCTATGAGTATGTACTGTATCTCGATGGTTAACACGCATGGGCGCGGCACGACGTCGTGTCGTGCCGTCGTTAATATTTTTTGCCACCTCATGATAGTCAAATCTCACTCTTTTTCTGGGTATTTATCATCACCTTTCAATTAATTCTTGCTTTCGACATCCTCAAACTTGTGCAAGTTCGTGCCATTGAACTATATTGATTAGTGGTAGAGAACACATAGTTAAATGCTTCAATAACAAAGTTTTATTTTTCTATTTAAACACTCACAGGCGCGCGGTTCGCTAAGATGCAGATGCTCTCAGGGCTAGTGACATTCCTGAAGAGGTACCATGTGTCCCTGGCAGCGGGACAGCCTTCGACCGTGGAGCTCGAGCCAAAGTCTATCGTGACGCTGCCTCTACGAAGCATCAGGTTGAGGGCCACCGAGAGACCTGGCTGGGAGCAACGACTTCTAGCAGAGACATCCTAGAGACAAGAAGACTATCCAAGAAGAGGCCAAAGTTGAACAGCCATATCTGAGCCAATTTGGCCTGACTGGGTGCGTGCACGTGCACCCAGTTTATTTCAATTTGCACTTTATGTCAATCGTTTCAATTACTTTGGTTTTAGCATAGAAATACAATATGGTATATTGGTTTTAGGATCAGGTAGCACTGAATAAAAATCAGATCATGAGTGATGCCTTAGATCAGACAAACAAAGAAGATATGCCTGAGGATAATTATTGTTCATGTTCGAATGTCTCCGTGTTTCACCCAAATTTTTTACTGTGCCGTAAAACTGCTATAAGCATACTTATAGCAGTTTTACGGTACGGTACGTTTTACGGTTTTACTATGCTATCGTACTATGCGGTTTTGTGCTATGGCACTCACTCGTCATTCACGCACTCACTCATTTTTCACGCACACTTTGAAACTTGCAGCGACACCACACAAATGAACCATGATCCAAGAAAACAAGGTCTAGCGCTCCGGGAGCTGACACCCAATTACGTCACTGTCCTGTTTCCACTTCATTGCAACAAACACAGATATTGAGAAACTTTTTTTTTAAATCTTTTTAATAAAGTACAAGAAGCACTGTTTTAAACTATCACGGTTGTTCACTAAAGTTATATGATTATTTACGGGATATTTACCGTGGTAAGGTTGTGGAATGAGCTCCCGATATTAATAAAAATCCCGGGATTTGTTAATATCCCGTAAATAATCATATAACTTTAGTAGAAGAAGCATTTCAATTGTCTGTTGGTTTATCAGCTCAAGCAAATCAATTCAAAATAAGCACAAATTCAATATATCAAAACCATTGATTTATTGGATTCCCACAGGTAATGTTATGGAGATTGGGGGAGTTATAATTTCACACTACTGGTAACAGAATATCAGCTGTCTCTTAGTGATTCCGCCATTGTTTCGTGTATCGTCTTTCTCCGTAGAGGGAGAAATACTGAATCTATGTCTTTCTCAGACTTGTTGTAAATTACTTATGCAAAGTCAAATTTAAATTTACAAGTCAATTAATAATATAATTATATTGAACATGGTATATAAAAAATTATATATAACAAATAAAAAATTAAAAAAGTTAAATAATTATTATGTCAGCTATCATTAATTATTAATATTAAAATTTCACAAGTGTATACTTGTTCCTTATTTAATCAAATTTTATTTCTTTAATTTGCCCTCACTCCTGAACTCATTGAAGTCATAGAACGTTATGCTCTTGTTTATGAACGTGTACGTGTATCCATGACATAGATGACGTAGTTGCTTGTCACCCACGTGATATATTTTCTCGGAGCGCTATACCTGGCGGAGTATATTATTAAACCATGCAATGAACTAACTGATAGTCCACATGTAAAAATTGAGCGGCAACGTCGTCTGCAGGGGGTGAGCTCGCGTAAAGGTATCAAGCCTTATTTAGACCAGATGCGTTCGCACCCGCTACGCCACCTTACCATATATTCTCACTGAAGACTATAAATTTAATATTATTTTAAAATTATTGCATTCTGTTTTGTATGTTATTGAATAAATGAAAATGAAATGAAGACTTCAACGGTCTATGGGCAATCTGTTTTTGTCTATTAGGCTAGGTAGGTGCTTAGTGTTAGCTTGTATTTTATTCAGTTAATAAAGCACTTGCCCGAAATAGTTATTTATGATACAAGTGCGGTAAGTTGGTTATTACAAACGAGTAGACGAATGTAAGCCCGAGACGAAGTCGAGGGTTTACCATAGTCACGAGTTTGTAAAAACCAATGCGCACGTGTGCCATACAACGTTTTACAACACATTTGCGAGAAAAAAAACCAGACAAGTACGAGTAGGACTCGTGCTCTGAGGGTTTCGTTGGACAGAACCCTCAGAGCGCGAGTCCAAAAAAAACTAGTTGAATTGAAATTGAAAGACAAACTTAACTTTGTAGTTGACTATAAGGTTCTTCGATACATTCCAACTACAAAATGTAAGTTTGTAATAGCAAAATAATTATTTTTAAATGATATAACTTCAAATTTGTAACTTTCAGATTTATTCCTATATATGTGCCTATAGACCTTACCGGTCTGTAGTGCGGTAAGTTGGTTATTACAAACGAGTAGACGAATGTAAGCCCGAGACGAAGTCGAGGGCTTACCATAGTCACTAGTTTGTAAAAACCAATCCGCACGTGTGCCATACGTTTTACAACACATTTGCAAGAAAAAAATGCTACAAATGAAACAATTTATATGGAAATAGAAATAAAAAAAAAACCGTAAAGTACACGCACGGTGCTATACATCTGAGCGTGCGGTAAAATTCATTACCGCACGCTCCGTTGGATGATCCGTAATCTTTAACTTTCGAACGATGTATACAGGCTCCGTAAGTGCACCTTTTGAGCAAATGTGTTGTAAAAAATATACAATAATTGGAAACATGGTCTATATTATTTAATTTTCCTTTTGATATGATATGCAAGTGTTGGTTTTTCGGCGCAACGTATCAAATGCATAATTTATATCTAAAAAAATTTACATGCTTTTATTTAACTTGCAATGTTTGTATGTTTGTTAGTTTAGGTCAAATTTTGCAAGTTAAATTAGAACCACGTCTTATCCTCATATTTTTTTCATCATCAGTTGGAAGACGTCCACTGCTGAACATAGGCCTCCCCCTTTAACCTCCACACTGAACGACAACCTGCCATCTGCATCCAATGGATGCCCGCGAGTCTCACAATGTCATCGGTCCATCTAGTGCAGGGGTGTTTAACATACGGCCCGCGGGCAACAATGCGGCCCGCCAAGGTTCCTAATCCAGCTCGCGAATGAGTCAAAAGTTGGGTAACTTTTCACTATTTTTAGACGTAATTTTGTAAAGAACGGAGTTTCATACCTATATCATCTATATCAGTGTGCTTGTGCATGCAGTTACAAGTGAAACCTGCGGTGAATTCCACCAAAAGGTTAAATTACCAAATTATACCCATTCTACCATTTTACTTATATTAGTCTTTTGCTCAGTTACAAAACATCTCTTGGCCCGCCATAGTTACATAGTTAATAAATCCGACCCGCAACAAAATTTAGTTGGACACCCCTGATCTAGTGGAAGGCCTACCTACGCTGCGTCTTCCGGTTCGTGGTCTCCACTCAAGAACCTTTCTTCCCCATCGGTTATCGGTTCTTCGAGTGACGTGGCCTGTCCACAGAAAAGTTAGAAATAATAGAATTTATTATCATGTAGGTGCGTTAACAAAGATTACTAACACTTCTACATGGATTCGTCAAAACAAATTACATCAATTTCGATTTTGTAAATATTTTGTAAATAGCTATTAGTATTGTGTCTGCCTCAAAACACGACAAAAACAAATAGTAGGAAGGGATTGAAATTAACATAATTCAGATGTTTGGAGATCGTCCAAAAAGTAGGTACCTATATGAGCATTAAAAACACAAAACTGCTTCCTATCTGGTGGTCTACACTTTACACGTGACTGTACTTACGGGAAAATAATACCTATGTAAACATTTTAAGTAGGTAGTACTTAAACCTAATGGGTTTTATTGTGTATGCAGTTAGGGATCACTATACCCTATGTCATGATGAATAGACAAACTAATAATAGATAGGTAAACAGAAGAAACGTGCATGCATTTGTCCACATACCTATATTTATCTCTGTAAATATACCTATGTGAACCATAAAGCTATATCAAGAGAGGGCGATCCGAAGATTGCATCCCAATATGTAAAAGTTACGGCCGCTTATACCAAATTTGACGGTTTTAAATCAATTTTATTCAGTTAAATTACAATATTTGAGCTGGAAAAAAATACATGTCACAGATACATCTGTGTTTGAGTTTATGATTTGGTTCAAAACTGAAACAAAGTCGAGTTGGTTTATTTTTTTCGTTTTATGCTCTAATGAAAGCTCGTAACAACCTGGAAATTGCATGTACTGAAAGGCAATTTTATAAAAAAATATATTATTTGGATAGATTTTTGATAGTGAATAGTTATAGTTTTTTAGTGAAATTAAAAGCGTAAAAAGGTCGCGAGAATTTGCGCGGCGCGTTCAGTACCGCGCCAGGCGTCATCTGGCGTCATCGAGGTCGGACCTATGTTCGTTTTCGTCGCTGCACTCCCCCCGCGGGCGTCCTGACTCTTGCGTTGCAAAATACATCGTCGCTATAACTTGGCGGGGGCTAAGGGAGCGTTTTGTTGCCTACGCGACTCGGATAACCGGCCGTTAATACTGAAACAAGTTTCAGAAACAAAATTCATCCCCAACCACATGTATCAGAGCAACACCTAAAGGCAAAAAATATTTAATTTTTACACTTAAAATTGAGATTTTCTAAACCTGTAATACAATTGTGCAAAGTTTAATATGCATATACTTAACTATGAAAGCTTTACTAGTAAAAATATTTTTTTTATAGAGAAAATAAGTAGGTAAATAAAACATTGAAAAATTAACTTAGTTCATTATATGCTAACCTCGGCAGTGGTTACATATTTGAGGCGTTTGGGGTCGAGACATTGGGCCCTTGGGGACCGGGAGCTCACCTCATTTTCAAAAATCTTTCAGAGCGCCTGGTTAATGCGACGCGTGACCAAAATGCTGGCGTGTTTCTGGCTCAACGCATTAGCATTGCCATTCAACGTGGTAATGCCGCCAGCATGTTGGGTACGCTGCCAACTGGTAGTGGGCTTGAGCATTTGGATTGTCTTTAGACCTTCAACGGTCTATGGGCAGTCTAACTGTATTTGTAGTGTTAGTTTTAGCTTGTATTTTGCTTAGTTATTAAAGGCACTTGCCCGAAAAAAAAAAAAAAAACACTTAGTTCAATAACTATGAAAGCTTTTATAATTATACATTATGAAAAATAGAAGGTTCTAAAAATTAGGATAGACGGACAGACAGGCTGACAGAACGAACTTATAAGTTTTTTTAAAATGTAAAATTAAATCCAAAACAAGTGCGTCTCAGTCGAAATTACTACTAACTACGTCGCTACGTCGTAGTATAGCATGTTTATAATATATATAAAACTATCTGTTGTACGTGACTTCGTACGCGTAAACTTTCATATAAACGTTAAATTTCCATCTTTTAATAAAATGCAATCATACGATCCACACGGACCTCTATGGCCCCATAAGGAGTCTATTCAGCTTCGTAGGTCAAGTATACCTAGTTTGAGATTTCGTGGCGAGTCAGTCAGTCAGTGAATTAGTGAGTAGTATTTCACTTTTATAAATATATTAGAGTCCATTTATGTTTTCTCAAGAATGACGCGATGCATAACAACCACGCACCAACGAAGTCGACAAACAGTAAAAAAAAACTGTGCTTCACACTGGTGAGTATACTCATGTTAGCACCACTGAATCGGTCATTCAGTCAACTGGAGGACATAAGCCTATTCCCGCTTACTTTCGCCAATTTTCCCTGTCTCGTTGTTTATTTATTGGAGATACACTAAACAGAGCCAAAAGCCAAAAATAAGGAGTATTTATATGCCCCGTCCTTACAATGTAAGTCAATGATGTAAACAAGAATTTATTTCATTACCAACTATTATCACAATTAAAATTAATTACAGTGGACCGAAAACTTGAAAGGAAACATAAAATTATTTTAATGACCGCTTTGTATAAGTATACCTTCAAACTGACAAACTTCATCTATAATTCTTTTGACGTGTTTTACTGGGTTTGTAATTAAATAGGTGTAATATTGAATAAGTGAATTGCAAGTTTAATAATACTATTTATAAAGAGTTACGCGTATATACTGTACTAAGCTGAAAGGAGGTCATTATACAGATTATACTAATCATTAAGTATGAACAACTTTACTTTACTATGGAACCAACCATCAACACACGAAAAAAATACTGCTCTTGGCTCTTCCATAGAAAACCTTCCTAACTAAATGCATAAATGACTAAATGACTAAATGTATGGAACAGCTGATTTTTATCTCGATTTCAGGGTTGTTCCCAATGTTCCCATAGTAAATAAGTTGTTCATTATGATGCTTACAATGACCTACTTTCGGCTTAGTACAGTCTATATGCAAAACCCTGTAATAATTCAATAAAAAAAACTACGGGACTAAACTCAGCGTATAAGAGCATGCTCCTCAGCCGGACAGACAGAAGAGAACAATATGGAATGTATTGGGAGCTTTTCAAGAATATGAGTGTCTGGTTTCAAAACACCAGTTTAAGTTATTTAGTTAGTTTCACCAACAATTTTTCTAAAATTTCATTCATCATTATCATCATCAACCAGAAGACGTCCACTGCGTCTGCATTTTGCATCCACTGGATGCCAGCGACTCTCACAATGTCGTCGGTCCATTAAGTGGGAGGACTACCTACGCTGCGTCTTCCAGTTCGTGGTCTCCACTCAAGAACCTTTCTTCCCCATCGGTTATCAGTTCTTCGAGCGATGTGGCCTGCCCATTGCTACTTCAACTTGCAAATTTAACAGCTATTTCGGCGACTCTGGTTCTTTGGCGAATATCCACGTTCCTGATTTTATCACGCAAAGAAACTCTGAGCATTGCTCTCTCCATTGCCCGCTGTGTGACTCTGAGTTTTTCCATAAGGCCAATAGTTATATAAATATTTATAACTAGCTGAATCCCGCTACTTCGTATGCGTAGAGCTCGGCCTTCGGCCTCGCTACTATAGCTATAAACCTCACGGAGCCCAAGACCTTTCCAACGAATGCAAAACCGTGGAAATCGGTTCGTGTGTTCTGGAGTTATAGCGTCAGGAAGGAAAACCCGACTTATTTTTATATAGTAGATAATAATATAAATATTTCAGGTAGCTTCGTTATGAATTAATTTGACATATTGAAATACTGACATAATATATATATTGTAATAAATAGCTTATAATTTTTTTTTATTGAATAAGTTATTATTTAATTTGAATTATGTACATATAATAATATTATTAACATATACTGTTTGTATAAGTTTGTATGCATCGTTGTAGAAAGTGTACTGGAGAAGTTTGACTTGTAACTATGGAGTTATTAATAAAGAATAGGCATGTGTCCTAATGTTTAAATAATTAAATTGGCTGATAAATCTCCGAGATACGAGTGTTTAAAGTTTTAGGTGGGGATAGAGAGGGGATGCTTTTTCCCTTTCTCACAAAACGTGTGGTAGTATAGCATTTGCATGGCGCACCTAAGACGTGACGTCACGGCTCAGTATAGTGCGCTCTTTGTCTAGCATGAAATTAAAATGCTTATAACTTATTTATTTTTGAACAATATTTTTTTTTTAAACGTTTATGTGCTCTATTTATGATCAGTTTTTTTTTGTGAGGTAATAAAAAAAAATTGTCATCATGCTTATTATATTGTATTGTACTGTATTGTTAAGGACCACATATACTTACACCAAAATTACATTATACATAATTATTATTATATGCTCAATTATTTATAACCAGAATATGAATTTGGTACTGTTTGCCCAGTTTTAGGACATACCCGGGTCCATTCGGTTATTATTTATTTAGGCATGCAGCAAACTCTTAGAGCGAGTTTTGGTTATACTGTAGGTAAAGTAGTACATAGTTTACTAGGATTAAACATAGTGTATTTTGTGTCAAATCGTAACAAAGTGGTGAGCTGATGGCCTATCTTTTGTAAACGACGTGATAGATAAGTTTAGTAGGTAACTAACTAATTGTTTAACAGCTGTTAGGAAAATTAGCTATTAATTAGTAGCTGGTTAGTTAGTTGCTTATTTACTTAACAGCTGTTAGGAAAATTTGCTATTAATTAGTAGCTGGGTAGTTAGCTGTTAATTAGTAGGTATGTCAAAAATGTTGTGACCAACTTGTAAAGTTGTACCTCAAATGTTGTACCTACTCAACATTTGAAAATTTTGATGAAATTTTGTAAAGAGAGTAGATGTCTGCCTACACACTGCTATGCAGTTAGGCAGAGTTGTGTTATAATAACATGTATGTTAGTCAATAAGATAAATAATATTTTAAAAAACGCCTTTTTTAGGGTTCCGTACAAGGAACTCATAAAAGTTCGATCTGTTCGTCCGTCTGTCTGTCCGTACATCCGTATATGTGCTACCTATTAATGGCTGTATCTATCGATAGATAAGATAGTATTGGCAAAGATAATTTACTAGTATATATAATAATATAGATAGATAGATAGATAAACTCTTTATTGTTCACACCACAAATTTCATACACACGATAAAACAGCTTAAAAACTAGTGCAACAATCGGCGGCCTTATCGCTAAGAGCGATCTCTTCCAGGCAACCTTAGGATGGAGAGGATTCATACAGGAGGTAGAAGGCGGGGCGAGCAATATTGAATAATGTGATACTTAGTTATAATATAAACCGTACATTCTAATAACAATACATACTAATACATATACTTACTACTTAAAATTACGATACTAATACTTATATTACTTAAGATTACGATAATATACTAATACATAAAATATAAAATTAATTAATATGATTAGTTACACAAACAACAACAGCTTCAACAAGGTGGCAACTGAGACAAATAAAACTGCTTTACACGGTCTTTATAAACAGCGAGCGATGGAGCGTGTCTAATAGGCACGGGCAACGCGTTCCACAATTGAACAGCCTGAAATGCAAACGACTTGCCATAAAAAGTTTCGGAACGTGCTGAAGGGGACTTAAGAGACAGGGTATCCTTTGATCTAAGAGGACGAGTATGAACGGTGTGCCAGAAAGTAAAGAGTTCTTTTAAGTATTTAATAATATAGTATATAGATAATTTATTAGTAAGTAGTAAGTAATAGATAGCCAGTTAAAATTTTCACAGAATATGTAATGTTACGGCGGATTAACGAACAAATAATTAAAAAGTCAAAAAGTAAAAAAGAAAAAGAAAACGCCAACGTATTTTTTTTACGTATTTTTGTATTAGCTCTAATGGAAAAACGGTAATACGTACAAGTGTCAAATTTGGCACATTTATAGTACACACTCTAAAATATAACAATAAACAATAAATAATGGCTAAGTGCGAGTCGGTGACAAGTTTCTGTTCATAACCAAGTTATAACTGGTAATTTCGTTATTGAACTTTGTGGTGGTACGGAATCCTCAGTGCGCGAGCCCAACTCGCACTTGGCTGGTTTATTTATTTCTTCTAAAACTTTCCAGAAATTATAATTGATGTATATCTAACCCTACTTATTGAATCATGAAGTTGAAGCTTATATTCCTTATTTTAGGGTGTAATTTTCAAACGATAAAAATCCTTTAATTTGTATAACGAGTTATCTAATACAAACATGCTATCCTACGAATATCATTACTGAGGTCACTCTACGCAGCATTGGATAAATAGTGCGTTCGACAAAGTTATACCGAAGCACGTCAACTTCGCTCAGTTCTCAGCCGAACTTGTACCATGGAAGTGGTCTGGACCATTGCCTTTTTACTAGTGACCTTCATACTGCTATTTTATTACGTCACCACAAGAAAGTTCAATTACTGGAGGAACAAGAAAGTTCCGTTCGCAAAACCACTCCCGTTCTTCGGAAACTACGTAGAATGGATCCTCCACAAAAAGTTTACGTCGCAAATCACGCAGGACCTTTGCCGACAGTTCCCTGGCCAGCCGTACTTTGGAACCTATTTCGGTACGGAGCCAGCTCTCATCGTCCAGGAACCTGACTTAATTAAACTGGTGTTGACAAAGGATTTCTACTACTTTAATAGCAGAGAGCTCATGGACTACACCACTAGAGAGGTGATTACGCAGAATTTGTTCTTTAACTTCGGAGACAAGTGGAAGATCATGCGTCATAGATTAACGCCTCTTTTCACTTCCGCGAAAATGAAAAATATGTTCTATCTCATTAAAAACTGTGCACACGCATTCGAAGACATGCTCGACTACGAAACTGGGAATGTCAATGTCTTTGATACCAAAATTTTAATGACAAGGTATACTATGGACTGTATCTGCAGCTGCGGTTTCGGGATCGACGTCAAGACCATGCAGAAAAACTCAGAGGATAACCCGTTTCTAGCCATGGGGCAAATAATATCCTCCAAATCCCTCCAAAGAGGCTATGCACTCATCGGTCGTGCGATGTGGCCGACAGTCTTTTACGGGCTGGGATTACTTGCTTTTCCTAAAGAGATTGATCAGTTCTTTCACACAATACTGATCGACGTCTTCAAAGGACGCAACCATGAGCCGTCTCAAAGAAACGATTTCGTAGACCTCGTGCTGGGCCTAAAGAAGAATAAGTATATACTCGGTGAGAGCATGAGTAATTTGAAAACTGGAGGTTCTAAGAAGGTAGAACTGGAAGTGACGGATGAGCTTTTAGTGTCGCAGTGCGTCGTGTTTTTTGCAGCTGGGTTCAAGACTTCTGCTGGTGCATTGAGTCTTACCTTATTTGAACTGGCAAAGAATCAGGAGGCGCAGCGACGGGCGCAGAAGGAGGTAGACGAGTTTCTAAAGAAACACAATAACGAGGTGGTGTACGACTGTGTGACAGAGCTGCCTTTCCTAGAAGCTTGCGTGTCGGAGACACTGCGGTTGTATCCTGTGCTGCCGGTGCTTACTCGAGAGGTATAAACACTATAAAGTCTTTTAAATAGGTACTCAGTTCTTATACACAGAATTGTAAAAAAAATAGTTAAATATATTTGTTTGTTGTTGCAGTTAAACTAATTCTTTGATAAAGATAGAAATAAGATCACCTGTTGATATTATGTGCTGTATTAATTTCATACGGTACATTCAAGTTCAATGACGGAGGGTTGTGAATCCGTTATTCCCATAGGTGGTCAAAGATTGGTCCCATAGTAAAAGTTGTGCACCAATATCGTCATTGGTTATTCATAATGCTGAGTATGACCTCCTTTCCGGTTAGTACATACAGTATATATGCGTAACCCTGTATTCATTCAATATGTTTTTCTTAAATCGGTTTTTATATGACTGCATTCTGCGGTAACAAACATAAAAAAACACTACCGAACTAATAACCCCCTAATTTTTTGAAGTCTGTTAAAAATTGATCACCTCCACAAAAACTTACTCAGTGTCTCTCATCCCCAGGTGGTAGAAGACTACACGTTCCCTTCAGGGCTGCGTCTGGAGCGAGGGATGCGGGTCCACATACCAGTGTACCACCTCCACCGTCACCCCGACCACTTCCCGCGCCCTGAACACTTCCATCCAGAGCGGTTCCTGCCAGGAGCGGAGCACCCTGTCAAGCCCTACACCTTCATGCCGTTTGGAGAAGGGCCTAGAACTTGTATCGGTAAGTATCGTGTTATTTTTAGTATTACAGGATAATCACATTATTCGAAGATGATTCGGGAAATTTTGACTTTTGGCTTACATACTACTAAACAAACAAAAAAACTATAACCTCGATCAACACATATATACGCATTATAGATTTTGGTTACTGCGGATCATTATAGGACTCCAAAAAAAAATGGTAAGTAATTATAACATTTTGTCAAAAACAAGCCCTAGTTTAAAAAATATGTACTTACCAAAAAAAGTACGGTTATGGGACTGCGGTTAAAATAGCGCGGTGCAGATAGTTTTAGAAGAAGAAAAAAAGTATTGAAATAGTAAGTAGATTGTTGTAAAACAAGTGCATAAAACAAACCGTTTTAGCCGAGATTATTACCAGCCCGAGCCGAAGGCTTAAATATCTGCCGTATAATAATGTCGAGGATAAAATGGGTTTTATGCACGAATGCATACACTCTGCTTTTCACTTTAAATGTGAGGAAATGAAACAGTGATATTGTAGGTAATATTTCGGTACCTATTTCAAAATAAAACTTATGTTTGAACCAATGTCCCAATATGAACCAAAATTTATTCGTCAAAAGTTATATTTGGTCTTTAATAATACTTTAAACTATAAGTAAACTACTAAAAATACCTTTTTGAATAATTTTAAATAGTAAACATTTTTATGCACTAGTGAGCTTTTTTTAGACTACAGCGTAAAAAGTCCGGTTGCATCGGGCATAAACAGGAAATTTGCGAGAATGAGAAGTGATAAAATATGTAGTAGCAGTTGTTTTCATTGTTTCTATATTTAGATGGAAGTAGGATTACGTAGTTTTAACGGCATTTCAATGTGCTGTATTACATACGCGATAGGCTATGCATATGCACAGCATACATAATTATCGATTGCATCAGTCTATTTGTGTACAAACATGACTATGGAAGCTACGCGGCGTAACTTCCACGATCATGTTTGAGCACAGTCGCTAGATCAGCCGTTCCCAAAGTGGGCGATAACGCCCCCCTGTGGGCGCTGCAGGCCTAAAGGGGGGCGGTAAGAGACCCAGAAATAAAATTGGTCAAAGAAAGTTTTTTTTTTAAGTAGGTGAAAAAATGGGGGCGTTAAAAATTATTTATTCTCAAAGTGCAGTAGACAAAATAAGTTTGGGAACCCCTGCGCTAGATGAAAAAAAGCTTACGCCGTTGTGTGCCATTATCTGCGTGATCAGTGGGCGAAGTACAAATATCCGCTACATTAAAATACGTGTCGAAATACATAGAAATTTTAATTTGTATGGAATCCGATACGTATTTTACGTAGCGGAAATTCTTTCTTCGCCCATTGTGATTGTGCTTGCATGTCACTTTACATAATCTTAGTAATATAAATTATCCTTTAAAAAACAGACTTCAAAAAACCCACATAACACAAACATTAATATATAGCACTACAAAGAACAAATAGTTATTTATGATACAAGTGCGGTAAGTTGGTTATTACAAACGAGTAGACGAATGTAAGCCCGAGACAAAGTCGAGGACTTACCATAGTCACGAGTTTGTAAAAACCAATCCGCATGTGTGCCATACAACGTTTTACAACACATTTGCGAAAAAAAAGGCTACAAATGAAAACATTTGTATGGAAATGGAAATAAAAAAATACCGTAAAGTACACGCACGGTGTTATACATCTGAGCGTGCGGTAAAATTCATTACCGCACGCTCCGTTGTATGATGCGTAATGTTTAACTTTCGAACGATGTATACAGGCTTCGTAAGTGCACTTTTTGAGCAAATGTGTTGTAAATAATATTTTTACGCAGTTTTTTTTTAACTCTACAAAATAGCTGATAAACAGAAAAGATGCGGCTGGACAGATTTCCTTGAATCATAAGATCACGAAAAAAGACAGCTCCATATAAAAAAATCATTCAATTCAACGAAAATCAACACTTGGAACAGCGGATATTTGACACCTGCATAATGTAGAATGAGCTACCTTCCACGTTGTTTCCGAGAAGCTACATGGGGTTCTTCAAAAGGCAAGTTAATACAGTCCTAAATGGTCGGCAACGTATTTATGATGCCTCTGGTGTTACAAGTATTCATAGGCGACGGTGACTGCTTACCATCAGGCGGCTCGTCAGCTTGTTTGCCACCTATGGCATAAAAATATTTTTTATATTCGCGAGTTAAGTGTTGTTCCCCTAGTAAGAGTTGTTCATAATGTTGAGTAGAATGACCTCCAATTGGCTTTGCTTTTGGTACTCCACTGGTCCGTGTATACTAGACTGTATACGAAAATTTGTTCCGAAGATCAGTTTATTCACACCAGCTCCATCTCTCTGTTCCAGGCATGCGTTTCTCCAAGATGCAAGTGATCCCCGGCCTGATCACGTTCCTGAAGAAGTTCCACGTGACCCTGGCAGAGGGTACTCCAGAGAACTTCCTCCATCAGACCACTACCATCGTGCTGCAACCGGCTTCCGAGCTGCGCGTCAGGGTCTCTGTGAGGGATGGGTGGGAAGATAGAGTTTATAAACGATAAACATAATATTTGATACACAGATGATGATACTTGATGACATGGATGCCCTCCGTCAGGCACAGAGTACCAGCTGTACCCTAATGCAACCAGTGCCCTGTGCCGCGGAGTGAAAAAGGATCATTCTAAATCAGAATGGCCGTTGACCTTAGGTATTATGTTAATACCGATATAAAACAATAGTATCGCTCAATGTTTACATCCGCTACCGGTGTCGTATAGTATCGGTATCTAACATAATACCTAAGGTCAACGGCCATCCAGATTTAGCCTAGATGCGTCCGCACCCGCCACGCCACCTCACCTTATCTCCCTTGTTGGACTGATCTGAGTCCATCCCTATTGTGGATGTTTGTTTCCAGAGTTTGTAAATGTATTATGACCGTGATATTGAAGCTACTAAAATGCTACATAGATCGATTTTAGCACAACGCCTTAGTTCGTAAGTTTATTCTTCTGTAAGTAATTTTTATTTCTGATGTGTAACATGAGGGGTTTATATTTATCTACTTTAAGTTAGTAATTCGGTAAGTACTTATTCTACTAAACTAAACTTTTGAAATAAAGCGTTACCTAAGTATTTCCACTGTAAGCATCAGCCTAGTTTTCTCACACATCGTGTAGCGTTCATTTCTCCCGGAAGTTGTCCCCGATGTCACAGAATAGATAGATATGCCAGTCGGACGCCCGCCGCCCTCTGCCGGAAGTGGAATGTCTCACTCAGAGCAAAACTTTCAGGACATTGTTGTCTTGGATTGGACGTTCTTGGAAGTTGAATAGAATGTACAGTACATCTTACTGCGTAATAATAATTTAAAGTAACACACTCAATGTAAAACAACAAATAACGCTGCTCAAACCCTGCAGAACCTGTACAAGGCTTCCCACTGCGAGGTCACTGTGGTCAAATAAGGACCTAAGTTTTTTTAAATCATAAATAGTGGCAAACAAGCTACGGGTCACCGTCGCCTATGGACACCTACAATACCCGGAGCATTGTCAGTGCGTTGCCTACCTTTGAGGACTCTATTTTCACCCTTCGTTTGAAGCAGTCCAAATTATATATTTCGGAGAAATAACCGACATCATTTAACCGTTTGGGTCATTGACACGACGAAGATCCCGGGCATATCCGAAAAATACAGTTAAGCTGCAGCTATTTGGTGTTCCCCGATATCTTTTTTTGGCAAGCGTGCTGCATCGTAAACTGCATCAGGTGAGTTGACGGTCAAACGCAAGCCTATTCTAAATAAATAAACTGTAGGTATCTATGACGAGTTTAATTACTATAATACTGTGTTGTCTTGGTTAGCAGGAACAGGTTTTGGAGTGCTAAATAGCACTCACAAATCCTGCCCATAAAAATACCTATTAGGTAGGTAGGTATATTGTTATTTTTATAGTGACCATGAACTTTTGTAGGTATACACGTACTACATTGATTTACAAACACATGGAGGTTGGGTCTGTACTGTACATAGGAAAAAAACACTGAAGTATACCTATCTGGTACCAGCTAGTCTTACGTTCAAAAACCTAGCAAAAGTGATCAGGATTCGTGGTTTGCATTCAGTATTTTACAATGTTATTCAATCAAAATTGCGATCTTTCTTGCCTCACACTTGCAAAACGTGGATTGAGCCTTCGACCAAAATAAAATGAATGGACAGGCCCAGTAGAAGCGCATTTTTGAAGATAACAAAATGAGCGCCGGCTCTCATTTCGTTTCAGTCTGTCTCTAGCCGTAGGAAGTGCAACACGTATCTATTGTTACGTGATAACGAAACATCTGACAAAATTATGCATTCATATGATTTCCCGAAGTGTAAATACACAAATAAAACCAAGATCTATTTTTTTTAACAAATATACTGTACATTTTTATAATTAGGTGTTGAAGTATTTATGTCCGACTGTTTAGGCCCGTTTTTACTGAGCAATTTCAATGGTCAGGGCCCGTCCATTCATTTTATTTATGAGTTACTTTCCGCGGTGTTTCAGAGAAGCTACATACAACATAGGATTCTTTAAAAGGCGAGTTAATAGAGTGTAAAAGGGCCGGCAACGTAGTTAAAGTAAAGTAAAAATTTAATGTATAAAACTGTGTACAATGGTGGAGTAAGTTTATCCTCGCGGACGTGCAAGATAGTTGTGATGCCTCTGGTGTTACAAGTATCCATAGGCGACAGTGACTACTTACCCTAAGGCAGCCTGTCTGCTAGTTTGCCACCTACGGTAGGTACATATTATAAAAAGTGCTTTTGAACATGTTGCTAAAACAATGTCTAACTTAGTTTGCATCAACTTTTAGTCTATACAGATGACTAAGTTTTTGTCTACCTTTGGTTCGGCCATACATGAGCGCGTAATCAAAGTTTTAAATATCTTTGATTAATTGAATTTTTATGATAGAATATGCGACGCAAAACAACTAGCGTTCATGAAGTTTAAGGTAATGTTACTGCGATGTTACAAATTTATAAAACATTGCGAAGCGTTTGAGGTGAGATCATTTATCTTTTTTACTGGGTTATGCGGAAAGGTAATTCGAAAGGTGTCCCTAATACCCATCATTATGATCAACTTTTACTATATGAGAGAAACTGTAATCGCGAAAAAAATATCAGCTGTTCCATAGAAAACAGCCACTGACACGCGACAAAATGTGTGCGCGCTTTGATTATACATGTATTGTGCGAACTGCTAGTCTGTGGAACGCGCTGACTGAATTGGTGTTCCCCGATGGTTAGGTACAATCTGGGTGTCATCAAATTACAAAGGAATCGGTTGCTTATTTCAAAAAAAGGATGAATCAGCTGATATTTTGTTCGCGATTTCAGTGTTGGTTCCACAGTAAAAGTTGATCATGATGATGAGCATAAAGAACCCGTTTCAGCTTATCCTTTCCGCGTGACCCTGTACATTTAAAAAAGGATTGTATGGTTGTCACCTTTTTATAATAAATTATTCTATTTTCGAGGCTGTAAATATATACCGAGCAGTTAAGGTAATAATAATAATATCGATACGCAGGGGCGGCTTTAAAGCGAGCCGTCGGTGAGTGGCGACACCGCGTACCCCGATTCCATGGGTCTAAAACCCCAGAGACCCAGACCCCTGGCTTGCCTTAACCGGCCGTCTGGGGGTGGAAACAGCAAGAGCTAAAAACCTAAGCTCCAGGGTGGAAGTGTTAAAGGGCATAACGCCGCTAGTAGCTCTTAGTGAAAGTGCAGCACACCTCTCGACACCCTAAGCCACCCACGTCAATGTTGCCCTTCCGGTGCCAATATGCGGCAGTCATTATGGGGGGCCCATTTAGTGAGTGGCAAGTCATCACCTGCCTAAGTATTTTGAAATGAGGCATAATTGGCAGGTGCCGTACCTCATACCATAGATCTGTTATTCCATCCACAAGTTGTTCACCTCAATAGCCTAGACGTTTTATATCCTATACTGTACAATAGTTTTAAAATCCATTTTATACACATTCAATAATATTGTATTTTATATTCAACGGGGCCTCTTGGTGTTGGCTTCGGCCCCACCAATGCCTACCAAATGTCCGGGCTAGACCCGTGTTTATATTGAAATAAAGTGTAATAATAATAATTGTAATTGTATAATTGGCATAATAATTGTTTCTAGCAAATTATTAACTTTTTACATGAAAACAATCTTTAATGGCAGCCGCCCAAGACTAGCGCACTCTGGCAAACTTCATTTCAAAAAATACGATCGCCAAAACTTTGAAGAATATGACAATAAAAATAATAATAAAATTAGAAATAAAGAAGTATAAGTACTACATACATGTAGGTTTTGATCCATACAAAATTTTTGGCAAATAGTTGGTATGTCATCAATTCCAGCAATAATAATAAAAGAGCCTGCCGGAACAGTAAAGCATTTCGATACTTCAACAGTTGAGGTGTCAAACGCCTACCCTGCGCGTAATAAAAATACCACATAAGATTGATTGCTCAGTGAAAAATGTAAGTACGTTTAAAACGTGTTCAAATCGAGAAAGTTTAAAAGTTACTTGGTTTAGTACGAGTCAGTATTCTCATAATAACTACAACGTCGGTCGGTCGGTCATGGGCAGTCACTCGATGGAATTGCCCACTCGACCGCGCGAGCGCCACCTCGCGCCCGACTGGGCAATCACACACTTATTCAGTTCAACTTGTTTTAAACTAAAGTTTAGTCTAATGAAAATAGTTCCTTAGAGTCCAGGGGCCTTACGGACAACAGCTATTACAGGCATCTAATCCACTCAGTTGACAAATCACGCGACCGCAAACCGTATCTGGGCGCGATAAGGTTTGCGGTCGCGTGATATTCCAACTGAGCGGATTAGGTGCCTGTAATAGCTGTTGTCCGTAAGGCCCCAGGGTCAAGTATGGCGATGGTAGTCGAGCGGTAGGTAGCATGTTCGCTTCACAATCTAACGGCATCCGGTTCAATCTCCTCGGTCCTGCATCAATGACGTAAGTATAAATTATGTGCAAGATAGATGCTATCGCTCAATAAAACGGTGAAGGAATACATGAGGTACGCAAATCCTATGAGACGTAGCGACTGTCATAATCCGCTAGCAAGTGGTATAGCTGATAATTCTCAATATCAAACGAATAACGTAAAGGAGTAAGGAGGTTACGCGGCAAGAGTGTACTAAGCCGAAAGGGGTCCATAGTACGTACCTACTCACCATTCGGGACATTCAGAATATTTTCGCACACATGATCATCTGACCCCAAACTAAGCAAAGCTTGTACTATGGCTACCAGGGACTGATAGTACATATACTTTTTTTATTTTAATATTTATTAAAATATTATTAAGACACTTTATTTCAATATAAACACGGGTCTAGCCCGGACATTTGGTAGGCATTGGTGGGGCCGAAGCCAACACCAAGAGGCCCCGTTGAATATAAAATACAATATTATTGAATGTGTATAAAATGGATTATAAAACTATTGTACAGTATAGGATATAAAACGTCTAGGCTATTGAGGTGAACAACTTGTGGATGGGATAACAGATCTATGGTATGAGGTACGGCACCTGCCAATTATGCCTCATTTCAAAATCCTAGGCAGGTGATGACTTGCCACTCACTAAATGGGCCCCCCATAATGGCTGCCGCATATTGGCACCGGAAGGGCAACATTGACGTGGGTGGCTTAGGGTGTCGAGAGGTGTGCTGCACTTTCACTAAGAGCTACTAGCGGCGTTATGCCCTTTAACACTTCCACCCTGGAGCTTAGGTTTTTAGCTCTTGCGGTTTCCACCCCCAGTCGGCCGGTTAAGGCAAGCCAGGGGTCTGGGTCTCTGGGGTTTTAGACCCATGGAATCGGGGTACGCGGTGTCGCCACTCACCGACAAGTAATAATAATAATAAAAACAAATAAAATAATAAAAATAATAATAATAATATTAATATAGTAATATTAATAGTAATATTAATAATATTATTAATATTATTATTGTTTAATAACCTTTTTTTCCTTTCCTTAATAATTTGACGTGTAAATAATATTTACAAAATAAATGAATATGAATATGAATATGAATATAGATATTAACAGATTAACACCTAGATATAGAACAAACACAAAGTCATATTCATCACACGAATGTTTGCCCTAGGTGGGAATCGAACCCACGCCTCCAAGCGCAGAAGGCAGGTTCACAACCAAGTAGGCCAACGGGACTATCATATTTTGAACCAGGGGCGGATCCAGGATTTCATTTGGGGGGGGGGGGGGGCATTCTGGATTTCATTTGGGGGGGGGGGGCATTCTGACAAGGTTCAAAGGAATCAAATCGAAAAATTGTGTCGAATGTATAGAATTGCTAGGTGTTGCATAGCATATTGCATAGTAGAATTGCAGGCCCCCATGGCCCGCCAATGTTATGAACAGCTTTTACTTCTGAGCCGATATTACCATCGAAAAAAAAAACTGCTGTTCCAATACATTTTGTAGAGTGTCATGACCGTTTTTAACCTACTTAAAAAAGAAAGGAGTTGTCATTTAGGTTGTATTATTTTTAAATGTCGTTTATATCATTTATTTGAAAAATATTTATTATTTGAAAGGATAAACCTACTTTTTGATTAGTCTCATGGTAATTTTACCAAAATCAGTTCAGAAGTTTGGATTTAAATCAAAATATCTGGAAATAAATGTGTCAACCAAGTAAACGAATTTGCGTATTTACTAATTTTAAAGTCGTTCTTTAAAATTGATAATTATCTATTGAACAGCTGATATTTTTTTCATGATTTCAGAGTTGCTATCTTCGTAAAACTTGTCCATAATTATGGAACCTAATACCTACTGTGGACCCCTTTCCGCTTAGTACACCCTTTCCGCGTAACCCTTTATATTTAGTTACAGTTTAAACCACAGAAAAAAACGTTTTTTTTTGTTTATATTAGATCGGCCCGTTGCGTCGTTTATATGGGATAAACGAAACGTCAGTCATTCAAAATCAGTTCAACTGTGATGCGGATAAAGAACTTTGAGACCTAAACCTAACCCAAAAAGGTCCAAGTTCTTTGGATGCGGAGTTCGACAAGAGTTCGAAGCGTTGATCTAAATATGAATGTTCAATCAAGGTTCACTCATAATGCCTGGTAACAGATTTTTCTTCTTATTTCCGTTCTATTTACTTTTCTTTTCTATGGTTTGACTGTTTCGTACAAGTACATGAAATCTAGTGTACTGAACCAGTTTATACCGAAAGTACCAAGAACCAGTTTCCCCAATGTCCTTTCAGATAAGATTATAATATCTATTTACGTTTAGATACCTAGTCATGTAGTTGAGACCGGACCGAGACTTCCGTTTTTAGACAATAGTAACCTTCTAGTTAGGTGACTGTTCCCCTATACATCATAAATTACTGTTAGTACTTACAACTCATGGCAATTAATGTTTAGTTAGATCTCAGATCAGTCCAACAAGGGAGATATGGTAAGGTGGCGTGGCAGTGTTGGCGGGTATGAACGCAGCTAGCCTAAATCAGGGTTGATGATGAGTGATGAGTGATGATGAGTGATGTGATAGTCTATATTCCGACATATCAGATGACGATTGCAGTCTCATCTCATATAAAATTTGTAAGCTGAAGTGGCAAGCAGGCCACATCGCTCGAAGAACCGATAACCGATGGGGAAGAAAGGTTCTTGAGTGGAGACCACGAACCGGAAGACGCAGCGTAGGTAGGTCTCTCACTAGATGGACCGACGACATAGTAAGAGTCGCGGGCATCCAGTGGATGCAGATGGCAGGCTTTCGTTCAGTGTGGAGGTTAAAGGGGAAGGCCTATGTTCAGCAGTGGACGTCTTCTGGCTGATGATGAGATGGTGAGATATAGTCCTTATTTATTTAAATTTCTTCGCGGAGTGGACCTTCTTTGTGCTATTATGTCTTCTGTGGTCGAACACACCCAGCCTCAGTAAAAAAAATATTGAAATGTTATACCTACAGTTTCCCTTTTAGCACTTACACCCCAAGAAATCAAGTCCAATGTAGACTCAATGCGCAGAAGAATTTTTATTTTATTTACTAAGGAACAGTAAACAGCCATATTATAAAATTTACAATGAGGTGGATAGATTAATAAACTTAATAATAATACAGCCAACAACACTATTCACAGATTACTTACAGAATTATATAAATTTACCGCTAGGAGCTAGGAGTGGCTACCTAGCAAAAAAAATATAAAGCATTTTTTTAGCAAACAAACAATTATAATCAATGCCTCTGTAAAGTTTTAACAACTAATAACTAACATAATAATAAACAGTATTGTTTCAAAATATGTACTGAAATTACGTCACAGGATCCACAAATCCAAGAAAAAAAAAATGTTAACTCAATGCGCAAATTAGTATTGAGTTAGTCTACTTTTACTAGATATCCACAGTTTTAAATATCTCTATGTTATTTTTACGGGCATAATTAAAATGAAACCACTGCCTCAAAGTCCCAATGTGTCATGTTCGACGGAAGTGTTCTTAGATTTATGCGCACAGATCTTGGTAATTGTATCTTGCCCGTGTACATATCTGTGGGTAATTAGAATTTTATTAGGTATTTAGAGTGACGAGTTTGCCGATAAGGGTTTATGTGAAATGTAATGCGTACTAAAAGACAGAGAGGAATGGAAATTGCTCCGGTAATTATAGCCGAGTTCATACTAGTATTTCATCATCATCATTTCTGCCACAGGACGTCCACTGCTGGACATAGGCCTCCCCCATCGATCTCCAAAAGGGCCGGTTGGAAGCGGCCTGCATTCAGCCTTTCCTTGCGGTCTCTTTTAGGTCGTCTGTCCATCTTGTGGGTGGATATCCTACGTTGCGCTTACTGGTCCCTAGTCTTCATTCTAGAGCCTGTCGGCCCCATTAACGGCCATCTGTTCTGCGTGCTATGTGCCCTGCCCACTGCCACTTCAACTTGCTAATCCGGTAGGCTATATCGGTAGCTTTCGTTCGAAATCAGCTGTTCCATACTTTTTTTCGAGTGTCAATAGCCATTTTCTATGAAAAGCTGACTTTTTTAGCGATTTCAGGTTTGGTCCCATAGTAAAACTTGTTCAAAATGATGAGTAGACCTCCTTACAGTTTAGTACAGTTTTCGCGATGTTTGGGTTGATTCCATAGTAAAAGTTGTTCAAAATTATTAATAAAATTACCTATGGTTTAGTGGGTTTAGTACAGTCTATATGGGTAATCCTGTATTACGTTGGCTATATACGTAACAGAAGTTATGTCCGTCAAAATGATGCAAAAAGCCAGTTTGGCCCCACGCGGCCGGAATGTAAATAAAGGCTTATGGAAATGAGACGGATCTCGCCGCCGACGATATCCTGAATAGATTGGATGGGAAACATGACACGACGATATTACTGGCGTTGTCCGGAGATAGAAGACTAGCTCAGCCCTGCTGTTTTACTCACGATTGTTGTTTTCGCGCATTTTTGCTTTGATCCTAAGATATAGCTTGGATTTGCCTTCTAGTACCTCTACCGAAAAAATCTGCAAAAAAAACTGAAGGCGGCGATGTAAACACGTATTGCACACACTTGTGTCGATTCTGTTGTACCATTATCTAAACTAAACTAAATTTGACAGCTCTAAAATTATTGTCATCCTTCTCTCACACATTGAAATGAAAAGAGACGCAGATAATTTTAGTCCTGTCAGATTGGTTTAGTTTAGTGAGTGCTAAAGGGGAAACTGTAGGGGTATAACACTTCAATAAAAATTTTTTTGTTCATTGCAGCTGAGAAAAAGAATACTTTTGCAGCTGTCAGAGTAAATAAATACATGGACCAAGTTTAGGTACTTTGACCTACAGATATCACTTTTGATAGCACAAGTTACGTAAAAACAATAGGAAGTGTTGTGGTGAAAGTATATCTAATTGGCAGCGATTTGCGAACGACCTTCGATTGTTTGTCTCGTCTTGCGTGAGTGAGTTCGATTGTTTCCAGTGATTCTCCTATCTTTAGAACAATGAGTATTTACACTTATAAGATGCGCGGGTGTTGAATTTTTAAAGCAAATATACAAAAAGTCGCGTGGCCTTTTTTCCAAAAATGTTTGTACAAAATATTTTAAGGTTAGGTTAGGTTAAGTTAAAAATTATTTAGGATTATTAGGTTAGGATAAGTTTAGAAGGTTAATTTTTTTTGAGAGCTACGTTCTCTATGCAATTTTATACATAGTTTATTAGAAGTGATAGGTGATAGGTGAAATGATAGGTGATAGGTGTAGTGAACTAGTGACGGGCGTTTGGCCCGTAGATATGCTTAGCCAAAAGGAAGACAAGATTTTTTTCTTGAAAAATCTTGTACACATAATTCAATTGAGTGCGTATATAAAATACTTGTTTCGTCTCGCGGTTTTACCCGCTATCATAAAGATTTGGTTATTATAATTTTTTCGGGATAAAATCTAGTCAATGTAGTAATACAGGGTAAAAGCTATATATAGTTACCTTCCGCCAGTACACATACTTCAGTAGTTCAGTACACACTCCAACAAATAATAAATAATGGCCAAATGTGAGTTGGTGACAAATTTCTGTTCATTACCATGCTAAGCAACGTAGGGCGCGGTCGGTACTTGGATGTGTGATCGACTGGGCGTGATGTATTTTTGCACTACTTTTTGTATTTTGTGGTGGTACGGAACACGGAACCCTCATTCCGCGATTCCAACTCGCACTTGGCCAGTTTTTTTTAAGTCGGTCGATAACTCGATAAAAAAAATACTGATTACTAAAACGCTGTGCCGCTGGTGTGCCAAGGCTTTCATTACTATCAGAATTATTTAGCCAATAATCAAACAATTAATTATGTATGTAAAAACTTTTACTACATTATGTCAACCTCGGACAAATCCTGTTCTAGGTACACGATTTACAACATAGTCTAGCCTCCATCACCTCCTTCGTTGGATCGTGACCACCTCTGGCCTACGGGTGACCTACGGCTAGCTATCTTATCAATCTATCACGTGTATAATGTACACTGTATACAGGGCTACGCAGAAAGGTTGTACTAAGCCGAAAGGGGTTCGTTATACTCATCATTATGAACAAATTTTACTATGGTACCAATCCTGAAATCGCGAAAACGATATCAGCTGTTCTATATATTTATCGAGAGACCGTCGAAAACCGTTTTCTATCACAGTCTTTTCGCGATTTCATAATTGGTCCCATAGTAAAAGTTGTTCACAATTTTGGTTACAATGAACCTCTTTCGGGTTAGTACACCCTTTCCTCATAACCCAGTATAGGGTTACAAGGAATGGTGTTATTTATTTATTTACAGAAAACAAACAACCTTAACAACATAAAACAGCAAGAAAAAGAAGACCAAACAAGCCTTAAAAGTTTTCACAAACGGTTTTCACAAAGTTTTTTTGGTGGTACTAAGCCAAAAGGAGATCATTGTACTTTTAGAATGGGATAAACCACCCTACCTAATAAAATTCTCGAAACTACGTTTCTAATCCACACGGCCAAGGATTGGAACAACCTGCCCGCTTCCTTGTTCCCTGAGATGTAAGCTGGGCCTTTTCAAGGCCAGAGTGAATAGGTATCTGTGTGATTCATCTTCGACCACATTGTCGCTTACACTGGCGAGTTGGTGGTCTTACACGGACTTATCCGCGTTAAAAAAAATTACAATAGACGTTTCGACCGATCTCGCAAATTTATATTGATCAAAGTCTACCCAGATTTAAGAGAGATGTAAAAAAGACTGCATTCACGACTCATCGTGAATGTAGCTAACTGAAAGTTAATTATAGTATTAACCAAATTTAAATTATTATATTATACTGTTTTTTAATAACCATGATGAGTACGCATGTTTTGGGATATGGTTTAGTTCACAATTGTCAACACACTTAATATAGTTTTTTTATGACTGTATCCTGTTTTTTGTGCCTCAGTAAATAAATAATTTCGCATTGCACCTTGTATGAAATAAGTACTTTGTAAATATGTAGGTGTATTAATATAAGACAACGGCGTCAAAGTCATGTTCTAAAAATAGTTCCACTCGTTGTCATTACGTACATGAATTAATTGATCTACAAACGCATGGATGTTGGGTCTAGCGCAAAATTCATGAAAAAGATATTATATTAAATGTCCTGAGTTAAAAATACCGACGAACACAACTGAGCATTTTATTTAATTGTAGATAGGCTTGCACTCGGCCGCCATCTCGCCGATGTTAAGCGACGATACAGTCTACGACGAAGCACGCTTGCCTAGAAGAAACCGATTCACTCTCGACTTGAAGACACCCAGATTGGAACTGACGGGGAAAACCCATTTGGAATCAAAGCGATTCATATGGGTTTCCGGAATATCAACCATTAAACAATGTCGATTTTTCATGCTCGCCCTGGCAGTCCGATATAAAAATGGGCAGGAGGGAATTAAATAAGTATATACAGTAGTACTGTATTTGTAGTGTTAGTTTTAGCTTGTATTTTGTTTAGTTATTAAAGGCACTTGCCCAGTAAAAAAAAGTATATACATATAATATATCATATAATATATATATGGGGTAGACGAGTTATGGAGTGGAGACCACGTTTAGGCAAACGTAGTGTAGGACACCCTGTGGCCAGGTGGAGTGACGACCTGCGTAAAACGGCGGGTAAAAACTGGATGCAAGGAACTGCCGACCGAGCTCAGTGGCGTGCATTGGGAGAGGCCTATGTCCAGCAGTGGACAATTAGAGGCTGATGATGATGATGATATAATATAGCATCGGCGTAAGGTAGCGTGCTTGGCATTTTTACAGACTGCATTTCGGTGAGTATGCGCTTGCGCTACACGATATAATCCCTTCTTCCCCCCTTCAACAACAGGACAAGTCGGAGAACACATAAATATCGTACATAGGACATAGTCGACATGATCCAGCTCGAATTAGCTGGTTTGCCTCTACCTTCTAGGGACTGGAATGCTTTGCCACCGTCCTTGTTTCCTGAAAACCATAACCTGGCGTCTTCAAGGCTAGAGTGAATAAGTACGTACCTTCTAAGTCTACATGCTGCATCTTCTGCTATAACATCACTTTCCATTAGGTGAGTTGGAGGCCAAAAGTAGAACTAATCTGTAATCTGACCCCAAACTAAGCTTTGCTGACCGTGTGTGCAAAAATGTCCCGAAAATTTATTTATTTATTTTAATCTTTTTAAAAATCGTTACAATGTAAATTATCATCGTTTGTTGAGCTTTTCAGGTCAATTACTAAGTTATTTCAGGAGTCACAATATCACAGAAAGTAAGTAATAAATGAATTCCCTGACTTTTTACCTGAATTTACTTATATGGCAATTCATGTGACCTGAAATAATAACAGTAATTTCTTGCTTAAATCGTTTAAAATACCAATCGAAACGTAAGCTACAAAGCGAATTTGTAGCTTACGTTATGAGAAGGCGTTGTTTGGAAACCTACCTTCTCTGAGTAGTTATTCTAAGCTAAAAACGTAATTTGAAAACAAAATAATAATCTACGAAACATCGACTCGAAAGAAGATAGGCTTTGATTTCATCGAATAAATAGTTAAGTAGGTAAATAACTTATTGAAAGGTAGAGAATAGTTACGAATAAGTTACGTTAGAATAGTACTGTAAATCTAATTACCAATCCCTCGCGAAAATTGCAAAATCTTTTTTTGCATTGCTGTGAAAACGTATCAAGGATTATAAATTACACACGTTACAAATAATCTCGCAAAAATACCTTTTTGGTTCCCTAGTACCCTTATAAATTCGTTCTGTCCGTCTGTCTTCAGAACACCTTAAGTACATTTCAACCTACATATTATGATGATTTCGACATGATTATCGATCATTTCTAATGGTGCCTATTTTAATATCTAAAGAGGCTGATCGTTAAATTAAAACAAATGATCCCGGAAGACCGTCTCAAAAATGTATTAGTCAAATATCTCGTATATACATGTAAATGTGCGTGAACCTTGAAAATAATAGTTTAAAAAAAATATTTTGAATTTTAAATATGCGGTTGACGCGTCAAATCCTTTTATTGCAGAATCAGGAAAATTTCAAGTTTTTGGTTTAATATAATATGGTTATACTCGGTCTACGTTTTATTATTATCTCTAACAGCTGCAAAAAATGGGGGAAAAGTTTTATATTTCACTGTAGTATATCGGCTACAATTTATTATTTCTTAATTCTGGGTAGGCTAATGCGATTCTGTCTGCATGGACCTATACGTCAATGTTCACGCAAACGAAGTTGCGGGTACAGTCACAGTCACAGTCACAGTCGGGTACAGTCGTGCATCCTTTCCATCCTAAGGTTGCCTGGAAGAGATCGCTTTTAGCGATAAGGCCGCCAGTTGTTACACTAGTTTTTAAGAGTTTTTTGTCCTCTGTATCAAATTTCATGGTGTGAACACCAAAGAGTTAATCAATCAATCAATCAATCATAAAGTTCCGATATAACACTTTTTTTTAGAGAAATAAGTAATGAATTAAAAATATCCAGATAGTATTTCTTTTTTATGAAACGGAAGTGCTAATATGTACATGGGCAATTATCATTTCCTGATTGCAATGCGATTGTATGTTATTCATGAAGAATCTGTCCAAGCCTTATGTAGAGGCATAGAATTGTAATGTACTAAGCACTTTATTGACAATTAATAACAATAACATAAAATTATTGAGGAAATGTAGAGCACAGGGGAACGATGGAGCCGACAGTGTTTGTTTGAGATTTTACAGTTTTTGCGTGTTGATAATGATAAACCCAGATAAACCATATTTATTCACTCAACTGGTGCCACATCGGGTCATGGTTTCCGTGAACACCATGAGAATCCTACGCTGTCTCCTGCTAAGAGTTCACGCAGGACCAACTGCACTATCCGGGTCGGTCGAAGGAAGATAAAAAAAAAACAAAAAAAAAACTTGGATTTTTTGATATTCTCTATTATATCACAAATACATAATTTTTTTATGTTTTTATTAAAGCATCCCAACAGAAACTGCTAGATATAACTATTGTTCTGAATTGTTCTAATTACATATTATTAAATAAAAAATTAATAAGAATTACAAATAAAAATTACCATGTCAAAAAGAAAACTGTATTGTCGAAACAATATTTAACTTTAACAATGCTACTCCACTCATTATTCTGTTCCGATGGGTGTGGTCCAGTCCGGTAGAGCTAGCCTACAAACAAACGACCATGTTACTGTGCAACCTACTTATCTTCATAGTTAAGTGATGGAGCCACCAT
Source organism: Agriopis aurantiaria (assembly GCA_914767915.1). Lineage (NCBI taxonomy): Eukaryota > Metazoa > Arthropoda > Insecta > Lepidoptera > Geometridae > Agriopis > Agriopis aurantiaria. The sequence goes on along the minus strand of OU612002.1, from coordinate 12,425,076 downwards.
TGTATTTACCAAACAAAAGTGATACCACCCATCGAACATTTTAGTTCCATCATTTGGCCAGTCCCACATCAAAGTCGGTGGCTATAGTGGCTATTCTGAGAATGTATATTGTCAATTATGGTTGGAACTGGATTCCCTTTATTTGGGCATGAAAATCATAACTATTACGATGATTTATAGCAGAAATAACAATGACTGTTTAAAAAAATACTAACATCAATGAGAAATAATGATTTATTAGCAATGTGAGAACTTCTCACTTTAACACAGAAACCTTAATGAGAAGGCTTCTTGTGATACAGCTGGATACTCGAAGGTTTAGTATTAGTAGTATTACTCGAGTTTATACCAGTGGGTAAAATACGTACATTCGATATGTAAAATGCGTATCATATTCCATCCAAAATTCAGTATCAAAATTCAAAATTGTTATGGTTATGTCTTTTGTAACCGAAACGGAAAAATTAAGATACAATCAATACTCCTAGTTACAAGGAGAAAAAGCTTTAATGTTTTAAATGTTTTTCAGTTTCTATATCCTCCGTTGTATAAAAAAACCGATACCTATTCAGCGGTCCGGCGTACCAAATCCAAACGTCTGTTAGCACTATTACAAGAAACTCGAAACAAAAGACTGTCACGGTTAATCAAGCACTTGACTTATGCAAAGCTTTCATTAAAATAACTTGAAGACCTTTTCAGACTATGCTATATTTACTATAAATTATCATTCAGCTTGAAGGTATTCGCGGTATACCTATACTTACCTGCAGTACAGCATATCCATAAAAATATGCGAGCAATGTTGGTATGTTTTAAAGGTTTTATATCTAAACTGGCGGAGGCAGAGGACCGAGATTTATGGAAGGAAATGGGGGAGACCTTTGCCCAGCAGTGGGACAGTATAGGTTTAAAAAAAAAAAAAAAAAAAAAAAAAAACTAACTAAAAGTGTGTGCAAAAGTGTCGTCTAATAGACTGCAATGCAAAAGACGGCAATATTTGTAGCTCCATTTTATTTGTCAGAAGAAAACTGTGGAATAATCACATCGTCGCTGACCAACAGGCGAGTTGGTGGTCAAAATTCGCAAAAGAATCACGCCAAATAAAAACCACAAAAAACACCATAATATTATATAAACACCATACTAACCTCAGCCTATAACTGTCTACTGCTGGACATAGGCTTTTCTTAAATCTTAATGCTTTCACTGACCTCGGTCGGCAGTTTTTTGCATGCAGTTTTTACCCGCCGTTTTACGCAGGTCGCTTCATTTGGGGTGGCCTGCGTAACCCGGGGAAGCTATGACGCTGCGTAATTAGGTATAACGTAATCTGAAGAGGCCTAAACAGCTGCGTTAAGCGGCGATGATGCATATTTGGAACTCACGTGATTAAGGACTATTACTTGTCTGTAACATCTATAGTCACACGGATGGGTTGCTGTTTACATATTCGATTGACAACCTCCATATGGCGACGCATAACGGCTTTCTATTTTGACGTTGCAATACTTTACTATGAAAATTTTGCTATCACATCTATCTTTATTCTAAATAACTAAGTCTATTTTAACCTATTTCCACAGAAGACATAATAATACTCGTTAGTAATTGTCGTATATCGATTTGAGAACATATGTGTAATCCAGATGACATACAATAATTTGGTACTGTCGAACTGCAACGTAGATCCGAAACGGCTGCTTTTGTTTTTGTATTTAATGTTCCGTACCCAAAGGGTAAAAACGGGACCCTATTACTAAGGCTACGATGTATGTCTGTCCGTCTGTCCGTCCATCTGTCCTACTTTTAAGCGGTTGTATTTTTCGAACCATAATAGATAGCGAGTTGAAATTTTCACAGAATATGTAATGTTACGGCGGATTAATTAAAAAATAATAAAAAGGTCAACAAGTAAAAACAAAATGGGGGTTCCCCATGCCTACAAACATATTTTTTTAAACGTATTTTTGTATTAGCTCTAACGTAAAAACATTAAAACGTACAAGTGTCAAACTTGGCATGATTGTAGTAGGTACACGATCTAAAGTATAACAACAAATAATAAATAATAGCCAAGTACAAGTCGGTGACAAGATTCTGTTCATTACCATGTTATAACTGGTAATTTCGGTATTGAATTTTGTGGTGGTACGGATACCTCAGTGCGCGACCCTGAGTCGCACTTGGCTGGTTTATTGTTATAAAATTGTCAGAACCAAACAGCTAATAAGGCTGTCTACAGCTGGTTTCAACCATCTTTACTATATTTCTATAACAAATGCTAGTACAATAGCTAAGACCCTGACCATGCTTCTATAGAAGCTGGCCAGTCAGCCAAGCAGTGGCACCAGGGTCATCAGTTCCTCAACGGTCTCAGAGTAAAACATTTTTGGGCGTGTAGTAATTAAGCAATAAAGAAGACAAAGGCAACGCTTATATTGTGTCATTAAGTAGTGCTACTTGAACCTTCCCACGGTTTTACTTCGACATGATTATGGTAAGTTCTCCTTGGCAAGAACTATGACTCTAGATTTCCATGGGTTTGAGGTGGAATCGCTTGGAGCCTAGGAGCCAGGTGGCCTCTTTTGTTTTCGAGGGAAAATCTTCCAAAGATACCCGGCTGCATTGGGGTGCAGCCAGGTTATGTGGGTTATACTCATTATAACTCCCCCAGTGACCAGCCTTAGTGCTTGACAAGAAGCAAGACCTCTCTGACAAGAGGGCTCCGGGATCTCCAGAGGAACGCACCGGAGCCCTCAGCGCTGCGCTACGGCTCCTCCCGAGACAACCGTGTTGTCTCAGCCCCTCCGCCCACGCCAACTTTGGTCACACAACGTTGTATTTCTCTCCCTGGGCACGCTTATGTGGATGGTCAGAGCCCCAACTTTGACCATCCCGAGCACGGAGGTCCCCTTTTAGTAGCTTCTTACTACAGGCAGGGGTTACCGGTGCCGTATTCTTTTGCCCCGGCGCCAGGGCTAGGGAGCCAGGTGACCTAGAAATCCAACTGAATATTACAACCAGCCTTTCACTTTATGGTTCAGGAAATACATTTGATCTGTTCGGTACCAAACTTCACAGGATCACACGCTGGACTAATCTGAAGATCGCCTGAAAATTTCATAAAAATCGGTCCAGCAGTTTCGGAGTCCACAGGGAACATACATATCTACATAACATACACACGTCGCCTCTTATAAATGTATGATAGTAACTAAATAAAATTTAAAAATCTCTTATTCCTTTGCTTAGGCTACCTTTGTTTGTATTCCAAGCATTACTCGAGCTTTGCATCGTCTGAAAAGTTACTAAATTTGCAAAGTATAAAAGTGTTCAAACAGTGCCCTGTTCCAATCTAACAGAATGAAAAAAAAACAAATCTCAGACAATCTAAGTAGGTATTTCACCTTGCTTCATTCTTGGAAACTCGCTAATTTACTTGCTACTTTTCTAAGACAGAATAGTAATTAGTTCTTTTAATTATTACTAAGCCACAGAATAAAGTCAAACAACGCTACTAACTTACTGAGTTAATAGAGCCACAATCGTACTTTCAGAAAACAAATAGGATATCGTGGAAAATTTTAGTTCCTTAATTTGACCACCTCGCTATAAGTTGCACTCTGTAATTAACTTGTCTGCGTTCTAATTTTTTCGGAATTTTCTCCAAGTTTTTTTGGAAAGAAGCACGAAAGGTAGTTTTACAATGAAGAGAAGGTTATAGCTGAATACTTTTTTTAATTTTTATTCGTCATTGTTTATTCGTTGTTATATTTTTACAATATACTGTGTTATGTTCAAAGTTTAACCAACAATTTAGTTGGTTAAACTTTGAACTAAAATAATGAACCGTATTGAGAATTTGGGTCTTTAAAAATACATAGACGAAGACATAGACAATTTTTTTTGTAGACCCTCTTTCTTCTTTGTACCTAGTCTATAAAATATTCTCAAACCCACAGATCTACTACCTATAGATTTTCAATGAGCGTGGCTAGCTCAGTGCCTCTCGCTTCAACAAGGTGTGTTGCCACATTAAAATGATTTGCTATAAGTTAGGGTAATTTACCTACTATGATGGGTGTGAATCTTCAATGAGTACTTAGGAAACAATACTACCTTTTAAATATTTATATTTTATACACTATCTGCTGCAACCCACGGAGCTACCTGCAATTTTCTGGGAAGAAAAGTACGTTGTCTGTCCTCATGACACACCCCTATCGTCCTGACAAAATTTGACTTAGCCCATGATCTAAGAAAACAAGGTCTAGCAATTTGAGAGTGGTCCCGCAATGACGCCACTGTCCAGTTGCCACTTTATTCAATCAGCTGTTACGTGGTGTATCGTCATCTCTCTCGAACCTGTTGTAAATTGACATCATGACATCATTGCGGGACGCCCACGTAAACATTTTTTCTCGGATTGCTATACCTGGCGGAGTATATTATTATACCATGACTTAGCCATTTCCTCGTAAAAACAGACAGAAAGTTACTTGCGTTTTTATTATAATTATTTGTTAGGATTAGAATATAGTACTAGAAAAAAGGTTGTAAAGTAACCATAGCATGATTTTTTATAATTAATAAAATATAATAAAAAAGTCAGAGTTAAAACGGAACGGGGGTCCCTCATGCAACAAACGTTAAACGTATTTTTGGATTTGTTCTAGTGTAAAAACGGTAATCCGTACAAGCGTCAAATTTAGCGGATTATAGTGAACATAAGTAAAACAACAAATAATAAACACTGGCCAAGTGCGAGTCAGTGACAAATTTCTGTTTACCACTAAGCTAAGCAACGTCGGGCGCGGTCGGTACTTGGATGGGTGACAGCCTGGGAGTGATGTTGTCTTTTTGCACAACTTTTTGTATTTTGTGATTGTAAAGAACTCTCAGCGCGCGAGCCCGACTCGCGCTTGGTCAGTTTAGTTTTTTCATGAATGGAATTATGTATAACATTCCAAATAATTAGATAAATAGACTCTTTAATGTTTACAGTACAAATTTCACAAACAGCGCGTAGCTTTTTGAATCGGTTCGCCGAAATCGCCTTTTGCTTTTCCAGCTTCATAACTGTGGTCTCATTAATATATATTTAATATTAACATTCACCATATTCATATGGGCATAAAAGGGTCGGTATTTTGCACTTCTTGCAATGTGCCAGCTTTTTTCAGCAATGTGACAGGATCAGTTGGAAACCTGCAGAACGAATAATTTATGTTAGTTGCGGTGGGTAATTTCTTTCATAAACTGGCAACATTCATAATTTATTTTCTAAGTGAATAATTTGATAAAATTCATAGAATTAGACCACAAATCGACCTAAAAACTACTAATTATGAATAAAATATTTGCGAATTGATATCCTGAATTTATTTAGGTGATTGTTACAAGCTTTATATGTTTACTTACGTGTGAAATGATATTTCATCGTATTTTCGCTCACTGCGCTTCTTGCAGCCCAAAATGCTACAACCAACCATTGTAAAATATCTTTTACAATTATTTCTCAGAGGAAACACGCATTTATCACATTAAATCACCAAAAAAAGGCAATAAATATAATTCAGACCCGTTTTGTTTGTCACTGATTATTACAGATTTTGACACTTGAGGTACCAAAAACAGGTCACGCCGATAAGGACAACAAAATCTATTTATGTCCTTTTCGTACTTGTGCTGAGCCATATCAAGGTGTCTCTTTCACTAAAATATATTGCCGATCTGGTTGTGTATATCTGTGCTCAAACCGAATTTTCCAATCATAATTTCGCTGGCCTTGCATTTGACAAGGCAACTAATTATTTTTTAAACTCCACTGCACATTTCACTCGCAAAAACATTTGACAGATCCATTGAAACTCGCCATCTTGACCATGAAAAAAACTTGACAATGTCACAGAATAGATAAAAGTTAATCTACAATGTCGTGGTTGAATGGTGTTCCTAGTTTAAACTGATCTAATTAAATCATTGGAATGATCAGGCGGGCTTTCAGTAGCTTTCAAGGCTGGTAAGGAATTAGCACAGACTAGTTGCAGCCGCGGACCGATCCACGGCGCACGCGCTTTCCTTACCGCTACAACCTATTTTGTACACCATAGAGGTTGTATAGGTATTGATTAAAAATATAAATTCAATTATTTACAATAGTTGAATTTCGAATCGATTTTCGAACTCAAGTTTTGATAGTCGACTGCGAATGCTGTTCGATTAAGGGATTTTTTAAAAACCGCGCGCATGTTGTCTTTGCGGTTGCCAGGGTCCCGATTTGATTGCTGCTTTTTTTGACTGTTGTTAATTTGGTGAGTTGTTTTCTAATCTATTTTATTACATCTAGTTACTATCTAGAAGTTTAATACTTGTTTTGTTATGCCGGAAGGCGGACGTAACGGTATCTAACTATCGGATCCTAAAAATATTAAATTAAAAAACGTGTTATAACGGATGTATGGACTACAAAATCAAACTTTCTTTATATAACCGGCTCAATGCAATAACTTTAATTTAATTATACTTCTTCGTAGTTCTCGTCAAGTCGAGCGTATTTCGCGCATTTCTTTTTCTGATAAATAGTTTTGCGTCTGACCGCCACCTCGATGTTGGATCTACGATGGAACACGCTTACCTAAAAGACACCGATTCACTCGTGACTTGAAATAAGAATAAAGTTCTGAGTTTGAAATGAGAATAGAGATTCTTATCCAGAAACTGCCTAAAAAAGTGGTCTGACATTCATATATCAGATTCACCGTAACACTGCGTCTTATGTAAGTTAAGACAAATTCACACCGAGATGGCAGCAACCGCGAGCAATTTAGCGACCATGCAGCCTCCACCGTTACTGTTTTTTTTTAAAGCTACCTGTATTTTTTACATAATAATATTAAAAAACATAACCCTTACTTAATCTATTATATAATAAAACATATATAAAAAAGAATCCCTATTTATTTTGGTCACGCATTAACTTGAGAAAGACTTTACCGAATTCAATCATTTTTTTAAGTTTTAATACATTAGAATAACTACACAAAGAAACCAAGTACATTCGCAAAATTTAAGCCATTCAAATGGTGTCATATATAGCTCCAAAAAAATAAAAAAAATAACTATGACAATTTGCGCGGTGAAATCGTACCACAACAAATCAGAAAAGCAGCTTAAGAGTTATGGTGTGACATTCCACAGGTAATCCATTAATTTTCTTGCTTAAATCGTTTAAAATACCAATCGAAACGTAAGCTACAAAGCGAATTTGTAGCTTACGTTTTGAGAAGGCGTTGTTTGGAAACTTAGCATCTCTGTGTAGTTAATCTAAGTTTAATAATTTGTAGTAGGTTCTTACGGAAAGAAAAATTAAGGAAATTGTGCAGAAATATGGATAATTTAAGGAAACTTAACAATTATTTTAACTTCGCGCGTTTGACAGATCTAAGACAGGACAACGTCTGTCGGGTCAGCTCACTGTGGGTCAGCTAGTAGGTATGTCTTAAAATTTGCTACTTTCAATATTAAAGTCACCATCTGTTATTAAAGTGAATGTTGTTGGTTATTAAGATAATATACTGTTTATATAAATTCTATTATTTACATTAATTACAAAGATAAAAAAAAATTACAAAGTTTACAAAGATTGATTACAAAGCATAGGGATATTATTTACAACTTATCGATAAAACTATTACTACTAAAATATATTTAGTATTTAATATATTTAGTAATAATAGTTATTAAGATATAATTATAGATAACTATTTGTAGGATATTTTGTGGAAGTTGTGACTTGACGCTCAAAACTGTGCATATTTGTACCTGTTGAAATAAAAGACTATGACTAGGTACTCAACGTTTTGGCGCACATGGGAAAAATATCATGTCGCCTCATTGTATTATATTTTTTTACAAAACGTATCGTTTTTGAATTTTTAATGTGTAATTTACGCGCGTTTCAATTCGTGTCGTTTCCAAAACTCCATAGAAGCTTCTTATAAAGTTTCCACTATTTGACTGGGATAGGACTTGAACGTGACCATGAATTACTTTCCTTGACTTTGACTAGACTATGACTAGACTATATTTTAAATAACTTTAAAATATTTAGATACTCGACACTGGCAAAAGCATAAGATATGGCACGCCAAAACCCTCACAGGAAGAAAATAAAAATATAACTTGAGGTTATATATATATACGAAATTAAGTTTTGGCGCCAACGTGTAAAAACATATCGTCGTGATATAACGCGGTGAAACATGTAATTTCGTGTTGTTCCTCTTCTTATCTTCTTGTAAAGTCTCCGCCATTTACTAGGGCATGACTTTGACTTGACCGTGACTTACTTTGCTTGACTCTGACTGTGACTGACTTGTTTGAATACATTTAATCAAACTTGATAATAATTTAATACTTGACACTGACAAATGCACAAGAGTGCTACGCGAAAATCCTCACAGAGCAAAGAATAAAAACTGAGATCATCGAGGATGTGTCCTTAACGACAATGAGTATGCGTCCTTAACCAGTCACGTTTGCGCCTTGGTGGTCCATGGAATGTTTGAAATTACCCAAAACAGTGGCTTTGAGGAGATCGCGCTTAGTTTTATAAAGTTAAATAGCGTCTAGTCTAGAATACATAATTAGGATCGTTAAGACTCCTAAACATAGGTATTTGATGGATATTTCACTATGCTTGTAGTTTTAGCTAAACATTATAGTTGCACACACATTCTGATGCGTGGAAGTCTCGCACTGTTCGATTTGATCGCTTGTTTCTGCCACGCACCTGTAAGTTGTGGAATGGTTTACCACCTTCGGTTTTTCTTCCAAAATATGACCTCAATAGCTTTAAACGAAGAGTTAATAGAGTCGTCAAAGGTAGGAAGCGCACCGCCAAAGCTCAGGGTATTGTAGGTGTCCATATGCGGCGGTGACTAGTTACCATCAAGGAGCCCGTCGCTTGTACGTCTATAACAATTACATAAAAAAATATCTAACATTCCTATACCCAATAATATCGTATATTTTAGGACAACTAGAAAGTTGCTCTAGGGTCTCAACCCTCAAATTAAATCTTAAATAACAAGTTTTGGGGTCCATTAAAATAATGGAAATTTGTTTGCATTGTTGCATTTAAGGTGGTACGTTTCACCAATGGCGGGAAATGTAAATGTCAAACAGTTTTTTAGTATTTGTAGCTAGGCTGGGTAATTATTGTAAAATAACACAGTGCTTGCGCAAATCGTTGGTTGTTCTTTACATTATCATGTACAGCTATTTATCAGTAGCGCACCATATTACTTACATTTGTCAATAAACCGTTTAAAACAGCATAAATTAGTTTATTGACAAATGTAAGTAATAAATTGCATTAGAGACATTAAATAGCTTTACACGATTTTGTAAAAAATTATAGTCAATTTGCGCAAACATCATGATCGCTTATAATAATTACCAGGCCTAGCTACAAAGACAAGAAAACTGCAAGAAAATTACAATAGTTATAATATTGTAATTTGCACGCTTTAAAGGTTGGGTATAGAGCAACTTTATTTGAACTTAAGACCTATCCTGTACCTATATTCTAGAAAATAAATATATTGACTTGATTTGGAATAAATAGAAGTTATTCGATCGTGATAATTAAGTAGTCACAATCGAATTGATAATTAAAATTAATTAAATTAATTATTTTAATTTTTACTGTCCTCAACTATTAATTCACTTTTATTCAATTCATAAAGTAGGTCCCCAACCCCCCACCTTAAAATAAAAATGAACAATTATCATAATAGACGTATGGAAAAGATCACAAACGGAAGTTTTTGAATTCAAAAATAATTATAATTAACCCTGACATTTAAAAACAAAAAATGTTATAAAGTAACTCCGACGAGTAAATAAAAACGTTTTTGGAAAATTAGGCTTGTCTGATGGTTGGATTAATGTAAATTTATAACATTTATCATTCAAAGATTGTCACACATTTTTAAACGAGAATAATTATATGCATAATAATTATATTATTTGAATAAATTTTAGCATCATCTTATATATAAAAGGCGATACATTAAATATACCAATGTGTTTTTTTTTTGTTTTTTCGGGACATTTTTGTACACACGGTCATCTGACCCCAAACTAAGCAAAGCTTGTGATATGGCTGCCAGAGACTGATATACATACATATATAGTTTTAAATACATACTTAAATAGGTATAAACACCCAGATATAGAACAAACACAAATATTCATCACATAAATGTTTGTCCTAGGTGGGAATCAAACCCACGCCCCCAAGCTCAGAAGTCAGGTTCTCTACCAACTAGAACAACGGGCTATCAAGACATTAACATCTGCATGTTACCCGTGTCTCCGCAAAATCAATATTTTGAATTTGAATTTGAATTTGATGTGTGTATTTGTGTATGTATCTTCCCTATGGACTCCAAAACGGCTGGACCTATTTTGACGGGATTTTCACTGGCAGATATCTGATGAAATAAGGAGTAATCCACGTGGGTGAATTTGCCAGCTATTTATTACAAAACAAGGTATATATATTTTTTAGTTTTAAATTGCGCTTTGTATGATGAAATTACGAGGAAGCATGGTGTAAAGTGTAAATTAAGCGTAGGTGATGTGATACAGATGCCTGGTGCTAGTGACATCCTTATTACATTATACAGTACATTGGGGTATATATTTAAGGACCGGCCCAATGGAACCTGTTCAATAATACCAACTCAGTTGTACAGTAGGTACATGCGCGGATACAGCCCTCTGGGATAATGGGTGCAATTCCCCACCTTCTGAATAATTGAAGTACTTACTTAATTTAAACCAATTCCAACACATCCTTTCACATCACTGCCTGAAGAATCGAGAATCGTTATTACCATTCGATCAAAAAATATCGAAGTTATTAACTCATCTCTAACCTACCTAAACTGTATTAACTAACTGAACTTTAATAAAAAGTTTATATATATTTTTTTATGAAAAGGCTTGTTAAGACCAAAGAGCTGAACTAATTTTTACCACCAATTTTTCAATTACAAGACAAAGGAAGCAATACGTCCGGATGGACACATCATGATGTCTACATCTATGTCCCTATAACTTATTTAACACAACCTCTTTCAAAATAGATAAGTTTGTATATAGGTATATGTTAGCAAGTAGGAACATAATAATATGTAAATTATAAAGTCTATGTAGGCAATAAAATAATTATGTTAATTGAAACTATTAACCATCCGGTTTTAGGACGAGATAATCGAGATACTTACGTACGTTGGAAGGTATTTTTAGGATTCTACTCTTGTTTTACTCGCAGTACCGTTTTTATTGTAACAAGTTATATGGGGCAGGAGGTATACCTATTACCTACATTCTTGGTCGAGACTTCTGTGTCTAATTATATTGTTTCATCGTTGCCGCATGCCCCCATGCTGCATTCTATTTTTCTTCATTTCCAGAAGTATATTTAATAAGTGCCTTATTTACTAATTTCCTTGTAAATACACGGTATTATTACATACAAATTATACATTTCTATATAGTAAACAGTATAGTAATTATGCGCACTGGTTTTAATAGGGAAAAAAACTTTGGCTTTCCGGAATGAATACCTATATTATACGTCTGTTTCTACTATTTTCTTACTAAACTTCATCGAGATATTTTTTAATAATAGGCTTGCCCTTGACCGCCAGCATGCTATCTACGATAGAGCACGCTTGTCTAGAAGAAAATGATTCACTCTTGAATTGAAGACATAAATATTGTAACTACCCCATTCAGACAGCGCATTAGACAGATAGCTGTTCGCACAATAAAAGTGGAATCAAAGCGCTTCATACGGGTTTTTGGGACATCAACCATGAAACGATGTCGCCTTTTCGTGCCCACTCCGGCAGTCCGATAGAAAGATGGGCAAGAGGGAATTAGATAATGCAGAGCCGATGCACACTCTCCGAAATGTATGCGATAGACTAGCAACTCGAAGTTTAATCCCAAAAGAGGCAGAAGAAGTTGCTTCTACCTTTGTAATATTAGCGTTATAAGACTACTTACTTATATTACCTACTACCGAAAATATAATGGAAAATCACCCGATTTCCAAAATAATTTGTCATACACCAGTGGTTAATTAGTCGGTCAAGGCTCGTCAGACAGCAAGTTCCTGTAAGTAAGAAGGCAAGATCACATTTGAATGAGAAAATTAACATTCCGGTGCACCAAGGCCTTTCGGCCCATCGAGGTTCCGTAGGCCAGTGATACATTATTCTTAAATTATACCACATACCTGTTACAAACGTTTTTCACGCCACCTGCTCGACAATGTCCAATTACATATCATGCAACCCCAATTTAAAGTAAAGCGTTATCTCTTAACGGATATAAAGTTGTATGAAACTCCCTAGGGAATAAAGTAATTTGAATTTGGAACCTCAAATTCGTGTGGAAACGAGTGGAAAACTCTAATAAAAAAATGCCCATATGGCATTGTAAAGAGGTTTGTTCGAAAATCGAACTGGCCACCATAAGCTGACTAAAAAAAAAAAGGTCCGTTTACAAAGAATGTCAAACAAAAGACGGTGTTTGGTTCTGTGATTTTCAGTTAAACGGGGCTTTTTATTGTCTCGCAGAAGGTGTGAAAAGTAGAGTATGCTCCTCTGGAATAAAGCCTGTCTTCGTCTTGAGTAGCTTGAACCCCTCGCTTAACTCAGGACTCTATATAACTCCCTCACTACGCTCGGGAGTTACCTCTAGAGTCCCTTTACGCTCACGTTCAATATGCCGCCCGCGACGTAAAACACTGCTTTATTCCCTTAGTACATAATCTACTATTAAATTCAAATTCAAAAATCTAAGACCACTAGCACAAAAGGAGTTCATGTTTCGGACGTGTACTGATAAGGAACAAAGAACGAGTTTTAGATTTACTGCTCAAGATACGCATTACTTCATCAAGGCACGTAAAACGACGTTGAAGACGGCATGGTACAAAATTACGTACCTAAACTCAATCTAAGCAATTTGCTCTGACAGCTGTAATAACATTGTAAAAAGTTAAATGAAAATACGAATTCTGATCACTTCCGCTAGGTTTTTGAACGTAAGACTGTATAGACTGTATTTAAAACTATATAATATGTATGTATATCAGTCCCTGGCAGCCATATCACAAGCTTTGCTTAGTCTGGGGTCAGATGACCATCTGTGAAAAAATGACCCGAATATTATTTATTTGTTTATTTATTTATAGTTACACTGACTGACTGTGTAGTTGATATCTATACTAATATTATAAAGAGGAAAGATTTGTATGTAAGTATGTTTGTAACGAACTGGCCCAAAAAGTACTGGATCGATTTTAAAAATTCTTTCACTGTTGGGAAGCTACACTATCCCCGGGTGACATAGGCTATCTATACCCGTGCGAAACTGAGGCGGACCGCTAGTCTGATATACTCCAGTGATACTAGATGGACCGACGACATTGTGAGAGTCGCTGACATCCAGTGGATGCAAAAGGCAGGCTGTCGTTCAGTGTGGAGGTTAAAGGAGGAGGCCTATGCTCAGCAGTGGACGTCTTCTGGCTGATGGTGATGATGATGATACTCCAGTGAAAATTTATAAGAAAATGTTTTCATTCGTGTTTTTACAATGTTATTGCAACTGTCAGAGCAAATAAGTGCTTCATCATCAGCCAAAGACGTCCTCTGCTTAACATAATAGAGTTAAAAGGGTCCTTAAGGGTCGGCAACGTATTTGTGATGCCTCTGGTGTTACAAGTATCCATAGGCGACGGTGACTGCTTACCATCAGGCGGCCCGTCTGCTTTTTTGCCACCTTTGGCATTAAAAAAACACATAGGCCTCCCCCTTAGAACTCCGCAGTGAGCGACAGCCTGCCATCAGCATCCACTGCCCGCGACAAAAATTCTTGGAGCGATATTATAAAAAAAAATAGATTTTGTCTCAATTTTGCGTGTGACAAATTATTTATTTTTAACCGACTTCAGAAGGTTCCTAATTCGGTCAGTTTCCAGCCGTGGACGTCCTATAACTGAAATGATGAAGATGATGATGATGAATGTCAAATAATAATATTTACAAGCTTGCGATAAATTATGATAATGTACCTTCCAGTAATTGTCGACGATGCGGGTTTTAATTTAATTGCTTGTTTTGTTTGTATTTTGTCATCAATGCCATTTGGCTTCCTTATTTGACAGTGAGTTTGGTATTATTGCGAATTTGACCTTATTACTAGCGGTTATTGCGAGGTGTGAAGGTTTGTTATGGCCTCAGATCAGATGAACAAGAGAGATATGCCGTGGTACAATTATTGTTCGTGTTCCAAATGTCTTCGTTTTTCACGCACTTTTTTCAATTTACTGCTAACAGTTTGACCCAAAAACTGTGAGTATTGCACACATAAAAAAAAAATCACGTATCTATGCTTAGAAACTTTCAGGGACAACAATGAACTAACACAATAGCCCACATGAAAAAATAAAACCGGCCAAGAGCGAGTCAGGCTGGTGCACTGAGGGTTCCGTACAACAATAAAATTCAATAACGAAATTACTAGTTATAACTTGGTAATGAACCGAAACTTGTCACCGACTCGCACTTGATAGCCCGTTGGTCAAGTTGGTAGTGAACCTACCTTCTGAGCTTGGGGGCGTGGGTTCGATTCCCACCTAGGACAAACATTTATGTGATGAACATCTGTGTTTGTTCTATATCTGGATGTTAATATCTATTTAAGTATGTATTTAAAACTATATATGTATGTTTATCAGTCTCTGGCAGATATATCACAAGCTTTGCTTAGTTTGGGGTCAGATGACCGTGTGTGAAAAATGTCCCAAAAATATTTATATTTATTTTATTTATTTACTTGGCCATTAATTATATAGATAACGCCGTTAGAAAGATACAGCCGTTAATAGTTAGGACAGACGGACAGGCAGACAGACAGACATCGTTGGCTTAGTAATAGGGTCCGATTTTTTCCCTTTGGGTACGGAACTCTAATAAGCAAAAAAGGGCGGCAAGACCGTCGATAGGGTGTGTTCGACTAAAGACATCAAGCTTGATATTGGCCAGATGTGTTCGTACCCACCACGTCACCTTACAATATCTCTTTGTTTGTCTGATCTAAGGTTATGACATAACTTGTAAGTCAATTGGCCATAGTTCTGGTTGAACTATATTTTAAATATTAGCAGCATTTATTATTTATATTCGATAGCCCAGTCCAGTTGGTAGTGAACCTACCTTCTAAGCTTGGGGGCGTGGGTTCGATTCCCACCTAGGACAAACATTTATGTGATGAACATTTGTGTTTGTTCTATATCTGGTGTTAATGTTCATGCCTGATATAATTTATGTTGAACTTATAAATTATATCTTGCATGAATTTAAATTTTTATAATCTATTGTAAAAATTCTAATATTATATAATAAGATAGCATAAGTTGCATATTATGATAACCAAATAAATAAATATATTTATTTAAAAAAACAACAATTTAAACATGCATTTAAAACTATATAAATAAGTATGTATATAAGTCTCTGGCAGCCATATCACAAGCTTTGCTTAGTTTAGGGTCAGATGACCGTGTGTGCAAAAAGTCCCGAATATTTATTTATTTTTATTTATAGTTTAAAACAGTTTTAAAGTATCACGGGTTTTTTGTTGTTGTTTTTTCTTACAATGACTTCCTTTTGAATTAGTAAACCCGTTCTGTGTAACTCTGTAGATTACCAAGTACAATCTGGACCCTTAAAAAGAAAAATGTGTTCTATTTAAATCTATACTTAATAATATTATAAAGAGGAAAGATTTGTATGTAAGTATGTTTGTAACGAATTGGCTCAAAAAGTACTGGACAGATTTGAAAAATTCTTTCACTGTTGGGAATCTACACTATCCCCGAGTGACATAGGCTATAATCTATACCCGTGCGAAGCCGGGGCGGACCGCTAGTGTTCTATATAAATGAATGATATTAAAAAAAACTTAAAAATCACTAATCTGTGGTCAGTCGTTTAAACGATAAAACATTTATAGGCACAAACAAAAACACTTACTTAAACCACCCACACAGCTATTGACGTGTCACGAATACGCAGGCAAGGAGGTACTTAGTACCTATGTAGGTAGATCTATGAATAAATTGATCATAATCATGTCACAACAATATTATTCACGGCGTGGTTTCTCAAACACTATCAATATATTGTGAATTTATGGCCATCAATTTTTTGTTTTCTGGTACACCAAAAACCCGCCGCCGAGTAGGCGAATTCATAATATTATTATTCTTCGTCGAGGGTGCCATCCAGTGTTCTCTATCCCCCCAGGGCGAACTATTGCTCACGGCCAATCCCCTATACAGCACACTCTCACTGCGTTTAATCGCCTCCTGGCCAGCGACACTCGATTTCAATCGTAATTTGGGATTGGGATTGAAAACATGCCATTTGGTACTCTTGAATTCTAAACTAGCGCACGATTGGAACCGATAATGGTGGAATTTTATGGAACTAAATAAAATCGACTCAACTCGACGCTACCCTCTTTTTCGGTACTCTTGACGCGATTTTGACGTCGACAGATTGAATTGGAATAGAGTTTGCGGTAGAAACTACACAGTTTTCAAAAGCTGACTTTTTTGCGTTCGAGTTTGTTGTTACCAGTGATTAACAAAGAAAAAATGGCACGTTTGGCGCTCAAGTTTCGTATTTTGGACAATGCTCATATAGTAGACCTAAGGCAAAGGCAAAACATGAGAAGAATGGCGCGCTATGGTAGCGCTAGTCTGCCTCTGCTGAGCTGAGGAGGGGAGGTGCTCGCCTGGTCCAAGAACTATGGGTAGCACGGCGTCTTCATCATTCATCATCATTTCATCCATAGGACGTCCACTGCTGGACATAGGCCTTCTCCATCGATCTCCAAAAGGGCCAGTTGGAAGCGGCTTGCATCCAGCATTTCCCTGCGGTCTGTTTTAGGTCGTTTGTCCATCTTGTGAGTGGACGTCCTACGCTGCGTTTCTCGGTCCGTGGTCTCCATTCCAGAACCTTTCGGCCCCATCGGCTATCTATCTGGACCTACCTAGTTCGACTGTTTGTCCTAGGTAGACGTACGCGTCAACAGCTTCAAGAACTGAGTTCCCAACTGATACTGGGCCATAATTCAATCTAATTTGTATAATATGTAGCTATTTTAGTTTGTGTTAATACAATAAAAAGCTTTTATTACAATCAAAATGTTTATTTTACATTCATAAATAAGCAAAAACTTTTTAAACAAGCTTTTTTGTATTCTTCTCAGCAAACCCTTTCATTTGATGCCGATATCACGATCTTCCATTAGGAAATCAGCAAGAGCCTCCAGCTGTTGGTAGGTTGGCTTACTCATTAGTACCTGATAATAAAAATGAAACATTTATTAAACATTTGCTGGGATTCTTAGAATATGGAAAAGTTACAAACTTACCTTGATCTTGGCCTTCTATAATTTACTAGCTTGACACTGGTTTAAGTTTTATTGTATCGTATATTGTATATTATTATATAAAGCTTCCGTGAAAAATTATCTAGCTGATGCTGATGGTGAAAACCGCATCAAAATCCGTTGCGTGGTTTAGGAGGAGTTAGCTATTACACAGACACAGCAGACGCGGAAAGCGACTTTATTTTATACTATGTAGTTAGGCCAAAATTACGTTTGAATAAACTGTGCAAATAAAATATTTATATATTTTGAAATGAAACCACAACAAAGTTTGAATCTTTGAATGAAAAATTGTGAGGTTTTTTTTTTTGTTTTTGCCCATAGCTGAGCAGGCTGAAGCCATTAAGACCATACCGCCTCATCTTCTGTATTTTACTAACGCTTTTCATTAACTTTGTTGACTAAAAATCATAACACATGATAGATATATGGAAAATAATAATAATTAGTTAAAAATGTTGGAATAATAAGGACATTGCAAGGTAATTTCAAATTATATCTTTTGTTGCGTTATGTATGGCCACACCTACATAGTGTTGTTCTTCTTTGAGTCACAATGATAAGTCGATCGAGTACCCGATTTCAATTTCAATCTCGATTGTGTTCAAGAGTGCCAAATAACTGTTTATTGGGATTGAAACTGATTGGGATTAGAATTTGATTGAGATTGGAACTGGATTCAAGAGTTGAATGAGCCCGAATGTGATGTGTTTGCCGATGAATGGAAGAGTGTTTTGTTGATGTGTCTGGAGTACTGCGAGGAGAAGGTGCGCAAGGTGAAAGATACAGAATCGGATATTGACTTTTTGTATTAATGGCTCTGTGATATTTAATATGACTTATGTTTATAACTTTAATGACAATTATTTTTAATTTATTTTGTTTATAGTCTGTAAGTAGTTTTACTTATTAATCTTGACATTGTGAATACATTATTATTTTAATTCATTTATTTTGACAATTATTGTGTGATATTTAATTTAATTTATATAATTTAACATGAATTTTTAACTAATGTAATTGGTGTTTACCGTTTTAGTTAATAAACAATAGTAATAATAACGACAACAAACTAGTCGTCTTAGATTACACTGCTACAATAAAATCGTCAGGAAACTGATATGTCCAAGAACCTCAAAAGTTCAAAGATATTATGACATTCACTAACATGCACTGGACCAGGTGGGTTAGGGCCCATCCACTCTCTCTCCCTCTCTCTCTCTCTCTCTCTCTCTCTCTAAGTAAACGCCTGTGTCCCAGCAGTGATACATAATTGTGATGATCATAGGCTGCTAAGTAGCTAGTGGATATCCCGAGATTTCACCCACATGAGGAATTCCACAGGAACCGTATACTTTTCTGGGTTCAAAGGTTTCCAATGTCACTCTCCGGCCTTTAAACTATACAAAAAATCACGACGATTTTGTTGCTCTATTGCTGTGTGAAAGAACGATAAACAAAGACACGTATAATGATAGTAGAAATACAGAAATACAGAAATGTTTATTTTGTGATAATGAAATTTAAGGACAAACACAATTATTCAAATATGAGTGCGTACATTATCACAAAAACCGGCCCCAACTCAGCATGTTGCTGGTTGTACACAACCAGCGCTGGTATTCTGTTGGGCCCGGCAAGTGACGTCACGCTCAATACCTGTGCGTGCGCGCGCATACAAATACATATAATAAAATATATATACAAATCGAATAATAAACACTAGAACAACAATTTTATACAGAACAACAATAACATACAGAAAAACAATTATGTACAAAACCAGAATTACATACTGGCCCACGATCAGAGACAGACAAATATATGGAGTTGGAGCCTAATACTAAATTGCACTGGTGTCATTTTTTTGACTTCCCTCGCCTTTTTGATGCATAAAAATAAAAATCTTTAGTTTATTTCTGAAGCCAATACTTTGCAGGTTCCTTATAGGCGGCGGAATATTATTCCAACACTTTGTAGTATTAGGGAAGGGGATAGAGATTCCTGTAGAATTCTTATCCCCTTTTTGGTTATAAGCTAGGAGTGTACCTACCTACTATGCTGAAAGGTCTTTATACTCAATATAACGTAGTTATAGTAGTTATTCTCATTTCTGGAAATAAGAATAACTACTAGAATAACCCTGAAATCGCGAAAAAGCAGCTGTTTCATAGAAAAACATTACACTCGAGAAAATGTTAAGAAAAACTTATATTTTTGGGGGTTCTATTTACAAAAAAAAATTGTCTTGGTGTGTATATCAAGTCCAGCGTGCTCTAAATCTGTGCTAGCTAACCTAGACGAAGCTTGCAGCGAAACAAGTTCCCGTTCCAACGACCTTTATTTCTAAGCCTAATGTTCTTTGTTCCGCGTGAAAGTTAAACCAAAACCTTTGTTCCGGTTCCCTTTAATTAACTCGCCTTGTTTATTAAAATGGAAATTGGGAAGGCTCGGGACATCCGTTCATACCTTTTGATTGCGTTGACTTACAACTTTTATTTTTTTACAGCTGAAAGAAACCGTAGACCCAAGTATTTAGTATACATTCTAACTTGATACCTTTACGCGTTCTTGAGAAAAAGGGTCTTGACAGACGGACAGACGGTCAGACAGACGGACGGACAGACGGACAACGAAGTGATTCTATAAGGGTTCCGTTTTTCCTTTTGGGGTACGGAACCCTAAAAACAGCAGAAGTTCAAAGCTTACAAGATTTTTTTAAATGTGCGTAATTTAACCAACATTTTTTCATATCTGCAGGGCCCTGATTCCGTTACTTTAACACGCAAGTAACGCGCCGCGCTCTTAAAATTTGGACTCTATTCCCTAGAAATAAAGACCAACTTTTAGAAGTATACTTAACACGGCGCGTTACGTGCGTTTTTGTAGTTACAGAATCAGTGCCCTGGTTGGTATTTAAACGCGTTCCAACCATTTATTTGCTCTGACAGCTGCAATAACGTTGTAAAAAAGCTACGAATAAAAACATTTCCTTTTTAAGTTATATGATTATTTATTATATGATTATTTTCGTGATATTTACCGTGGTAAGGTTGTGGAATGAGATCCCGATATTTCGGCGCAGTAACACGCACCGTGTTCACGGGAAGACTGAAGAATGCGGGTGGTTGGTCGAACAGTTAAAAAGTTAGGTGCAGACATAACGATCTACCCTCTTACTTAGTCTATGTCTTTTGCTACGGTTATCACTGGAACTCGAACTCGAACCTAAGTCCCGACAAAACACACTCACTCTTTTTCTTTTAATATTTCACTGAAGTATACCGGGTACTTGTTAAATATTACGTTTAAAAATCTATCGAAAGTGATCAGAGTTCGTGGTTTTCATTCTGATTTTTTCACAATGTTATTTGCAGCTGTCAGAGCAAATACTTGCTTGGACCCAGTTCAGAGCAATACCAGCAATACACTATTGATATCACTAATTTACAAAGACAATCGATGTAGCAGAATTATGCACGAAAAAAAGTCACCCTTTTTTTATTATTTACATAAAAGAATACTGACAAAGTAATTTAAAAATTACTTACCTACTTATTTGCTTGCATTAATTGTAGAACTATGCAGATATTAACTTAAGGCCGCGCTCACCGTCCAAGGCCACAGATCTTTAGCATATTATTAACATCTTAAATGTTAGAAAAAGTATGTATGAATAAAAAAAAGAATTTAAAAAAAAAAATGCGTATTCTTTCTGAAACATTGCAAATGTTTTAATCTCCTCCGCCACCTTATAAGATATCAACACGAAAATTTCTGCATTCGCAATGTTATTCTACAGATAATATCGGGCATTTTTGTTTTTATAAATACCCGCGTGATTTTTTTATCATCAAAAATTTTGAAATGAATATGAGAGAAGAGCAAAAATGTTGAAAATGAGCTCTGACCGGTGAGCGCGACCTTAATAGTTAGTATGGTTTTACTCTACTATTGGTTCGGTCTTCAGTTTAACATCTTTAGCTTAACCTTTTTTGATCAAGTATATTTAACCTTGATAAAAAAGGTTAAATACTGCTAATCAGAACTTTTACGCTGATCTAATGATTGTAAACGATTAATAAAGTGACTCCTATCAATAGCAAACAACTAAGGATCACAATCTCTTGGCATGTCTCGTTTTAATTAAAAAGGTGTGAATACCTTTTTAATTAATAGATGAGTTTTGTCTGAAGTTGGCATTTAGCCTTAATTTATCACTAGGTACAATCAGCGTCAAACGTGATCATTTTAACCGACTGCCCAGAAGCACAGTTATGTGTATCGGTTGTCTATATGTTTGTCTGTCTGTACCTCTATGAAAGTGACTCTTCTAAGTAGATTTTATTGCGATTCCAGTTTGACGTACGTCTAGAATAGTCGTCTTTGTCTCTAAAATAACATACTGGTCTACGCGAAAAGGGTGTACTAAGGCGAAAGAGTTCGATAGTATTCATGATAATGAACAACTTTTACTATGTGAGCAACCCCGAAATCGCGAAAAAAATTCAGTTGTTCCATAGAAAACGGTCATCAGCATTCGACAAATTGTAGCTAAAATTGTTTTTGCGATGTCAAGGTTGGACTCATCGTAAAGGTTCTGAATGGACCTGCTTCGGCTTAGTACACCCTTTCGGCGTAACCCTGTATATTACAATTCGGAGAAGAGTTTCTTGTTTTCTTTAAACTTATAATGAAATACATAAAAATGACAAGCGAACGAAATTCTGAAAAAAAAACTGGAATTCCTATCCTATTAAGTATTATCCTAAAATATCCTATTAAGTTTTCAAGAATGCTTTCTGGCGGCTTAAACTCTAACATTAAAGTCGCTCAGCGAGCTATAGAGAAAGCTATGCTCGGAGTTTCTATATGGGACAAAATTCGGAACGAAGTGATTCGACATAGAACCAAAGTTGCCGACATAGCTCAAAGGATATAAGCTGAAGTGGCAGTAGGCTGGCCACATTGCCCGAAGAACCGATAACCGATGGGGTAGACGAGTTCTGGAGTGGAGACCACGTTTAGGCAAACGTAGTGTAGGACACCCTGTTGCCAGGTGGAATGACGACCTGCGTAAAACGGCGGGTAAATACTGGATGCAAAGAACTGCCGACCGAGCTCAGTGGCGTGCGTTAGGAGAGGTCTATGTCCAGCAGTGGACAGTTAAAGGCTGATGATGATGAGATCTTTTTCAGACCAGGTGTTAAAAATTATATCGATTTATCGTTTTTGTGTAAATCAATAGCTTGTTTTATTAAACACTAGCGGTCCGCCCCAGCTTCGCACGGGTATAGATTATAGCCTATGTCACCCGGGGAAAGTGTAGCTTCCCAACAGTGATAGAATTTTTTAAATCGGTTCAGTAGTTTCGGAGCCTATTCAATGCAAACAAACAAACAATCAAATCTTTCCTCTTACAATATTAGTATAGATTGAATTCTAAAGTCATTAACTATTTCGAAGAACAAAGTTTCCTCAAGCAAATATCTTTTGATATAGAGTTGAAATAAAATTATTCTGTAGGACCAAACGTCTTTCACAATTATATTGTGGCACGCTCATCTGTGGTCGCCCTATTGTGACTATTATTTTTTATCTGTGCTAGGCATGCCACAAGCATGCCAAGGCTAGCTCACGGCAATGACCTAGGCTAGGGAATGAGCTAGGCTAGCTCATCGCGCCCTATAAAACCTTTGTACCTACAGCCAGTAATTAGTTGATCGCGCTGAAAATTATGGTCTTTTAATTTCATTAGCGAACGTGATTAACTGATTACGCTACTTCTTGTTTTTTAGGGATCCGTACTCAAAGGGTAAAAACGGGACCCTATTACTAAGCCTACGATGTCTGTCTCTGTATGTCTGTCCGTCTGTCCTACCTTTAAACGGCTGTATCTTTCGAACCGTTGATACCGTAGATAGCCAGTTGAAATTTTCACAGAATATGTAATGTTATGGCAGATTAACTATCAAATAATAAAAAAGTCAAAAAGTTAAAACTAAAGGGGGGTCCCCATACAACAAACGTATTTTTGTATTAGCTCTAATGTAAAAACGGTAATATTTACAAGTGTCAAACTTGGCATGATTATAGTAGGTAGTACGAGTACGTACTCTAAAGTATAGAAAAATTAATAAATAATGGCCAAGTCCGAGTCGCGGGCAACGGCTGGTAGATCCAAGTTGCGAGAAAACATTTCCTACAACGTATCCTACTATTAGGTATACAGCGATGGTGGCCGAGCGGTAGCAAGTGCGCTTTAAAATCTGACGGCACTTGGTTCGACCCCCGCCCCAAAAATGACTTTTTTAGTACTTAAGTAATTGTGTGCAGTTTCAATACCATCGCTCAAAAACAGTGAATGAAAACTTCGTGAGGAAACCGGTAATGCAAGAACTTCAAAAAACTTCAAAGACATATTACATTCACCAACGTGCACTGGGCCAGCATTATAGATTAGAGCCCACCCCTCTCTCAGAGAAAAGGCTTTAGTCCCAGCAGTGGGAACATGATATGCTGATAATGATGACTAATATATAAAGTACGTACCAAGGCAACATAAACAATATGCAATAAAATAAGTGCCTTCATAATAATTTGATTGACAGGCAGCTGCGTTCCACGCGTCAACTGACCTATTTATCCAGCGAGGCTTCTAATGTCAGCTCCATGTTACAACTGGTCGCTATTCTGTGACTATTCACGCAGTTTGTAAAGCTATTTAGCTATTACGGTGATGACGGGGAAAATAGTAAAAAAGGGGTTTTCTGTAAAGTTGGTATACGGACGATAATTGTACGTGATAACGCTTAGACCGACCGTGCTTCTCTATCGCTTGCTACGCGCTCTTGCTTGAACACGCGGCTCAGGCGGAACGTGACCGTGACAATATTTCGTGCGTGCAGCCGGCGTTCATCTATTTATAAGACGTTATCATGTCATAAAAATGTAAAAAAAATACTACGTCATAGGCTCCTTCTCTGATTACCTGTCACTTTTCGGCTATGGTAAAAAAGTCACCCACAATTTACGTGTGAAACTTACAGCGGAAACTATTTGGTCTACGCGTCGCGGGCATCCAGTACATGCAGAATAATTCAGTGTGGAGTTCTAAGGTGAAGGCCTATGTTCAGCAGTGGACGTCTTCTGGCTGATGATGATGATGATGATGTATATTTTGGCCGCCGTGATTCAAATACTCAAGCACATCTTTTGGTCCTAGTTTTTAATTTTCAAGATTAACAATTCTCCAAAATACGTAGAAGCGTAGAAGAAAGTAGAAGATACGTAGAGCCGCTACGACGTAGATGGTCTACGGTTTCCAAAAACAAAGAAAATATTGCATAATAATACTTAAAGTCTCACAAATAAATTAAATACCTAAGCACAAGTGCGACGTCAGTTTAAGTCTTTGAGAAAGGAAGAGTAATTACGTCATTGGTTTAAGTGCATAGCCGTCGCCGTCGAACAATTTTAAGAGCATGACCGCAAAAGCTTGTCGTTTTGCGTAATTGGGCAAAACCACAATGGCGACAGGAAAAATCAATCGGTAAATCCCAGTACAATAATTGAATGGAATAATTCTTTGATTCAAGAGTTATTAAAGTTCACCAGGAAGTATTTTGAAACCTGTACTTACACATTTGCACATATGTTTTACCTGATAAACAAGTCCAATACTTGTCGCGCAGGTAAAAATTACAACTAAATAGATCAGTAAGGCTAACCACAAAGCATCAGGTACATACGTGGTACATAATCAAAAGTTCAAATAGATAAAAAAAAAAAAAAGTTTATTTTTATTTTTGTTTGTAAAAAGCAAGTCAGAGACGCCAGAATATACGTATCAGAAGACGTTTTTCTTGCCTCATACAAAACTGGAATGAGCTACCTTCCGCGGTGTTTCCGAGAAGCTATAACGTCGGGTTCTTCAAAGGAGAGTTAATAGCCCGGAGATCCCGTTGTTGTGATGCCTCTGGTGTTACAAGTATCCATAGGTGACGGTGACTTTTAAATTAGAATTAAATCATATTTCACTATATACAGGGAAAATAAAATTCTTAGAGATAACCAGTTATTTCGGAGGGGGAAATAAAAGCGGCCAAGCGCGATTCGGGTTCGCTCACTGAGGGTTCCGTACCACAACGTAAATTGTTAACAAGTAAAATGAAAAAAAACTAGTTCAAAAAGACATCACGCCCATGCAGGCGGTCACCCAAGTACCGACCGCGCCCGATGTTGCTTCGACTTCGGCGATCGCACGAGAACCGGTGGTGAATAGAAATTTGTCACCGACTCGCACTTGGCCAGTATTTATTATTTGTTTAGTGTATGTACAATAATTATGCCCAGTTTGACGCTTGTACGTATTACCATTTTAACACTAGAGCACAATTATACATCAATACATTTGTTGTATGGTCCCTTTAGTTTTAACTTTTTGACTTTATTATTATTTCTTAGTTAATGCGCCGTAACATTACATATCCTGTGAAAATTTAAACTGGCTGTCCATTACGGTTCGAAAGATACAACCGTTTAAAACTAGGACAGATGGACAGACAATAAGCTTAGCAATAGGGTCTCATTTACACCATTTGCGTACGGAACCCTGGAAACTTGACAGATAACTAGTAATTTAATCTCGGTTATCTACACGGAGCAAGCCAATTTAAGATCTCTGCCAACAGAGAGGGGGCAAATTGCATTTTGCTCCCGCTGCTTAGGATAATAAAGGCAATTTTTCTACTGGTCAACTGACAAAATAGATCTTACAAGCTTACCGGGAATGGTGATCCATGCCTATGGACACACCGGAACGAATGTACAATGTATTTGTCACCTTCAAGGTTATTCAATAAATTGCTAATGATGACTTTCACTTTACGAGCTGCAAAAAGTAAATTATCATGGTGACAAAAAGCTATGAGGAGGAAAATAAGGCTTAACTATAAATAGATCGGGATTTTACCATTATAGTCCTTCAACCAAAGTAAAATGAGTGGACGGGCCATAACCATTGATCTTGTTCAGTAAAAACGAGTCAAAACCGTCGGACATATACTCCTCAACACCTAATTATAACCATGTACAGAACAACTTTGTTTTAACAGAACTGTAAAAAAAAATAGGTAGCGGTTTTTTGTTGTGTATTTACACTTCGGGAAAGCACACAAAGGCATCATTTTGTCAGATTTTTCGTTATCATGTAACAATAGTCTCCACTAGTAGTGGTGGTGGTGGTGGTATAGTAGTGTTGCACTTCCTACGGCTAGAGTAGAGACCGACTGAAACGAAGTGAGCCCTGGCGCTCATTTTGTAATCATCAAAAATGCGCTTCTTCTGAGCCCGTCCTTTCATTTTATTTTGGTCGAAGTCTGTGAATAGAAAATAACTTTAGATTATTATGTTTTCTTTTTTTTAGATAATAAAAATTATGTGACATATTTAAAAAAGAACACATTCACTCATTATAAAGATACCTACATATAGTGCGAACTTATTTGCTAGACTGGAACTAAAACAATAGATAATTTTCCGCAACACAATAATTTAATAAATATTTTAAGTATATTTAAATTTAAAGTAGGTTGAAATATTTTAAAATAAAATTGTATAAAAACATCGTCCTTCCGCAGTTTTTATCAAGTTTAAATAAGGATAATTAATGCATCATTATAACAATGGACGGAGTCCTTATTAAGTATATTGTTTTATAATTTATTCACGTACCCATATAAAATACCAGATTTTTATGTAAACATATATTTTAACTTCTTACCTACGCCATCAATAAAAAACAATTATCAAAACACAACAACTACAAATATCACAAAAACTATAACAATTTTTTTAATCCGCGATCTGATAAACTCACGCCCGTAACAATTCGCTCTACCGTAAAATATGATATTCAATAGTTGTTTTTTTTTTATAGTAGTTAATCATGCAATCTTGGCCTAGAAGTGCTGAATACATCTTTGGGAGGTCGTCATTGCCTACTGAATAAATACAATGGGGAATCTGCACCAGCACGTACCAGTACGAGAAAAAAAAACGTCATTGGAGAACAAATACTTCTTGGTACCAATTAGTTTTTAACTTCTATCGGGAAATGGAAAGGAGTGCAGTTAATATAAACAGATAAACGCACGCATCATCATTATCATAACCAGCCTTTTAACAGTCCACTGCTGGACCTTTAGCCTACCCCCGAAAGGGTGATTGGGCCATATCCACCACGCTGGCCCAGTGCCGGTTGGTGGATTCACATACGCCATTGAATTTCTTCTCCGTACGTATGCAGGTTTCCTCACGATGTTTTCCTTCACCGAAAATCCAGTGGTATGAAAAACACACGCGGTCTTATTCAATTAATAAGTTTGTTTTTGCTAAAATGTGCTTTGTAAAACACTGTTCTCTACAATTACAATAAGCACTGAATTAAATTGATAACCTTTACCAACAACAACATTCACTAGCTACTTACTCAGTATTACACGGAACTGGGGTGCTGAGCCGAAAGGAGGTCATTGTACTCGTTATTATGAATTAGGTACTTTTACTATGGGACCAACCTTGAAATGACAAAAAATATCAGCAGTTCCATTATCTATTAAACAGCTGATTTATGTTTTGGCGATTTTAGTGTTGATCCCATTGTAAAAGTATCTATGCTTTAAAGATAAAGATCATTTATTTGCAAACAGCATGAGAATTTTTGTGCATTTTCATGCACAAAAGATGTTAAAATAAACAA
Source organism: Agriopis aurantiaria (assembly GCA_914767915.1). Lineage (NCBI taxonomy): Eukaryota > Metazoa > Arthropoda > Insecta > Lepidoptera > Geometridae > Agriopis > Agriopis aurantiaria. The sequence continues at coordinate 12,396,761 of OU612002.1, read as the reverse complement.
AAATAGTACTAAATCACGTTGTGCCGGTCAGGCGTACAAATGCCAGAGTGATGGCACTATGCTCGTAACACTAATGTTTTAGTATTAATCATCACTAAATTAACAATGTCATACAGATAAAATGTTGAAAAGAAAAAAAATCTATAATTCAAAATAAAATACCTATGTTAAGTCAAAAATAATAATAAATTACAATTCGTCATTTAAAAAATCATCACTTTTTTAAAAAGCATTTCTGTTGCAACAGTGCTTTTAATTTATTCTTAAATAAGTGAGTATTAAGATTTCTTATTGGCCTTATCTTATTGGTATCTTATTGTAGATAAGAGGTCCCATGCACACTACACTGTTTTGCCTCAGGGTTGTCTTTCCTGTACGCGCCGTCTGTCTTGGTCGCGTCGATTTCTTATTACAGTGTCAGATAGTGTGAGGAATCGATCTCGGTGTGCTTTCACAAATACTTTGTAACTGTGCTTTGTCTAAAATAGGATGATAATTTTGACAGCTCACAGTAACGACGAGGTAGTGTATAATCGTTAATGAACCTATTCTATCATCGATATTATTCTCATAGAACTTGGAATCGATTGTTGCATGGTTATGCTGAAAAAAATTAAATCATTCATTATGTAAGTATTTTTTTTACAAAATATTTAATTGTGCGTTAGTTAATTGCAAATAACTTTAATGTTTACAAAAATAATATAGTTACCTATATATTATTTGTTATTTGTTTGATTTATTTTATTTCAAACCCGATTTTCGATAGTCTGTGGTTATTCATTATGCGTGGCACTTCACTAAGTGGGCGGTACCCATCAATGAAGTACGACATTATTTGTAGTACATTTTACCGGAAAAAAAACGAAATTTCTTGGGCGTCACCTGTCAAAATTATCATCCTATATTTGACAGATTCACAATGATGATTACAACCTCTTTTCGGCTCCACACGCTTTTCCGTGTAGCCTTGTAAATTCTATAGTAACCTACTCTACTCTTTATCAAGTCATGAGTTTTGAAGAGTAAGCTACAGCTACAACAGCAGCAACAACAACATCTTTGGTCCTACAGGACCAAAGATATTTAAAACTATGGATAACGAGACCGCGAAGCCTTTCTGTTACACGTTGTATGAACTTATTTATGATACTTCCTTCGTGAATTTTGCACTTCATTCATGTATTTGTAAATCAATGTCCAACGATTCATGTCATGACATAGTTACTTAGTTATTTAAATAACGCACAGTCTGGTACTAACTTGGGTAATTAATAATCTATGTTTATGAATGCAATCATTAATTCACATTACCCATGTTATTTGATGAAATAAATATATAAAGATAAATTTATCATTTAAATAACCTCCTAACCTATCCATAACATGAATATTATAAATTCAAAAATTCGTAACTGGGTATTGGTAGCTTGTTGATATTACGGCTGTACAGATTTGGATGACCATTGGTGTGGAGGTAGTTTCTCTATCTAAACATAGTAAAAAATTAAAGTCGCTTTCCGCGTCTGTCTATCTGCATACGTTTAGGAAGAGTTGGCGGTTATATAATAATAACCGCTAGAGGACGGTTTATATATATATAACTAGCAACCCGCTCCGGCTTTGCATGTAAATTACACCCATGCGAAGCCGGGGCGGGTCGCTAGTATACTCTAAATCAGTGTTTTTCAACCTGTGGGTCGCGACCCCCAAGGGAGTCGCCAGACTAACACAGGGGGTCGGGGGTAAAATAAAAAAGCAACTGTTTGTGGGTCTTGCACTACAATACAAAAAACTACAATTTCAGCAAGAAGGCTGTGCATGTTTATTTTTAATTGTTTGTCAAAATGTAGTTCTATTTTTGAGACGAGACAAAATCGTTTTCTAATTGAAGCCTATCCAGAATTTTTTAACTTGTAAAGGGGTCGCGTATTCAAGAAGGTTGAAAAACACTGCTCTAAATTAACAATAAAGTATATAAGTATTTCTCACTGGATAATCTTCTTCTCTTATATATTATATAAAAATCAATTGCTGTTCGTTAGTCTCGCTAAAAATAAAAAAAGGCTTGACTGTTCTTTGTTTTTTTTTTTTGCCTCTATATGTGTGGTTTAAAGAAAACAAGTTATAAAATTCGAGAATTTTTTTTCTATGAAATTTGGACAGATTCACTTGATCTTGATGTCAATCTGGATGGCGGATAACACCGCAAAACACAGCTTGTAAAGATAGTAATTTATCTTTTAACTAACCACTATAAAATGTGTAATAACATTGCGCAAATAATAACAATAAATTCTATTTATCGTTCTCGTTAATTGATGACATTATACTTAATTGACGTCTATCATCGAGATACAATACAGAAAAGGAATTATAACTCGATGATATCTATGGAATTTTATTACTCTATATCTAAGATTGAGTTCAAATTGGATTGAAATTTACAGCGTTAAAATATATGTCTAATAATTATCAATTAAAAAATCTTACTTTAAAATTTGTAACTATAAAATTTCTGTTAGATGACATATTTTTTCCCCGTGATTTTGATTTAAAAATGAAACTAAAGAACAGATTTTAATGAAATTTCTATTGGATCAAACTGAAAATAGGTACCTAGTTATATGCTTTCAATAAAAAAAATCGTTTTCCTAATCGGTTAATGAACTACACAGTTACTTTAGGGAGATAAAAAAATATAGCCGAATTGAATGAAACCGAAATGAGAAAAAGAAAATGAGAAACCCTCATTTTTGAAGACTGTTAAAATAACTGTACTAACGCCATCTCTTGTCAACTTAGCGTTGGACCATCCAACATAAGGTCATAAATTAGGTATAATTTATTGTCTAAGTTAAAGCAACCGTCCAACTATAACAATAGACTGCGACACGCAACGTCAAACTCTTATCATTTAATGACTACATTACGGTAGTTATCTGTGGCATTGTGGATGCATTGTCCGAAAAAAAAAAACATCGGGTGACTGACAAATTGTTATACCTAATTTTAATACGTTTGTTCTTTGTTTTTATATACTTACGTTCTTCACGTCTTTATTTGCTAGTTATTCAACCTAATGTGCAAATATTATTTTTTATGTTTGTTTCTAGTTACATTTATACTGGGCATAAAGAGATTTAACATTGATTTTTTTTTATTCATTCCTCTGTGAGGATTTTGGCGTCGCACTCTTGTGTATTTGCCAGTGTCAAGTATTAAATTATTGTCAAGTTTGATGTAGTCAAACCAGTCAGTCACAGTCAGAGTCAAGCCAAGTAAGTCACGGTTAAGTAAAACTCATACCCTACTCATACCCTAGTGGTGGAGACTTTACAAGAGGCTTCTATGGAGCTTTGGAAACAACACGAAAATACATGTTTCACCGCGTTATATCACTTCAAGCACGTCCACAAACACGTAATAAATAATCATCATTATAATTTAAGCCATAGGACGTCCACTGCACTGCCTATAAGCCTCCTTCATGGAAGTCCTACGCTGCGCTTACCGGTCCGTCCGTGGTCTCCATTCGAGAACTTTCGGCCATCTGTTCTGCGTGCTATGTACCCTGCCCACTGGTTGCACTGGTTATGTATTAATAAATAATAATACACCATTATCACAAATTAACTCGAAAATACACAACGTTATGAAAATAATACAATGAGACGACATGCTTTTTTACATTAGCGCCAAAACACCAACAGTTGAAAGTTCCAAAGGCCAAAAAACCAAAAAACCAAAAAAAAAAAAAAAACACGTTGCGTTTATTTCCATGATAATTAAAATAAGTAAGTACAATGCATTACATAAGCGTGATGTATGAAGTGAGAAATGATGAGTGTAACATACCCATTTCGTCTTACTATTCCTTTCCGCGTAATCCCGTATAGGTCTTGCACACAGAGCAAGTACTCTGGTCAACTTAGACCAAAGGAGTGCGTACGATTACAAGATGCATGCATTTCATAATATACTCCTCTTTAGTTAAGCCCTAGCCTGACGTCATAAAAACAACTTTTTTTAATCCCTACTATAATATCTCCGTCTCTTTCCAGACTGCAAGATGTTTCACGGCGGTATGCTTGCGAAGCTGCAGGGTTTCTACAAGTGGTATGTGCTGGGGCTTGTCTCCGTGGGCTACATCCTCGGCGAGCTTGGACACTACCTCATTGGTAAGTCTTATTACTAGCGCCATAAGTGTTATTATTGAATGGCCGGTTTGGAAACTGAACCCTATTGATAAGAAACCTCTTACCTAATCTAGCGGGGAATGATCTCCAAGGACACTAACGAGTTAGGTTAGTTTGAAGAGTTATATTAGGAACAGCGTGTGTTTGTCGTCCGGTCAACTTTGTCCACTTCCTAACTTGCCTATTGCAAAAGTTGTCAACTACCCAACTTGTCTCGTTCCTATCTCGTCCATTTCCATAACCGCCACTTCCGAACATGTTCACTTTCTATTTTGCCCATTTCCAAAGTCAACTTCCTAACTTGTCTCTTTCCTAACTCGTCTATAGCAAAAGCATTTAAAGAATTAAATGCTAAGCAATTATTTCTAAGGAACTTAAAGACCAAAGGACCAGTACATAGGCTATGATTATGGGAAATGGGTGGCTTTGCCGACAAAACTCTTGTTACTCTTAAGTTGTCATCGCTGGTAACACATCATCACTGGCAACACAACGTGATCAGTGAAACATGGTCTCTCACTATGGGCCTCATAAGCAAGCTCAAAGTCGCACAACGAGCTATGGAGAGGGCTATGCTCGGGGTTTCTCTACGAGATCGAATCAGAAGTGAGGAGATCCGTAGACGAACGAAAGTTACCGACATAGCCCACCGGATTAGCAAGTTGAAGTGGCAGTGGGCAGGGCACATATCACGCAGAACAGATGGCTGATGGGGCCGAAAGGTTCTCGAATGGAGACCACGACCGGTAAGCGCAGCGTAGGACGTCCACCCACAAGATTGACAGACGACCTAAAAGAGACCGTAGGGAAACGCTGGATACAGGCCGCTTCCAATCGGCCCTTTTGGAGATCGATTGGGAGGCCTATGTCCAGCAGTGGACGTCCTATGGCTGAAATTATGATGATGATGATGTCATATTTTAAAGTTTTCATAATTATTATAGTTACTCGAATCGTTTTCATAATTAGAAACGGAGATCCATGGATCTATGAAAGCTGCCTGATAAGAAGTCTGCTGTGAATTAAAAATGTGTCCTAAAAATTAGTGTTTTACCGTACTTATGATCTAAGTCTAGTAGTGGAGGAGTAGGCCCGTAATGATAAGATAACATTCAGAATTAATATAAGATTGTTACAAAGAAACGATAAATAAGTCGATCAACTGTTTGCCCTGACCTAAATGTTCCTGTCAACTTACAGAACTAAAATGCTAATAGCAGTTTACAACGCTTTATTGATATTTAGGTATTACTTATTAGGAGTTTAATATTTCTAGTACCTATGGCTTACCTAACATGGGCTTTTAGTAGGTCAGTCAACTGATCACTTGAAAAGCATTTGTAGTGATGATCGATCCACTAGATGGCGCCAGCTAGCACGGTTAACTTACTGCCACAGGGTGTGGGTTCAAATCCCTGTAATGAAATTCAGCTGCCGGCGAAGATTCTCCGCCAAAAAGACGCCATTCCAACTGGCTCCTACTTTTCGGGATGTATTCATTCTGATAACTGACCGGCTTGAGCTTTTGGTCATTGCTCTGACGTCTACCTCAACTTTGACTCCTATATTGTGAACAAGGCTCAATTGGCTACTAAAAAGCTGGGTATCCCAGCAAAGATGCGACGGTACTTCACGTCAGAACAGTTGCTATCGCTGTACCAAGCACAAGTTCGGTCGTGCATGGAGTACTGTTCTCAACCTTTAGGATGAATCATCTAAGTACCAGCTTGGAGGCGTTGAAGTCTATTGAGAAAGGTGCCAAGAGGCTCCGAATTCCTAGTTCAAACCAAGCTTCTTAGTCTTTAGCATTGGTGCAAAGTTGCTACTCTATCGGTTTATTATCGGATACATTTCGGTCAGTGTGCATCGGATTTACGTGACCTAATTCCTTCCTGCCCTATTTTATCTGACTGCCAGAGTGGGCCGATGGTCGGTGTGTCGGTCGAAGCGCTTTGATTCCACTTTTATTGTGCGAACTGCTAGTCTGTTAGAATGCGTTACCTGAATGGGTGTTTCCCGATAGTTACAATCTGGGTGTCTTCAAATCGCGAGTGAATCAGTTTCTTCTAGGCAAGAGACCATCGTAGCATCATCGTGGGCATCGTAGACCGCAAATCAGGCAAGATTGCAGTCAAACGCAAGCTTAATAATAACTAAAAAACATCGTGATGAAACTATAGCATGGAGATATTTGGCGGACTAGCCAGCCTCAAGTTGAAAATCTGTGGTCAAGCACCTAATTGTTTCGGGAGCCACATGAGAGGGTGTAATTACATATGCATCTTCGACCACACCGTTACTATAAGTATGCTATAAAAAAACGACTTCATAAAAAGAGTTCTTAATTCGGTTGTGTTTTTTAAATGTTTGTTACCTCAGAACTCTTGCATTTCTGAATTGATTTTGAAAATTATTTTTAATATCAAGAATATATTTTCAGATTGGTCCCATAGAAGTTACATCAAAATCAGTTCAGTAGTAAGGCTTTTCAATGAAAATAACTGGAAAAAAAAAATTACTTTGATACCAACAAATATGTCATACGAGGAACCCAAATTGCACATTATTTTACTAATATTGTGAAGTCGGTTTTTTAAATCGATATTTATTTTTTGCCTCATATCATTTTTTTTTTTGTAAACTTTTATCTTAGTACAAGTCCTTCAAGACAACTTGATTGTGATCACCAGGGTGTTTCACCATTACTTTGCGCTTGTAGTGTTTGTAGGTAGAGCCAATCAAGCGTATCAATCTGTCATTATCTACTTCTTGAAATGAATTGCAGCAAAAACCGATACGAATCCGTCTCGGGCGATTATGAGTAAATTGTCTGATAGGTACGGTCGAGGTCGTTCAAAGTCAAGGTTAGAGTATGAATATCAAATGCCAGTTAAAATTAACGTAAAAAGATATAACTGCTGGCCAAATTATCTCTGATTTTGAACTGTGATTACGGAAATTTTCATATTAATCGCCACCATATAAAACATTACATAAATATAAATCTTTATTCGCATATTCTTAATTTTCTTCATTTTCTGCATTGCTCTATTTTATATATTCATTTTTTTGTACCTTGGTAGTTACACTCGGCAAATCAAATCACTTAAACAAACTAGAAAATGAACAAGTAGTATAAAAAAGTAATCAAAGGGTGAAAAAAAAACTTTATAAGAGTAAATAAATAAATAGCAATAAATAATTTACTCAGCGCACTACTGAAAACACTTAATTAAATATTAAATTAAAAAAAAAAAACTATTGTGTCATAAGCTTTATATCTCAAAAAGTGTCAGTATTAATATAATTACACGTATTTAAAGACAAATTCAATATTATAATAAAATACAAAACAAAACAAAAACTTTATATTCTTCATATTCTAATATTACTTCATTAAAAATCATTTGGTGTGTCCAAAGTTTTGCGTTATTTCGATGGCACGTTATATACCTACCTAATACTATAAAATAGTTTTTGCCTGCATTGTAAACAAAACATATAGCCAGGGCGATAGGGCTCTAAAATGAACCTCAGAAACCGTGGGTTTTAGAAATAGGACGTACTGCAAGCAGTAGAAATTTAGCACAAGGGACATTTTGCGACGGAGCCCCCTCGAGGTGCTCCCACAAAAAATTTATAAATTTATTATTACACACACACACAAGGTTACTAAACTACGTTAAGGTTTTTTTTAAATAGATAATTATGTTTTAACATTTTTGTTTTGTTTTTAGGAACCACATCAAAAGTAACAGCAGAAGTGTTGCACTACGGTGACAAATCTTGCATGCTGAACGCAACCCATCTGACTCTGAGCCAGTTACCTGTCGTCTGCGAGGATGTCAACTCCACTGAAGTGTAAGTACCTCTACTGACAGTGGCACGGACTGATCTGCTCAGCAACCTGAGCAGATTCTGGTCCCAGAGATTTTAGATAATAAAGCTAATTTCAAATGATGATGGGAAATCCGTAGACGAACGAAAGTCACCGACATAGCCCACCGGATTAGTAAGTTGAAGTGGCAGTGGGCAGGGCACATATCACGCAGAACAAATAGCTGATGGGCCGAAAGGTTCTGGAATGGAGACCACGGACCTACAAGATGGACCGACGATCTAAAAGAGACCACAGGGAAACGCTGGATGCAGGCCGCTTCCAACCGGCCCTTTAGGAGATCGATGGGGGAGGCCTATGTCCAGCAGTGGACGTCCTATGCCTGAAATGATGATGATGAATTTAAAATGACGATATTGTCATTTAAAGTGACATTGCTGATCTTCTGTTACTGTTCTGTTACACCGTCACGATCCGAGAAGGTAAACTCGGAACAAAACCCAGAATGGTACTTCCGTAAGGCTTTGGTAAGGCACCAGTCAGGTCCTGCAACCACAAACTCTCAATAACTTGCAACAAACAGTTTTCTCGATAGAATATCATCGTATACAAAAGGTGCAGATGGATCAAAAAGAACTACGTCTAAACGATAGAAAAAAAGCTTCTATGCGGACCAAATTATAGGTAACAATTTCCTTGACCACTGGAGATGCTTCCACAAGTTTTGTAGCACTATATCTAATACCTAGTACCTACTGAATGTCATATTGTGGCTTGTGAAACCATTGTGAGACAGAGAGGACACTAAAGACGGTTTTTAGACAATGGATACCTTAGAAAACCACATAAAAAAAGAAAAAAGCAGAATTCTATCCATTTTCATTGATCCATCCAATAAAAAGAATTATACATAATATGTAGTACGTAGTATACATATAGCTCAGTGACGAAAACCATAATTCTTATATTTAAGCCTTAACGCAAAAAGAGGGGTGTTATAAATTTTGCGCGTGTGTCTTATTAGTGTATTTATATGTCTGTCTGTGGCATCATAGTTCCCGAAAGGCTGCACTGATTTTGATTCAGTTTGAAAACTACAAAAAACCATAAAATATAGTATAATTATACATACATATTTTCGTGGAAGCCTATATATTAGTTAACTTGACATTTCTGAGTTTTATTTATTCAATGAAAATTACAACTATAATAAAAACAATCTTCTTTAATAATCTTAAATATTTTTGTTTGAATGGTGACTTAGGTATGATTCAAGAAAATCTGTTCATCCGTTTGATGATTATCAACTCTTTTAACGGGGGCTTATACATTTTCAATTTATATTTGCGAATATAAATTGAAATTGCTTATCTAGACGAAGCCGTCCAGAATTTTCCTGCACGACAATGCTCTGTGCTCTTTACCCTGAAAGATTCGATGTTAAATCTCTTTGTGCCTCGTAATTTCACTAGAAACATTGCTCTTCAATCCGGAACACAGTAATGTATGCACACTACTGCTGGTCGGTTGAATAATTAACTTGATTGTAGTACTTCCGTAGACAAACTCTATAAAGTGTCTTATCTACCTACATATTTTATGGGTGGAGACTATAACTGGAGACACAACAATCATAAAGAAATCTTGCGTGAAACGAATACCATCCTAGTCGCCAAGAACCAAGTTTCCAAACTTTACGGCTTTTTTGCTAGTAGTTCCTAGATATAAAATTGATTACTTCACAATAATTGATGACACACATGTTGATTTCGAAACCGATGGCAAACTACGGATGGATATATAGATAGGCAATTATATTTTTTATGAATTTAGATTGCGTAATAATTTATGGTCTATAGTAGTTACAGTCAATGATTAACATAAACTACCTACGTCCAAGTTTACCTTGAAAGCCTTGTTTTAACCTTGACATAGTCCCAGACCTTGAATTTGACTTCCGCATACCCCGTTAAGCTTTTTGCAAACAGAACAAGTTTAAAAAGTGCGTGGTGATATTCAGGCGCTGATAATGCCTCGTTCTTAGAGCGGCTAGATTTCAATCATGAATTCAATGCATAGTTTGGATGACAAAAAATAACATCGCCTGGATGCTTTTTACGAAAAACATTTCTCATATTATTTTTATTATAAGCAATCCTGAGACTGAAAATATAAGGAAGTTTTTTTGAACGTTGATTTCACGTCTGTATTGGGTACCTATTGAAATGACAAATTGAATATCAACCACAAAGTGTAATCTGCGTATAATGGGTCGATTTAAACTTCAAAATGCTACAATGCAAGTGCATTCAGAAAATGATTGGTATTTCTTTCGCGATTTCACGTTTGGTCCCATAAAAAAGGTGGTCATATTGATGAGTAGGTACATACATACCCTACAGTATTAGGTACCACACCTTTTTGGTTGTATATAATATATTATCATTAAAATGGGTGCATAATCGGCAAAGATATCGCAGACCTACACATAAAAAAATAGTGAAATTGCTAATTGATACTGACAGTGAAATTGCTGATTGATTGAGGACTGATAGTAAAAAGACTATCGAATCTTCAATGAAAAATTGGCTTTTGACGATATAACACACCTAACTTTTCTTTCACAGATGCGAGTCGCTAACATTGAACGGCACACGGTACTGCGAGTGGGGATACAATGGACTGGGGATCGACTACCAAGTGCTGGCGGGGCCTGCCTTCATGGCGGTGTTCACTGTTGTTGGCGTGGTGCTGGGAGTCGTCGCAGATAAGTAAGCAACATTGTTTGCAACTCAAACTCAAACAAACTCACGAGTGAATCGGTTCCTTCTAGGCAAGCGTGCTCCAACGTAGACCGCATCATCGCTTAACATCAGGCGTGATGGTGGTCAAACGCAAGCCTATTAATTATAAAAATAAAATAAAAACTTGCTGGTCCACGATTCTAGAATATGCGACTGTTTTTTGTCCCCTAGAGTGATCGACTGTATTTGTCCCATATAGTAATCGACTGTATTTAGCCCATACAGTAATCGACTGTATTTTTCCTATATGGTAATCGACGGTATTTGTCTTATATAGTAATCGACGGTATTTGTCCCATATAGTAATCGACTGTATTTGTCCCATACAGTAATCGACTGTATTTGTCCTATATGGTAATCGACGGTATTTGTCTTATATAGTAATCGACAGTATTTGTCCCATATAGTAATCGACTGTATTTGTCCTATATAGTAATCGACGGTATTTGTCCCATATAGTAATCGACTGTATTTGTCCTATATAGTAATCGACAGTATTTGTCCCATATACTAATCGACTGTTTTCGTCAAATCAATCAACTGTTTTTCTTTCCTAGACTAAGCTACTGTTGTTTTATCGCGAAAGTTAAAAAAATTACTAATCTACTGGGTTTTTTTTTCCACCCAAGAGTAATCGACTGTATTTGTCCCCTAGAGTAATTGATTATATTTCTCCCCGAGGGTAATCGAATGTTTTTGTCCCCATCACCTTCAAATTTTCTCAATGAGAGCAACAGCAGCTGTCAAAAATAACATCTTGCTACACGCAGCCTTAGACAAGCTTTAGAATAATAAACAGGTCACTCCCTCTCAGTCGCAGGGCATCCTACACTCTAAACATTCATTTACTTTATACCAACGGAATCCGTATTTCCAACATGATATATAACACTTTAAAGATCATGAGTTCTTTAGTGCTACACAACAATATTGCTAAAACGCAACTTCCTAACCACTGATCTGTAAGAATTGCAATGTCATGTATGCTTAATAAATCTCTGAACCCCAAACTACGCAGAAAATTGAAGCACTTAGCTTTCAGTACCTAATTAGCAAAATTAGCATCCCAAAATCACCCCTCGAAATATTCTAGGAAAACCTTTCATCTACTTGACCAAAAACAATTGTTATGTCATCAGGTTTAACCGCGCGCGCGTCCTATCAGCATGCACAGTCGTCTTTGTGGCAGCCATCCTTCTAATGGGCACAGTATCTGAGTACTGGCATCTAGTAGTCCTTCGGATGTTGATGGCGGCAGGCGAGTCCGGCTGCAACCCGCTTGCAACCGGCATCCTCACAGACCTGTTCCCAGAACAGCAACGAGCCCTCGTGCTATCTATCTTCAACTGGGGAATTTATGGAGGCTATGGAATCGCCTTCCCAGTTGGACGATACATACCTGATCTGAACGCCTGGGGGCTGGTGAGTCACCTTTCCGCATCATTGATTTTCCGTATTGCTTAGATAAGGTATTTATCTACAACACAATGCATCTAATATTGTTTCGGTGTGATCGAAGTAAATACACCCAGTTTGGAATGCAAACTGGCTCTTAAGTGAGGATGTACTTCTGCCAGTTCACCTGGCATAATAATTATCATCAACTAACGTTTGTTTGTCCATAAAAATACCAGCTTTTATTATATTAAATCGTCCATTTCTGGACGAAGGCTGAAATTTCAATAATTGAACAAGGTCAGAAAACCCTCTGCCTGGTAGGTATATCGAAAAAGAGTTAATTTGAAGTGCTTTTTATTGAAACTGAAAGTGGTCGATGGTGGCCGAGCGGTAGTATGCATGTGCTTTACAATCTGATGGCACCCGGTTCGATCCTCGGCCCTGCGCCAATGACTTATTTAGTACTTAATTTTAGTATGTAATTACTTACTTAAGGGGCTGCAATGATGGTTAAATTGATATGGTGATTTTATTTGTTTACTTTGACATAATGCTAAGTAATTATTATTTTTTAACATTATGCTAATTCTTTTTATTATTATTTCTTTTATATTTCTTTGACATTGATTATTTGTTTTTGTAATTGTTAGATATGATAGGTACACTATTAGTACATTTTTACCAATTACCTAGTTTAAGTTAGAATAGATCTTATAATTATTTACTTTAGTACCTTGATACTAGTAACAAAGATGACTTGTAATTATTAGTTACCAATAAAATGATAATGGATTACTCAAATAAATTATGTGCAGTTTCGATACCAGCGCTCAAAAACAATGAAGGAAATCGTGAGGAAACCGGTATGTCCAAGAACATCAAAAGTTCAAAGGCATATGACATTCACCAACATGCACTGCGGTAGGATGATGGATTAGGGCCCATCCTATCTCTCCCAGAGAAGGCTTGTGTCCCATCAGTTGAGAACACCAAAGGCTGACAGTGATGATGACGATATAGGAACCGGTTATGATTGCGGTGCATTGTGAAAACCATCAATCAGCCTGATGAAAAAGACGTCACTAAAGTCTTATTTTGATTACTTCATCGTTTTCAGAGTTGGAGAGTGTGCTACTACGGTACTGGTATCGTCGGCATTGTGATCGCTCTGCTCACAATCTTTACTCTTCGTGAACCTGAAAGGACTACTGTTGGAGAAGAAGGTAAGATATACAAGCCATAAGCCAGCCAAAGCTAACTTTTTCGCATATTTATAGGGCTTCAGACATTGTAATCTTTTAGAGCAATTTTCTTCCTGTTATTTTTAATTTTGGTGAAGATCAAGAAAACCTTGAAAAATTAGAGATTAGGGTGCCGTACCTAAAGGGTAAAAACGGGACCCAATTACTAAGCCTACGATGTCTGTCTGTCCGTTTGTCCTACATATTAACGGCTGTATCTTTCGAACCGTAATAGATAGCCAGTTGAAATTTTTAAATAATATGAAATAATACAGCGGATTTACTAAGAAATAATAAAAAAGTCGAAAAGTAAAAATGAAAGGAGGTCCCCATACAACAAACGTATTTTTTCAGCGTATTTTTGTATTAGCTATAATGTAAAACCTGTAATACGTACAAGCGTCAGACTTGGCATGCTTATAGTACCTACATATACTAAAATATAACAACAAATAATAAATAATGGTCAAGTCCGAGTTGGTGATAAATTTCTGCTTACCACCAAGTTAAGCAATGTAGGGCACGGTCAGTAATTGGATGGGTGACCGCCTGGGCATGATGTCTTTTAGCACTTGCTTCTCTATTTTGTGGTGGTACGGAACCCTCAGTGCACAAGCCAGACTCGCACTTGGCTGGTTTATTTCGATCTCAATTCGGTGATGGGCATACCTAAACTTGGTTTTGCGATAATTGTGATCTACGTCACGCTCACGTCTCATTGGTCGTTTTGTCAAGAAATTAGGTGGATAGTGACACGATTTGAATATAAACAACCTTCCCAGGTGTGGACCTGTGGCTTAGTCGATGAAACGTTTTCTCAGTGAAGGGTGAAGGCATAAAGAATGTTGACACATTCTGAGCTTGACTTTTAAAACTGCCAAGGCTACTTTGCCAAAGGATAGGGGAAACACGGACATATTTGTTAGCAAATATTACAGATACCTACTTCTACTGAGCTTAATCCAATTCTACCAATACCTAATGGTGTATCTTATGTGTAGATCCACTCCAAACACTGCTCGTCTGTTTTTTTTATACAACTGAGTATTTATTAATAAATTCTTTGTAAGTTTTAGTGGGTCTTATTGACTACTGGTAATCAGTTAGTAATCGGTGCATCAAAACGAATAACTTTTGTTCAACGATGTTTCGAAATTGGTGAATAAAAAATCAGCCGTTCCATACTAAAAATCTTTCACTTCCGACAAAATGTATGAAACAGCAGATTTTTTCCGCGACTTTTGATAAACTAAACAGAGTTACTGGTAATCAGTTATTCATAATATCATACGATGAGACGAGCAAATCGCTCGACTGATGGTGAGCTTCATGCTTGCACAATGCACTGCGCTTGTTATCCTGAGATATTAGAGATGAGATAGAGACATGTGCCATAAATATTCGGGAATAATACGGTTTTTTTTTTTGCACACTCGGTCATCTGACCCCAAACTAAGCAAAGCTTGTAATATGGCTGCCAAAGACTGATGTACATACATATATATTTTTAAATGCATTAGAACAAACACAAATGTAATTCATATAATTTTATCCACCCTTTTCCAGATGCTGGTAACACCAAAGGCGGTGACTCTACCCTGGAGTCAGGCAAGAAGATGCCCCAAGTGACCATCTGGCACGTGATTGCGCAGCCCAGAGTTCTGATGCTGTGCCTGGCTGCTTCCATCAGACATTGCGGTAAGCGCACACATCTACCACGGTAGTGATGATAATATAAGACCGTTTCCATCGAAGTGTGGGGAGAAACTAAGGTGAAATGTATACATTTAACAATTTTTTTTTAAACGTATCGAATTGATAATTATAACCCTCCTCTTTTGTGAAGTCTGTAAAAAAAATCCTGACTTTGTGTGAAATAAGTGAAATACAATAAAGTGGATTAATCACTTAATTTACCACCTTTAGAGATGGAATATTTCTTTAAAAATCATTGTTCACAATCGGCGCAAAAAAAACTATAGTTGAAACTCGCGTTGCGGCCAGAGTACTAGACTGTCATAATTTTATCATAATTATATTGTATCTCGTTTAAGGATATATCTTACAAATACCCAAGGCTATTGTTCCGGATATTATAAAATACGTTGTAAGTTTGTAAAACTTGTGAGTCACTACCGAGCTACTGCGTTAAACCTCCTTGACGACAAAAGTTAGTACCGACCTCCGTGGTAAACTTAATCTATTCATTATTCAAATGTTATCATTTAGTACAATAATCTCATGCTACCTATCTACTTTACTTAGTACCTACCTTTTACTTAGGCATATAGGCATCTAGACCTACTATCGGCAGTGGGGAGACCGGTTCAAATAATTTTACGATTACTGTTTTTCGACCACAGTTTACTAAACGCGGACATTGTAGAAAACATATTTTATAACTATTTTTTATGGCGAATAAGTCCGCTTTCGACCACCAACTCGCTCGGTTGTTGGTAAGCGACGATTCGGTCGAAGATGAAACACGCAGATCAAGAAGATACCTACTCACACTGGCCTTGAAAAGTCCCAGATAATATCTCTCAGGAAACAAGGAAGCCGGCAGGTTGTTCCAATCCTTCCAACGTGGTGGTTTTTAGTGCTCGGCTGGTTAGCTACCACCCTAAAGTTGAAAATTTGGTGCAAAGCACCTCATGGCTACTTGAGAGCCAGTTCACATTCCAGGCTAGGCGTGTTTACCATCTTCAACTACACCGTCATTACATCAGATGTGCTTAGCTTACTGTCTAGAATGTAGACCATAAAAAACTACGAAATTACTTGAATTGACTTCGTATATTTGTTTGGACTATGGCTAGTCCAACTAGTTCTCCTGACTGAAGACAGGGGGTCGAAAAAGATCTAATTTTTAGGTTATTCACTTATTTTTTTATGCTATAGCTGGCAAAAAAAACAAGCAAACGGATCGCCTGATGCTAAGCAGTCACCGTCATCTCAAATACGTTGCCGAACTTTTAGGACTTACCCTAGTCTTCATCATCATCATCATCATTTCAGCCGTAGGACGTCCACTGCTGGACATAGGCCTCCCCCATCGATCTCCAAAAGGGCCGGTTGGAAGCGGCCTGCATCCAGCGTTTCCCTGCGGTCTCTTTTAGGTCGTCTGTCCATCTTGTGGGTGGACGTCCTACGCTGCGCTTGCCAGTCCGTGGTCTCCATTCCAGAATTACCCTAGTCTTACGGAGCCTTTATTCGCTTATAATTATCTCGAATACGTAAGCTTTGCGAAGTACAGGCGATACGGGTCTTAGGAGAACAGTAGGTAAAGGGGTATACACACTCAGTTTAGTGTATCTACACTTTGTGTCAGCTGGTCACGGTAGCATGTCACGAGTCATGCAAACCCCGAGGTCGGACACTTGATTAAGAATTGGTAGGCACCCATTAAACATTCACGACGGAAGCTAATGTTAGGTATTGTTGTCATATCACATTCTTCCGTGTGTCGTTGGGAAGGCCAGAAGGTGACTTTGGCCGCTAGGTCGATGATAGTGTGACAAATTTTCTAAACAATGCTACCTACTTAATTAGAGCAATAGTCACCCACGTCTTTACCGCCTCTAAGCTTCTACCAGCGGCTTCGCCCATGTTTTGAACAAAACATATACTAGCGCACTCAGGGGTAGTAACTACCCGCCCGCTTCCTTGTTTCCTTCTAAGTCTGCGTACTTCATCTTAAGACCACATCGTCGGTTACCAACAGGGGAGATGGCGGTCAAACGCGGACTTATCCGCGTTAAAAAAAAACTACATCTTGGTGATAAATTAACTCGTGTAGCACTTCTCAAGACGGACTCTGCAAAAGACACCGACCACTACCAAAAGTAATGCTTTGATGATTATAATACCCTACATCCCCAGGTGGTATGTGCTTTGCATACAACGCGGATCTATACTACCGCGACTACTTCCCTGATGTGGACCTAGGCTGGTGGCTGTTCGCTGTCACCGTCGGCATCGGTTCCATCGGTGTCGTGGCTGGAGGAGTCATCTCTGACAAGTGAGTTGTAGTATTTTTCTTGTTGTTGGTGACGTCAGATGCCATACCGAAGGTTGTGGGGTCAATTCTCATGTCGTAAAAATCTCAGATCTCTGATCTGAGTAAAAAACCGCGGAAGTACTCTTCAATGTTCGCCTAGCTGGGTAAAATTTTCGACGTATGATACTTATTCAGTTTTATTTAGAACATTCCTAGACTCGGTCTAAGTTTTTTTTAGCTTAGCTGACTCTAAATACCTGAAGGAAAACCGTACCATGATCAGTTTTGCTAGGTTTTTAAACGTAAGATTTAGCTGATAGGTAAAAAACTACAGAAGAAATATTAAAAGGATGTTTTATGTGATTCCAACTGCTAGAGTTAAACACACTTGGGCCAAGTATAGCTAGCTGATCGCAATCCAAGGAAAAAAAACATGTCAAACATATCGCTTATGCAAACTTGTTTATCTTCCAGATTCGTGGCTAAGATGGGCATCAGGTCGCGAGTGTTGGTCCTGGCTCTTTCACAGCTAATCGCGACGCTGCCAGCCTTTGGTTCCGTTGTCTTTGGACCCCTCTGGGCGATGATCACCCTCGCCATTTCTTACTTCTTTGGTGAGTTTCGTTATGTTCTTATGTAACTTGTTGTGTACAATCAATAATGGCAAAGCCCAAGTATAAGAGAATAAATTACTTTGGCACTCTAAAATCCCTGTATCTGGTTGTAAGCACCAGCATTCATGGATATTTTCTGGGAACGATCTGTTCAAATGGTCAGACCAAACTTATTTGGTTTTTGTCCTAACACCTTTAACGTACTGGCTTTTGGAGATAACGATTTTATACTGAACTTGAAGTGAAAGAGTCCAATATGGAAGTAATTCATAGTAATGATTATTTACGGGATATTTACCGTGGTATGGTTGTGGAATGAACTGCGCCGAAATATCGGTAGTTCATTCCACAACAATACCACGGTAAATATCCCGTAAATAATCATATAACTTTAGTGAACAACCGTGATAGTTTAAAACAGTGTTTTAATTTATAGTATTTTATCAGTAAATAAATTAGTAAAACTTAAGCCCGTGGCAGACCATACGAAGCTCAACTAGCAACTACATACTACGCATCGTCTGAAACGTTTTACTTAGTGCAAGTGGCAGTGGAAGTGTTACTAAACACCTCATTTGCCACTTGCAAAACGTTTTAGACGTTGCGTGAGGCTTTACCTAAGTGGTGGGTGACTTGGCTGCAAAGAATTTTAGTATTGCTTTCTAAGATCCTCATCTCACGATCTAACACATTTGTTTCTTTCCAGCCGAGATGTGGTTCGGCATAGTGTTCGCCATCCTCGTGGAGATCGTGCCTCTCGCGGTGAGATCCACCACCGTCGGAGTGTTCCTGTTTGTGATGAACAACATCGGGGGAAACCTGCCCATCCTTGTCGACCCTGTGGCCAAGGCGATAGGTTACAGAAACGCGATCATGATCTTCTACGCTGGATTCTACGGCATAAGTAAGGAGTTTTTCATTTTCTAAAATTTCACGGGAGTTTGTGAAAAATTCAGGCTGACTCAAATTAAGTGGCGTGCTTTGGGAGAGGCCTTTATTCAGCAGTGGACCAACTGGTAAGTAACTAGGTAGTGGTTAGGGTGATTATGATGATGATAATGAGTACCTTAAATTATGTTCAGTTTCGATGCCATCGCTCAAAAACTGTGAAGGAAAAATGTTGTAAGGAAACCGCGGTATGTCCAAGAAAGTTCAAAGACATGACTTACACCAACATGCATTGGGTATAATGTATTACGGCATTTTTGGCCCATCTTCTCTCTCTCCCTCTCTTTCTCTCTGAGAGGCCTGTGTGCTAGCAGTGGGAACATGATGGGCTCCAATGATGATGAATGAGTATCAAGAACAGTGTGTGAGCCAAAATCTGAAATTGGGTTTCTTTGATCTATGAACACTTGTGTGCAAATGAAAAGTAGGCACTGCACTATTTGTATATCTAATTATACTTTGATATCTTTCTAAAAATGTCTCAACATATTTCTGCAGCAGACAGCAGCTTGCTGTTATGGAAACTGACATGGTTTCCACCCATTTTATTTAAATTACCTACACGGGAATTACTCACGTAAGACCGCCTAATGCAGTTGAAACTATAGTCAGCGTAACCGGCTTAATGTTACGTGAGTAATTCCCATGTAATAAAAATAAATACTAATAATATAGTCCTAAAACTGCGACCAGAACCACCGAAGGATGGGCAGCAGCGTCCTATTAGTACACGGTGAACGTACTGCGATCCCCAAGCCGCCTGCCAAGCGTGGGGATTATGGCAACACCCCTCTTTAAGAGGGATGCCTGTGTCCAGCAGTGGACTTTTAATGGCTGCTGATGCTGATAAATAAATAATAAGCAACTTTCTACCTAATTAATAAATAAATAAATAATAAATAAATATTTGGGACATTTTGCACACACGGTCATCTGACCCCAAACTAAGCAAAGCTTGTGATATGGCTGCCAGAGACTGATATACATACATATATAGTTTTAAATACATACTTAAATAGATATTAACAACCAGATATAGAACAAACACAAATGTTCATCACACAAATGTTTACATATTACAAATTAGTTACTAATTGCCTTTTCTCCCCACAGGTAGCATACTCTTCTTCTTAACAATGTTCCTGATGGACGGACCAGTGGAGAAGCCAGCAGAAAACACCAACGGGCTTGACAACAAGGCATTCGAGACCGAGATGTCTGCGAGACACAGTCGCATGGTACCGGCCGCTCCCAACGATGGCAGCAGATTGTAAAGACTGGAACACTCTTTAAAAATGTGTAGACTGCACCTTAATTGACTAATACGAGCGTTATTCGATGAGTTATGCTTGCGTTAGCGCATTATTGCATATTTTCGCTGTGAAACCTGCAGACGGGAGTTTTTTTTTAATTCTACGATATTTGACTGCCATCTTTTTTTTTTTCGACAATACTTTACCGCCATCTATATTTTTTCATATAAAAACTAACGGGAGAAAAATAAATTCTCTATCGCCGTTTCGGTCTGTCAACCGAATCCGTCACGTAAGCTACTCGTACTTATGGTCTGGTATTGTAATATGTTTAAATTATGCATATTACACTCTCATAAACTCACCGATCTGTTGATAAAAAGGTTTTGAAACTAGCATGACGCCTGTAAAATTTCGATAGCAACTTCTGTACCAACATCAAATTACCGCTTTAGAGTCCTTTTCATGAAAGAAGTCCCACGGCAAACAGCGGAACTAAATTTCCATGTTGTAGTTGTCAGGTGTTGTTACTGTGTTTGGACGCTAGTGAGATTTTTTTTAATTTTCCATCGTTAAAGAGTCGTGTACGATGCCAAAAGTTGTTAAAGTTCTACTCGAGAAATGATACTGATAGTGATTGATACGCGATGACAGCGCCGCGTCTGCAGGACTTCAAACATGAAAAGCACTCTAGTTTATCTTGCCAATATTTTATCCTAGTTAGCTTCTTTACAGGTAATTAGCTAGCTAGTGTATAAGCACTTTTATACCTATTGCTTTGTTACCCTGCAATTATAGCAAAGATGTTTGGTTAGTGTTTTGTTTCTTTTTTTTTGTATCGTGTAGGTAATTTGTTAGCCAAACAAAAGGAAATGTTATTTATTTTATCATGACAAGATTTGTGATTACCTTTTACCTGAATGTTACTTTTGAGTGGGTAAAGAACTCAGGTATTCAACTGCCTACACCTACATTATTTTTTAATTGTTATGTTAAATTGTAAGAATACAAATCGTGATAAGTACTTTTGTATTGTACATAATTTATTAAATTAGGTTATAGTGATAAACGTATTGTAAATAAATGTTTAATGTTTTTATATGCATTTTATTTATCTGACTGTACCTAACAAAGGCAACTTTTTAGGGTTTCGTACCCAAAGGGTAAAAACGGGACCCTATTACTAAGCCTACGATGTTTATCTGTCTGTCCGTCTGTCTGTCTGTGCGTCTGTCCTACCAATAATGGCTATATCTTTCGAGCTGTAATAGATAGCCAGTTGAAATTTTCACAGAATATGTAATGTTACGGCAGATTACTAAATAACTAACAAAAAGTTGCACGGAATCCTCAGAGCGCGAGCCCGACTCGCACTGGGCCGGTTTTATTTTAATTCGTGATAGTAAATGCGTATTTACACAGTCATGTCTAATGGTAAGCAGAGACGCGGACTAGGATGATGCACTCAGATCAGACAAACAAGGGAGATATGGTAAGATGGCGTGGCGGGTGCGAATGCACTCACTTAGCAGACGACCTTGCTGCCCTTTTTTAGGGTTCCGTACCTGAAAAGGAAAAAACGCAACCCTTATAGTATTACTTTGTTGCCCGTCTGTCTGCCTGCCTGCCCGCCCGAATCCCGTGGCTTGAGCATTAATTGGATTGTCTTTAGACCTTCAACGGTATTTGGGCAATCTAACTGTTTTTTGTAGTGTTAGTGTTAGCTTGTTTTTTTTTTTATGTTCATAAAGTCGTTTCAAATACCATGCTACAGAAAGAAAGAAAAACTATCGGGAATAAAATCCTCAGGTATAACCACTAATTAAAAGTTTTAAAGTATTTGGCGCCTTGTATTTAAATTATGCTGTTTCCGGTTACTGACGTTAATTTTTAACATTTTTTTTATTCAGTTATTGGACACGCTATTAGACTAAGGGCCTTACGGCTACCTGTTTTAAACGATAAGTGATGAGAACAGTTGCACGATTTTCGACGCGTTAAAATTCACGTTTGCGTGTGTTGTATAACTGCGCTAATTCGATTCCGTGTTAAGAGTTAGCTGTACGGCCCCAAGACTCAAATTGATTACAATATTAAAATTCTTAGAAAAACAAATAAATCTAGTTTTCTTCCACCTCTTTACTATTGACTTGGCTGTGACTGTGACCACGATTATGACGACTATGACTTGTTCGATGATATTTAGTTTAAGATACTATTGACTTGACCATTGATATAAAAAAAATTGTGTTCCGTGCTTTTGACAATGGCAAATGCACAAGAAGTGCGACGCCAAAATCCTCACAGAAGAAAGAATAAAGAAAACGAAACAACAAAAACAAATAAAATAACCTAAAAATTTAAAATCTACATTACAAATTACAATTTATTACAAATATTACGGTTTAGTTTTTTGTTTACTTGTTTAGCTATAATTACTGGGATCTTAGTTAAATTATGTCTGATTCATCAGAAGAAGAGGACTTGTCACGGTTCAAGGAAGCTGTTGACAGTTCTTTCACGAAATTGATAAATGCTGCAAAATCACAACCCTTGAATGGAAACATACCAAAAGGTAAAAAAGAAGCATTTCTCACGCCCATACTTTTGGTCGTTTACATATTGTACTGATTTTATATCTAC
This sequence comes from Agriopis aurantiaria, assembly GCA_914767915.1. NCBI lineage: Eukaryota > Metazoa > Arthropoda > Insecta > Lepidoptera > Geometridae > Agriopis > Agriopis aurantiaria. The sequence goes on along the minus strand of OU612002.1, from coordinate 12,373,823 downwards.
ATTAAAAGGATGCCATTCCAACTGGTTATGGACTATCAACCATGAAAGTGTCGACTTTTAGGAGGGAATTAGATCATGCTGCTGCCAGTCGCCAGTCTGAAGTTTAGCTATGCCTTAGTTGTGATGAGCATACCGCCATTAGTTGGCCTCTTTTACTAGAATCAGGCAGAGAATTCCAATGCAATGCCATATTCTATCGCCCCGGAACTAGGGATGCAAGAATGCTCCCAATACATAGTTTTAATTATGAATTTTCTTAATCTATCAACTTTTCTTATAGATGCCGTTAAACCTCAGTCAGAGCGTTATTTGGACGTCGCTAGCCATTACAATGATGTCAAAGTACCAGAGGGATTACAAAGGCAGATCGGAGCTAAGATATCAGCGTTAATTAGCAAAAAAATTGAATTCGTAGAAATAGATGAACCTACGAAAAAGTAAGTTGGATTTCAGGTAGTGTGTGAGACAATGAATGAAGGGCGCTCCAACATCACAAGTGAATCAGTTTCTTCTGGGCAAGCATGCTCCATTGTTGACCGCATCATTGCTTAACAACAGACAAGTTGGGCTAAAAAGCAAGTCTATTACAAATTAAAAAAATAAATAAAAACTTTACAATAGCATTAAAATTTCTAATAAAGGTAGGATAGAATGGCAGAAGGGAAAAGTGGGAATGAGGAGACTGAAGAGATATCAACGCTGATGAGAGATTAAGGACTGATCTAAAAGTACTTATGCTGACGAACCGAACCAAAATGTGTCGTCGTGTCTTCCGAAGAGCCCACTATTTCGTATCTTGCGCACTTTCGTAGATCTTTACCCACTTCATCTTTCTATCTATACCTGGGATGGCCAATGGGTCTTCGGCCTTCTGACAGCCAAGTAAGCCGTTTTAAGATATGGATCCAAAACAACCTACATTATAGTGCAGCCCTGCATAAAATCTTAGTGTCAAGGTTTCTCAACAAAAGCATGTACAAAACAGTCAATCCACCAACATATTTACGGCTGTGAAGCCTGGACTAGACACTAACACAAAAGGAGGATCCAAAGTTAAATGATTAAAAAATTTCAGGAAGCATAAAGTTAAAGGAGGTGTAAAGCTATTCAAAGATTCGTCGGAATATTTAACAAGTGAAGAAGCCCAGGACACTTACACTGAAGCCCACAATATGGAGTCAAAGAAAATCAAAAGGAAGAGACGAAAGATAGATCCTGATGAACTTGAATTGGATCCAACTGGTAAATGTCTATTTATTTATTATAAACTAGCTTTTGTCTGCAGTTTCGCCTGCGTTGTAAGCAAAACATATCCTATATCACTCAAGGAAAGTAACCTTTTCTATCATTAAATTATTATTATTCTCGATTTAATCGTTCTAGAGATTACCTCAAACATACATACAAATTTTACTCAATATAATATTAGCCCAGATTTACGAGGTGCGTCCTGTGCTTTTACTCATAATATCCTGAGATAAATAGCATCATTCATCATGATAGACACACTCTTTTTTCCCAAATTTTACCAAGATTAGCTCGGCTGTTTAGTTGTGAAAAAGCAACAAATATACCGGTAATTACCAGTCTTATTATGGAAACTAGGTTCTATATTAATTATGAAAAAAAAAACCCTTACTCTAAACTACTCAAATGCTTCAGCATGAACGGTCCCATACATGTAGGGTTACCATATCTCAGGATTTGATCTGAGATTTCAGGATTTTAAGGCTATTCTGGATTGCAGCCGGATTTTGTAACTCAGGATATTTCAGGATTTTTAGAATTTTCAATAAAATAGTTTCTAAGATCTTTCTTATTACAAAGTTACAAATACAAAAAATTATATTCTTTGAGTACATTAACTATGACGGTAGCACGGCGGCGCGTGACCCGGGGCCTCCAGTGCACAAAACCTGTAATGATTTGACTATTTTCCACAAAGTTGTAAATTAAGTTTGCGAGGAAATTCCCAAATTCGGTATGTAAAGTTTTTTTTTTTATATTTTTTTTATATTTTTATTTCGTAGATAAGGCTATTTTAAGAAACTAATTTCAATATTTTTGTTTTCTATTGAGTAGTTATTTTACAATATTTTTTTGAAAATTGAAATTATATGACGTCACCATATAGCACAAAATTTCGTTGCGTTGAGAAGCCTAAAAAGCACCCCATATTGGCAGCCCTGAAAAAAACCAGACAGTCAAACCACAGAAATGAAAAAATATTATATTCTGTGTGACGAACAGTGTGTCAAATATATAATATTTTTATTCTTAAAAGGCACAGAAAATAAAATGCTACAATGTGACGTCATTTAGAGGACAATGAAAGTCGAATGATTTCTTAGTTTTATGTTAAAATAAATGGCATCTTATCGTTTTAAAAGGTCGGAGTAGAAAAATAAGGGTTGGTAAGATAAAATCTCGAAATGGTTTTGGAATTGGCATAGGTTATTTTTTTTTAGCATACCGAATTGCAACAAAATCTCAGGATTTTTCAATTGAAATCAGGCTTTTTCACCGGATTTTTAAATTTTACACCTGGTAACCCTATATACATAGCCATGCATAAGCTAGACGCGCCGCACGGCTCGCCGCCTCACGTCTCCAAAAACAAGGTAAATAATATTAATTGTTATATATTTTTACAGATAAAATAAATGCAGCGGTTGTTACTGGAGAATACATAATATCGAAAGAAGAAACAAAGTGTTGGAAATCTAGAAGAAAAGAGAAGCTTTTCAAATACAAGTCGCAAGGTAAAGGTAAAATGTTGGTTTCGATTGATTGAAATAAAATGTTTAAACAATGTACAAGACTTTTTTTATTTAAACTTATACAGGGTTACTCCAAACAATAATACTAAGTCACTGTACTCATCATTATGAAAAACTTTTACCTTTGATTGTATTATATTAAATTACAAAAAAAAAAACAACAGTTCCATACATTTTGCTGTGTGAATGAAATTTTTCTATGGAAAAGTGGGGCTTATTACAGAAATTTCATTGAAATCGTGATTGCATGCCATCCCGTTCGCATCTATCTACTCGCACCACGCGCGTGAGTGAGATTGCATGATTATCACAACCTGAATCGCCAACAGACATCCTAAACATATTATATTTTTTGGTGATTTCTGGGTTGGTCCCATCATAATGATGTGTACATCTTTATTATGGTACCAACCCAGAAATCACGAAGACATATAGTACTATATTTATTGCGATTTCTGGGTTGGTTCCTTAGTAGTTGTACATGACCACCACAGAAATTGCGAAAAAAATATAGTATTTTTCCCATAGTAAAAGTTGTAAAAGTCATAATGATGTGTACAAATAACCTTTTATCGCCGTGCGTAACCTTGTATAGTCTACTATTATTTATAGCTGTGCCCAGTACCCTTAGTACAAGTTTTGATAGTATTCGAAAACTCTTTTCGTTTACGTATTGTTCCATACATTGTAGTAAAGCGCCTCCAGCGGAAACGCGGAGGAACTAAAATCGGTAGTAATCGGCGGTATAGATTGCTTCACTCTAATACGAAACAAGTTTTCGAATACCATTCAGCCCAGCAATGTATGGAACAATACGTAAACGAAAAAAGTTTTCGAATACTATCAAAACTTGTACTAAGTAAGGGTACTGAGGTTTTTCAACTATGGTGATAGAAGGCATTGTGGTACGAAGTAGTTTTATCTTATTTTCCAGATTTTCTGCATTTTTGCAACAATTAAATTGACACACGTCATTATTATTTGTGATCCTATTTCACAGTATTAAAGAAAACTACATCATTTTTATTCTAACGTATTTATAATAATTATATAATATTAACAGTCCTAATTATGCATTGAATTATCCTCGCGAATGCATGTAGTAGTCGATCACAGTTGAGAACGCGGCGAAGCCCGCTGCCCCAAACAAGCCTGCCTTTATACCACCTGAAATATGCAAATAAATTATAATAAACAAGCTGTTACGCGTGACTTTGTATGAGTAGATTTTCATATAAACTTTTAATCCCCTTTTGGCCCCTTAATTCGGTTCTTTCGCAAAATAATTTTTTGGCAGACCTCTATACTCCAAAAGGAAATCTACCAGCCAAGTTTCGGCTTCATAGGTCAAGTAGTTTTTGAGATTTTGTAAATGTATGACCAATAATTATACATTCATAACTTTATACAAAATGATTTTTCTTAACTAGATACAGTTCATCTTTTGTCTTACCTCTCAACCCTATTAGGCCTCCTGTGACAGCCCCTGCATATGTCCCATTTTTCCAATCCGACTTGCCTCTTGCTGTCTCTATACAACATTCTACACCAGAGAACACAGCACCGAGCATGGCGAAGTTCTTAGCATAGCTCAACATAGATGACTTCATCTCTCGGAGGATCTCCCGGGCAGTCTGGGTCTGTTGTGCTGTTGGATCTGAGACATTTGGCATGAGGGAAGATGTGAAGAGACCCACTGCTGCACCAAGACCATAGCCTGTGGAATTAAATTGTTTTTATTAAACTGCGTGGTTGAATAACTATGGCTAATAAGAATCTGGGATGTTATTAGGGCGATAAGTCCTGCACTGACGTCCCGCTTGGGGTGTATTGTGCATTTCCCCCTACCAGCACCTACCCAAGCCAACCCAGCTCTTTGAAATACTGGAGCAAGGAACTGGGGTGCTGGCATAATTGCTCCAGTGGCATGTAAGTAGTGATGATGAAAAGCAGTCTAGCCATTGTGATGTGGATGATGAAGATAATGGTGCCTAATACAATCCGGTAGCGATTCTAGTTTCTTTCTTGGCTTCACAATGCCATAGCAGAATTTGGGAAATTTTGATGTTTTTTTAAATAGACTTCCATAAAAGGCAAAATGGACACAAAGTTTTTTTGCCCATGTCTACTGTAGTAGTAACATATTTACCATGTTACAACATATTTGCATAATCAAAGGTTAGAACTGATTAATTTCTAATAAAAACTCGTTTGCAATGCCACATTTACTCCAATTTAGACGCTTGCAAAGTGTTCAAAGTCGCTTGTCCGCAAAGAAATTTATGTACCTTTAGGTCAATGCTTGTCCGCTATGTCATCGTAGCACTGCACATCGCGCGGCGTTTTAGTCGGACCGCGGTTGCCTTACAACTCACCAAAAGTCTGCGCAATGCGTAGAGTGAGCCGAGTTTTGATTCGGCCATTTTGTTGTAACGTTTGCGACTGTATAAGTATTGTATCTCGATGGTTAGACCATACATAATTGTACAGTTTTAGTTTTCCGGATTTTGCCTATCTATATGTAACATGAACAAAAAGTGCATAAATCTTACCAATGATACAACTTGTTATAGACTTGAAAGGACAGCTCTCTACCGCCGACTCAATCATCTTCTCCTCGTTCGTTTTAATGATTACAGGTCCCAATATTCTCGGTATTATTATATTATCACGCCATCGTCCCTGGTTACCGACTAAATACTTTGCCAGGGCGTCGTAGTCACTTTTCTCCATAAATTTAGTTAATTGAGGATCTGCGGGTGGTTTTGTATAATCTGCCATTGTGTAATTTTTACTGCTTTAAACCACAAACCTATAAAAACAATGGTTTCTTTTTAGAATTAATTTGAATAGATAGATATATTGTTATTCAGTTTTTCAAAACAACATAACCTCAAGAAAAATTCGAACAGCTGATGACTGAGTTGATTGGACAATGACATAGCTGACTTTATTTTGTTTTTTCACCATTGCTGGGCAGGCTAAAATATTATGGTCATAATATCCCGTCTTACATATTTTACTATGAGTATCTTATAATAAAATAGAGCAGGGGAGACTGTACTAGGCTTCTATGAAGTTTTTGAAACAACATGAAATTACACATTTCACCTCAATAAAAAACTTGCCTACACCACGGTCCACTATTATTGAACAATAACACTAGAAAATATCAGGTCTAGGAAACTATTACAACGAGGCGACATGCTTTTTTCACTTTGGCGGCACCAAAAAACTGAACATGATCACTTGACCGACAGTAAAATGGAAACCAGAATGAAAGCAAAGAAAGTTTTGGAAACAACATGAAAATACACGTCTCACCCTCATTGAACTTGAAAAATCTCATTGTCATTATATATAAATACCCATACTCGAGCACATTCACAAATACTAAAGAATAACTCACCATCATTATACACCAACATTCGAAAATACACAAGTTTATGAAAATAATTCAACGTGTTCTTTTTCATGTTGGCGCTGAAAAAAAATATGTTCTTTTAGAATCAACTTTGAACGCGTTCTTTTCGTTCAATAATCGAATGGGATGCGTCATTTCCGAATGTCTAAACGACATTTCCGTTTTAAAATCAACACCATCAACACAAATGAGATTCAACGGACGTCTGACAAAATTGATTTTTTATTCAAAATTTTGATAGAAAAGTGTATGATAGTCTAATTCATAATACGCTATACCTAGAGTTGTCCGCGTGATCAATTTTTTTGGCGTAATCAAGTGGCTGGTACGGGTGTTTTTAAGAGCCAACATGAAGGATCCTTTTGCAAAGGATTTGGCGATCGATTCCCCTACACGGGAGAGTTTTAATAACGTGGACGGGTGTTATAACAAAAACATATTCAAGACTGGCTCTTTCGCAAACTCCCGTCGTGCTCTGCAGTCCGGCGCTGAAAAAATATCTAGGACTTTCAGAAGTGTCCGCAACACATTCGGGAATTTGTCACAGGTACTCCGAGATAATGCTTGTGCTTTGTTTTTGTAATAAATTACCAACCAGAAATATGTGGCTTATGCAGTCTGTTCTCGACTCTTAAATTTTGAACAAATAACAGCGAAATGTCTGCCTACATCGAGCCTACCGGCTACCAAAAAAGTTAAAATTTTGCGGCATCGAAAGTGGTACTCTTTTCATTTAAAAATACCTGAATAGATCTATTTACTATGATCAATTTACCTGAATATCAGTTATAAAATCTTATGATATCTGTCTGAAAGAAAACAATATGCTAATTACTCTCAAGAAAACTCAACTAGAAAGATAGAAACTAAATTGAAATTTTGTCCAGAACAATAAATTTCACTGAATATTATAATTTTTTGATGTTACAGCATTTCCGTCTGGGTGGTAGGCGCCGGCATCGCCTCGCTGACACCTCTCCGTCGCGCACACCAGCCACACCTGTTATGAAGAAAAAGCAGGTAGGTCTCTTATTGCTGAACATTATTATTATGTGGAATACTCCCCATGGCACGATTGTTATAAATCTGTCATTGGACCACCATGAGATTGAGATAGGCCAGAGTGAATAAGTACATCTACATCTACATGCTCCATCTTCGGCCACAACATCGCTTTCCATCAGGTGAGTTGGTGGCCAAATGTAGACCTATTCTATATATAAAACAATATATTATATTGCAGTGGACTATGGTCATCATCATCATCATCATCAGTATCATCAGCCAGAAGACGTCCACTGCTGAACATAGGCCTCCCCCTTTAACCTCCACACTGAACGACAGCCTGCCTTTTGCATCCACTGGATGCCAGTGACTCTTACTACCAGTCAGTTGTTGTCGGTCTATCTAGTGGGAGGCCTACCTACGCTGCATCTTCCGGTTTGTGGTCTCCACTCAAGAACCTTTCTTCCCCATCGGTTATCGGTTCTCCGAGCAATGTGGCCTGCCCATTACCACTTCAACTTGCAAATTTTAACAGCTATGTCGGACTATGATCGCCGAAACGTAATCCTGAAGTCGGTCCAAATAAAAAAAAAATATTTAAATGTCCAAATAAAATTTCTTTGCTTACTGGTCTGAACTCGTATTCCAGGTGCTGGGGCGCAGTCCCGCCAAGCTGTACAGTCCGTTCGGGATTGAGACTCCACATAGCCGGGACTTCAGGATGTCGCCTTATATGCCTGACACACCTGACCATGGGTAACTTGCTTTATATTGATTGTAAGAAAAATGTAGTTCTGCAGTGGGCGAAGTACGATTTTGTTACATAAAGTACATAATCAAGTTCCATACTTATTTCAATTTCGAAATTCAAAATTTGTATGAAATTCGATACGTATTTTATGAAGTGAATACTTGAACCTATTCCACTCACTGGTAGTAAAGTGTTTGGTCCCTAGCTGAATCATTTGAAGCATACGTTCTTTGCCGCCCCTCGCTACCTCCACTGTTAAAGCCCGAAGGGATGGCGCACAACGCTGAAGAGAAGGTAAACTTGTTTACTTCTCAGTTTGCAGAATTCATCATATACACATCTGACATGCCACGGCACCGGGCAGTACTGGTCATCAATTGTCTATTCACTTTCGGATGAGTGCCAACACAATAAGCTATTTTTTATAATGCCATATGTGGCAAACAAGCTAACGGGTTATGGTAAGTGATCACTGTCGCTTACCTGTAACACCAGAAGCATCACACATATGTTGCCGACCTTAAAGACTTTATTAACAGCCCTTTTGGAGAACCCCAAGTTATAGTAACTTAGAAATAACGTACAAAGCGCTTGGATTCCACTTTTATTGTGCGAACTGCTAGTCTGTGGAAGCGAAATGGGCCAATAAATGGCCTAGTTGCGGAAAATGTCCGCTACACAAGTAGTCTATGGAATGAGCTGCCTGAATGGGTGTACCCCGATAGTTAGTCTTCAAAACACGAGTGAATCAGTTTCTTCTAGGCCAGCGTGCTCCATGGTAGACCGCATCATCGCTTAACATCGGCAAGATGAAGGTGAAAAACAAGCAAATTATTAATAAAAAAATATATAAAAAAACCGCGGTAGTTCATTCCACTTGTTGGCAGGTGTGAGGCAAAAAACTTAATTTCCATAAAATGTTTTACATCTTAAAATTTATCTGTACATTTAATTCCAGACTGTCACCAAAGAGGCGTAAAGGCATGACCCACTCCTGGCACATCCTGGCCAAGAAACGTCCTCGCGCGCTGTTCCACTGATCTCAGGTCCACTCAACTCAACGCACAATATAACCCCACCGCTTTGTATAAGTATTTAAGGTATGGCTGGAAGGATTTGTGGCCGACAAATTTAATATTGGTAAGTTGTAAGTCTGCATTGATCGAGTGATGACGAAGATCAATAAAATATGCTCTCTAAAAAAACAAGATTTGCTAGATTCACCAGAACTTTGGCTTGGTGGAAATGGATTGGAAATTGTGGCAATAGTTTTGGTACAAATTGTAATACTAAAAATCTTTTATTGTAAAGTAAGTATTACAACATTGAGCCAGTAGGTAGACTTTGTTAAAAACTATGTCAGGAAAAAGATGTGTGTAAGTATTTGCAGTTCAATGCCAAATTATAGAGTGCAAAGTCGCGAAGTGTTTGAAACACCCGGCTTACAGAGGAGACTAGTTGAATGCGCAAAGTGTTTTAAACACCCGGATTACAGAGGCGACTAGTTCAATGCGCAAAGTGTTTAAAACACCCGGATTACAGAGTCGACTAGTTAAATGCGCGAAGTGTTTGAAACACCCGAATTAAAGAAGCAAATAATTGAATGCGCGAAGTGTTAAAAATGCCAGATTATAGTGGTGAATATTAGCATGTGCGCAGTGTTTCAAACACCCGGATTATAGAGATAGTTAAATGCGCGAAGTGTTTGAAACACCCGGATTAGGACCCTGTCCTGCTGTGGAATAAGCTGCCTCCTTCTATCAGGCAGGCCAAGTCTCTTCCTATTTTCAAGAATCTAGTCCACAATCACTATCTTCCTTTATAATTGGTATGTATATATGTATGTATGTATTATTTATAGTATGTATTGGTAAGTAAATAGTATTATTTGCATATTCAGTATTTATTTGTATGTATGTATATTAATGTATTGTCTACACCGCCGACCCTACTCCTGTCTCAGCTATGTCCATCCAAAGGTTGCCTGGAAGAAATCGCTTAAGGCGATAAGGCCGCCTATTATACTGCCGGTTTTGCAATATTTTTAAATTACCTACTTTTGTATTTTTTTATTTCGGTGCAAGTATAATAAAGTTATATATTATTATTTATTATTATTAGAGAAGTGAATTGTTGAGCCAAGAGCTGCATAATTATATTGGATTATCAAATTTGTTTTCTACTTTCTTGTTTAATCCTATACATGAAGGTCCAGAGCTCGTTAAGAAACAGCCATATTATTATATTTTGAGCTCACATATTTTCTAAACTACACTATAATTAAGTTGAAGTGTAGAAACTTTTCCGGGTCTGGAAAAGTTGCCGAAATCTTTTGGTACCCCCTTCGATCCGCAGAAGTGACTTAAAAATTTACTATTGCACAGTCAAGGTAATTTTTAACTATTTGCCAGCATGCTAGCGCCACTTAGGTAGACATTGCAACCCCTGCATCTTAAAAAAAGTTAAGATTAGTGGTTCTATATCTTCACTATCTTTGGTTATCACTCCATCAACGCAACTAGACCTAAGTATGTGAGTAAGCTTGGCTAAGTATGTGAGAGTTTTGTATGCATTGGTGCTATATATACGTCGTATGACTGATTTTTTATAGTTTAACAAGTACAACCGGTATTTATAAAACAATCGGGTGCGTGTCGCCACTTCACGACTACTTGGCCGACCTTAAGTTCGATCGTGTTGATTCCACGAACATTGGGTCATTTTTAAATGTATGAAAAACCAAAATAGTAGATTGTACAACAAGTGCATAAAATAATGCATTTTAGCCGAGTCGTTTGTCTGCTAGAGCCGAAGGCGAGGGCGGATATTTAAGTCAAAGATAAAATGGGTTTTATGCACAAGTTATACACTCCACTATTCACTTTAATTGCGAGGTAATGAAACAATGTAATTAATCTCTTATTTATAAAACTAAAACTTTAACAATGTTGTATTTTTATTCGACATTGGTATTATTGACATTATATATATTAGTAAATGAACGCATTCGAACAATTTTAAGGAGGTTCAGTTTATTTTTATGCACTAGTGTACTAAAAGCAGACTTTTTGCACTGGAGCATCAGTCTTTTACTATAGAGATGGGATGAGAGCGAGACTGATATTACAACGCCGAGCGTGACCTACTATCTTGATTGATTTACTTGAATACGTCATTGAAGTAACATTTACAGTTTCAACTCAAAAGAAACATTTATATTTTATTTATATTACACGGGAATTACTCACGTAACACACATACACATACACACACACTTATGTGTGTCTTCACATTTATATTTACTTTAAAAATATACAACACTTTATGTCGGCCAAGAAAACATTAAGATTCAAAATATATATATAGTACCGGCCAAGATCAACCAATCAAGTGCTGTAGTGAACTGAACAGTTCATCCTTATGCATCATACACACTGCAGAAAGCATGTCAATGCTTGACATTGTATTGAATCGAAACGCTGAAATTATATAGAGTGATTGGATTAAATAAGTATTAGTATACCCAGTATTATATGAGCCAAAATGTATATTTGCTTTATTGCAAGTACATTGTGTTGTGAGTGGTGGTGGTCGGACAGGTTGTGGCGCTATGTCGTTTTTGAAACATTTAATAAAATTTAATATAATTATTAAAAAATGCAATTTTTGTTTGGGATTTTGTCCGAAATTTGGTAATTTTGCATGATATTTCCGTGCGAAAATCATACCAGCAATTCAAAAATCGAGGCCCTGGCTTCTCGGCAACAGCAGGGCGACTATACAAATGAAGCTGCTACCGCTGTCGCCCCGCTGCCCGCCGAGCTCGAATACGCAGCCTTACAGGCATTGACTGACTGAATATTTAAAATTTTTGTATTGGGTTTTTTTTCTTCACAAAAAAATATTATATGAGCAGTAATTACAAATTCTAAACACCACAATTTGTCCGATTATAATCAAGTATTATAATTACATTCCTTTTTATACTAAATACGCTTAAGCTGTGACAATATCGTAAACTAGGTACTGGCAATTTTCGAATGATAACTTGGGGCTGCAATTTTATGGAGTGTTTAAGATTTGAACAATGAACAACAATTTTCGTTTAAACGTGACACCTAAACGTTTCTGAGACTATTAGAGCTGCACAATGAATTTTATGAGTAGCTATGGTTTACACGCTCTTTAAAAATTTTGCTCAAGAAGTATGTTATGTCCGTTTCCTTGTAAATGAACACCAATTGAGATTTTTGGGTTAAGTCATGAAAAGGTAAACAGTTATTTTGTTAAAAATCTTGACAGTAACTTTAACTGTCACTTAATTCATTCATGTGCAGCTAGCCTTATGTGTATTGAAATGTATTGGCAACTATTTTTAATATAATATTTATGATAATTTTGTATGTAGGTACTATTCTTTTTCATGGAGGCTAAAATAATATTAATGTAATGTTTGAAGCTAAATTTAGAACATTGGGGTAGTTTTAATATTTAGTTTTGTAAATTTGTTTTACGACTTAATTTTTTTGTACCTACACGAATGTGGGAAATTATATACGCCTATCCTATACATTTTAGATGAAAAAATATGGTTAAGGGGTAGCATAGACGATGGACTTTGTGTGAAATGAAATGTAGTCACTGAAAAAAAGTTTTTTTTTTTTAAGTAACAGATAGGCTTTCTCTTGGTTTTACACTGATCTTAGGATCTTCTATTTTGCCGGTAAATGTTTTATTATTATTTTAGCAGCCATTTTGAATATATTATGATAATATTAGGTATTGTATATCGCACTGTCACCAGAACTAAAAGTGTATGCAAAATGAGCGATAAAGTCGCCGTTGAGTCCGTCGTCTGTGGAAGCCCTTACAGTCATGTATGAAATGTCGAAATACCTTTTTACATTGATACTGCAGCTGTCCTTTTTTTATTTACCTACCATGAGTAGATGTCTTACCTGAAATGTACTAAATAGGTATAATTTTACAATATTTATTATCCCATTTTCATCATACGTGTATTTTGTACCATAATGGTATACTTAATAAAAAACCTTTTTTAAATACAAATTGCAGTTTTATTTCAATATCCTAGTTGACCGAGCGATGAGAGGTTTGAGATTCTATTTTCTACTGGGACAAGTCGGCGTTTCCATTTCCGACCAACTGAACGGACCAACTAGTTGAGCGGAATGGAACTCGATGAACGCATTTTATCCAGTTGGTTCATTAGAAACAAAATTTTACCAAAGTATCTGACCAACTAGTTGATTTGATTGGAACAAAACGCTTTATCAAGTTCCATTCCGCTCAACTAGTTGGTCCGTTCAGTTGGTCGGAGTGGAATGACTGGATCGAATTTCCAAGCATATTTGAGAAAATGCTTTTTAGGGTTCCGTAGTCTTACAAGCAACCATTATAAGTTCGTTCTTATAAGTCTGACCTAATCTTTCTGGCTACTTGTTTAGAGGTGACAAAAAAACGAAAAATTTGCAAAAGATCTTTATTTAAACGATACGAGTCAACTTAAGCATACATACAGGGGTAGTGCTTATCTTTACTTACTAAAAACTAATTAGGTGTATTGTACCATTTTCGATGGTAGCATTTTCCATCGTCATTGATAAAATTAAGTTAGGTACATACATAATAACAAACAAAAAAAGACTTTTAATGTATTTAGTTTAATTACTGACACCAGATTAATATCCTTATTCGTCAAGTTTTGAGATACCTAAACCTAAATCACAAATAATGTATAAGACATGTATTCTTAAATTCTTTTCTAGTTCTTCGATATATAACTGTTTCACAGTTTATACAGCGTCAATACAAATACTAGTACTTAGGGCCTTAGCGGCAAAACAAGTTGAAAAGGAAATCTACGCTAACGTATGACTGTTTTCAGATGGCGTTGGTCAGCGCTGTCTGCGTTCGCATACTTTAATATGGCCAATACGGACAGCGTGGGACGCGACATGAGTAGCTATAGTTATGGCATCGAGCGCAATGACACTAAAGATAGTCTATATAAACTCCTTAGGCCTCGACGCCGGGCGTGAGCGGCGCGTCACCACCGATTACGAAGAAGCGAGGCGTGGAGCGGCACCTCAAATAAAATAATTTTATTCAAACCATGGGGTGTCATAATTCAAACTGACAATTGTATTACGTAATAAAGTTGTGTTAGCCAGCCATCCGACCATCCTGTTGAAACATGAAATATTAATTAACAATAATAATTTTATTAAGTAATACTTCATGTTCAAATAATTTATAAACACATAAATACATTACACATTTGGATTTGAACAAATTAAATTTATGACAACATTAAATTGCCATTTCAAAAGAGGGTCTGACAAATTGTAAATTTATAAATTAAATTTATGTAAAGTCATTCTAAATTAATTTTGCCGTTATGCAGTTAATTCAAACGTATAGCCGTTTGGCTTGCCAGCAGTGGTGCCTCCCGACGCCTCGCGTCTCCGTAGACGTAGCCTAAAAGTACGCGTCCACTGGGTCGGAATCAGAGCGTACGCAGCATACGGGTTTGTTGCTTTGTATTGATTGGCTTTTAAATTTGCTTCAAGGTCAACGCCGATCAAAAACGTATCCCTTGAGTTACATCAGTACTGAATTTTTATCCATTAATGTACTTATTAGCTTATGTCTGTGTTTTGTATTCTCAATATGTGAATCAAGAATAATCGTAGAAGAACGTATACGGTGCAGTTTTGCCGACCCAGTCAGTGCACGCAGTACCATAGAAATCAATTCAAAGCAACAAATCCGTACGCTTACCGACCCAGTAGACGCGTACCTTTACAGTTCCGTAAATTACAATTAATACGTCGCGTCTCCGCTGCTGTAACTTGCTTGATCATTATTATACAGCATGACACTAAAGCCGGGACCAGTGCTCACGGGGTCACGTATCTACAAAAATTATGCTGTGTGCGTGCTGTGTAGCAATGTCGCCGTTTTACACATTTCTATAGAAATGTGACTTGAAAAACTGACAATCAGCCGAACACTATTTCCGGCGGGAACGCGTTCCTTGGTATACGATAACTACAATCGCCAGCGCCGACCGTTGATTGCGTCAAGCGATAAACAAGTTGAGGCAACGGCCACTAACCGATATCCTAGCAAAATTAAGAACTAAAACTAATGAAGTGATTAAGGCACATAACGTCGAGTGTATTATTCATCATTTTCGTCATCACAAACGTCCCACGTCAAGTAAGACATAATAATGTATCAGTTGATCAATATGTGTTTTCTGATTCTGAAACCATTTTGGTAACATGAATAAAAAATACAATGAATTTGTCTGGTTCTTTGTAGCTACTTAGATTTGTATTTTTATAATTGAATATCACATACATGTTTGGCAAATCTGCTTACTTTTCAGTAATACACAAAGAAAAAAAAACTATTTACAACAAACATTTAACTTTTCGACAGGTGAGCTAAGAAGATCCAAAAATTTTATACATATTCTTGGTAAGTATGGAAAATCAGTTCTTCCATGATAAGTATGAACTAATCTGTCCAACAGTACAGAAAAAACCCAGGTATTGCCTTTAGTTAGGATTAGAATGGTCAAGGGTTCGTAATAATTAGTATCCTAGCCAAAACTTAAATTAGTGTATTACTACTACAACTGTAGGTACATTTGACCCATGCAATATGCAACATTTAACAACTTATGTTAATAAAAATTATAAATTGAACAATAAAATGAAGCGTCTGCATGCAGAAGTAAAGGAATTTAACAATTTGGAGCTGCAGGTTATTTAAGCCAATTTATTGTTAAATTTATTTTATTTGTATTCAGAAATAGTAAATAAATTCTGCGATGTGATCTTTTACTCTTCGACTAAAATAAAATGAATCGACGGGCCCTAACCATTGAAATTGCTCAGTAAAAACGAGTTAAAACCGTCGGACATATACTTCAACACCTAATTATAAAAATGTACAGTATATTTGTTACAAAAAATAGTGCCCGATTTAATTTGTGTATATACACTTCGGGAAAGCATATGAATGCATAATTTTGTCAGATGTTTCGTTATCACGTAACAATAGACACATGTTGCACTTCCTACGGCTAGAGACCGACTGAAACGAAATGAGAGCCGGCGCTCATTTTGTTATCTACAAAAATGCGCTTCTACTGGGCCTGTCCATTCATTTTATTTTGGTCGAAGTCTTTTACTACAAGATATTTTTAACGTTCGGCCAAGTCAAATTTTAAGAATAATCATAAGATGAAGGCGTAAGCTTGCGTCTGACAGTCAGTGCTAACGTCTCGGCTAATAGCGTAAAAGTATCGATCGTATTGTGCGTGGAAACAATGCTCTACTACTGGCCGATTCGAACGACGACGGTCGGTCTATGGAAATTTACTAAACTGCTATAATCCTGTACTAAAGGTACGCACGCCAGTTTTAGGTAGTGTTAATATAATTAAGACAATGTCGACCATCGCGCCGTTCTTTCCACTTGAACCCCCATACCAATGGAATCCCGGGGTGGGGGCGTCCAAGGATCCCCAATATAACATTTGGTCACCCAACCAGGGGGTTCAAGAATAATAACATAATTTGTATTCCACTTGAACCCTTTGAGTAAAAATTAAATAATAATATAATAATAAATAAGTGTGTGCGTTTAATAATTTGACAAATACGGGGTCCTTGGCCATTTTATTTAAATTTTTGTGCCAATTTTTAACACAATTATTAGTTCGGTGTCTCTCCCGATATGCCAAGGAACAAAAAAACCGACCATTATATATTATATGCTTAGAGGTCCAAGAGTAACACCGAGTATCTGTGGCCCCCCAGGGAGCCCAAATGTAATAGTGAGCATCGGTGAACCCCTCAGGGTGTTCAAAGGGGGGGTTCAAGAGGAAATAGCTCATCGCGCGAGCACTGTTTCCAGCTTTTTATCACGCTGAGATCAGCTATCCAATTACAGTTATATCTGCGTACCACGCACGTATAACGCAATAGCTAGAGATAACCAACGTCAGAGCTTCGTGACATCAGCAGTGCAAGTGCCGTTCTTTATCGATCGTCAAATTTGACAGTTGAGATCGTCAAATTCGATATAATGCCATGTGATCAGTAGTCGCTATGATCGATTCTATGGCATTTTTATCGAATTTGATGATTGATAAAGAACGGTACTTAGTTTTACAATGGTCAGTTTTACATCGAATTATGAGTCTCGAAGATTATGGTTTATTTATCAAATGCCCTCCATGTTATGGTGCGAACCATTTGAATCTGGATTCCAACCTGTGTTATGCGCGCAATTAAAATTATTCCGATTTCAATTACGGTTAGTTTTTTCTCATCTGCCCTCTTGGTCATGCCCCCTCAACATAGTGGCAGAGTAAGAATTTTATGAAAGACAATGTGAAGGGGACATATACCGAGTGGGCAGATGGGACTAAGCCATGATATTCTAATCGAATACCAGTTTCAAACGCATCGCAATGTGTGTAGAAGTGTTTAGTTTATTTACTTTACTTTATTGATATAAACTGCAAAAAACAGGCATAAAGTTGATTTAAGGTGCTTTTTACAACATTAAATAAAAACTAACTTTACTGTTTAATTATTTAGGTGGGCACTTTTCCCTACAAACTAGCATTTAACATACAACATTGGTTTGTAGAGAACAAGGTCTGAGAACAAAACACCGTCTTATATCACTCAAGGATGGTTGAGCTTTCAAGCAGTAAAATAATTTTCAGAATCGGTTCCGTACAGTTATATGAATTATTAAAAGGATATTTACCGTAACTACGGAACCGATAAAACAATGTTTTAAACTATCACGGTTGTTCACTACAGTTATGTGGAAAAGTTGTGGATTAGCTTCGTCCACAACCTTACTATATAACTACGGAACCGATAAAACACTGTTTAAACTATCACGGTTGTTCACTACAGTTATGTGGTAAAGTTGTGGATTAGCTTCATCCACAACCTTACTATATAACTACGGAACCGATAAAACACTGTTTAAACTATCACGGTTGTTCACTACAGTTATGTGGAAAAGTTGTGGATTAGCTTCATCCACAACCTTACTATATAACTACGGAACCGATAAAACACTGTTTAAACTATCACGGTTGTTCACTACAGTTATGTGGAAAAGTTGTGGATTAGCTTCATCCACAACCTTACTATATAACTACGGAACCGATAAAACACTGTTTAAACTATCACGGTTGTTCACTACAGTTATGTGGAAAAGTTGTGGATTAGCTTCATCCACAACCTTACTATATAACTACGGAACCGATAAAACACTGTTTAAACTATCACGGTTGTTCACTACAGTTCTTCAGTTCTTGTTGAACTGATTGATCTATTTTGTTGAACAAATAATAATTTAAGTATATTAGCAAGTTAAACTGGTCGAAATCCTTTGTTAAACTAGTTGATATATGATTATTTACGGGATATTTACCGTGGTAAGATTGTGGAATGAGATCCCGATATTTCGGCGCAGTTAAACGGCGGTAAATATCCCGTAAATAATCATATAACTTTAGTGAACAACCGCGACACCTTAAAACAGTGTTTTAGTTGATATATCTTGTTGAACAAATTATAATTTATTTTGTCTAGTTGAACTGGTCGAATTGATTTGTTCTTGTTCAACTGGTGGAAATGTTTTGTTGAACTAGTTAGAATAGAAATAATCCATAACTATGATATGAACCCTGAAAATATGAGAACTATTAATAGGAAATACTTATCTCAGTCGTAGTGATCACCAGCCATACATTGATAATTCTGAAACAAGGTAGAACATCCATTAGGCATCAAATCCGTCCGTCCAAAATATCATAAAGGATTTTTTTTGGTCTGTCAGATCATGATAAAGCCCAACGCGCCGGAGACCGGATCGAGGCAGCGTTACACCGTACAAGTGACCATGGAAACGTCAACTTTCAAAAAGTCAAGGCCAGTGGTACAATTTTGAGGCTACGGTAAGGCGTTGCGCAAACGAAGACACTTTTTGTTGCCGACACGGCACACCCAGTACCAATCTAGTGGAAGCAACTGGACTCAAAGTCTGCGCAGTGAGTGGCTGATTTCATACTGTTTATATAGAAATATTCATTGGTAGCTTGTATCCGACACAAGACACAAAAGTGTCCACGTTTGCGCCCTGCCTAAACGGCTACGGTACGGTTGCACGGTGCGTTTTTGTATTTATTCAATTAACACCAATTAAACTAATGACAGACAATAATAAGTTGCTGGTCTATCGGTTTTTTATCGGATACATTTCGGAGAGTGTGCATCGGATCTGCACGATCTAATTCCCTCCTGCCCATTTTTCTATCGGACTGCCAGAGCGAGCACGAAAAATAGTCACCGCTTTATGGTTGATATTGAAGCGCTTTGATTCCACATTTATTGTGCGAACTGCTAGTCTGTGGAATGCGCTGCCTGAATGGGTGTTCCCCGATGGTTACAATCTGGGTGTCTTCAAATCACGAGTGAATCGGTTTCTTCTAGGCAAGCGTGCTCCAACGTAGACCGCATCATCGCTTAACATCAGGCGTGATGGTGGGCAAACGCAATCCTATTAATTATTTCAAAAAATATATATAAAAAAACAAAGTTATAAAATGTAACTTATCAGACGAACTAATTACATTTGCTGTTGGCGTTTCAAAACGCGGAGTGACTTGGCTCACTAGTCACTATACTGACCACGCTAATCAAGGGCGGATCCATTGTCATAACATATTACATTCAAATGATAGAGGTCAATTCCAGACAACGACAGTGATGGCGGGCGATCGGTAGCATAGCAGCATAGCATTTCGTATGTGTATACTTAAATAAATTATGTGCAGTTAGATGCCATCGCTCAAAAACGGGTAAGGAAAACATAGTGCGAAAACCAGTATGTCCAAAAACATCAAAAGTTCAAAGACATTACATTCAACAACATGCACTGGGCCGGCATGGTGGGTAAGGGCCGATCATCTTTAAATAAAATAATAAATAAATACAACACAATGCCCCGCTTTGTATGCGTCGGTCTTAAGAGTGTATGAGTCCGAAGACGAGTTACGTAGACTCAAATTAAAGGAAACAAGTGTGTCGACATTCATTATCTGCAGTGGTTCCTAAAATTATTGAACAGACACAAAAATCATTTGATTATTTCATAATTATTTATGTAGTTTTTTTACTTACATTCGGAGCTCCATAGGGGATTGGGACAGGTCGTCTAATAATTGTCCTTCTGTTTCCCATGTTTATAGGCATGTTTGGTCTTATCATAGGCCTGGGGTTTCTTAAGGCTATATTAGGCCTCCCAGTGGGCCTTACCTCGTTAGGCCTCCCAGGAGGCCTTGGAAAGTTAGGCCTCTGAGGGCGAGGATACGTTTGGCGCCAGTCCTTGTAGTTGGTTATTTGATTAGGAGGTGGTATTGACGGATTGTATGTTATCATCACAGTGTCAGTCCGTGCACGTTTCAGATCCACGGTTCTGGTTATCATAGGTGAGATGGGCACATGGTTCTGTGGAATAACATTTTTTAAGTTGTTTTTTAGTCGAGTTTGTTGAAAAAGGGCCTGAAATAGGCATGATGACTAATATTGTTTTAATACCTCATAAAAAAGCTGATCATAAATAGAGCCCATCAATGAAAACAAAATTAAAATTGTACAAAAATAAATAAGTTATAAGTATTTTAATTTCATGCTAGACAGAGAGCGCACTATCCTAAGCTATGATGTCACGCTTCAGGCGCGCCATACAAATGCTATACTCACACGCTTTGCGAGAAAGGGACAGAATATCCCCTCTCTATCCCCACCTAAAACTTTAAACGCTCATATCTCAGAGATTTATCAGCCAATTTAATTTATTATTTCAGTGTGTGTAATGTATTCAGTTATATTCATCGCTAAGCCACATGCCTATTGCAAAAATTCCCAGCAGCATTTTTTTGCTGTAACCTTTAGTTTAGGGTGTAACCTACATTCAAAATGGCGACCGAATTTCGCCGGTGCGTTAGACGCCATCTTGAATTGAGTTTAAGGAGGAATGCTTTTTGCTCAATATCGCAGCCATTTTCAACAAAAATGGTTAGGACACACAGAGAGACGAAAAAGAGAAGAAGAGAAACGAGAAGAGAGGGGGGAAGGTTTGTAGAGAATTAAATTCCCTACAATTTTCATCTCAACATTTTTGTGTAGATAATAGTAGCAAAGTAAAAGTAGCGTGATGGTTTCGGGACCGTTTCTCTGACACCCAGTAGTACCCCTAAAAATACGGTTAATGTTGATAAAGCCGTGTGTAACTCAGCTCTGGGGCCTTACGCCCAACTCGTTACGCGGTTTTAAACTAAAATTAAAACCGCGCAGTTTGGAAAATCACACGAACGTGAACCTTAACGCGCCCAGATACGGTTTGCGGTCGCGCAACATTTTTTCATCACCTAAACAGGATTGCTTTAAACAGCTAGGCGTAAGGCTCCTGATCTGATTCAAAGATGCAAATCCCTTGTCACTGAGGCACATCTCAGGTATAAAACAGGCAGCTCCCTCGCGGCTCGCGGCTCACGCCAGTTCGCTCACTCGCTGTACAGTGGCCGGCAAACAACTTAATTAAGCTAAAGTCGACGAAGTGCGGGCAAGTTCGCGCATGCGGCCGACTGATCGGCCAATCGCGTGGACGCGTGCCGTCGGAATGCCCCCGCGCACCTCTCTTTCCACCAACGATACCTTAAAATCGTCTATTGCGCACTCAAGGTCATGTTGTGTGCCGGTTACTGTACTATTAGATTCTGTTACGCGAAAAATAGCGCAACGAGACCGAAGTGACTGATGCGACTCCGAGCGTGCGTGACAAAAAAAGAGCGATATAGCGCGCGTGTGTGTGTGAGTGAGAGAGAGAGAGAGCGCACGCTAACCATACAGGTAGTACAGAGTTGATTGAGAGGTGAGCTGATCTGTGAGTCAGATCACGGATCTGACTCAAGTGTGTGAACCGTGAGCTGAGCTGCTCACAAATATCTGTTGAGTTACACATGGCTAGTTGATAATGCTTAAACTCACCAGGTGATCAAAATGCGTGGTATCTGGGGAGGTGTACCGCTCCTGCTGTTCGGGCAGCTCCGGCCCAAGCGGAGAATCCGCCCTGGGATTCTCATGTCTTTTACACAGCAAGAACTCTTCGTTCAGCGTCCCGCCGATCAAGTCCAGTTGCGCCTCAAACGACGGCATCATCTCGCTCTCGTAAATACTCCGATCAGTTTGTTTAATCAGTCTCAACATTGCATTGGCGAGATTCTCTTCACTCGGCAAAATGCATACACGTTCTAGAATCTTCGAGGCGACGTCTAAAGGTACGCGTCGCTTGTTCTCAGCCACGAATTGTGCTAACTTGGTGAAAGCGGCGCGGAAACGGGAGAAGTTCTGAGTATTCGCCAGCGTGACCAGCATCTCGTCGCATAGCGCAGGTTTAAGCGTGTCTTGAACCTGACAGTCGACATGAATTTAAATAATATAGACAGGGCTATAACGAAAGCGTATGCTAAGCCGAAACAGGTTCATTCAATGACAATATAACCACTTGACCGCTAATCCTTTACCCCGCATGAGGCAAAGGTTCTAACATAACAAGGGTTAATCCCACAATAAAAGTTGTTCACAAACAAGAACAATGATAAGTATAACAAACCCCTTTCTGCTTAGCATACTCAGGCCTTATAGCTCTGTATAATTTTAGGCAGAAACCTCAGATCTGACAAACAAGGGAAATATGCCTTGGTACAATTTTGTTCGTGCTCAAATGTCTCAATTTTAGTATATTTTTAAAATCACTATACCCCCAAACAGCTTAACGCAAAAACTGTATCTAAGTACGGCACACTAACTAATTTTTCATGCACACTAAGAAATATAATGAACAATGAACTAACTAATAGTCCGCATGTAAAAAAAGAGTAGCAAGGTCGTCTGTATGGTGAGTCTGGGTAAAAGCATCAAACCTGATTTAGGCCAGATGAGTTCGCACCCGCCACGCCACTTACCATATCTCCCTTGTTTGTTTGATCTGACGTCATGTTACATAGGTTGGTGCAGACTGAGTCAGGTCAGACCATCATCAGAGTTATGCTGCAAGCCACGTCGTGGGGGTGATAAGACCCCCTTGGGGTGTATTGCGAACCTACCCCAACTGGCTGAGCTCCTTAAAATAACGAAGCACAGCTTTGGGTCGCTGACTAAACTGGCTTTGGGTCGCTTACTAAACTGGCTTTGATCGCTTACTAAACTGGCTTTGGGTCGCTTACAAAACTGGCTTTGATCGCTTACTAAACTGGCTTTGGGTCGCTTACTAAACTGGCTTTGGGTCGCTTACTAAACTGGCTTTGGGTCGCTTACTAAACTGGCTTTGGGTCGCTTACTAAACTGGCTTTGGGTCGCTTACTAAACGAAAGCGTATGCTAAGCCGAAACAGGTTCATTCAATGACAATATAACCACTTGACCGCTAATCCTTTACCCCGCATGAGGCAAAGGTTCTAACATAACAAGGGTTAATCCCACAATAAAAGTTGTTCACAAACAAGAACAATGATAAGTATAACAAACCCCTTTCTGCTTAGCATACTCAGGCCTTATAGCTCTGTATAATTTTAGGCAGAAACCTCAGATCTGACAAACAAGGGAAATATGCCTTGGTACAATTTTGTTCGTGCTCAAATGTCTCAATTTTGGTATATTTTTAAAATCACTATACCCCCAAACAGCTTAACGCAAAAACTGTATCTAAGTACGGCACACTAACTAATTTTTCATGCACACTAAGAAATATAATGAACAATGAACTAACTAATAGTCCGCATGTAAAAAAAGAGTAGCAAGGTCGTCTGTATGGTGAGTCTGGGTAAAAGCATCAAACCTGATTTAGGCCAGATGAGTTCGCACCCGCCACGCCACTTACCATATCTCCCTTGTTTGTTTGATCTGACGTCATGTTACATAGGTTGGTGCAGACTGAGTCAGGTCAGACCATCATCAGAGTTATGCTGCAAGCCACGTCGTGGGGGTGATAAGACCCCCTTGGGGTGTATTGCGAACCTACCCCAACTGGCTGAGCTCCTTAAAATAACGAAGCACAGCTTTGGGTCGCTGACTAAACTGGCTTTGGGTCGCTTACTAAACTGGCTTTGATCGCTTACTAAACTGGCTTTGGGTCGCTTACAAAACTGGCTTTGATCGCTTACTAAACTGGCTTTGGGTCGCTTACTAAACTGGCTTTGGGTCGCTTACTAAACTGGCTTTGGGTCGCTTACTAAACTGGCTTTGGGTCGCTTACTAAACTGGCTTTGGGTCGCTTACTAAACTGGCTTTGATCGCTTACTAAACTGGCTTTGGGTCGCTTACTAAACTGGCTTTGGGTCGCTTACTAAACTGGCTTTGGGTCGCTTACTAAACTGGCTTTGGGTCGATTACTAAACTGGCTTTGGGGCACTGACTAAACTGCTTTGAGTCACTGGCTAAATTGTTCACTGATCACAAATTATAAGGGGGCCCTGCACCTAACAAGTACGGGCTCGAAACAGCGCATTTCGGAAAATCACGCGAACGTGAACCTTAACGGGCAGAGATACGATTTGCGGTCGCGCAACTTTTCTCATCACCTAAACAGAATCGATTAAACTAGATAGCCATAAAGCCCCTGGCCTGTCAGACCTACCAACTATCTGTACTGGTGGAAAAATTAAGGAACAAACTCGGGATTTAAGGTTTCTGCCCACTACACCGGTCATGCCATGGCCGTAACCGTATCGGCGCAACCGAAAACCATGCACTCCGGTTATTAACCAATCTGGTTATCATCCGAACCGACTGGTCCAGTTTTCAACCGATCCGCTTGGTACGGTTATCAATCAATCCAACTGGTCTGGTTATCAATCGACCTGACTAGTCCGGTAATCAACTGATCCGATTGTTTCGGTTACCAACCGATTCGACTGATCCGGTTATCAACCAATCCGGCTTGTCCGGTTTTCAACCGATTCGACTGGTCCAGTTAGCAACCGATCCAACTGATTCGGTTATCAAACGATCTGACTGGTCCAGTTATCAAACAATACGAATGATCCGGGTACTAACCGATCCAACTATCAACCGATAACCGATGGGGAAGAAAGGTTCTTGAGTGGAGACCACGAACCGGAAGACGCAGCGTAGGTAGGCTGGACCGACGACATCGTGAGAGTTGCGGGCATCCAGTGGATGCAGATGGCAAGCAGTCGTTCAGTGTGGCGTTGTAAGGGGGAGGCTTATGTTCAGCAATGATAAACGCCCATCACCATCCTACACTGTAGCGTGTCATGACAGTGTTTTCACACACAGACTTCATGATGCGATTCTAGTGGGCCTATTTTGATTTATTTGTGTCTGGTACATTCATAGTATGGACCCAGTCTAGCAGGCAGTCCTTTAAGGGTTGTTTCCACAGTAAAAGATGTTCATAATTAATACTTTGAGCCCTTTTTGGCTTAGCATACCCTTAGTGAATAACCCATTGTGTACAAGTTGAAATCCTTGTCTTCTTTTGAATTAGATAAGCTTAAAAGTTTTAAAAACATTACCTCATTGAGATCAACTGAGTTGAGATGCATTAGTGCCGCTTCGAGCGCAGCCGTGGAACCGGGGTATGAAGACTCTACCACCTTC
The DNA here is from genome assembly GCA_914767915.1 of Agriopis aurantiaria. Taxonomy (NCBI): domain Eukaryota; kingdom Metazoa; phylum Arthropoda; class Insecta; order Lepidoptera; family Geometridae; genus Agriopis; species Agriopis aurantiaria. The sequence continues at coordinate 12,348,111 of OU612002.1, read as the reverse complement.
AGCAAGGTTTCCATCATAGCCCGTGTGAGGCCACGACGCGCCAGCTCCATCACGAACAGCTCTGAGTAGCGCTGAGCAAGCAACGGGTACATCCTCACCAGCGCTAGCTCCCGCAGCACCGACTGATCATTGAGTGTCCTCAATCGCTGACGCAATACGTCTAATTTCGGCTTGCAATGTAAAAACCGACATGGATCATACCGACAACGGTTTAAAGCGTTATAGAAAAAGCAGAAGCCGCGTAAAAAACAGCTTTGTCCGTGGTTTGAGGGGGGTGACACGTAGCACATTGACTGCGTGGCGAGCGGCGGCCGCGACGGTACCACTGGGGCAACGAAGTCGTTCTTTACTGGCTGTAACCTCGAATGTTGAAATTGTTCTGGCTCCGAAGGTTGAGAGTTTTGTATCTCTGGACACTTCTCCTGAGAGCGTTGTGTCTCCAAAAGTAACTTTTTTGATTGTTGTGTCTTCGAAAATTGCCTCTGTTCCATTTCCGAATATTGCCCCGGTTCCATTTCCGAATATTGCCCCGGTTCCATTTCCGAATATTGACCCGGTTCCATTTCCGAAAATTGCCCTTGTTCCATTTCTGGTTGTTGTGCCTCAGGGTTATATTGCGTCCTGATACCCGCGTCCCGCACAGACGTAGAATCTGCAGAGTGTTTCTCGCAGATTGTCGGTCGGCGCGGCTCGATCCTAGTGGGCCGGTAACGACGCGACGCGAGCTGTGGCGCCACCGGGGTAGGTACGTACTCTTCTAAAACAGCGTTGGAAACGCGGGACGATTCAATACCAGTTAAGCTTTCAGCGAAGAGTGATAGTGCATCGTCGTCGTCATGTTCGAAGGGAATGAAGCGGACGCGGTCGGTATACTCATCTGCAGGTTCGCGAGACCTCTCGAGAGAGGACGGAGGCATTACAGGCGCAGGCGGAGGTTTCTCTTGCGGCACAGGTTTCTCGTTTCGCGGTCGGGGAGGCGCGGGCCGAGCGAACAAACGCTCTGATGTACTCAAATCCCTACGCAGACTTTCACACAGCCTAAAAACTTCACATTCACGCTTGATAGCGTCGGCGACTTTTTTCGGCGGGGCGTGTACTGGCCGACTGCACCGAGAATCGAGGTATCTTTCAAATTCATGGAAGGAGGATGCAAGCTCTTCTATCAATGTCGTCACCGCGTTCACGTCGATTGGCACTTTTCGCGATTCCGACGCGACAGACGTCGACACGCTGAGATTTAACTGCCTATTCTCATTTTCGATCTCACTGTCTGAACTGGACGATGAGGATGAACTAGATGATGACGATGATGAGCTTTCTGACGGGGGATTTACAACAGGCACTACTTGTAACACAGGCAGTTTCTTATCGATACGCACGAAGTCTTTCGAAGTGACAGTGACGCAAGTAGTCGTACTAGACATGGATATGTCATGAGTCCAAGAAAGACAAGATCCGGTGGAGTTGTGGGACAATTTACGAGACGCGGGACCCGGTTTTCTCGGATCTGTTATTTTAGTGTTAGATGTGGACGGGATATTGATCTCTTTTGATAAGAACCTCTTTGGTACCATTTTCCTTCTTAACATACGTTTAGTTGTACCATTAGATAATTGGTTTTTAGTCGTGGAAGGTTTAGAGGTGGTGGTGGTATTTGGTGGTGGCTGGTTGGTTATTTCACTGGGTATTTCTTCTTTTATAATTATCTCTTCTACTTTAGATGTGTCGACTTTCTCAATAGAGACATCATTAGTTTCTGTTATAATTTTTTTCCGTCCTCGTAATTTTCTGGTCGGGGTTTTTGGAGTTTCCACCTTTTCATCTACAATGTTAAAGTAAATAGTTTTTAGAAAACTTAGAGGTGCTTATAAATTTAAAGCGTAATGTTCTAGGGAATGTTTCATATTAAAATTATGAAGGCTTCAAGAATAGCAACAGCATAAAAGTGTGGCGCATAAATGGGATACAAATAAACTGGCCAAGTGCGAGTCGGGCTCGCGCACTGAGGGTTCCGTACCCCCACAAAATTCAATAACGAAATTACCAATTATAACTTGTTAATGAACAGAAACTTGTCACCGACTCGCACTTGGCCATTATTTATTATTTGTGTTATACTTTAGAGTGTGTACTATAATCATAGCAAATTTGACGCTTGTACATATTACCGTTTTTACATTAGAGCTAATACAAAAATATGTTTAAAAAAAAGCGTTTTCACGCCTCCTGCTGGACGATGTCCAATTACATATCAAGCAACCTCAACGTAAAGTAAAGCATTATCTCTTAAGGGATTTAGGGAGGTATTTTGTTTTTGACGAGACATAGCGTGCACCACATGGGTATTATTGCTTTTAGGCAATAGTATTTTAGGAGTGTTCATTGTTTGAATAAATTATCTTATCTTATCTTATAAAGTAGTATAAAACTCCCTAGGGAATAAAGTAATTTGAACTTGGAACATCAAATTCGTGTGGAAACTCATGGAAAACTCTAAGTTAAAAAATGCCCATTATGGCATTGTAAAGAGGTTGGGTCGAAAAACGAACTGGCCACCATAAGAACTCAAAAAAAAAAGGTGCTTTTACAAAGAACGTGAAACAGAAGACGGTGTTTGGTTCTGTGATTTTCAGTTAAACGGGGCTTTTTATTGTCTCGCAGAAGGTGTGAAAAGTAGGGTATGCTCCTCTTGAATAAAGCCTGTCTTCGTCTTGGGCATCTGGAAATATTCGTCAGGATATTTCGAAAACCCGTACAAAGCGCTTTAATTCCACTTTTATTGTGCGAACCGCTAGTCTGTAGAATGCGCTGCCTGAGTGGACGTTTCCCGATAGTTACAACCTGGGTGTCTTCAAATCACGAGTGCATCGGTTTCTTCTAGGCAAGCATGCTCCAACTTAGACCACACCATTGCTTAACATCAGGCGAGTAGGCGGTCATACACAAGACTTAAAAAATAATATAAAAACACTTACCATTTGTGCAATCAGGCAACTTTTTGACTTTTGGACTTTTTGGAGCTGCAGTTTTTTTAGCCACCGGCTTCTTTGCGACGCTTTTGCTTGGGGCCTTGACCTCAAGGTCCTTCTCTGTAATAAAATAAGTTATATGGATTAAAACGATTTTGCTCAATATCAATGCTCAATATCTTTGCTCAATATAGTTTTGGCACCTAAACTTGAGTGTTAATCATACTAATACTATAAATGCGAAAAGATTGTTGGTTTGTTTGTTCCTCTTTCACGCAGCAACAGAGCAACGGATCGACCTGATTTTTTGCATGGTTATAGTTCAAGGGACGGAGAGTGACATAGGCTTTTCATCATCACCATCACCATTTTTCATCACTACACGGGTGAAACCGCGGGGCGCAGCTGTGTGTTATAATGGTGGATTATTATTTATTGAGTGCTTGTGAATATGGAAAAGTGATGTAACGAGATGAAACACAGAAAAGAGAAGTAAATAGAACGGAAATGAGAAGGAAAATTTGTTACCAGGCATTATGAGTAAACCTTGATTGAAAATTCTTATTTCGACCAACGCGTCGAACTCCGCATCGCAGTTGCTAACTGATTTCGAATGACTGATTTTTTATTTATATGGGTGCAACTGCCTACAACAAATTTCTTACAAAAATGCCTTGACAGCCGTTCAAATTTAAACAAAAAAAAACCTGTGAGGTGAAACATGTATTTTCATGTTGTTTCCAAAATGTATATAAAACCTCTAGTAGTCTCCACTACTTTACTGGGGCATACTTATATTATTGTCAGTAAAAAAAATTATATGTTAGACCAAGGTAGTTTGGCCTTAATGGCTTTAGCCTGTCGAGTAATGGATCAAAAAAATTGCCCAAAATTCAAAGCCTATCCTTTTTAACAAACTTCAATAGGGAGGTTTCGTAGTACTGCCATACGAAACCTGTACAATTCTGTTTGTCGGTCTGCCAATCCCTCCGTCCAAATTTTTTAGAACCTAAACTTCTATAAAAGTGTATGAAACTTTGCACAATTCGTTTTAATACAAATATGGCATTTTAGGGGTGCCTCTGGTACCTGTGAAATTATGTGAAATTAATCATCCTTTTGAGATATGGAACCCTAAAAATGTTGACCCATTTCATGAGAAGCTGAAGTAGTATACCTGATCCAGGATCCAGTGGGGCATCATTAGTTGCAGTGTCTTTCTTCTTACGTTTACATTTTACGAGTGTGTCTTTCACTTGTCCTGCAGGCTTTCTTTTGCCTCTCGCTGCGGGTTCCGGTTTGGGTTCAAGATCCGAAACAAGCAGAGACAGCTGTAGAGGGTCTTTGGTAAGATCTGGTTGCTTGAATTGTGCGAGGGCAACTGAAAGACAAAAGTACCGAAAAAAATTATTAAACTATGTACAGTGTAAACACTATAGCGACACTTAAAGGACTGTGCATTTTATGTCGTTGAGAATTGACATTAAATGGAAAGAACCAAAATCAATATTATTTTACTATTATATAATACTAGCTACGCCCCGCGGCTTCACCCGCGTAGTGATGAAAAATAGTGATGATGATGATGATGAAAAGTAGCCTAAGTCACTCTCCTGCACTTGAACTATACCTATGCAAAAAATCTGTTCGATCCGTTGCTCTGTTACTGCGTGAAAGAGGAACAAACGAACACACTTTCGCATTTATAATATTAGTATAGTATGATCAAGGAAGATAGACTAAGAGGAAAGCCAATAGCGGAACATTAGAGCGTAGCTCGGAAATTTGCCTAAAAACGGTACGGTACGAGGCGGGCTCGCATACTGAGGGTTCTGTACCACCACAAAATTGAAAAACGAAATTACCAGCTTTATAACTTGGTAATGAACATAAACTTGTCACAGACTCACCACTATTTATTATTTGTTGTTAAACTTTAGAATGCGTACCATAAACATGCCAATTTTTGACATTTGTACGTATTACCATTTTTACAAAAGAGCTATAACAAAAATATGTAAAAAAATATGTTTGTTGTCTGGGGAACCCCCTTTTGTTTTTACTTTACGACTGTTTTATTATTTCTTGTTAATCCGCCGTAACATTACATATTCTGTGAAAATTTCAACTAGCTATTATTACGGTTCGAAAGATACAGCCGTTTAAAGGTAGGACAGACAGACAGGCTTAGTAATAGGGTCTCGTTTTTACGCTTTGGGTACGGAACCCTAAAAACAGTGAACTGAACTTAGGCTATAAATTGGCTATAATTGGATGCAACAGCAATCTGGGTGTCTTCAAGTCCAGAGTGAATCAGTTTCTTCTAGATAAGCAGCCTCCATAGTTGACCGCATCATCGCTTAACAACAGGCAAGGAGGAGGTCAGGCAAGGCGGAGGTCAAACTTAAGCCTATTATACATTATTTTTTTAAACAGGTCAATGGATCAATGTTTTTTGCATAGAGACATGTCGAGTGAATGTATGTGTATGTATCCCTATGTAGAGGGTGTCTGGAGACTGATGAAACGGCCGCACATTTGCTGCTGGAGTGCAGCAGCGTGGCAGAACAACGAAATACTATCCTCGGAACACCGAGGACGCTCTGGGAAGCCTGCGCAGGCTTAAGCGAGTTGCTGGCTTTCCTGGGGGTCTAGACAAGAGCCACACACTGTTAACGTTCACGCCTGCGGAAAGATGAAATTGTATGAAAATGACATTAGCTTCAGATAATTTCTCTCAAGCTAATGTCATTGTCAACGTAATTTTCATACAATTTCATCTTTCCGCAGGCGTTAACGCTAACAGTGTGTGGCTCTTGTCTAGACCCCCTGGAGACCGGGTGGCTGAATTAGCTGCAGCCGGGTGACGCAAAATGGGCCAATGAACGCTTAGTTGCGGGAAATGCCCACTACACAAGTAACAAGCAATGTATGTGTATATAGGTGAAACCTCAAGGGCACCTAACAATATTTACTTCAAAAATGTACTGACCTTCATTTGTTAGTTCTAGCTGCTTTTCTTCAGGGAGTCGCCTTTTGTTAAACTTCAGTGTCACACCATTTACGCCTGAGGAGTTTAAGTAAGTGTTTAATGTTTGTAAAATTTTTACAATAAGCTGAGAAAAAACTGTATTGTGGGGATTATGAAATACACATAAACACACAGCATAACAATATAATATATGAATGTACATAATACTATGGTACTTATAAAATAGTTTTGGCATGTATATTATTTTTGTAATGTAAATTGTTGTGTCTGTTTTGTAATTTAAATCAAATAATAAGTTAAGTAGTAATCTAGTCTACCTATGACTACGGACACTGCAAAGTGTTCAACACGTTTGGAATTAAAATAATGTAAAATACCTTCGACCAAAATAAAAGGACACGACGGGCCCAGAAGAAGTGCATGTTTGAAGATTACAAAATGAGCGCCGGCGTTCACATCGTTTCAGTCTGTCTCTAGTCGTAGGAAGTGCCATTTATTTATTGTTACATGATAACAAAACATCTGACAAAATTATGCCTTCATGTACTTTCCCAAAGTGTAAATACACAACAAAAAAACCGCTCTCTATGTTTCGTGACAAATGTACTGTACATGGTACTGTACATTGAAGTATGTCTGACGGTTTTAGTGAGCAAATTCAATAGTTGTAGCACGTCCATAAATTTTATTTATGGTCGAAATAAAATACATGTGATAAAATCCTGTAAAAGTATTTAATGTCAATGCACTTCGAAGAGCCAGCCCCGCAGTTTCATATTGCTTCTTTTAAACATAACATTGAGCAGGTACTTGTTGTACTTACTAATATTCAACTACATAGATTCTGCTCTATGTTGCATGAGGTAATAATCAGAATGAATGATAATGCTATTTTAAACCGTCTGTTGCCAGGGAACCTCACTCATTAAATTCAAAAAGTGCCGCGTCGAGAACTGCTGACTTTGCATTGCATTTGTCAGCAATTTTTTAACTTACCTAATGTTTTAACTGGTTTAATTGTTATAACTGTAGGTGTTTTCTTTGGCTCCTCTTCTTTTGCCTTAATTACTCGTTTTCTGGAATTCTTCTTAGCCGTACATTCGTCGTTCTTTTTCGGTGCCATTTTTATCAAAACATAACTGATCAGTTACTTTAGCAAAAAGAATAAGTACAAGGATCTCCCAACATATTTACAGTTGATCTCAAGTAAGTGTTAATTTATATTGTCCTATCCTATGCCTTTTTGAAACAAAATTATTTAGGTTACAAAATAACAGAAAACAACATCACATCGAGATCGCGTACAAAATAGCAAGACACCAAAGACTACTATGTATATACGGAGATAGACTGGCAACTCAGCCATATTTGAAATCAATTATATGTGCCTCCATCTATCCGCCACTAACGGTACTACATTTAACCTACAGATGAATAGCAGGTTGTATTAATTCTATTCTACTACAGAAAACGCTTGTAGTTTTATACAAAATGTATGAGATTTACACAACTGGTGAAAAATTCACGTGACCAATCCCATACATTCCGTAAAAAACTACAATCATTTTCCATAGTAGAAAAAACATCTTGCCTACTGTAAAAATTAAGTCCGCTAAGCATAAGTTTGGCTGCAGCGCTCCGTCTACTTCAGAAATAATAAGCTTTTTTGCGAGCTTTAATAAAATATTTTATTAAACGGCTGTACAGTTTTATACAACTCATAAATGAAATTATCAAATGAATACGCTATAATGTAACACAATTATATCTTGAAGAAATAAACAGAAATTTGTCACTGACTCGCACTTGGTCATTTATTATTGTTTGTTTTTATACTTTGGAGTGTGTACTATAATCATGCCAAGTTTGACGCTTGTACGTATTACCGTTTTTACATTAGAGCTTATACAAAAATATGTTAAAAATGCATTGGTTTTAATTAAACATTATACTATGCTAAATCCTATAAAAAAAAATAAAAAAAAACACCTGATTACGTTAAATTTTTTGTTTTATGTTTTGTATAATAATCAAAAGCAGCTTTAACAATCTCCGTCTCATCACTTGGCTGTGATTTTCCTGACAATATGTTTAAGATTATTTTGCACCAATCGATATTAAAAAAACTCTGCAGGCGTTGTTTGTGCAATTTAGACTTTAAAAAGTTTAAATCTACATTTATAGATATTATCAATTGTATATATTCTGCGATTTAAAAAAATTTACTGTGTTTGTCTAAAATCATAGGTAATATTATGTATTATAATTATAATCCATTTCGCTCGAAGAACCGATAAACCGGACGAAAGGTTCTTGAGTGGAGACCACGAATGGTAGTTCCTCATGGTTTTCGAGGTCTTTATTGCAGGTTTTACAGTGGTTAACTAAATATTATTTTTTCCTTTCTGACCATCCATCCACTGCAATAACCAACAGCTGCACAATTTTCTACATCACTAGTGGATGCGTTCATCATCATTGATTGAGTGTTGATGGGATCAATGAGGATCAGTAACGTTTTTAGTTGAGAATGCAGATTTATAGAGCTAAGAAATCCTTAACATACAGTGCAAAAATATTGTTTTACGACAAAAAATAACGAAGTTATGACCAAATTACTAGCGAAATTCACTGGTCGGCCGGCGTGATAGCTTGTGACGTCACTGGGAGGTTCATCGCCAGTTACCCGTTGGCAGCTATAAGGCACGCAGTGTTTTGGGTGGATAATTGTGATTTTCGATACAAATTAAGTGCCCGATTTGTGTCTAATTGATCTTTTAACTATGTACAAATATTGTATAGTGCCGAAATGTACAAACACCTCTATTAAAACGCCAGAAAAACTATTTTTTTTTTATATATAGTTTTTTTTAAATCCGTATATCCGTATCTACGTTTTATTGTTTCATTATAATATACATAGCTACCTATAAAATTCAGAGACACGGACAACCCTGCGTGTTCGGGCATGAGTAGGTATTTAAATCTCCTACGGGCCTCGAGTCAACTTACTATTATTTTTACTATGACTCCACCCTCTACCCAAGCTACTAGACATGGCTGTGTAGATCATTTCGATGTTAGTACCTACATAACTATACCTACCCATTATTTAGTTGATATGGAAATAAGTTGTAACCTACTTTTACATTATGGCGTTTTAAAAGAGGTGTTTGTACATTTTGGCTCAATACTTTTTGTTTATTTGTTTATTTTGCCAGTGTACACATTACAATATTTGTACATAGTTAAAAAGATGAATTAGACACAAATCGGGCACTTAATTTGCATCAAAGTCACAATTAACCACCCAAAACACTGCGCGCCTTTTAGCGGCCAACGGGTAACTGGCGGCGACCGTCCCAGTGACGTCATACGCACCCACGTACATTTCTTTTAGCGGCAGGAACGGCATAATGTTTATTACTTAATATCTTCGTAAGTAATGGTCCGATTTGGATAATTCAAAAAGATATGTCATGAAGAATAGTGAGTACTAGTTCTATTGAATTTGCTACTACTTTACTAATATGGTACTGAGACGTGGTCTTTAACTGTTGGCCTTTTGGAAAAGCTCAGAGTCACACAGCGGGCAATGGAGAGAGCTATGCTCGGAGTTTCTTTGCGCGATAAGATCCGAAACGTGGATATTCGCCAAAGAACCAGAGTCACCGACAGCTGCTAAAATTTGCAAGTTGAAGTTGCAATGGGCGGGCCACATCGCCCATTGCCATCGCCCATCGCAGAACCGATAACCGATGGGGAAGAAAGGTTCTGGAGTGGAGACTACGAACCAGAAGACGCAGCGTAGGGAGGCCTCTCACTAGATGGACCGACGACATTGTGAGAGTCGCGGGTATCCAGTGGATGCAAAAGGCGGGCTGTCGTTCAATGTGGAGGTTAAAGGGGGAGGCCTATGTTCAGCAGTGGACGTCTTCCGGCTGATGATGATTACTGATCCTCATTATAAACTCTTCCTCATCAATTTCGATATTTTCTTTATCATTTGATTTGGAGCTAAAATATCAAAATAATCGCGTATTGTTTGTAAGCCGGCTGAAGTATCTTTTTCACAATTCGCTCCTTGCGTATGACCCATTGATAAATTATTTATTAAAAGTGATTTATATTTGCTTTCAAAAACAAATGCACCAGGCATTCTATTGCATATGCTCAGTGACCATATGGAGCCAAACATATTTTCTAATGGGTCCTGTCATCCTGTGGTTGAAATTTATTAACAATATAGTTAAGTTGATTTTTGTGTAAAGAATTTACAAGCATTTGGAATCCTTCTTTAGTCTTAATCCAGCTTGTTATGGACCGAACAACCTTTTCCCTCTCGTCATTTAAATATCGTAATGATCTTAAAACTGGAAGATCTTCACTCCATAATTTCTGATGTGGTGATTTCGGCGTTACTGCAGCAAGTAAAAATGTCTTCCCTGAATTTCACTGTAAGATCCATTCACCGAATCAAATAATTTATCGAAGAACATCAAAAGATGTGCAGTTTCTTCACATTCTTTTGGTAACTTCAAAAATCATAATTTTGAGATTGCAAACACAAACCAATCTCGAAAATCTTCTTAAAAATCTTTTTCTTCTTGTGTATCCGATGAAAACCACCTTCATTAGGAACCATTGCAGCACTTGTATCATTTACATTTGTATGTCCTGCGTTTGGTTGAGATTGCATGCCTGAAACACAAAAATATTACTATAGCTTTGCCAGAGTCTCTACCTATTATAGACAGCTGTCATCCGAAATGAAGATCTCGACGAGATCTATCACTTTTGCAAAGGAACTGCTAGTCCAGGATCGACGGTTTCCGAGATATCACCCAAGCAAGTTTGACAGCTGTCATCCGAAATGAAGATCTCGACGAGATCTATCACTTTTGCAAAGGAACTGCTAGTCCAGGATCGACGGTTTCCGAGATATCACCCAAGCAAGTTTGACAGCTGTCATCCAAAATTGAGATCTCGACGAGATCTATCACTTTTGCGAAGGAACTGCTAGTCCAGGATCGACGGTTTCCGAGATATCACCTAAGCAAGTTTGACAGCTGTCATCCGAAATGAAGATCTCGACGAGATCTATCACTTTTGCGAAGGAACTGCTAGTCCAGGATCGACGGTTTCCGAGATATCGCCCAAGCAAGTTTGACAGCTGTCATCCGAAATGAAGATCTCGACGAGATCTATCACTTTTGCGAAGGAACTGCTAGTCCAGGATCGACGGTTTCCGAGATATCACCTAAGCAAGTTTGACAGCTGTCATCCGAAATGAAGATCTCGACGAGATCTATCACTTTTGCGAAGGAACTGCTAGTCCAGGATCGACGGTTTCCGAGATATCACCCAAGCAAGTTTGACAGCTGTCATCCGAAATGAAGATCTCGACGAGATCTATCACTTTTGCGAAGGAACTGCTAGTCCAGGATCGACGGTTTCCAAGATATCACCCAAGCAAGTTTGACAGCTGTCATCCAAAATTGAGATCTCGACGAGATCTATCACTTTTGCGAAGGAACTGCTAGTCCAGGATCGACGGTTTCCGAGATATCACCTAAGCAAGTTTGACAGCTGTCATCCGAAATGAAGATCTCGACGAGATCTATCACTTTTGCGAAGGAACTGCTAGTCCAGGATCGACGGTTTCCAAGATATCACCCAAGCAAGTTTGACAGCTGTCATCCAAAATTGAGATCTCGACGAGATCTATCACTTTTGCGAAGGAACTGCTAGTCCAGGATCGACGGTTTCCGAGATATCACCTAAGCAAGTTTGACAGCTGTCATCCGAAATGAAGATCTCGACGAGATCTATCACTTTTGCGAAGGAACTGCTAGTCCAGGATCGACGGTTTCCGAGATATCGCCCAAGCAAGTTTGACAGCTGTCATCCGAAATGAAGATCTCGACGAGATCTATCACTTTTGCGAAGGAACTGCTAGTCCAGGATCGACGGTTTCCGAGATATCGCCCAAGCAAGTTTGACAGCTGTCATCCGAAATGAAGATCTCGACGAGATCTATCACTTTTGCAAAGGAACTGCTAGTCTAGGATCGACGGTTTCCGAGATATCACCTAAGCAAGTTTGACAGCTGTCATCCGAAATGAAGATCTCGACGAGATCAACCACTTTTGCGAAGGAACTGCTAGTCCAGGATCGACGGTTTCCGAGATATCACCTAAGCAAGTTTGACAGCTGTCATCCGAAATGATCTCGACGAGATCTATCACTTTTGCGAAGGAACTGCTAGTCCAGGATCGACGGTTTCCGAGATATCGCCCAAGCAAGTTTGACAGCTGTCATCCGAAATGAAGATCTCGACGAGATCTATCACTTTTGCGAAGGAACTGCTAGTCCAGGATCGACGGTTTCCAAGATATCGCCCAAGCAAGTTTGACAGCTGTCATCTGAAATGAAGATCTCGACGAGATCTATCACTTTTGCGAAGGAACTGCTAGTCCAGGATCGACGGTTTCCAAGATATCGCCCAAGCAAGTTTGACAGCTGTCATCTGAAATGAAGATCTCGACGAGATCTATCACTTTTGCAAAGAAACTGCTAGTCCAGGATCGACAGTTTCCGAGATATCGCCCAAGCAAGTTTGATGATGATGATGAATTAGGGCCCATCCTTTCTCTGAGAGAAGGCCTGTGTTCCAGCAGTGGTTTAAACTTCTTTGCTTTTTGAAATAACATAAAAAACCGACCAGCGTTAAGAGGTAGGACGGACTGACAGACATAGCGTAAGCTTAGTAATAGAGTTCCGTTTTCACCCTTCGGGTACAGTACGCCGTACGAAACCTTTAAAAGTATCTACTCTGTTCTACCCATAGTACAAGTTTTGATAGTATTCGAAATTTTTTTTCGTTTTCGTATTGTTCCATACATTGCTGGGCTGAAAGGTATTCGATATTTTTTTCGTACTATAGTGAAGCAATCTATACCGCGGTTTACTACCGATTTTAGTTCTTTCGCGTTTCCGCTGGAGGCGCTTTACTAAAATGTATGGAACAATACGTAAACGAAAAAAGTGTTCGAAAACTATCATATCTGAGACTAAGGGTAAATCGTAATTATATAGTAATAAATACCTTGGATTGCTAATTCGAAAAGTCTATTCATTGGGTTAATGGTCATTAGTAATACGGTACCATTGTGTTTACATTCTCTTTCGTTGTAGGACACGAATATGTTAACAGTTTTAATATGAAAATACCTTTTCATCGCTCACGTTGCAACCAGCAACTTGAATGACATCTTGCAATACAGTGATAATAATATAGGTAGTGAGTCCTGTATCAGTTCAAAGTGTTCAAACAACTGCAAAACAAGTAATCATCACAGTTATTACCAGAAATTACCACGATTCCTAAACTAAATTCAAATTATCACCTAAGTATTATGCCATTGCAGACCATGAGAAGTACAAGTAGCAAGTATCTACTAACTAGTATCTAGTAGGTACTTGCTACTTGTACTTGCCACCTGTACTTCGCAAGGTCTGCAACGGGCTTTACTCAAGCTGTACTACGTGGCCTAGATAACTGCACGAGTTTTTTCTCCGAAATTTGAACAAAGCTTAGCACAAATATATTATGGGTTCACAGTTCGGGGGCACGTAGTATAGTATGAAATCTTTGGGGGGGGCAACGATACGTAGTAAAATATGAAATCTCAGTTCGAAGGTAGCTAAATTGAAACGGTGGCACATGCGTTCAAATTAACACTAAAATAGGTTCACAGAAACTTTGAATCACTCTACTGATAAAATTAGAGATATTACCGTGAAATTTATCGAAGAAAATATAAATTAATTATTAATAATGTTCAAAGAATAATTATTGTTGACGTTATGTTTTTTATTTTGAAACATTTTTGATGGATGATATTGACCACAGAACACTTATACCAGAGGATATTGACACAGTACGTTATGTTGTTTTAATTAGTTTAGTTAGGCGTAGCGTCGAGTTACATTCTCTTTCATCTTTTTGGTTAGGGGCGGATCGATGGCAGCAGCCTTAGAGCGTTCCGCCACTAATGTTCTAAATTACCACAGCATGCAAGACACAAGAGTCAAGAGAAGACATAGAGTAATATATACACCGGAGAGAAGAGCTTTCTCTTCTCTTTTTTTTTTTTGAAAGAGATGTGAAAATACTGAAAATTAGGAATGAAATCGAATAGATAGATAATCGATATTTCGTAGCACAATTTCTAGACCAACAACTTGATCCAAGAATTTATTTGCTCTCTCCAATGCATGCATTAATAGTGCTTGCAGACGCTCGAACGCGGCTGACGGACCGCCGTCCAACCAACGGGAGAGAAAGACTGAGAATTTCATATTTCACTCTCTTTCTCTCCCATTGGTCAGACGGTGGTTGAGGTCAGCCGCGTTCTAGCGTCTGTTAGCACTATAACAACGTATAAGAATAGCTGAATGAAAACTACAAATACTGATAATTTTTGCCGGGTTTTTGAACATAGCACTGGTAGCAGGCTGTGGCAAGCACTCAATATACTTCGGGGAACTATTAGAAGAAAATATTTACATTAAATTTTTTTCCTTGCTGTCAGAAACGATTGGAAGTAGTTGTATAATTGTAATTGTATAATTTTATAAATGTAGTAAAAAGTTGTAATTTTTCAGGCAGGCAAAAAAATCAAAACCGCCCGTTTTTTTTGCAAATGAGTGTATTTTACACTTTACAAGTTTAGTCACATCTCTTTTTCTAGTGATGTCAAAGAAAAATATTGTTTCGTTTGTTACCACAGACTACATAGTTATAATTTTGTTGTCGATTATTTTATTCATATAACTCTCTGTGCAATCAATCAATTGCATAACCTTCACAAGGTCGAAAAGGTTATATACGTCAAGTCAAACTACAATTTTAATTTAGGAATCGCCGAATTTGCCGATTATTTTAACAACTTTTGTAAATTAGAGATAATAAATATGCCTGGTAAATACAAGATTGTTATGATTCGCCACGGCGAAAGTGAATGGAATCAAAAAAATCTATTTTGCGGCTGGTACGACGCTGACCTAAGCGACAAGGGTGAGTACCGAGTTCTATTTATTAACACTAAACTGCAATGCATAGTTTCGTAACTTGGATTTGAAAGTGGCTGAAGTGCCTTTAGAAAATAATTTTAATTTTATTGCCTTATTAATTGCACTCGCTTGCTCTCCAGGGTATTAGCTACCTCCTTACCAAATTTCATCTAAACCCACTCAGCCGTTACAGAGTGTGGATCTGGATACCAACGATCTATTACTATACTGCGTAGCGTACCTACATACTTTACCCAAGGTGGAGACATACCTATCCAGAAGCTCGTGTTGTTTATTGTTATATCCAAATCATCATAGGACTTGCTTAATTTTCTCATAAATTTTCCTCTGTTTAATACAGTAACTGTATTCTATTTATTAAATAAACATCTATAAATTAAACAATAATTTTTAATGTTCAGGACGCGATGAAGCTAGTGCTGCCGGTAAAGCGCTCAAAAGCGAAGGTTATCAGTTTGATATCGCCCACACTTCTGTGCTGAAACGTGCTCAGATTACTCTTAACACTGTTCTTGAAGAAATAGGACAAACTGATCTCCCAGTGAACAAAACCTGGCGTCTAAATGAAAGACATTACGGTGGATTGACTGGACTTAACAAGGCTGAAACAGCAGCTAAATACGGTGAAGCTCAGGTTAGTATGCCTCATTATAAGCCATTAAAGGCTAAATATTTAGTGTGATATATCCGTATTACCAAGTTTTCTTACAAACAGCTATCATACGTAGAACATGATGAGTAGGTTTACCTAAGGAACATGAACTTGATTTATTTCTAATGTTTATTGTAAAATAAAATCAATGATAAATGTTCCGGTATTAGACTGGTACTGGTACATCAAACCTAATATTTAGCAATAAAATAAAATTACAATATGATAGACTTTACAGTATTATATTGTTTTTGTAATTAATGGGACAACACAAACTTACTTCTCTTGTTTCAAACAAAATTTTATTCTTTAAAATCTTTTTTATTAGTTAATCTTTAGTTTATTTTAGTCAAAATATGTATATATACATATATTGTTATGAGTGTTATATTAGTTGAAGCATGCTGTGTTTACCTCTAGAAGGTTGTGCATTCATCGCATTTAACATCGCAAATGTATTTATTCCTTAGAAAAGAGTGTATGACCAGTTTGGTAAACCTACAATAATAAAATAAAAAAAAAACACAGATCCATTTACTTTAGTATACATTTCAATTTGGTAGATGACTTTTGGATGAATACATAAGCGGTTGCTTATTACCTTAGTAAAATTGACAATAATTTCGATACAAAAATTGTCAAATCACCCATCAATTAAAGAATAATTTTACTATGATTTATTATTACGTCTTACTGTATAAGACGATAAGGTGTACTTGAGCGGGAAAACCATATGTGGAAGTCATCTGATATATTTCTAACAGGTTCAAATCTGGCGACGAAGCTTTGACGTCCCCCCACCACCCATGGAGAAGGAACACCCTTATTATGAGACCATTGTCAATGACCCCCGTTACGCTGGTGACCCGAAGCCCGAGGAGTTCCCAATGTTTGAAAGTCTGAAGCTTACCATTGAGAGGACGTTGCCTTACTGGAACGATGTCATTGTGCCTCAGGTAAAATATAAAAAAACAATAAAGTAGGTATGATGAATATTATAACCGTGGAGTTGCATTTTAAATAATAAAATAATAGTAAAAAAATATATTATAACAATGGTTTGTCTCAAAAACTGTACTTATCATAATACCAAACTTTATAAACTTTCAGATCAAAGAAGGCAAACAAATTATTATTGCTGCCCATGGCAACAGTCTTCGAGGAATCGTCAAGCATTTAGATGGTAAGTGTAACCACAGTGTAAAAACACTAAAAAACCATACAGTAAGCCAATACTTTTGATTTTGTGTTAAATGGCGCTTGCGTCGAGACAATGTACTCTCACCAGACGGCTCAGGGTTGACAACTACATCGCAATCAACACCTACGAAGTAGCGCCATACTCATTGTAAACCCCGAATATTTATTATATTAAATTACCTAAGCATTATTACCACTTATTACAGTGATTTCCCAATGACTTACACCTGGTCATAGTCTGTCTATTTAATTTTTTTATAGTGTACCCCGTTAGAATTTTTCTCCCTCTTTTTATCTCTGTAAGATAAATTATTGTAATCTCGCACAGCAGATGTTTTACGTGTGTATTTTGGTATGTGTGCAAAAACGAACACTCAACAGCCCTGAAGTATGTGTACCAAGCTACTAAGACGGGCGATGTCTGCAGCTTGGTACTGTCATAGCCACTTCACACCCTGTACAATTGCTCTGTCCAGACCAGATGGCTTCGTTCGACGACTGTATTGAATTATAGACTGTGGCATAATCATCATCCCAACCAATTTCAAAATTTGTCATTGTATATATTTATTTATTTATGGTTTGCAAACTGGATGTTACGTCATCTAAATGTGAACAACAATTTAACTTAAAAAATACATGCTTGGCTGAACAGCATTTTAAGTGCAAAGTCTACATGCGTACTAATTTGCTCAGAATAGAATATTCTTACACTCGAGATAATTACTACGATATTATTAATTCTATGAAATTGCAAGGTTGCACCATCTGACTGCATTAAAAAATTTTTCACACAGGACTCAGCGACGCTGCCATTATGGAGCTGAATCTGCCAACAGGTATCCCGTTCGTATATGAATTGGATGAAAACATGAAGCCTGTTGATTCAATGGTATTCCTTGGTGACGAAGAAACTGTTAAAAAAGCAATGGCCACCGTAGCTGCCCAAGGCAAAGCCAAGTAAAGGTTATTAATATTAAAACTATATTAAAATTAGCACTTATTTATTTAATTAGAAGTTAAAATGTAAATGTGCAAAATAGTTTTGTTCTGTTGTTGCTATTTGAATAATTATACTTTAATTAGTATTATACTGACATGAGTGTGAATGTTTGGATCTCGAATTAATCTGCTTTTGATATAAAACTGGCGCAACAAATTTCCATAAACCATTCAAGGGGTATAGACAAGAGCCACTTTCTGTTGCATTCACGCCTGCGGAAAGATGAAATTGTATGAAAATGACATTAGCTAGAGATAATTTCTCTCAACCTAATGTCATTTTCATACATTTTCACCTTTCCGCAGGCGTTAACGCTAACAGAAAATGGGTCTTGTCTAGACCCCCAGGTCCTAAACGATATTGTAGGTATGCGTAATTACTCCCATGAACCTCATCGTAATTTGTCAACTCGTGAAAACTGTGGGCGTGACGCCTATCACTTGCAAAAAAATTACGAATACCTTGAACCATTGCCAAACCCCAGTATAAAATGGTTCCTACCAAATATTTAATAGATGAACAACAATCCTGTAATACGTTAATAAAATATACTTACAAAAAAACTACATGATTTTTAATTTGGCAAACTTTCCTTTAATTCATGAACTGTGATGTCCATCGCCGCACCTTTCTTATTTTCATGTCCATTGTTTTGGGTGAACTTTCTTCCTGTATATTTGGAAAAAGTCTTTTGTTTGCTATTGGAAAATATTACTTTACTCTTCTTCTCATTAACGGAATCTATGTCCATAAGCCTATTATTTGACTTATTTCTAATTTTAGCTTTTTGCTCGAATCTGAAATCCTTCGGTAGTTTATGGACCTTAGTACAATGATCGTGCCTCTCGTCTGCTGTCATAAATTTTTCTTTGCACTCTTCAATGTAACAGCAGTACTGAAAAAAAAACCATTACAACACTATTATAATAAAATCTGAGCACGAATTTTTTTTAGGGTTCCGTACAAACGTAAAGACGGGACCGTATTACTAAGCCTACGATGTCTGTCTGTCTGTCCGTCCAACTGTCCTACCTATTAACGGCTGTATTTTTCGAACCGTAATAGATAGTCAGTTGAAATTTTCACAGAATAATTATGTAAAGTTACGGCGGATTGACTAACAAATAATAAAAAAGTCAAAAAATAAAAAAAAGGGGGGGGTGTATTTTTTAACGTATTTTTGTATTATCTCTACTTATATCCCGTAAATAATCATATAACTTTATCTCTACTTAATGTAAAAACGGTAATACTTACAAGCGCCAAACTTAACATGATTATAGTACACACTCTAAAGTATAACAAATAATAAAAAATGACCAAGTGCGAGTCGGTGATAAGTTTCTGTTCATTACCAAGTTATAACTGGTAATTTTGTCATTGAATTTTGTGGTGGTACGTAACCCTCAGTGCGCGAGACCGACTCGCACTTGGCTGGTTTATTTGTATCCCATAGTTTCAGTTATGTGGCAATTAACTTACCGAAGGTTTTTTCTCAGCCAGAACTGCAAAGAACGAGTCATGATTCTCTTGTAAATGCAAATCTAAAAAATGTGGGGAAGGTAAAATCTTCTTGCACTGTGCACACGAATATCGGTGTGATGAATTGTAATGATCTTCAAATTCTAGCAAAGATTCGGCTGAGAAAATACACCCTGGAATGTTACATCTCGTACTCAGTCTGAAAAAAATGGGTATCACTATTAATCAGAAATCCTGAATCCAGAAAAAAAAAATTACAGGCCAAATCAATGTTCTGTGACAAACAATCTTTTAAAAAAATATTCAATATTTTGTACATCTAATTAGGTACAAACAAATACATAGAATTAAGCATGAAGTGATGGCAGAGAAATATGTTCGCGAAATATATTTTAGGGAAGACAATATAGATAAGACCGGTAAGCATTGATGACCACATAGCTTAAAATATGTCATCATCAGATTAGATTAGAGAATCAGCAGTAAGTAATCTATCAAAAGTATTTATTTATCAATACTTATTACTTACATCTCGTGGCATAGTTTTTCATCATCCATATCGTAAACGCCGAGTCGAGGCGGAGGGTTTTCATTGATAAAAGTAAATGTATCATCTTCTAATTT
Organism: Agriopis aurantiaria; assembly: GCA_914767915.1. Lineage (NCBI taxonomy): Eukaryota > Metazoa > Arthropoda > Insecta > Lepidoptera > Geometridae > Agriopis > Agriopis aurantiaria. The sequence goes on along the minus strand of OU612002.1, from coordinate 12,328,090 downwards.
TCGTCGACCAACGCCATAAGATTTAAGTTTTTCCAAAAACTGAACAGCGTTCTCCATGAATCTGGAATTCGTAGGTACTGTAATGGGTACAAATCCCTCATAAAGATAGCAGTTGTTTGTTTCTAAAGTTGTATTTATTGACCCCAGGCTCAAATTTGATCTGTGAGAGAGCTGTAAGAGAGACTACGATGGTTGATTCTATTACAGTTTAGTATATAAGCAAAATAAATCGAACAAAACTCTAAATAGACCAACATTAATGGATAAATTAATAAAAATATATTGATTAAAAATCTTTGCTCTCACTTTGATTACTGGTTTCTAAAAGGTGTCTCGGTTTTGTCAAATTTATTCATCTGAGCCTACTTGCCCCGATACTTGTTGACTGCCCCGGCAGCACAGTTGTTAATGAACCTGCCTGTCTTCTACGCTTGGGGGCGTGGGTTCGATTCCCACGGGCAAACATTCATGTGATGAACATTTGTGGTTGTTCCTTAGCTGGGTGCTAATAACAAAATATATGTAAGTACGTATATCAGTCTCTGGCAGCTATATTACAAGCTTTGCTTAGTTTGGGGTCAGGTGACCGTGTGTGTAAAAATGTGTTAGATATTATTTATTTACTTAAACATACCTACAGACAAAATTATTATAGCTACATTGATGGAAAGTAACCATGGACCCAAATGGGAAAAAATCAGTGGTTCAGTGCTATGGGATAAAAAAGTTTGGGAATCTGTGTTGTGAGCCGTACAACAGGATATATTATCAGAAATTGCAATTAGTACATTTTACATTGTATTCATTGACTTTTTGTTAAGAACAGGCTACCGGGTTTCAAAAATGAATTGTCAGTTATTTGGTAAATTACACAGAAAAGATCGATCATCACTTTTTGGAGCAGCCTGTATAATCTGTGTATCTATTAACATTTAATTTACAACAGAAAAGAGAAGAAAAAAAATTAAGCGATTTTTTTTTTCTATTTTCTTTGGTATATTATATGCTAATAGATACAGATTATACAGGCTGCTCCAAAAAGTGATGATCGCAAAGATTTGGTTTTATACGGACGGCTCAAATAAATCTCGATCTGAGACGAACGGTGTGAAATCGAAAAAAAAAAATTAAAACAATTACTTTATAACATTTGCAATTTTCTGAAATAATGCTATAGCGTTTTTTATATTCATAATTAGCGAATTTTTAGCGGTGGCTGGTCAGTATAGCTTTAGTAAAAACGGATTAAAAACTAATGTTATAGAATAGACATTACTTTATAATCCGTTTTTATTAGTAACTATCAAGCAATAAATCATACTATAGGTATACCTATACCTATAGTTAAATATAGCTTAATACATTTCCCCAAACCAAACACAAGACATTCAAGTCTTCAGACATTATTTATTTTAGCTGAATATAAGCTCATAATAATAAACTATTAACTGTAATATCGCATAGTCATTCAAGCAGTCATTATCATCGATGTCGTAATCATTGCCTCAGTTTGCAGGTAGCTATAGTACAACTATAGTAGGTATGTAGTTACTATATAGGTATTATTATAGTCCATATAAGAAGTTATCTTTTAGTATATTGAAGAGCTCTGACAAGTGTGCTCGTTGTGTTCGGTTATATCCCTAATTTGTTAATTACAATTTTACATTTATAAAGTGTATTTGAAGGTTAATACAATTCCATGAATAGACACATCATTAATACATAAAGTATTTATCTACATATATACATACCTAAGTATACCTATTTATGAACGTAATAGTAGTGTGAACAGTTTTGGAAACATTGACGTTTAAAATCAGTTTTTCAGTGTTCATAGTTTCCAAGAAAAATGAACGTACGCCAAAGAAAGGTAAATATTAATACTAAACAGGTCAGATTAGTACTTACAGAAAAAGCAAAGCAGTAATTGCGTAGGTAACTAGGTAAGTACGAGAGGTTATGTTTGTACAGCATTCATAAAAAAACTATGAGCAAGGAATATACCTACTCTTGGAGTATGGACCTAGGGTTGTAGATATGTAGCTACTTCAACTCAACTTGTTCAACTTTCTACACAAGTGCTGCGCTGCATCACTGCAACCAACTCAATACAGATATGGGCAAAATACAAAGAATCAAAAATGAACAAAACAACTTTCTCTCACGTCAGCTGTTTTGTTCTAGTTTATTATTTATTTTGCTAAATACCTATTATTCATCATGCTCAACAATACTTATTTTCTATTCATGTATGTACGTTAAAAAAAATATGTAAATTATTGTACTCGAGTTCCTTTCTCAGGAAGTAATTACTATAATTATCACATAATTATTATCTAGTAAATGAAATAATCGATACATAATATTAATTTTGGTCTGAAAACATCACTACGTTGTTTTTATCTGTGGTCACTACGCAAGAAAATTAAAAGCTTATAAGAATCTTATTTCAATGTCACTGTTCGTTTTAGTGGCAATGTCAATGTCATAGATGTTTTTTTTTATATTTTCTTATGACCATGGATACACAGTGCTTTAGTAATAATAATAAGCAAGTCAAATAAGACTAGCAAAGTAAGTCACGGTCAAGTCAAACTCATGCCCCTGTAAATCAATAGAGGATTTAATAGAGGCTTCTATAGAATTTTAGAAACAATACGAAAAGATATGTCACGTTTCACTTCGTTAAATCATCGCCACACTCGAGCACGTCCACGAACACTTAATATATAAAAATCCACCAATTTAACGCATTAACAATCGAATATACACCAATTTAGGAAAATAATACAATGAGATGATATGTTTTCACATTTGCGCCGAAACACCTCTGACTGTGCTATGACCAAGGATGTTTTATACTCTAAAGGGGCTGTGACTAACGCTTGTTTGACGTTTAATAAATAGTATGTAAACTTGCAACGACTGAATGACTCTGTATACAAGGTCATTAAAAAAAAACAATTCAATATTTTCACAATTTTCGCATTTTTGTTTTCATTTGTTTTGCGTTGCGAGTGTGTGAAAATGTAATTTAGAAAAATAATCAAAATAAAACGATACCGGGCAGTATTATGTATAGAAATAGTAATTTTATTTAATGATTGTGATGTTCGTTGCAAATCGTCATGGGAAAGTTTAGCACGTACAGGTATCTAGAGGTAAGAAACAACCTAAATAAAGATACTTCGAAAATGCAATAAACTGCAAATTTACACTTACAACTACGATATCAGTAACGCCCTACTTTTATGTGTATACCAGTATGTTCACTATTTCATTCGCTATCATTTGTAGGATATGCACATTTAGAATGAAATCATAGTTAAGTGTACTGCAGAATTAGCATTGTATTCTCACACTTCTTTGATGCCTTATTAGGTATATGCTTTTTTAATCGCTTCATAAAAACTCCCGCAAGGAAACTTAAGTTATTACAAATGAGTTTATCATGAGTGTTTTTGCAGAGAATCTTCTGTACCTGTAGTACTAATATTTCTTCTGTGTCATAGTTAGAACAGTTTAAAATTAAAAGTAGCCCTTTTTTAATAGTAGATAGGCTTGAGCTTGGCCGCCAACTCGCCTGATGTTAAGCGATGATGCGGTCTACGGTGGACAACGCTTGCCTAGAAGAAACCGATTCACTCTCGTCTTGAAGACATCCAGATTGTAACTGATGGGGAAAACCAATTCAGGCAGCGAATTCCACAGACTAGTAGTTCGCACAATAACCGTGGAATCAAAGCGCTTCGTACAAAAGATCCCCTTTTGCCCTTTCGCCAAAACACCACCAATCTGTGTTATGCTATGTAGTATATAGGTACTTATAAAAAAATACTTTGTCATGACAGTCATTGAGTAAGCTGGATACTTATTTATATAAAATGATAATTGTGTAATATTTAAATTGTTTTTTTTTTTAGTTAAAAGATGAAAATTCCTCCCCACATATCAACGTAAGGAGCAGATCGACCATTAAGCACCCGAGAAAGTTGAAGAAAGTCTTCATATTCCTCATTGTACTAGCTCTGTTCGTCACATACTTTCTAGGTAAGTACAATAGATACTGGTGGATTGGTGGTTCTATAGGCGGGAACTTGTAATTGGCCCAGTCACCTAATATTTTTTTTACTTATAAACTATTAGGCTGTAAGTTTCCCAAAAAAATGCAAAATGAAATAAATAAGTTACAAACTGTGTAAGGCCCTTTCCTGAGTTGTCATCTGATCCCAAACTAAGCAAAGCTTGTGATATGGCTGCCAGAGACTGATATACATACATATATAGTTTTTTAAATACATACTTAAATAGATATTAACAACCAGATATAGAACAAACACAAATGTTCATCACACAAATGTTTGTCCTATGTGGAAATCGAACCCACACCCTCAGGCTCAGAAGGTAGGTTCACTACCAACTGGACTAACGGGCTATGATATGTCAGGAAAGCACCTTATATAATTATGCAGTCTGGTGTCAGTTCTACGACATTATACACCATCAATCATAATTTGTATGTCATTGTTGTCATACCCAACTATCGAACAAATTATGGCAAAACAATGCTTACTATATGAAGGAAATAACTAAAACTAAAAATATCTTAAATTCTGCTCACATAATACTGGAATGGCTCCTAACTGCTGGTAAACCATTGTACTAAGCCGAAAGGAGGTCATTGTTGTCATTATGAACAACTTTTACTATGGGAACAAACCTGAAATCATTGGCTCACGCCCGCCATGGTCTAGCATAAATCATCCTTAAATAAATGGTTTTAACAGTATATCTTTATTAACAGTAATTGTACCTAACAAGTGGAAACATAAATATTTTTCCGGCCGCTAGAGTAAAATTGTAATTATTTCGTAAGATAAGCGACGATAATGGGTTGATAAGAGTGAAATACATAAAAAATACGTTTTATTTTAAATTAATATTATGGAACTGATAAAAGCTAAGTAACAAGTTCTGTCTACGCTTGGCATGACTAGATATTCAATTTATCGGTTGTCAATAAAATTTGGTGTCACAGAAACATCTTAGTGGTAGGGCTCTTTTGGTGTCACAGAAACATCTTAATGGTTGGGCTCTTTTGGTGTCACAGAACATATTTGTAGTGGAAGGGCTCTTTAGGTGTCACAGAAATACTTAACTATACTTACAGATGACGTCACTTGTAAGTACACCATACAAACATCATCCCTTCCTAATCTGACCAAAAACTTTAAACATTAATATCTTAGTACTTTATAAGCGGAATTAAATAATTTCTTCCATATAGGTATGTACGTTTTTTTACCCTATTTCATAACAAATTGGTATCAGGATTATTTCCTTTCCCTCCATCTCCTAAGCTGAGGCGTAATCTTTAGAGCGAGACTTTGTATAATCACACGTCAACATTTAAATGTGTAACTTTCTCACTCGCACTCGCCTGGCTTACAGCGAACAATACAGACGTTTTTAACCACAACGGCACGGAGAAAATTATACTACTAAATCACTACGCTCTTTTATAAACCTATTATCAGATGAAATTTAATTAACATACGTACTAAAACAACATTATTACTAATCTAAAAAGCCTAAAATCTAAAATTAGTTTCATTTCCTACAAAGTAGAGTCGAAAATTGAATGGGAACGATGCAAGGAAAGTAAATTTTCCTATCGTAGTGAAACAGTGTTCCATTTGCTTGCGCCTGCGTCTGACGATCATTTTCTTTGGCGAATAATGGTTTATGCTTTTAAAATCCACCGCAGACGAGGCTACAATGCTACAGCAAAGCTACAGTACATAGCTATTTATCTTATTGTCTTTTGTTTGTTTCTGTCAATTGAATATAAAATTAAACTGCCTAGTGAAAAACTAAGTGGCTTGAAGGGCGGTAAGTACAATAGACAGGGTTGGGCAGTATTTGAATTACTTGTAATTAAAATACGTAAATGAAATACAAATACCTGACACCGAGGTATTTTGTAATTAGTATTTTAAATACTTGAGACTTCAAAATACATTTTAACATTAAAATACATTTAACCTTCATTTAGCGTAGTGAGTGTGAGTGCGAGGCGAGATTATAATGATGGTAAAGCAGCTATTAGAGTTGGCTACACAGCACCTGTATGTATACTGTACGCTATGACTGTACGTCAAAATTGGCCAACAAAACGCAAAAAAAAAATACGTCTAATTGTCAATGTCAAACTAAGATGTCAAGTCATAATGGTTTGTTTTATAGTTTTTTCACGGAATAAATAAAGCTTCTGTTCTGTGTAGAATACAAATTGTATTATTAAAGTTTGTTGCGATGGATAATCAAAATCCCTCTGCATGTACGTCGTCTACGATGCCGGACAACGGTGGCGATGGAGTGAGCCCGTGCTGGTCTAGATTACTTATTTTGTATTTTGTAATTTGTATTTCGTATTTCAATTACAAATAGCTAAAATACTGTATTTTGTATTTTATATTTTAAATACCTTACCTAAAGGTATTTTGTATTTCGTATTTTAATTACTTGCGATACAGTATTTTTTAATTTGTATTTCAATTAAAGCAAAGCATGTATTTTGCCCAGCCCTGACAATAGGTACAATACATAGCAATATAACTTTATCTTTGCTATTGTAATGCTTACCGCTATCGTCATTCTTTTAGCAGACATATTGTGCCTCGTCATCATTATCAGCCATAAGACGTCCTCTGCTGAACATTGCCTTCCTCTTAGAACGCCACACTAAATGACAGCCTGACATCTGCATCCACTGGATGCTCACGACTCTCACGATGTCGTCGGTCCATCTAGTACCGACCTACCGACGCTGCGTCTTCCGGTTCGTAGTCCGCACTCAAGAACCTTTCAGGTGGTAAGGTGATATCCCACTTGGGGTGTATTGTGGATTTGCCCTTGCCAACCTACCCAAACCAGCCGAGCTCTTAAATATAACGGAGCACGGCTTTGGGTTGCTGACTAAGCTGCTCTACCCCTATTTCGCCAGTTGTTAACTATAATAGTAAGATTCTATTATTACACCTTCCTTTTTTGGCACTCCAAACCACTTTGGTACTTGCCCTTTTCTCAACGATCTTCAGCCGTCTCACTTTGTCCATAGGTCCCCCGTCGCCAAAATGTCCGTTTAATATTTCTGTCATATTCTGTTTTCTAGTAATAAATACTAAAAACCGGCCTAGCGCATGTCGGACACGCGATTGGCCAGTTGTTTTTTGTTTAGTCGTACCATTTGCAAAATAATGATGACCCGTCAAAAATACCGATGTTGGTTTTTAAAGAAACTTGTAAATGTGTGATGTTAACAAAGATGTTCTACTTTAAACAAACAATAGTAGGTATTAGTTGCTGATATGTTGCATTACTTCGTAAATAATTTCTTGATGTCCATAAACACCTTTCTTACAACAAACGTATTTTTTTAAACTTATTTTTGTATTAGCTCAAATGTAAAAAATTTAATATGTACAAGCGTCAAACTTGGCATGATTTTAGTACACATTCTAAAGTATAATAATGAATAATGGCCAAGTGCGAGTCGGTGACAAATTTCTATTCATTACCAAGGCCGGTAAATTTTTCGTTGAAGCCAAGTTACGGAGTTCCAATTGGATATAAAAACATTCACTTACATATCAACTTTCCTATTTATAGTGTTAATGTAGGTAATTAGGGCGATGTACTCAGACGTGACTTAAGGTCTATTGTTTATTGTTTCATTCTATTCACAACGAAACTAATCACTATAAAACTAGACGTCCGTCTTCCGAATAGTGTTGTTCCGGTTGAAGTTTTTAATATTTTTTTAATATAATTTACAGAAAATCAACTTTACGTGAGTTTAAGGGTAAAAGACTCGATTGACTTACGGCGTGATAATGCTCTCAGTGCGTATATGTTACTTTATTATTGCAGGTAGTTATTTTGTAGATAGTTTTTATATCTAGTCAGTTATGTTTGAGTAACTAGTTGCGTTCCGCGAATTACCATTTTGCTACCATTTTTCCGGTACTGTAGGTAAGTAATTTTACTCTAAACTGGTATTTAATTTGCACTTTTTATAATAAGTGCATTATAAACAAGGCTTGTTACGGAGGTGGTTTTATCAGAACCGAAGTCGGTAGTCCTAAAATTTGGCATGACGGAGTCGGAATCGAATTCGTTAAAGTCAGAAGTAAAGTCGGAGGCAGAAGAGAGATGTGTTAACTGAGATGTGTTACTCCAGGAATGATTTGTCTGACCTGAACGTGGACTTCGGAGACTGCTGTTGGAACTGCTAGATGGGGAGAGCTAGATGTGTCGAGTTTGAGCTCGTTTCATTAGTCGTAATGTGATTTTACTCCAGGAATGACTGATCCACGAATGAATTCGTTTGACCTGGGGCCTTACGGACAACAGCTATTGCGGCACCAAACTAACGTTAGATCCACTCAGTTGGAAAATCACGCGAACGTGAACCTTAACGCGTCCACATACGGTTTGCGGTCGCGTGATTTTCCAACTGAGCGGATCTAACGTTAGTTTGGTGCCGCAATAGCTGTTGTCCGTAAGGCCCCTGATAGTGCATTTTGGGGACTTATTACTGTTAGATGGATAAAGCTAGACGTGCCGAGTTTGGGCTTGTTTGGTAAGTCGTCATGATACTGACTCCAGGAATGTTTACCAAAACACTCCTGCCCCCCGATTCTACTAAACAAATGGTCTTTAAATTGTAAGTGTTGCGATTTTAATGGTTAAATAACTGCCTCAAAATTGACAGTTTTTTTTTATTTTTTATTCTAAGTTATAATATTAGGTGGTTGTATTTTTCTAGTATAAAAAAATATTTAAAACTGTCAATTTTGAGGCAGTTATTTAACAATTAAAATCGCAACAATTACAATTTAAAGACAATTTGTTTAGTAGAGTAAGATATCACCATGACTCATCCTCATTATCCACAAATACCTGTTGCCTACCGGTGTAATAATATGAACGTGACCAAAAGTGAAACAAAACTTGGATATTCGGTAAAAAATCCACGATAACTTATTGACCCTGGTTCTAAGAACTGTTTCATTATTTATCTGGATTCTAAGTACTAAGTTCAAAAGCGCTAGATAACACTTGAATAATTTATAAAGACAAACTAGCTGCGTGCCGCAGGTTTACCCGCGTATCTTACAACTTTTTTATCTATTTATCTATCTTTTTTCCGGAGTACAAAATATTCTATAACCTCTCTAATAATGCATACTATAAGCGGCTGCTGAAAGAATGCGTATGACAGTTGCCATAACATAATAAAAATCAGAACGAAAACGGTAAACTGTGATCACTTTTACTTTTACTAACATTTTGAAATGTTTTCATTTAGATTTTTTACAATGTTATTGCAGTTGTCAGATCCATTTTCTAAGCGGCCGGACTGTAATGCGAAATTACATCAAGATATTTACAGTCGTTTAGTTGTGAAAAGCAGAAAAACAAAGTAACATATGTTTTTTTAAGGTTCCGTACCCAAAGGGTATAAACGGAACCTCATTACTAAGTCAACGATGTCTGTCTGTCTGTCCATCTGTCTGCCCTACCTATTAACGGCTGTATCTTTCGAACCGTAATAGATAGCCAGTTGAAATTTTCACTGAATATGTAATGTTATGGCGGATTAAATAAAAAATAATAAAAAAAGTTAAAAAGTAAAAACGAAAGGGGTTTCAAGAGGGAAGGGGGGGGGGGGGGGGGATTAAGAGGTAGCCGTAAGACCCAGGCTTGGTTAGCGTTTTTTATGGGATTTTTTTATAAACTCAACACCACAACTCCATTGAAATTTGGACAGGGCAACGTCTGTCGCCGGGTAGTTTGAAATAAAAAAACGGCATTTGATTCGGTGTTGCCGTCTCGGAGAAAAATTGTTTCAGACATATAAACTTACACTCTAACACAATTTCAATCAATTATGAATCATACCATCTCCGTTCCGTAGGTTCCTACGCACAATGTTCGTTACTGACGTTGTCACCAACTTGGGGTTACCATCCGTCCGGCTTTTTCAGCTTGGGCGACGTAATACGAGTAATAAAACATACATAGTTATATAAAATCAGTCTTTAATCTAAAGAGAAAGTTTTTTTTTTTACGTGATAACGTCTTATAAATCTATGAACGCCGGCTGCACGCCCAAAAAACTGTCACCGTCACGTTCCGCCTGATCCGCGCGTGCAAGCGAGAGCGCGGAACAAGCGATAGAGAGGCACGATCGGCCTAAGCATTATCACGTAAAATTATCGTCCGTAAACCGACTTTACAGACAACCCCTTTTTTAAGCCTAATATTTTTAGTAGTAATACTTTTATCGATATAATATTGTAAATCTTTTTGTTCTATTGGTTAATAAATACTATGTTTAATCTACTCGTGAGCAGTGTTTGAGTTTTGTGATTAAAATATCCTGACTTATTGAAATATCTGGCTAGGGCAGAAATTTAAAATTTTGATATGGTAACCCTACACCAACTGGACTTCACTGGACACGCAGAACTGTACACACGTGTGAAACCAGTCCGTGAAGCTAGTGAAGTCAGTCCGTGAAATAACATAATTGTTTGTTCACCTCGACATACATACTAAAAAAAATACGAGTGCCGTAGTTATCCATTAAAAAAAAATCGTTATCATTACGATACAAAACGTTGAATTTGAAACAAACAGAACGTTAGTGAAGTGGTACTTCTACGTGACATTATTAATATTTGTACTTGTATAATGGGAGCGCTAGCAGCGCATTGTCTGAAAAAAACCAGATAATTTTAAGTGAAACATTTTAGTTCCCTCATCTGGTTGCCATTAGGAAAAACTAGCCTTAGTAAATTTGAACTTCGGTTGTTGTGCACAAAAGTGAATTTCACAAAGTCAAATTGACAACATTGTTTTTTAAATTATGTTGCTAAAGGCGCTATTTGCATTCTGCCTGCATTTGATAAGAAATACAGGTTGGTTGTTCGGCAATTATCGTAATTATAGTCTTAAAACTGCCAGTCAGACTTCCTGGTCTAATATGAACCGGTTCTAAGAATAATTGGAGGGGACCAGGGGTTTTTTTCGTGTTTTTTTCCATGATAATGTAATGATAATTTTATTCATAATAATAATTACATGTCAACATTTAAAAATATGAAAAAATACATCATGGATAAATATTTAAGCAATATAATAATATAAATGTCATTCTAATTATAATTAGGCATCAATTATTCATTCCAGTTTTTGAATGAACTCCTCTACGCTATACGGCGCCATATCAGTCAGAAAGACCTTAAGTTTATTTTTGAATAAATACAGCGACTTGGCGTCCCTTATGGATGTTTGATCATTATGTATATAATAAGATAATAAGAATTTATACACTGTGACATGTAACTATAATTGTTATGAATAAAAAATTATGAAGTAAGGGGGGGGGGGGGGGGGCACTCATGAAATAATAATTATATAGTTAAGTTCTTGTCTTGGTAGCTATATAAATAAACGTATACTTGTTATCTATCGTGAGACTTAAAAAAAGTATATTTAGCGTATAATGGCTAGTTTTTTATCGCCTATTGTAATCTATAACGTCATATCAGAAAATACTCAGTCTTCTACTTCATATGATTAGCATTCTGGCTTGTCCACGTTACCTACTTTTATATTCCAGATTGTGATGCAAATGATTGGCCATTTGGATTGTCTCTAGACCAGTAACATATATGGGCAAACAGACAGGTTTTTAACCGACGAAAAGAGGAGGTTATCGACTGTATGCTTTTTACGCGATTACTCCGCCTATTATGAAATTAATGTGATGATTCTTTTTTTGTTTGGTAGGTCACAGAGGTGATCCCATTAATTTTTTTATCGAAATTGACTCAGCACTTTTTAGAATAATCAACAAAAATATATACACAGATGACGGTTTTGGTTTGTGGTTCCCTTCAGCAAAAGTTTTGATGAAGACTTTCAACCTCTGTTTTAAATGTAATTTTTCTAATTTTTAAGTTTAAGTTTGTAATTGTAGGTATAGCCTAGCAGTCAGTTTTTGTTTTTTTTTCTAAAAATGAATTATTGCATAATAGTTTGAGTATTTAGTGTTGTTAGATAGTTGGTATTTTGTTTAGTTAATTGGCATTTGCCCGGAAAAAAACAAATGATTAAATTTTTGTGATCATGTGTTTTGAACTCGACCTTATGTTCAAAAAGTGCGGAGTCCAATACGAAAAAAAACATTGAACATGTTTGATGTCAATGTCATATTTTTTTATGACATTTAGTTCAATGTGCGACTGATTAGACTGATTTTCCAGGTAATAGAAAGCCCAAGAAAGGAGTCGCGGGCATCCAGTGGATGCAAAAGACAGGCTGTCGTTCTGAGTGGAGGTTAAAGGGGGAGGCCTATGTTCAGCAGTGGACGTCTTCTGGCTGATGAAGAAAGCCCAAGAAGTCGTCAACCGTATTTCCTATGTCCAAGTTTCCGGGTTATTTCGCTCTAAACAAATAATGTTTAGTCTGACTGGATTAAGAGCCAATTCGTCCTGCACTGACGACGTCTCAATAGGGCTGTATCTGTTTAAAGAATGCTGAATCTGTTTGTTTTTGGGTCGTTGGTTCCTGTAACTTATATGAAGAGATGAAAATACTTTTCACTGTTCCCTTTCACACCAGAAATGTCACACATAGGGTGTCATATGTACATGTCAGAGTGGCGAATTGTCGATATTAATGATGATATATTACACTAGGGTTGCCATACGTCCGGAAATTTCCAGACATGTCCGGGAATTCAGATTTTTGTACGGAAAGCGGGGGAATTTCAAAACGTCCGGAATTCTAGAAATGAAATTGACCACCGCCACGCGAGTTTATTATGCCGCGAAAAATGAACTTTGAAGAAAATGTCCGGAAATTTCTTCAAGCGTCCGCGTGTTCCCTGAGATTTTTCTTAAAATCTGGTAACCCTAATTATGAGAGTCTGTGATGTGTTGCAGGTCTGTTTGCGGGTCATTCACAATGGGTGGACGGACTCGCAAAGTCGCTCGGCTACGAGAGCGACTACCACCACGCTGTCATCATCGACGCGGGCTCCTCGGGCTCCAGGGTACTCGCCTACAAGTTCCGGGTTCCGTTTACAGGTATACAAAACTTTTCATTTAAAACTTGAACTGTCTTTATAGGACTCTGCCCACTACACTTGATGAAACTATGATACACAAATAAAACTCGGACACAAGTAAAATTCGACAGGCCAACTAGACAACAGTCACCAACATAGCTGCTAATATTTGCAAGTTGAGAACTTAAACAAAACCAATAAGCGATGGTGAAGAATGGAGACCACGAGCCGGAAGACGCAGCGTATGTAGGTAGGCCTCCTACTAGATGGACCGACGAGCTCGTGAGAGTTGCAAGCATCCAGTGGGGCTGTCGTTCAAGGTTATAACCACAAATCACAAAAACCAATATATCTTGTTAACCGGCGATATTACAACAAATGCCTGCTTTTTTATATACCTGCGGCGCCCTTTTATAGCCGCCTATAGCGCCCCTTTTTATCTGGCGCCCTGGGCGGTCGCCCAACCAGGCCAAACATAGGTTTCAGACAGCAAAACCTTCGTAAAAATTCAAGATGGCGGCTAACCATAGGCCGGCCTCCATACTAAACTATTCGAACCCTTTTAAATATTTTTTTCTGTATGTGTAATGTATTTAATTACATCCTTTGCTAATCCTGTTATTTGTAATACACCTTGAATCGCGCCTCAGTAAAATTACAAACATGCGGTATTGACAGAGGCGTGCTTACCAATTATTCTAATTTATATTGTGTTTTTTTCAGTATTCGGGCTAGCTAATTTAGATTTAGTTGAAGAGTATTTTGAGCAGTCCAAACCGGGATTGTCGTCGTACGCCGATGATCCTGCTAAGGTAATTTTTTGCTTTAATATTTGGGCAATTTTTAATTTAGCTGAATTTCACAGCACTGTCAGTTTTTTGCATTGAGAATTCAAAAGAGAAATCATTGTGAGTTATTATTTATCTGAGGTTTTTTGCAACATAGTCATTTTGCGCATCACTTACTTCTTGACGATAGAATAATATAGATGGCAAATAGTTCATTGGAGGGGAGAAATCGGAGCTCACAAAATGGGCATCCCCTTTTTTGAATTTTTTTCATGACCATGTATACAAAGTCCTTCAGTCGTAATATTAAACAAGTTTCCATAGTATTAAATAGCGACAAACAAGTCACAGACAGTCAAGCAAAGGAAGTCACGGTCAAGTAAATTCAAGTCGGTTTCCAGCGTCAGTCTGTCTGTATGTCTGTATGGCCGCATGGGCGCTAACTCTTCCTAAACTACGCAACGGTATTTGATGCGGTTTTTACTATCAGTTAGATACATTTTCACTGAAGGTTTATATATATAACTAGCGACCCGCCCCGGCTTCGTACGTAAATTACACCCGTGCGAAGCCGGGCGGGCGGGTCGCTAGTTGATAATAATTTCGTTTCAGGGAGCAGACACTATAGTGCAGTTAATAAAGAAGGCCGAGTTCCTGACCCCGGTAGAGAAGCGCAAGTGGACGCCTCTGATCGTGCGCGCGACGGCCGGCCTGCGTCTCTTGCCCGCCGACAACGCGCAGCAGCTCATATCCCATGTCGATAAGGCGATCTCCGAGTAAGTCATAAAAGCACCAAACAAGTTTAGTACTTCTAAAGGATTTACATGTAAACAGTTTCAGCTACATTGGCGTCGATTCTATCATACCACTCACTAGACTAAACCAATCTGACAGGACTAAAATTATCTGCCTCTCTCTTTCTCTTCTCGTTTTCGGAATATGAACTCGTCCCCTCGTTTAGCTCGTTCCCTTCAGTTTTTGGCATATTTTTTTCAGTACTATTTCGATCTTAAGGCAAAATAATATATATTGGCGTCGATTCTATCATACCACTTACTAGACTAAACCAATCTGACAGGACTAAAATTATCTGCCTCTCTTTTAATTTTAATATGTGAGAGCAGAGGGGCCTTATTATGATTCTTTGATCGGGATCGAGATTGCATGCCGTCCCGTTCGTATCTATTTACTCGCACCACGTGCGTAAGTGAGATGGCACGCGATCGCGATCACGATCCGAATCATCCATAATAAGGTAGCAGGATGGCTACAATTTTAGAGCTGTCAAATTTAGTTTAGTTTAGACTGCATCAGAATCGATGCCAATATAGTGTTTTTCTCTAAAACTATTTAAACTTTTTTTGAACATGTTTCTTTAACATGTGTCAATAACATCATTATTCATATCATTAATTTGACATTACATATTATGTATTTTGTGTAAATAAAAATCTAGTAAACATCTTTTATATTTAAGTAAAAAAACGACTATGTAAATTTTTTTTTACACTTTTGTAGAGCAACTTCCATAACAATTGCGTTCATATATTCCGATTGTATTGGAATTACATAAGAAGTTTTTTTTAAAATATTATTAACCTGCAAGACTGCACGTTTGTAAATAAACCGGCCAAGTGCGAGTCGGGCTCGTGCACTGACGGTTCCGTACCACCAAAAAATTCAATTACGAAATTACCAGTTATAACTTGGTAATGAACATAAAATTGTCACCGACTCGCACTTGGCCACGATTGATGATGAAAAGGTAAATAGAGCCTCAAAACGACATGGAAAATTTTTCCACGCTTATGTTTCAATTGTCTACTGGGGATATCATAAGCAACAGATGTTGGATGAAAGGTTATCGAAGGTCTCAAACGCATACTGATAATGACGATTAATTAAATGCAGCTGTATCAACTGTAGATTATTTATTGTCATATGTCTAAGCCATCTCAAATAACACTAATAAAAAAAAAAATAAAAAAAAAAAAACTAAACAATACTAAAAAAAAAATACTAATAAAAACAACTTTAACAACAACAACAACAACTTTTATAATAATATAAATAATACTATGACACTTATTTGAAACTAGTTTATTTTTAATATTCTGTATAAGCATAAACTACCGTAAACTCCTTTATTTACAAAGGAGGTAATTCTACCATAGTATCTAGATATTCTAGATGATCTAGTGATCTCTATTGACCATTTAAGATTTTTAGGGTTCCGTACCCAAAGGGTAAAAACGGTACCCTATTACTAAGCCTACGGTGTCTGTTTGTCTGTCTGTCTGTATGTCTGTCTGTCCGTCCGTCCGTCCGTCTATTTGTCTGTCTGTCCTACCTATTAACGGCTGTATCTTTCGAACCGTAATAGTTACGGCGGATTGCTGCGAAACTTGACTGCGATACTAGCGCTACGGTAATTTGTAGAACCCTTTCGTACGTTATCCGACTGCAGCGCTTACGGAAGTTCGAGACAACCTATATCACGCTCAAATTACGGTGCCATCTAAGTTTATACCGTTTTTAGGCAAATTTCCGAGCTACGCTCTAATGTTCCGCTTTTGTCTTTCCTCTTAATATATCTTCCTTGGTAATAGTAAAAATGTTTTTTTTTTCTTTTTTTCCAGATTGGGGTACGACACTGGATCTCACAGCGTAGAAATCATGGATGGATCTGATGAGGGAATCTTTATTTGGTACACCATTAACTTATTGCATGGTACGTTATTTATATTTCAAATTGTATTTGCATGTACTGTTTGCGTACAAAAATGAATCGGATCAACAATACCCTTATCGACCCGTGGATCATCATTCCATTCGAAAAAAAAAAAAAAACTGTGATAAAAATAGTGTTACTTTTGCATTAATAATAATAATAATATCTTTATTTACCAAAAAAGACTAAGTAGTACAGTGAAAATTAGTAAGAACACTATGAAACTTAAACTACTTATTTAATATTAAACTGACACCAGCGCGTACTATCTCTAAACAGATTTGGCGGTGAGCCCCAAACTAAGCACATGGCCTGTATCTTGGGGCTCGGGAAAATTATTATTATTAGTGTTAATGTGATAAAATAAGGGCTGTATTGAGAACGTCCCTTCTTTTTTGAAGTCGATTAAAAAGTAGAGTCATGTGAAAAAAACAGAGTGTCTTGAACATTAATAAAGTGATAAAAATTGAGTCTTAGAATAGAGAGCCGAAAGGTCATTTTACTCATCATTATGCACAACTTTTACTATGGGACCAAACCGGAAATCGCGATAAAAACAGCTGTTCCATAGAAAACTGTAATTGACACTCGACAAAATGTATGGAACAGCCGTTTTTTTGCGTTTTAAGGTTGGTCCCATCGTAAAAGTTGTTCAAAATGACGAGTACAAATTACCTCCTTTCGGCTTAGTACAGGGTGTATGCGTAACCCTGTATATGCGTTTGAAGTTTTTGATGGGGATTGAGAGGGGATTCTCTCTTTCCTGCTTTGTCCCTTTCCCGCAAAGCGTGTGTTAGTGTAGTATTTGAATGGCGCGCGTTCGGCTTGACGTCATAACTTGCTATAGAGTGCTGTCTAGCATGAAATTAAAATACTTACAGCTTATTATTACAAACTTTAGTTTTGTTGTCGCTCTATTTATGATCAGCTTTTTATGAGGTAATAAAACTGATTAGGACACATGCCTATTGTATTAAGGCGTATCCAGACCCCGGGGATGTCCTAAAACTGCGACCAGAACCACCGGAGGATGGGCAGCAGCGTCCTATTAGTATACGGTGAACGTACTGCGATCCCCAAGCCGCCTGATAAGCGTGGGGATTAATGGCAACACACTTCTCTAAGACGGAGGCCTTTGTTCAGCAGTGGACGTTTACTGGCTGGTGATGTGTGTGTATATATCTCCCTTGTTTGTCTGGGGGGTCAGACAAGACCCAATTTCTGTAGCGTTAACGCCTGTGGAAATATGAAATTGTATGAAAATGACATTGACAATGACATTAGCTTGAGAGATGTCATCTCAAGCAATTGTCATTTTCATACAATTTCATTTTTCCGCAGGCGTTAACGCTAACAGAAAGTGGGTCTTGTCTGACCCCCCTGATCTGAGATTGTAACCGTAATAAAGAGATATGATTTATTTTCCAGATTTAATGCAAACATCGACAATGGCAGCTCTCGACCTCGGCGGTGGGTCCACACAGATCACATACCAGCTGAGTCCCGCGGACGTGCCGAACTACCCCGCGCGGGACCAATACATCGTACCCGCAGGAGAGAATGTCACTCTCTATACGCACAGGTACATCACTATCATCATTTCAGCCAAAGATAATATAACCACTTGATCGCGCATGTAGTCAAAATTCCCTTTTGCTAAATGATGCCACGTCGGTCGCGGGGGGCAGCTTGTGATTGGAGACTCGACGCGACTCAACGCTTGTGGTTGGAGAATCAAAAGTCATTCATTCAATTCGCGCCTAGGATTGGCTCCGCTCGAAATAGTTTAGGTTGACATGTTAGAACCTTTAGCTTATGCGGGTAAAGGATGAGCAGTTAAGTGGTTTATTGTCATTGATTTCAACCATAGGACGTCCACTGATGGACATAGACCTCCGCCATCGATCTCCAAAAAGGACGGTTCGAATGAAAAATGTACGTAGACGAATGAAAGCTACCGACATAGCCCACTGGATTAGCAAGTTGAAGTGGCAGTGGGCAGGGCACATATCACGCAGAATAGATGGCCGATGGGGCCGAAAGGATTCGGAAAGGTTTTATTGTTGTAATTTTTATGTTATCCTTGTTTTGTGGTATTTTAATAAAGAGTTTTGTATTGTATTGTAATGGAGACCACGGACCGGTAAGCGAAGCGTAGGACGTCCACCCACAAGGTGGACAGATGACCTAAAGGAGGCCGCAGGGAAACGCTGGATGCAGGCACTAGAAATGTTTTAAATGTTTATCGGGACTTATCGCACATTATATTATTTATTATTATATATTTATTATTATATAATTAGTAAAAATGTTCAATTAAATTGAATCAATTAATAATGACAATCAATTGTAATTTATATTTAATTTTGAATATTTATTTTGTTAAATCTGCACTAAAAACCAATACAAATGTACAAAGTTCTGAGCTAAGTCAACTCGGAAGGAACTATCCACCAAGATACGGGCTAACGCTCAGTTTGGTGGCTAGGGTCGACAATCTTTATTGATGTACCATTTTATGTGTAATAAATAAATAAAAAATAAATAAATAAAAAATATTTTATTTAGGTTTGTGTGTGGAACAAGTCCATATTGTAGACTACGTGGAAAATCCAGAAAAAAAAGCAACTGTGACTAACACCGTATTTGCGAAATTTTTTAATACGAGGTCGTGTTAAAAAGTCACAACGATGTTGTTAGTATTTGGTTTTGGTTATTCTGTGTTAAGGGTTCATCACATTTTTTGATGAAAAAAGCATCGAAAACTGGATTTTTGGTATAATTTTTCTTTCAACTACTGAGATCTGTAGAAAATTCAGTTGCTGTATTAAATAGATCTGTATTTTTTATTGAATGTAGCGGCTTCCGATTTTGGTAAAACTCAACATATCCATTTGTTACCTCCAATTTACAAAAGTAGTTTTTCGTTAAAACTTTAGGAGGGAAAGTTTGAGAATAGATTTCGTTAAATTACAAAAATCAAATCAAATCAAAATATATTTACTGTCATTCTGTCTGTCTGTCTGTTTGTTTTTTTGTTTTCTGTCTGTCTGTCTGTCATTTTTACTGTCATAAAATTATCATTTTTATGTTATGGTTTATTTATTTTATATTAATCTTGAAAATTATGGTTTTATTTATTAGTTTTGTGCCCGAAAATACAAATACTTAAAATTTAACGGTTCATTTTGTAATACGCCTGTTAAGTTAAATTGAGTAAAAATAAAACCTGATTATGAATGTTCTGTTCCGTTCCCAGCTACCTGAACCTCGGTCTGCTAGCGGCGAGGAAAGGCGTGTTCACACTGGAAGCGGGCAGCGACTCGGAGAACCTGACGTCAGTGTGTGTAGAGCCTATCTTCCAGCGCGAGGCGTGGACTTACGCCAACAAACAGTATTATATCAGGTACGGACCATTGTCGGGAAGAGATCGCTCATAGCGATAAGGGCGCCAGTTGTTACACTAGTTTTATACTACACTATTATTTTAACCCGCCCCGGCTTAAAATTATAGTTTCTTAATTCTACAGTATATTTTTAAGGGGGTTTGTGCTTCTGACCTGGTATTTTGATAGCCCATTGGTCCAGTTGGTAGTGAACCTGCTTTCTGCGCTTGGGGGCGTGGGTTCGATTCCCACCTAGGATAAACATTCATGTGATGAACATATGTGTTTGTTCTATATCTGGATGTTAATATCTATTTAAGTATGTATTTTAATATATATATATATATATATATATATGTATATCAATCTCTGGCAGCCATATCACAAGCTTTGCTTAGTTTGGGGTCAGATGACCGTGTGTGAAATAAACCGGCAAGGGCGAGTTGGGCTCGCGCACTGAGGGTTCCGTACCACCACAAAATACAATAAGGTTACTTCATCAAAACTCGCGTGAGGATTCATTATAAATTATTATTATAACACCGGCTTGCACTCACGATTATGTTTCTATCGGTCGAGACGATCGACCGGTGAGTGCAAGCCGGTGTTATAATAATAATTTACAATAAGGTTGTCCAAAATGTCCAAGTAACCGAATTACTAGTTGTTATAACGCCTTCCAATCGTTGGAGTAATATACTACGCAGTTTGATACAGGCTCTCGAGTATAATAACTTGGTAATGACTTGAAATTTGTCACCGACTCGCACTTGGCCATCATTTATTATGATACTTTAGAGTGTGTACTACAATCGTGCCAAGTTTAACGCTTGTATGTATTATCGTTTTTACATTATAGTTAATACAAAATACGTTAAAAAATACGTTTGTTGTATGGGGACCCATACAACGGCGATTTAGTTTTGTTTTTTTGACTTTTTTATTATTTGTTATTTAATCCGCCGTAAAGTTACATATTCTGTGAAAATTTCAACTGTCTATCTATTACGGTTCGAAAGATATAGCCGTTAATAGGTAAGATAGACAGACGGACAGACGGACAGACAGACAGACAGACATAATAGTAATAGGGTCCCGTTTTTACCCTTTGGGTACGGAACCCTAAAAATGTCCCGAATATTTATTCATTTATTGTTTAGTAAAACGCGGGGCTATCTAAACTTGTTATATTTTACTTGTTGTTATCTCAATTTTTTTTATTACATAAGTATAATCATCAAAACTTTACATTACAGCGGCGCACCCCGCGACCAAAACAAGCGTAAAATTGCGTACGACAACTGTCACGCTGTCGTGAAGCAATACGTACTGGAAACGCTCGACTGGGAGCCTAAAGTGGCGCCCCGAGGCAGCGTGGCCGCTATGAGCTACTTCTACGATGTCGCCGTCGATTCGGGGATGATTGGTAAGTCTTTAAAACAAAAAAACAAAAAACAAAAAAAGGCGCTCTAGAGGCGCCATTATTAAGTTTAGAATAGCGCTACGGCAACGCGATATTCGAGGACTAAATACAGACGCATTTTTTTTTATTTTTTTTTTCTTGGTTGTTATTGTTGTAAGTCTTTAAAACAAAAAAAAACAAAAAAGTTGGCGCTCTAGAGACGCCATTATTAAGTTTAGAATAGCGCTACGGCACATTTTTTTATATTTTTTTTTATTGTTGTTATATAATTTGAATTTTTTAATAGTTCGGAATTTTGTAATGTAATTATGGGCATTGTCTGAAATAAAATTATTATTATAATGATTAAGAGTGCAAAATGGCGCTCCGGGGAAGCCATGTTTTACTTTAAAATGGCGCATTTTGGTGGTGGTCGTAAGGAAGTACGTACCGGCTGAGAGTTACCCTCGGTTGGGAGCCTAAAGTGGCGCACCGAGGCTGTGAGCTGGGTAATTCTACGATTTTATGTGTAAGCCTTATATTATTACTTGCTTATTTAGTACTAGCTGACCTGACAGACGTTGTCCTGTCTAACCTGTCTAAGAACTGTCAAACACGCAAAGTCAAAATTACAAATCTTATTTTTTTACACCTTGGGTTACATTATTGGAGTTTAGTAAGGATCCCTATTTTTTTTTTGAAAATATAATATAGCCTATGTTAACCGGGGATAGTGTAGCTACCCAACAGTGAAAGAATTTTTCAAATCGGTTCATTAGTTTCGGAGCCTATTCAATGCAAACAAACAAACAAACAAATAAACAATCAAATCTTTCCTCTTTATAATATTAGTATAGATTACTGAAGTTGAATATCACCTGACATTTACATGAAAATCATAATTCCCACGCTTATCAAGCGGCTTGGGGATCGCAGTACGTACACCGTTTACTAATAGGACGCTGCTGCCCATCCTCCGGTGGTTCTGGTCGCAGTTTTAGGACATCCCCGCTGTCTGGATACGCCTTAATACAATAGGCATGTGTCATAATCAGTTTTATTACCGCATAAAAAGCTGATCATAAATAGAGCGACAACAAAACTAAAGTTTGTAATAATAAGCTGTAAGTATTTTAATTTCATGCTAGACAGCACTCTATAGCAAGTTATGACGTCAAGCCGAACGCGCGCCATTCAAATACTATAGTATTTGAATGGCGCGCGAATACTAACACACGCTAATACTAACTAACACACACTAACACACGCGAATACTAACACACGCTTTGCGGGAAAGGGACAAAGCAGGGGGGAGAGCATCCCCTCTCAATCCCCATCAAAAACTTTAAACGCATAGATTTAGGACATACCCGGGTCCTACCACAAGCACAATTTACATCACAATGCCTTAGTGTTGAGGTACAAAGTATTTATTTGTACTTTGTTTAGTTACTAAGAAATGTTTAATGTTGTAGAGCTGACGCAAGGCTTAATGTTGTAGAACTGACGCAAGGCGGCACAGTGTCCGTGGCACAGTACAGGAACACGGCCTACAAGGCTTGCTCTGCGTCGAACGTGGAACAACCGTGGGCCTGCATCGACCTCGTGTACATCGTCACCTTACTGCAGGACGCGTACAAGATAAAGGACAACGAACCCATCGCGGTGAGTGCGTTTTGACAGGCAAACGTCAGACAGCTGTCATAGTTGACAGGTAAATGTCAGACAGCTGTCATAGTTGACAGATAAACGTCAGTGTCATATTAGATAGGTAAAGGTCAGACAACTGTCATATTTGATAGGTATAGTGTAGTAGTAAGCTATGGTTACTTACCAGATTTAATTTAAAAAAAGATAACCTTGTGTTTGACCCCCAGCTGGCTTGATGTTAAGCGATGATGCGGTCTACGGTGGAGCACGCTTGCCTAGAAGAAATCGATTCACTCTCGACTTGAAGACACCCAGATTGTAGCTATCGGGGAACACCCATTCAGGTAGCGAATTCCACAGACTAGCAGTTCGCACAATAAAAGTGGTATTACAGCGCTTCGTACGGGTTATTTTAAGGATAGACTAATTAATGGTATGTGTTTATACAATAGAGGATTTTGAAAACTTGGACTTACAAACTTACATATACAGCCAAGGACCTATGACACGCAAATTTTTCCGTATAGCTTCTCTTTAGTCAAGAATAAAATTACGTTAGCGGAACGTGTTTGATAAGACTTGTTTCTTCTACAGTTGTTCAAGAAAGTCAACGGCCACGAGGTGTCATGGGCGTTAGGGCTGGCGTACACAACTGTCATGAATAAGATCACCGCTCTACCTTAACGCGGTCGTACCTTAACTCGAAAATTCACCAAGAACCATGGTGAAGAAAAAAGCTTTGAAATCTGATTCTGAACCCTACATCGACTCATAGACTTATATAGTAAGGACAGGGCGAAAGAACTTTTCCGATGGTACCCATTCAGTGGTGCTAACGAGTATATTGCGCACCAGCGTGAAGTCAGTCGGTCGATGCGTGTCGCGTCTCATTCTTGAGAGCAAACATAAATGGGCACACTTATACTGGGTGATTGGTTAGACAGTGGAAATATGCGAGAAATTATACTAATCTTTATGAACAACTTTTACAATGGGACCAACCCTGGTCATTTCTTCGAGTGTCAATGGCATTCCCCGCGATATTGGGGTTGGTCCCATAGTAAAAGTTGTTTATAAAGATTTGTATAGTGATATCTCCGAATATTTCCACCTAACCAGTCACCCAGTATTCTTTCTTCTTTCTTTCTTTCATATTTATGTTACCCAGTATAAACACGTAAGCCCTAGGTACGCTACGATGCGACGTAGTTGAGATTCGGACAGACGGCACGCATTTTCGGGACGCAATCTTCGGATCACCCTCTTGATATATAGCTCCATGGATGAACAGCAAAATTTCAAATGACGCCATCGCTCGATTGTTTGTGGTTGTTTTGTGCTTTGATGCGTTGCGTTTGGTTGTTATTTTTGCGTCGTGAAATTCTGCTTTAGCGATACGGTATAGGGTTCATATTTCAATATCTTTTTTCGGTTACCACGGTTCTTGGTCAATCGGCATTTCGCCTTAGAGAAATTGACGACATTTTGGCGTTACTATCGGGAAACGTTGAAATATATAATGCCTTACTTACTTAATGCGTCCATTAACAAGCATTCAACTGCATCGCATTGCAAAAGCTTTATTTGGTATCCAAACTCAATATCTTTCTTTTTACGTTTTTGTTACTAACGACCTTAAAGGAGCTATTTAAGGTGGTACGTTTCACTTAAGACGGGAAATTCAAATTTCAAACAGTTTACTTGTCCTTGTAGCTAGGCCGGGTAATTATTGTAAATGACACATTGTTTGCGCAAATCGTTAGTTGTTTTTGATATTATGTACAGCTATTTAACAGTAACGCAACGTATTACTTACATTTGTCAATAAACCGTTTGAAATAGCAAAAATTTGTTTATTGACAAATGTAAGTAATATGTTGAGTTAGAGATTAATAGCTTTACATGATTTTGTAAGCAATTTGCCCAAACATCATGATCGTTTACAATAATTACCCGGCCTAGCTACAAGGACAAAAAAACTGTTTGAAATTTGAATTTTCCGCCATAGGTAAAACGTACCACCTTAACCTTTGATACAAACAGCTTAGTTTTTCGATACTAATTTAAATTAATCATGTGTATATTTGAAATAAGTGAACTAAAAAAAAAAAAAAAAACCCGTGAGGACCAGAATTTGGCGCGTCGCGTTCGCACTCGCGCATTTGATGTTTAGTTTTTTTTAATATAAATTTTTGACAAAAAAAAAAGAAAACAGCGGTGACTTATTAATTATGCAATGCGATGTAAGGTGATTACGTCGCGCGAACACCAAATTCAAATAATAGACGAGCTGGCCCCCGATTCTACTAAACAATAGTTATTTATGATACAAGTGCGGTAAGTTGGTTATTACAAACGAGTAGACGAATGTAAGCCCGAGACGAAGTCGAGAGCTTACCATAGTCACGAGTTTGTAATAACCAATCCGCACGTGTGCCATACAACGTTTTACAACACATTTGCGAGAAAAAAACAAAAAAAATGGAAATTAAAAAAATACCGTAAAGTACACGCACGGTGCTATACAACGGAGCGTGCGGTAAAATTCATTACCGCACGCTCCGTTGTATGATGCGTTTAATTACCGCGCGCTCCGTTGCATGATGCGTAATGTTTAACTTTCGAACGATGTATACAGGCTTCGTAAGTCCACTTTTTGAGCAAATGTGTTGTAAATTGCTTTTAAATTGTAATTGATTCAATTTTAATTTGTAAAAAAACAGAACAGTAAAAAAAAAAATTGAAAAATGCCACCACCTAATATTAAAACTTAGTGTAATTTTTTTTTATTTACAAATTAAAATTGAAACAATTATAATTTAAAAACAATTTGTTTAGTAGAATCGGGGCAGCGAGTCGCGCGAACAGTGTGATCGTTTTGTTTGATGACAAAGAACGCCGCCTCGTTTTTATTTCTCCGATAGTACTCAAAGGTCACAATAGTAAATTGTACATTATTTAAGTGATTTGACAAGCAACTATTTACCTCTGCGATACCACTATGTGATATTTAAGGAATGTTTTAATTGTTTTACAAGTATTTATATATACAGGGTGGTTCAATAGTATATTTTTATCTCGATTGCTTTTGTCCGCGACCTTTTCTTTTTTTTCTTTTTCTCTTTTAGACTTCATACGCGTAGACTTCCACCTTTCGCAAAATCCTTTCTTAGTGGACCTCTACGCCCCATAATATATCTAACAGTCAAATTCGAATTCATGCACTTAGCTCAGATTCCAATTTCGTCAGAATAAATATTGGACTGACGAAAATGAAATTCCTTCTACGTCAAATTCCTTTTTGGACAGATAAAAAAAAAAAACGGTTTGTTATGTGAATATTGTTTTAACATGTGAAATGTGTGTGTGTGTGTGTTGGTTTAAATAAATATTTAACATAGAGGGCTCAAAAAATCTTTTAAATTGTCACTATACAGGGTTACTGGTAATCTGTTAGCATCCTCTTAAGGGCGGCTTCAATACGTCAAAACAAACAACTTTGGTTTAACGACATCAAAATTCACGAAAAAATCATAATCACCTGTTTCATACAATTTTCTTGAGTGAATGTTTTTTTTTTTGTATGGAACGTCTGATATTTTTTTCTGAACTGATTACCAGTAGATCTGTATATGCTGTGAATTTATAATAAAGACAAAAATTTAGATACAAATCGGTTTGTTATGAGAATGTTGTTTTAAGATGTAAAATGTGAGTGTGCGTTTGTTTGTTGGTTTAAATAAATATTTAATATTGAGGGCTTTAGAAATATGTGAAATGGTCATTATAAGCTTCGACCAAAATAAAATTAATGTACAGGCCCACAAGATGCGCATTTTTGAAGATTACAAAATGAGCGCCGGCGCTCACTTCGTTTCAGTCGGTTTCTAGCCGTAGGAAGTGCAACACAAGACTATTGTTACATGATAACGAAACATCTGACAAAATTATGCCTTCGTGTGCTTTCCCGAAGTGTAAAAACACAACAAAAAAACGCTATCTATTTTTTGTAATAAATGGTTATAATTAGGTGTTGAAGTATGTCCGACGGTTTTGACTCGTTTTTACTGAGCAAGTTCAATAGTTATGGCCTGTCCAATAATTTTATTTTGGTCGAAGACTTATAAGTAGCATATCCGCTCAGGTCACCCACCATAGCGAAACCCGTTATTAACAAAACAGTTATGTATTGATCTATATTAGTTGCGAATAAAGTTGTTAACTAAAATTGATGGTTGTGATTTAAAAAAAATAGTTCGACTGAAGACTTTGATAGAAGTTTGCGTATAAAGTCTTTTACATTTACCACGGAAATTAACTGTTTTTACACGTGTTGATTTTATTGTACGGGAATTAATTGCTCGGATGGTCCGACTAGTGTCAACTGCATTCGGTCTTTTTCAACTTGATTCGATAGGGTGATCTTTTACATATCGTTTACAATAGGCATGATTCCTAATGTTTAATTTATTACAAATAACCGGCTTAGCGATGAATGTAAGTAAATACATTACAGATACTGAAAAAATAATTTGAATTGGCTGATAAATCTCTGAGATATGAGTATTTAAAGTTTTAGGTGGGGATGGAGAGGGGATGTTCTATCCCTTTCTCGCAAAGCGTGTGTTAGTATAGAATTTGTATGGCGCTCCTGAGCCGTGACGTCACGGTTCAGTATAGTGCGCTGTCTGTCTAGCATGAAATTAAATTAAATTAAAATGCTTATATCTTATTTATTTTTGAACTAATTTAAATTTTGTTTTAGTTGATGTGCTCTATTTATGATCAGCTTTTTTAAGAGGTGATAAAAAAATATTAGTCATCATGCCTATTATTATATGTCGTGAGTTAATTATCGAACCACCCTGTATAACTAACATTTAGTTTGTTATTTTATAAAAGAGAACGACTGTCTCACTTTAATTTAATTTGTCCAGGATTATCTACTTTGCATTATCCTGAATTATCTTGTGATTCTAAAATATTAAAGTTGTGAAATAAAATATCTATTTTCTTATAAAGTGTAAGTTTAGTTAATTATTCTACATCAGGTGCGTTCGGATAGCCCCTTGGTGGCAAAAAAACTGTTACAAACGTCAATAATGATCACATGTAGCGTTCGTTTTGGGAATGTGTGTGCAAAAGTGGCATTATTAACTGTTTTCGCTCGCCGTTCGGATAGGTCGAAAACAGCTAAAAATGCCATCGTAATCTGCCACTTTTGACCCACCTCGCGACATGGGATCGTTGTGATCGTTTTTTGACATTAGGATTATGACGTTTGTTTTTCGCGGTGTTATGTTTGCGCGCGACTGTAATAATTCTTCAGTTTCTCGTTTTACAATAAATCTACAATCAACTACGGATTGTATTCTCTTTGAACAACGGTGTTTGACGTTACCGCTGGTGACTAGCGTTCGTTTAGGGTAGGGATCAAAAGTGGCAAAAATAGCAAAATTCTCAAACCGAACGCTTTACATTAACGCCAATTTTGACAATGCTAAAAATGCCATTATAGCCTATCCGAACGCACCTATCGTGAATGATGATTTTGTATATTAAGAAGAGATTGTGTTTTAATACCCAAAACCAACCTTAAATACATTTGGGTAGGGTTGGAAATAACCTGTTGAAAAGCACAAAGGATTTACTATTTCCTTAATACCATAAAGTGTGACTCTTTACCTGTAGGAGGTGGTTAAATGGAGGAACTAATTTTCGATGGATGAAAATCCGATCGTGGCTCCACTCAACTCTACAGATAATGTTCATCGCACACGTACACTTTTTTATATTTATATTATAAATTTTATAATATTATAACAAACACTTGCATTGTATTTATTTCGTGTAATTGACATATTGTATTACGATATTATTATGAATAGTTTTTGATATTTAAAAAAAAACTTATCTTACGGTGGTATGTTTCACCTATGGCGGGAAATTCAAATAACAAACAGTTTTTTTGTTCTTGTAGCTAGGCCGGGTAATTATTGTGAACGATCATGATGTTTGCGCAAATTGATTATTATTCTTTACAAAATCATGTAAAGCTGTTTATCTCTAATGCACATTGTCACTTCAATATATAAATTTTTGCTGTTTCAAACGGTTTATTGACAAATGTAAGTAACATGGTGCGCTACTGATAAATAGCTGTACATGATAATGTAAAGAGCAATCAAGGATTTGCGCGAACGCTGTGTTCTTTTAAAATAATTTCCCGGCCTAGCTACAAGGACAAAAAAACTGTTTGACATTTCAATTTTCCGCCATAGGTAAAACGTATCACCTTAAAACCATAGATTTAACATCGCCAATAAAACCGTACTAAATTTGTGGATGGATTTTCAAATGAACATCTGTTACGGTGTATGGGATTGGACGAAAAGACAGCTTACCGGTGCGACGATATATTTCGAAGCGTTTTTCTCACGGAACTCAACCGTGCTTATTTATTAGTCTTCTAAAAACGAATATCGTAATTTTTCTTCACAATCCCACTGACATCTCCTGTCAATCGTCCCGAGGAGACATGCTTAAGGTAGCATTCCGATGTTGGCGACCGCGACCGGCTACAGCGGACGCGTCGCGCGACCCACAGCTCATGAATTTATAATAATATGGAGTGCTAAACAATGCTAGCGCGACGTGTGGGTCGCTCGTATTGTTATCTATACTAATATTATAAAGTGGAAAGATTTGTTTGTTTGTTTGTATTGAATAGGCTCCGAAACTAAAATAAATATTCGGGACATTTTTGCACACACGGTCATCTGACTCCAAACTAAGCAAAGCTTGTGATATGGCTGCCAGAGACTGATATACATACATATATAGTTTTAAATACATACTTAAATAGATATTAACAACCAGATATAGAACAAACACAAATGTTCATCACATAAATGTTTGTCCTACGTGGGAATCGAACCCACGCCCCCAAGCTCAGAAGGCAGGTTCACTACCAACTAGACCAACGGGCTATCTAAGTAACTAATGAACCGATTTAAAAAATTCTTTCACTGTTGAGAAGCTACACTATCCCCGGGTAACAGGATATATTATATGAAAAAAAATTAGAGATTCTTACTAAAACTCCAATAATGTAACCCAAGGTGTAAAAACTAAGATTTACAATTTTAACTTTGCGTGTTTGACAGTTCCAAGACAGGACAACGTCTGTCAGGTCAGCTAGTCACCATATAAATTTATACTGAGCAGTGGGTCGCGCCGGTCGCGGTCGGCAAGATCAGAATGCTACCTAAATGCACAACGCTATGACCCTCTGTTCTCTATAGAGGTTCGTTCGCACCGAGACCGTACAATACATTCACAAAAACCAACCATACTGATAAACCAAAAAGACTAATTTCTTAAATGAGCCACTGATAGTAATGGCGTGCTTTGTTGAAATTATGATGTTAAATATATAGTTCTAAAAATCCTTGGTTTCAACGATATATTTATGTTCTAACTACTCTTTTAACCGATAAACTGTAGAGCTACCATAACTTCAGTACCCTTAGTACAAGTTTTGATAGTATTCGAAAACTTTTTTCGTTTACGTATTGTTCCATACATTGCTGGGCTGAAAGGTATTCGAAAACTTTTTTCGTATTAGAGTGAAGCAATCTATACCGCCGATTACTACCGATTTTAGTTCCTCCGCGTTTCCGCTGGAGGCGCTTTACTACAATGTATGGAATAATACGTAAACGAAAAAAGTTTTCTAATACTATCAAATCTGGGACTAAACATTCTTATTCCAGTCTTACATTGTTTAATTTTTTCTCTCTACAGTAATAGAGAGAACATTGTAAGAATATTTTAAGAAGTTGTCATAGCCATACGAACACAACACAAATTAATGATTACGTAAAAAGTTTTATTTATGCACAAAATAATAATCTATAAATTTTCATCTATGTAAATAAAAATTATAATTGTGTAATTGTATATTTCTTAACTAGATAATTTAGTTATAGCAAAACGTATTATTTTACTAATATCTAAGGGCGAGGTACGAGTATTTGATGCGTAAAATACGTATACATATACGTATATATATATATACATATACGTATATATATATATATATATATATATATATACGTATATGTATATACGTATATATACGTATATACATATACGTATATGTATATACGTATACAACGTGTAATACGTATATATATATATTTTTTTTAAAATAAATAAATAGTAATTAAAATAAATTATAAATTTCGAAATTGAAAAAAAAATTAAAATTCTTTAAGAATTAATTATTTAAAGAATTAATTATTCTTTAATTCTTTATACGCAAAGAATTCCATCGAAATTTAAATTTCGAAATTTTACATTTGTATGATAACTCGTACTTTGCCCACTGTAGGTATAACTCAATTATTAGAGAGTAGCATGGAGCTGCCAAAATCTTACTCGGCCAACCAACACATCACACGAGAAACCCGAAATCGGAAACCGGAAGGAGACCAGTCAGTTTTGAGAGCTCAGTGTCTAAAATAATTGAGGTTATTTCTACATAATTTTTCTTGGTTTTAAATCCACTGGTGAGACGATTGGAATGTTCATAATTTACACCACGCTGACTAAAAGCAAGGAATTGAATTGTGAGCCTTATATCTATAAGTACCTACGGTAATATTTCAAATGACAAGCTTCGTACCATGGTAGGTAGGAAGACTACGGAGCGGCTGTTGATTGCCATTGAATTTGGCTGTCAAGGGTGGCCATTTCGCCATTTTATTCGCAGAGGTCGCAGCGGTGCACCTGGGTAGTAGGCGGGTATCTTTAGCGCGGACATTTTACCGTTCTTTGCCCGTGTTCCTACTGCGTAGTCCTACTGATAGTACCATGTGCATTGTTTTTGACCGTGGTTCTATTAGTAAGACTATAACAAGAAAATGATTAAATTGTGTGGGCGTTGGACGTGAACCTTAACGCGGCCAGATATGGCTTGCGGTCGCGTAATTTTGCAACTGAGCGGATTTAACGTTAGTTTGGTGCCGCAATAGCAGTTGTCCGTAAGGCCCCAGGTCAAGTAGTCTCCGTCAAAATTACACCGCTTATACATAGTTACAGCCGCTCCATAGTGTTCCTACCTTCGATCGCGTACTTCACGTGGGTCGCTCTGCGCTTTTTGTCATTTGACATTATGCTTTACTTGCCACAATATTCACATTTCAATGCTTTGCTTTAGGTCGGGCAGGTTGAATATGAATTAATCTGTGAAATTATAATTTTGGTTGTATGGGTATTGTTTATTAATGTTAGGTATAGAAATGATGTATAATTTTTTTCATAATAAAATTATAGTTAACCTGCTACTTCTTCAATGGCTGCTAGTGATACAAGCTGCGTTCTCATTTAAGTTCTACGCGAAGTTATTTTGTGCTTTTCATGAAAGAAGTCCCACGGTAAATAACGAAACAAAATTTCCATGTAGTTGTCAGTACCCTTAGTACAAGTTTTGATAGTGTTCGAAAACTTTTTTCGTTTTCGTATTGTTCCATACATTGCTGGGCTGAAAGGTATTCGTTTTTTTTTCGTATTATAGAGAAGCAATCTATACCGCCGTTTATTACCGATTTTAGTTCTTCCGCGTTTCCGCTGGAGGCGCTTTACTACAATGTATGGAACAATACGTAAACGAAAAAAGTTTTCGAATACTATCAAAACTTGTACTAAGGGTACAAGTGTTATTACTGTGTTTGGACGCTACTGAGATTTTTATTAATTTGCCATCGTTCGAGTCGTGTACGATACCTTAAGTTGTTAGATGTAGGTACTGCTCGAGAAATGACACTGACGTTGGCATCGATTCTGATGTACTCTAAACTAAATCTGACAGCTCTAAAATTGTTGCCACCCTTCTCTCACACATTAAAATGAAAAGAGCGGGCAGATAATTTTAGTCCTGGTAGATCGGTTTAGTTTAGTGAGTGGTATGACAGAATCGACGCCAGTGATTAATACGCGATGACAGCGCCGCGTCTGGGAGACTTCTTTCACGAAAACCTAGCTTTCCTTTGTATTTTCCTACGAATTTTCCCAACATTCGTCGCTTTATCGATTTTAAAAGTGTGCCTAACAAATAATAATAATAATTTTACAAAAATACTTATCCAATATCTTTCAGCATTAACTTTTATTGTATTTTTTATTTGTATTTGGGAAATGTCATAATGACACATTCCTATGGCACTTTGACAGTTTCTAAGCCCATTGATTTGATTGACCCCCTAAGTTCTGTGCAATCACAAAGGTGGCATATTTGCTCACAATTTGTTGTCATAATGTTTTTATTTGACTAATTACAACTGCAATATTAGCAGCAACACAATATTTATTATTGACAATACTTGCTTGGAGGTTTATATTAAAAATTATTGTATTTTTAAATACTTTTTAGTCGATTAATTATAACAATTCAAAATGTCTCGTGTCACTAAATTTTTGTAACAATGTATAGAAATTAAAGTATGCACTGTCGAAATAGAATAATGGTGTAAATGATTATATATGGTGTCGTACGATAGCTGTGTTTAGAGATAATACAAACAATTTTTGGGATTGAAAATCACGCCATCTACTGATAAATTCTACAAACTAAACTTTGTCCTCAATGTTGGCAATACTATTTTGAACCTGTATGATATTGTGCACTATTGATCAAAATTTTTTTTTTGTAATTATAATTTTGAAATTGTAAAATCCAAATTAATATCAATGTTTTGTATAAAAAGTTACGACGTATTTCCCCGTTTTTGATGCAATGTATCACAACGTAATTTTGTATTTAGCCTAATAATGCACTGTTGTTTAGGTATTGGTGTACCTAGAGTAAAGTTAGAGTAAGCTTGGATTATCTACCAATTAAACCGTTCCCGGGCCTTACGGCTATCTGTTTTTATCGATTCTGTTAAATTGATGAAAAAAAGTTGCGCGACCGCAACCATATCTCGGCGCGTTAAGGTTCACGTTTGCGTACACGTTCTAGCCCGCATTAAGAGTTAGCCGTAAGGCCCAGGGCGCGTACCGTGAGCTCTTTTTTTTTTTTTTTGCTCTAGCTGGCAAACAAGCAAACGAGCTGCCTGGTGGTAAGCAGTCACCGTCGCCTATGGATACTTGTAACACCAGAGGCATCATAAATACGTTGCCGACCCTTTAGAACTTGATTAACTCGCCTTTTGAAGAACCCCATGTTGTAGCTTCTCGGAAACACCGTAGAAGGTAGCTCATTCCACATTTTGCAGGTAAGAGGCAAGAAGGATCGTGTGAATCGCACAGTGTGCGATTTCCACTGATTTCTTAAATGAGATTCAATTTAGGTGACGGCGGGAAATTACGTGAACGTGAACCTTACCGGGAAGTTATTAGAAATGGGGTCCCGATTTTACCCTGTGGGTACGGAACCTTAAAAAGGTAATAAGATTGAAATAGGATAACTGTGAATCGAACACGGGAGTTGGTAGTTGAATGCAAGTTTATTTATAGAGAATGTTGTCATCGGTGTTATGTGTAAATTGTACAAATTTAATAAACGTTGGATCTTATATGATGTTTTTGTATGCTTACCACCTTTATATCTACGTAATCTATTCTGCTTATGCTATAATTAGGTCTGGGTAACAAATGACCCAAGTCTTTCTATTAGGTACTTGAGCCGATTATTGAATGTAGGTATTTTAGTATATTGCCGTTGTGTCAAGATTCAATTTTTTCCAACTCGGAATGAGAGATAATAAGCATGTCCCAATGTTTAATTTAGTACAAATTACGGGCTTAGCGATGAATTAACTAAATACATTAAACATACTGAAACAAATAATTAAATTGGCTGATATATCTCTGAGATCGTTAAACGCTCATAGCGTTTAAAGTTTTAGGGGCGGATAGAGAGGGGATACTCTGTCCCTTTCTCGCAACTCGCAAAGCATGTGTTAGTATAGCATTTGTATGGCGCGCCGTAGCCGGGACGTCATAACTCAGTATAGTGCGCTGTCTAACATGAAAATTAAATACTTATTTTTGTTCTAATTTTAATTTTGTTTTCGTTGATGGCTCTATTTATGATCAGCTTTTTAATGACGTAATACTATAATATTAGTCATCATGCCTAAACCTTTATTTTGGCATCCTAAAAGTTGTCTCAATAGTTTCATAAAATCTCGTATATATAGCATAATGAAGGTTGCACACTCACCGCGCTCTATTTTAAAAACAAAGGTATACCTAAAGATGTATTACGTAGGTATTTTTAGGTATAATATACTACGTCCATGCGCTAATCATAGGGTCACCATAGACAATAGACTTTTAGCCGTACTTTTAGCGGACAGACGAATGAAAACTATGAGGTGTTTCTGTTCTTTGTAAGTTAAGAGCGAGAAAAAGAGAGCCCGCCGAATAAAACTGTCTATGGTGGCTCGGTGGGTCAGCGCCATCTATCGAGTTGGTTGAAACTATTTTTATTTGTTCAAGAAAAATAAGTAATAAAACAGCAGTAAGTTTTTCAAGTTTAATAAGAACCATCCAGTAGTTATAATAAAAATGTATAACTAACGCACGCTCACAGATATCGCGCTTGAGTCGTTCAGTCTCGTCTAACGTGATTATTTCTATGCATTCCAGATTATAACTCTAATATTATATATCATAATAATAAAATGTGTTGTCAGCGATAATCATATTAAATAAAATATAAATATTCAAACCTTATAATCATTGATAATACTGCCATCTATGATCAAAATGGATAAATAGTTCGGTCTCTGCTATGTTTAATTCTCTAAATATAGCAAAACAATTCCAAATGGTGTAATTGTTTTGTTTTTAGCTTAACACGGTATATGCATTTAGCCAGTAAAGTATAAAAAGCATATAAATGATTGCCTCTGACAACACATTGCGTAGGTAATTATTTTAAAGTCTGAAAACGTTTACTGCTTATGTTTAAATACAACACGAATCGTATAATGTACTGCCTAACAGCTATATTACATGCTCTCAACTAACGCATGCAAAAATATTGCTGATAATTATTGCATTATTAGTATTTTTGACAGGACTCTATACTCAATACTCAATATGTTTATTGCGACATATGTATGCATGCAAACCTTAAATAACATGTTTATATTTTTAAAATTACAAGTAGTACATATGACCCTGTTAGGGTATGGCAACAGAAAGAACGGAACGGTCTATTTGTACATCGTCGATGTTATCCTTGAAAAATTCGTCCAGGGTGTAGTAACATTTAGATTCCAAGAAATGTTTGAGAACATTAATGAAGCTGTTTTCTTTCTCTATGTCTTTTATTTTATTTGGTAGTTTATTGAATATTTTTACAGCCATAGATGTAGGGCCAGAACTATGAATTGCTAGATTAGATTTCGGTTCAATAAGTTTATGTCTATATTGTGATCTGATTTTACGCGGCTTGTCGATTGCTCTTTTAAATAAGTCGGGGTATTTTTTTACGAATTTGCTAATTTCTAATATGTATATTGATGTCAATGATAGGATTTTAAATTTAACGAAGTAGGATTTATGGAAGTTCGTAATAGTAATGTCAGGGGATTTTATGTTGGCCAAAATACGGATACACTTTTTTTGAGCAATGAAGAGATCTTCTGCGTTTACGCTGTTTCCCCATAATATAATGCCGTACCTGAGCCATGAGTAGGCGTAGGTATGCATAGTATGCAGTAATGGCTGTTTTTTGATCCGTAGCTAGTCTTAGTTCTCTCAGCGCGTAAGTAAAACTGCTCAATTTCATTTTGATTTTTTGTATATGCGTTTTCCAATTTAAATTTGTGTCAAGTTCTAGACCTAGCAGAGTAGTCGCGTCGACGCATTTAAGTATATTGTTATTATAAGAGAAATTAATGTCAAGAGGAGCTTTTTGGTGTGGTCTAAATTGTATTATTTTTGTTTTAGCAAAATTTAACTCAAGATTATGATTATTCATCCAATTAATAATATTATTAAAAATGTCAACTAAATTATTATTTAAATTTAAATTATTTCTACAAGATGTCAGGATTGAAATATCATCCGCGAAAAGGACACAGGACTCTTTTATAATTTTAGGCAGGTCATTTATATAGATTAAAAATAGGATACACCCAATGACACTTCCTTGAGGAATAGAGTGATTAATTTTAGTGGCTAACGATCTTACTATGTTTATTATTTTGGATATACATTCTTATTTGCATATTATGTCTGTTTATTTAATCACAATTTATGTATAGTGCCATCTATATTTTTAAAGGTGTAACTAAGATGTTATTTTTCCATAAATAACGAGTTTTGTTTGGCACGTTAATTTAAATTCTTACGTGTGTTTTATTTAAACGCATGTCTTGCATCGTCGTTATCGTAAAAATACTAACAATGCAAGCTACAAATTTATTGGATATTTTAATTTTAATATTAAGTAAACGCGGAACTAATTTTACATCAAAACCTACTTTTAACAAAGAAAATAGAATAAACATTGACTTTACTCACTTCGAAATTACCATTTTCTTTATTATACTACGATTGAGTAATTATATATTGGCGTTTGAACACAGCCCTTCTGATATTGTAGTTGCGGACCACATATGACAGGAAGATGCCGTCTTTTTCTACTTTCTGAGATATTTAAAAATTAAATACTTTTTTACTTGGCTAAAAATATTTCTGACCCTTTCGGTGTTGGGGCAATTTTGCCAATGACAGATGTATATAGTGAAAAAAGCGAAGAAGAGAGATAAAACAATGACTTTTCATTGGTGTTTTTTCACAGCTAGACAGGGTTGGTACTAATTTAGCGTAGTTAATTATTTGATCAAAAAAATTGTGTTCACAGTTCGAACTCTTTTCAGAAAAGCATGAAGGATAGGCACGTTACATAAATTAGATTAAGAAATAAATCTGACTTAGAGATACATATAATTATTATTTAAAACAACAATTATTATAGGAAATACCTGCAGGTGTATCTATAAAACAGACTTCAAAGGTAGGTTAACATTGAAAGGAAACCCGAAACTAGCATAAAACACTGCGTAATTACAGCTTCTTGTACCAAAACAAGTAATGCTCTCCATCTTCCACCAGCAAGTCGTCAACACCTGAAAAAGAAAACAATTTTACTGTTTTTTTTTGAGTAGCGGGCTGTCCATAGCGGACTTACTCTGGTTAGGACGACTCGAAGAGGACGACCCATAACGCTGGTCTGATACCGTGGAAAGGGACACGCGAACTCCAGCGCGTGAGTGACATGAGGTCATACAGCGCCTCGATGGCTAGCGCTTTTTATTGTCATAAGCCAGTTTCAGTTTCAGGAATGTGGTGGTGAGAGCAAATTGGCGCATTTTAGGTCTTGGTTGGACCTTGTGGCACCGTGCCAGTTTAGTAAGTGATTTTTTTAACGAAATCTGAAGAATTTTCAGCTTGAGGGTAGTGTAGATGTCATTTTCTTTATTGCATTGGACAATGCCAGTAAATTTTACTTTCATTGAAATTTAGGTCTTACCAATAGGTGCCACTGGCTGGTTAGTAATTGTTTTTTTGTAATGGAAAACTAAACAATTTTCTTCTTGAGAGTAGTAATTTTCTTTATTGCATTGGACAATGCCATTTAATTTTACTTTCATTGACATATCGGTCTTACCAACGGGTGCCACTAGCTGGTTTCCAGGCGGGCTGGTCGGGTCGGGCGTCTCAGGCAGCCGGTAGAGCAGCCAGTAATGATACCCCATGGGTTCTTCCTTGTGTCCAGCCAGCGTGTGCACGTAGTGACCGTTGGGCCACTCGCTGGCCTCGAATTTGAACTTCGGCTCCTGTTCCGCCGCCATTTGCATCACGTGATAGAATGATACATTCCTGGAATGGTGCACAATTTAAGATTGGACTAACAGCGAGCCCGTATAGGCTAAGTGGTCTACCTTAAAATTAAGACTTCAAAGTATACGGCCGCCCAGAGGCCATTCAAAATTGGTCTTTAACGCTTGTATATTCATATTTTATAGTTTTCTAAAGCATACCTACTTATAATCATCATCATCATCATGACCTGATTAGAAGTATACCGAAAGACCGCCGCCGTCCACTGAACAATAGTAGGTACCTATCTACTAATTATTGGTCAAATTGTTTTCTTGACAGGAACGAAGAAAGACTTAGGCATTTAACAAATAGCTGCGCCGTACCTGTGTGGACATTCTCTTAGGAGCTATATACTTTTCCCAGATGAAAAGAATCGTATGTCACTTTCCGACCCATCATCAGGTTGTTCTGTTGACGCGTAAAAGAAGGACAAACCAACAAACACATTTTAGCATTGTTTAGTAGGTGTGAATGTGATGGACTTGGACGTTTTTGTGGGATGACTAACCGAATGAACTGGCAACTAGTCCTTTTCTGAGATGCTAATTTGGCTGATTCGGAATCATGTAGGTACCTCTCCGGCACCTCTCCTATCCGGCAATTCGAACCTCATCCAACCATAGTACCTTGGAGCAATCATCTGCAGGGTGTAGTTCTCAGTGACGTTGGTCCCTAGCCACAGCGTGTAAGTGAAAGAGACATTGCGTGCGTCGGAGTCGTTGCTGGTATGGCCGGACTGGTAAGCTAACTTGATGCTGCCGTCGCCACCGTTGCTGTCTGCAAAGTTGAAAAAAGCTTTAAGAAATACTGTTATGTTCCAAAGGAAGAACGTTTTCAGTTGTAACTGGCTGATAAGACCAGCTTGTCTGTATATTTTATGTCATGGATGCAATACTTAATGCTGATATACTTTAAGTTTTTATTCTGCACACTAGAGATAAAAATTAGGTAGATTTAGAAATGTACGAACTAGTGAACTTACGGCAAGAATTTACGTATCAGTATAGTGAGGTAGGTACATCTGGGTCACCAGCGTTTCGGACCCTAGGCTCTACTGTAAGGCTTAACTAGTTGAGCCGTTTGGACTTTTTTCCCCGTAGTCGCAACTAGTGTGTAGATTAGAAAACAATATAGTCAGGAAACGCTGTCACCTGCGGTTGGCATACAGGTACAGCTGGCCAAATGATGGAAAAATTAAATAAGTACATTCATTTTAGCATGCAGTAATGGACAGATTCTCGGCTCAATGAAGCCTGTATTTTATAAACTTGCCTAAAGGTTCATTCTTGCTATCTAGCAGCTTGTCACTGCAATGCGGCGGGCGCACGGCAGCCAGCGAGGCAGGCGTGAGAGCCGCTACCGCTGCAGCAGTGTTGGCGACGTCTCCCCACCCTCCATCTGCATTCTGCCGCTCGAGCAGCCAGCGCCGAGCTGACGGCAGTGACCAGTGCTGGTGCGCGCCTGGGCCGGACTCCGAGTCTTCTAAAGCCTATTTATAACAACCAATTAATAACAAACAGGTGATTTTGGGGAAGACAGATTCTGGAGTGGAGACCACGAACCGGAAGACGCAGCGTAGGGAGGCCTCCCACTGGATGGACCGACGACATTGTGAGAGTCGCAGGTATCCAGTGGATGCAAAAGGCGGGTTGTCGTTCTGTGTGGAGGTTAAAGGGGGAGGCCTATGTTCAGCAGTGGACGTCTTCCGGCTGATGATGATGATGATGATGATTTTGAGACACATACAATAATATAGTCTTTTCACAGCTCTTGTGATCTTGGACAATTTTTGGAGAGCATCCCCCAATAAGTCGTTAATGTAGCTAGGTGATAATGTGACTGCCCCGGAAGCCAAGTTGGTAATGAACCTGCGTTCTGCGCTTGGGGGTGTGGGTTTGATTCCCACTTAGGCCAAGCATTATTGTGATGAACTCTTGTGTTTTTTCTATATCTGGGTGTTAACATCTATTTAAGTATGTATTTGAAAATATCTATGTACCTATATCAGTCTCTACAATACCATAGCTATAGTAGGTACAAGCTTTGCTTAGTATGGGGTCAGATGACCGTGCGTGTGTGCCAAAATAGGTATCCCGAATATTTATTGTTCTTTATTTTCATCGAATGCTAAGTACTTAAATATATAATCTTACATTATACAGTCCCTTAGAGTTTTATCCTCAGTAGTTATTTTTAAAGAGTTCCTATTATGTATGTTTAAAAATGATACAGCTTTAAGATTGTCTAGCTATCATGCACACAGCACAACGCTCTCACGAGTCTTCCAAACTTTAAGTGAGGGAGTAATTCATACTTGAATAGCAAGGGCAGTGGTGGTCAAGCTGCCGAAGCTGCCATCCGGGTGCTGTTGGCGCGCCAACCCAGCCATGGGGCGGCGCACGAAGTGAATAAGGCTGCGGTGCCGGTGGTCTTGCACCACGCATCGTAGGGCCAGGATCACCATCGATATGGTGTCTGAAACGAGAACCACTAGTCATATAATATGTCTGGCTGAAAGCTGTCTGGTATACGGACAGGGAGAGTCTGCTCAGCGAAAAATCAGCAATTATAACCAAACAGTAGGTAACATTAAAAAATACAGTGCTTCTCATCTAGGTATTACCAAAGATTATATACTAGGTATTACGCACTACCTCGATGGTGCTCCTAAGTTTTCTTTGTTCAACTCCACTACAGCCAAGTTGACCAAAATTTATGGTTTTTAACCCGATAGATTTTTTCTTCTTCTACAAAAATAGAAGGGTATCTACCTGCCTCTGTCTATATGCCTGTAACCATGCCGAGAGTAATATTTTATGTGAATTGCCTACAAAAGCTTGGAAATCCTTACCAAGGCTATGATCAGCCGCAGCATTGGCTATATCTAGCAGCCGGCGGATATGCCTGCGCCTCACGTGAGCTGCTGACGAGCATGCCGCTAGCGTGGCGTACGCGAACTCCAGGTCATGAGGTGGTTCCCGATGCAGCAGCGCGGCTACGAGGTCGCGGCCGTGGAACGAGCGAGGGTCCTTGCAGAGGGCGCCCAAGGCAAGCGTGTAGGCTGCAAGACGGCCTAGTGGTGGCGGCGACTCGTGGTGCCTGGAAGTATGACAGTGGCAGGATTAGAGACTATTTAAGGTTTGCGAGCATCTTAATTCAACCACCCATTCTTCCTCCCCATTAAAGAAAAATTACATCAAGTATACTACGTAAGTAGCGTAAGTAGCCTAAGCGTCGTGCGTTTTCGCACGCACTATAACAATTTCAATTCAAAGATAATGCCATTAAAGTTCTTACGATACGATAGAAGAATGTTCCAAAAATATATGTCAGATTCAAGTCTTAGAGTGTCAAATACCTACTTACAATCAGACAAAAGAACTTACTTGGACATCATCAGAAGTATCTCGATTTCCATTTGCTTGGCAGACAGCTGCATCTCCAGGCCTTGCTGCTCGATTTCTTTCCCGGTATTGTTGGCCAGCTGTACGGGAATTTTTGGTTATTTTCATCACGCACTACTTTTTTCATGGTAGATTTTACTCTCATGAAATTTTGAAAATTGAATCATGATAAAAAGGGGATACGATAGAAAGGAATTAAATATAATGTCATGAAATAGAATAAAATCTAATGAAATTGAGTCATTTCATTCAGTAGGTACGAATAGTATTGAATAGACGAATGAGGCGAAATACTAAATCATAACTCTAGACAAAGGTAAATAAATCTATACATATATTGGGTCAGTATGATCTCTTACGATAGATTATCCCTGATCTTTATTTCTCGTCTGCAAAACACATAAAAGATAACAGTTTCAAGTTCCTTGCCTGCAGAGTAAGCATGACATGATGGGTGTCATTCCCCCAGCCCCAATCAGGTTGACGATGCTGCAGCAAGTACTGCAGTGCCTTCTGTATGGCCTGGCCTTCGTTCAGAGTCTCCGTCTCCCAAGCGGTGGTGGTCACTACTGTGGTGGATGACGGAGGCTTGCTGGAGGCTGTTGTTGGTGACTCTGTTTCTAAAAGTTGGAAATTGACATGTTGTTGTGAAAAATTGGAGTGGTAACTAAAATAATGATATTGAAATTTAGTACGTTAACGTACCTAATATTTAATAACTACCCCACGGTTTTTCCCGCGTGGACATTTCCTCCAGAACCTTAAAATTTTCTGAGATAACAAGTATCTAACGTAAAATTTCGGGCCTCCAATTACAAAAAACCTCGTCGATCCGTTTCTCTGTTACTTCGTGAAAGAGGAACAAACAAACACTTTTTTACATTGATAATAATAATTAATATGATCTTTGACTTTTCAAAGCAGGTGTTAAGTAAAGTGTGGCCGCAGAGAGAGTGCATCTGAAAGTTGCCATAACAGTTAAAAACTGAACGAAAACAGTAAATTTTGATTACTTTTACTAGCTTTTTGACGTAAGATTGTAACTGGTAGCCAATACACACTACAGTAAAAGTTTTCATTCGATTTTTGCAATATTATTGCAGCTGTCAGACGCATTTTCGCAGCAGTTGGACTGTAGTAATATTTTTACCTGTTTGTCCGTAAGTGGCGGAGATCAGTAGCAGTAACACAAAATGTAAGTAACGATGCCCCATGATGGTGTCCTGAAACAAAATTAAACTCATGTTCAGTGAT
Organism: Agriopis aurantiaria; assembly: GCA_914767915.1. Classification (NCBI taxonomy): domain Eukaryota; kingdom Metazoa; phylum Arthropoda; class Insecta; order Lepidoptera; family Geometridae; genus Agriopis; species Agriopis aurantiaria. The sequence continues at coordinate 12,284,419 of OU612002.1, read as the reverse complement.
ATTAATGCCAGTGTATTAGTTCATAGTTAACTATGCAAATTGCTCCATCTTCGACTACATCATCGCTTTCCATCAGGTGAGATCGCGGTCAAGCGTTCAACGCGACGAATTGCGACTGTGATGTAAACGAATTGCGTTATGGACGAATCTTGATATGGACTGATTGCGTATAAGACCAACGGTGATTTGAACGAATTGCGACTATGATTTGGATGAATTGCGTAATGGACAAATTGGAATATGGAGTAAATGCGTATATACAATTATACAAACGGTGATTTGGACGAATTGCGATATGGAGTAATTGCGTATAATACCAACTGCGATTAAAACGAATTGCGACTGTGATTTAGTCAAATTGCGTCATGGACGAATTGCGATATGGAGTAACTGCGTAAAAGCGTGGAGTGGAGTACTGCCTGTAATTGGCTTCCTATCGTTTTTCCATTGTATATTTTAGTGTTAAAAGCTGTTAGTTTGCCAATTAATAAATAAATAATATCAACGGTGAATGAATTACGACTCTGATTTAGACAAATTGTGACAGTGATTTAGACGAATTGCGTTATGGACGAATCCTGATATAGACTAATCACTTATAGCTCCAACGACGATTAAGACGAATTGCGCAATGCACGAATCGTGATATAGAATGTTTACGTAAAAGATCAACAGCAATTAGGAAGAATTGCAACTTTGATTTGGACGAATCGTGATATAGACTAATCGAGCATAGGTAAGACCAACGGCAACTAAGACGAATTGCGCAATGGACAAATTACGTATAAGACAAATAGGTAACAAATCAACTCAAGCATCAGAAAAGATTTCAGACAAGTAAATATCTATAGTTTTTCTATAGCGATAACGTTGGAGAGATGTACCTATAGGCGAGGAAATGACATGATCTTCATAAAATGGTTTCCTTCCAAGAAAACAAAGTCTTTATTCTGTTCACTTCGCCCATAGTTTTGCTTATTCCCGTCCTATTTATGAGGGATGTATTGATTTTGTATTATCCCAATACAAAATAAGCTCGGCCGGAATATAAATCACGTTTCTACGGCAAAAGCAATTTGTTAGGAGAACCAATACGGAATATTGCCGCGTCACTCGGGGCCTGGACGTGACAGCTGACGAGCTCGTTGATTAGCGATGCTCATTCTTTTTCATTACAATTACCTATCAAAATCTACCAAAGGAATATCAGTTATACGCAATGATTATATCTAGCAAAATCAAGACAAGATTCAGATTTATTTTCATCTGTTAGGATGAAAAAAAAACGCGTTAAAAATTATACTTGATACTGGCTAAATAGACAAGAAGTCTAGAGCCAAAAAAACAAGAAAACGCCGCAAAATGTGGTGTCTTTCATAGATAAAAACAATGACGTAGCAGTGCTACGTATAAGCTACGCATACGCGTAGGGAACGATCTCCTGGATCAAGCTACGCAACCATCGAGATACAATTTATATAGTCACAATCTCTCAGTGAAAACAGTCGAAAAACCTTAGAATAACTACTCAGAGAAGGTAAGTTTCCAAACAACGTCTTCTCAAAACGTAAGCTACAAATTCGCTTTGTAGCTTACGTTTCGATTGGTATTTTAAACGAATTAAGCAAGAAAATTAATGGATTACCTGTGGAATGTCACACCATAACTCTTATGCTGCTTTTCTGATTTGTTGTGGTACGATTTCACCGCGCAAATCGTCATAGTAAAATTTTTATATAATTTTTGGTGCCATATATGACACCATTTGAATAGCTTAAATTTTCGAATGTAGTTGGTTTCTTTGTGTAGTTATTCTAAGCGAAAAACGTACCAGCGTCATTGTAAATATATTGTATCAATTATATAGTTCACAATGCCACATTTACTCCAATTTAGACGTTATGTCGCTTGCATAGTGTTCAACGTTAGTTGACCGCTATGTCATCGTAGCTTTGGCATCGCGCAGCCTTGTAAGTATGGCACATGAATGTTTATCCTAGGTGGGAATCGAACCCACGCCCTAAAACGCAGAAGGCATGTTCACTACCAACTGGACCAACGGGCAACAGGCTAAGGTTTGGTGAGTGCGTTGAAAATATTTCCATTCAATTTTATCCCTATAGAAAAAACACTTGTTCTTTCATATAATTTCGATTTTGTTCCTCGAAAGTTGAGAAAACCCCAAATATCTGTAACTGCCTCTTATAAATGCTAATAGCTTCTCGCAAAAAGAAAAAACCTAACACGTCTCGTAAATAAAGATACAAGAGGTATATAAATACAGGTATGCTCATCTTGTACGCTCATGTGATTTTTGCGAGCCCACATAAGTATGATAACGTTGAATATGTATGAGCACGTTCGCCATTTGCTTCTTAAAATGGTGGGCCAGTATATTGGCGGGATATTGAAAAAAGTATAATAGGCTCGCGTTTGACCGCTAACTCGCCTGCTGTTGAGCGTGAGGTCGCGGGTCTGTCTGTTTATCTGTCCGTCAGTTCGTCCCAATTTTTTAGAACCTCATAACTTTAATAGTTATTAAGATAAGTGCATGAAACTTTGCAAGATTAGTTTTAGTATAGACCTCAATTTTAAAGGTATATTTTTTGCATTGTAGTGGTGGCTCTGATACATGTGAAATGGGGATGTTTTTATTCCGCTGTAACCCTAAATTGTTTAATCTGTATTATAGAGTGCTTTTCATGTTTGAAGTCCCCCAGACGCGGCGCTGTCATCGCGTATCAATCACTATCAGTATCATTTCTCGAGTAGAACTTTAACAACTTTTGGCATCGTACACGACTCTTTAACGATGGAAAATTAATAAAAATCTCAGTAGCGTCCAAACACAGTAACAACACCTGACAACTACAACATGGAAATTTAGTTCCGCTGTTTGCCGTGGGACTTATTTCATGAAAAAGACTTTAAACTGAAATATTAATCAATGACTGACTCATCACGAAATATAGCAAAATTCTTGACGTACCTTAGCTGAAAATTAGCAAGAGTAGATTCCTTATTTTCTATTCCAAGTAGAGGTCTGCGAAGAAACGTTTTTGAAAAAGCTGAATTAAGGTGACAAATGGAGATTGAAATTTTATATGAAAATCACCGTGTGCGAAGTCGCGGCCAACAGCTAGTGTGTTATAAAGATTTTATACTATCAATAATAAAAAGCAAATATTAGAAGAACGAAATCGCTAATTCAAAGGCCCCTCTCGTAATGTGTGTTTTGTATGCTACAGAGACAAATTATCTGTTTGGTAGTAGGTATTCTTGAGAAGCGCGTTCACTGTTGATCGAGAATATCCTTTGCTTTTCTGTTGCCCTAGTACTTACACAAAAAACTGAACCTCTATCTCGCAGTTTCCGGGGACTAACTATCAAACTTTTAGATTAGTTTTCGAGTAGCTGCAGATCTGGGGTATTTTTGTGAGATAGGTTCCGTAATAATATAACATCATATGATCACTAACAATGCAGCATAAAATCACGGCAGGTTTTTTTTATACAGAATAGATCTACATTTGGCCACCAACTCGCCTGATGGTAAGAGACTGTGTGTAAAACCTTATTTTTTTATATTTTTAACGTTTTCCGTTTTAAACAAGTAGTTCCATGGTATCAATAATATATTACGCAAAAACGTTAAAAACGTTAAAACGTTAAAAATATAAAAAAATTAGGTTTTACACTAATACACACAGTCTCTTACCATCAGGCGAGTTGGTGGCCAAAACCTGCCGTGATTTTCTTCTGTATTGTTAGTGATCATAAAGTCACTTTGTAAGAAGATCCGAAGCACAGTGTAAGTGTGTGTAAAAATTTATATTTCAAAGTTAGGATATAGTTGTATATTCGTATAATTTTTTTTTGTATAATATATTCACGGGCGATCAAAAGATACCGAAATAATAATTTGAATGGATTCATCTATGGTCACCTAGGTGATTATATTCACAGGTGATTAAAGAACATTATATAGTCGCCTATGATCAGGATCTAGCAGGCCTAGCACGGGACGTGGACAAATTGTCTTTCCACCGTTTTTATCCACTCCTAGACGCGACAAAGCTAGAATATAGATACGTTTGTCTCTTTCCCGCGGGATAAAAACAGTGGATAGACATTTTATCCACGGCCCGTATAATCGAATCACCAAACAAAACCTCTAACCTTCTCTGATGCCTTGGTACAAATCGAATCGTTAACCTATTGGTAAAGCAGCAGAAACAGCAGAACGCTGAATCCAGCTTGAAATGTTGTTTTAAAACGTTGCCATACTGAAAAAAACACAAAAAAAAAAAAAAAAAAACTGTGTTTCTGTGAAAAAAACAATCTTTATACCAACAAAAATGTTCCATCCTTCTCTGTTTCTGGTACAAATCGATGAACCAGCGGCCCGCCACGAGTATGTTTGTGCAAGTTACAGAGACAATTTATCTGTTCCGCGATGTGCATCGAACCGCGCTCGATCCGACTGCTGATTGATGGTGTTACTTCCTACTATCCTGGTACTTCCGCGTACTTTATCATACTTATTTTTGCACGTGGCAACATAAAAACTGCTTGAGCCACATTGTCTGACGTCCATTTTTTTTTTCCTTATTTAGTATCTAATTATTTCTTGTATTTTGTGCATCTGTCGACGGCTCTCAGTAGCGGTGAAGGAAAACATCGTGAGGAAACCGTTGTAGTCCAGGTACCTCAAAAGTTCAAAGAAATGTATAACATTCACCAACATGCACTAGGCCAACATGGTTCACCAGCATTCACCGTTGTTGAGCGATGGCATCGAAACTGCACATAATTAATTTAAGTACTAACTAAGTAATTGGTGCAGGGCCGAGGATCGAACCGGGTGCCGTCAGATTGTAAAACGCACATGCTACCGCACGGCCACCTTCGTTCCTATAAGCTCTGAATCTATGTATAAGCTCCAATAATAAGCTAGCTGAACTGTCAAAATTATTCAAGTCGTGATGTCCTCTATAAAGCGGCGTGTACACTGTATGTAGTGTGTACATACGTGTGCCTCCGCGGTAGAAGGATGTTCACGCACGGATGCGCTAACGCCTCGTCGATTAGCGCACCAGACGGAAAATAAGCTAGTGTGCACGCGCCTTAGGCGCTGGAATTAGCTTTGATGTTATTTTGTTAGGTCAAAGAGTGTTTATAACACGTTGTTTTTTAGGAGTGTGTAAGAATTTAATACAGTGTTATCGCTATAACTCAAAAAATTGTGAACAAGATGTTGCTAAAAGTTTAGAAATGCAGAGGGGTCTAAAATTGATTTTAAAATTTGCACCGAACAAACAGACACAAGAAAGCAAATTCATAAAAAAGTGGTAAAAAAGCTGCCGATCCACGGCGTGATTTTATTTTTGAAGACTTCTCAATAAACTTGGCCGACAGCTCCTTGCCTATCTTCAGTTCGAGTCTAGATTAGATTGATTGATGTTACTACTGAGGATGGGAGCTCCTAATCTGAAATTAGGTGTCGATTTCGATCCTAATACCGAAGTTTGACTTTGAGCCACCGATCTTAGTCTACGACATCGTAGAATGATCTACGATGCGTAGCGCTACGACTTCGTAGAGAAAGTTACGCAACGTAGCTTTCAACGTAGCTTTCGTAGTTTTCGTAGCTACAGCACTATTTTTAATTAGTTTTGATGCATGTATGTAAGCGTTAAGTCCTAGTTTTTTTCTGCACAAGGGAATAAACATTTATAACATTTTAACATACATAAATAACTAAGTTGTTACGTAAAATTACCAAAATTTATTTGCACGTCGCGTCGAACTAATTTCCTGCCTGACGTCTAATTGAAGTAGATCCGCGCTCGGCCGTGAAAACGAGCCATCACGTCAAACATGCACAGGGACGTACTAAGGAAAGGGGCTAATAATTACTTCCTTCTCAAAAAAGGGTATCAAAAATTAAAAGAGATAATAAGACACAAATATTTTATATAAGGTTTAATGTGTGAAAATAATATTTTTATGGAATTAAATTTAAAAAATATTATTAAAAATTTCTGTTGCCAATTTAGAACTTCGAAGTTTCATCAAAATCGGACTAGTAGGACCACCTTAAAACAAAAGAATGTAGGTGAAATTTGGTTATGGAAATAGGTATCACAATGCGAAAGGAGGATACCTAAAAAAATACGTAGGTTACTAATACATTCTATAAAAATATGAGAAAACATAATATCGGTAATGCAAAGTAGCCAAATTTAAATCAATGGCTTCCGCTAAATACAGCTGTGGAATGTGAGGCCAATGGTGTTCCCCGATAGTTACAATCTCGGTGTCTTCAAGTCGTGAGGCTTCTTCTAGGCAAGCGTGCTCCATGGTAGACCTATAATTATTATTATGTAACGTCAGGTGTGACAGTCAAGCGCAAACATATTCACCAATAAGAAATATAATATCGTTTTAGCGAATGCCAGCTTCGCTTGTGACAAAAGTTATCATACATTTTTTTTTATTTAATTCCATAAAATTAAACTCTCTATGAAGATGTTACAGTTATTTTTTACCCCCAAAAAACCTCGAATGTGGCCCTGCCTGCTTCTGTACGGGCCCTAATTGAGTGTCTGTCTCATTTCGTAGGCGCTCTCAAAATATTTGCAGAGGGACGCCTGGCAAGGTTTGCAAGATTGTTTTCTTTTTTTTGGAACATTTGGAAAAAAAAAAATTACCCGTCGTTCTATTTATTACATTAGTACAATTAACATGGAACATATTTCCTTGAATCAAATATCTGTATATTATCTATATAAATATTTATATATACATACATGAATCCTTTTTTACCTTGGTCACGCCATAACTTGAGAACGACTTTACAGATTTCATCATTTCATCACATTTAAAAGTTTTCTTATACTTTGTATAAGGGTCTTAAGGAAAGAAAATTTTAGAAAATTGCCCAGAATACTGGACATTTTTAGAAAACCTAACGATGATTTTATCTTCGCGCTTTTGACAGTTTGTGCGTTTGATGAATGTGAATTTACCAGTCGGCAGTTTTATTTTTATTTTTGGACATTCACAGCGACAGGAATAAGTCTGTCGGATCAGCTAGTAAGTACCTCATAAGTATTAGTATGTAATGTTAATTATTTCTTAACGGAATTTATCGTGTTCGAAATGCCAGGAATTAAAATAATTTAAAAACGTGATAAACTACGTTGTGTTTAATTTTAAAAGATAGGTTAGTCAAAAATTCGTTCGTACTGAGTTGCTTTAGCTGTAGCTAGTACGTCATGAGGCTACGCTAATTATATATTTGAAAAGTCTAACAAAAAGTTTAAATAGGTACTAAAAAGTCGGTAATGGTGTCGATTCTGTTCTACCACTCACTAAACTAAACCAATCTGACAGCACTAAAATTATCTGCCTCTTTTTTCATTTCAGTATGTCAAAAAAGTATGGCAACCATTTTAGAGCTGTCAAATTTAATTTGGTTTAGTTTTGATAGCCCGTTGGTCCAGTTGGTAGTGAACCTGCCTTCTGCGCTTGGGGGCGCGGGTTCGATTCCCATCTAGGACAAACATTTATGCGATGAACATAAATGAATGCGAGGACTAACAAGTTCTATATCTGGGTGTTAATATATATTTAAGTATGTATTTAAGAATATTTATGTATGTATATCAGTCTCTGGCAGCCATATCACAAGCTTTGCTTAGTTTGGGGTTAGATGACCGTGTGTGCGAAAATGTCCCGAATATTTATTTATTATTTTATTTTATTTTAGAATGGTACATCAGAATCAACGTCATTGTCCATTTTCGACAAATTAAATATTGTCACCCCAGACTGCACGTTTTACAGCGATTTTACAAACTACCTAAGTAAAAAAAAAGCAAATTAAAAAGCCAGACAAACTCTGAACGGAAGGCCGGAAGTCCATATATGTCCGGGTAATACGGATGGATGGTAACCTCTAAGTCCTCTAACCGTAATTTGTAACGTCTATGTGTAATTGGTGTTTTATCCGTGCTAATTGAATAAATAAATACAATAACAAACCATGTACTACAAACCATTCGAAATGTAATAGCCAATAATTGTTTATTTATTTTAGCCAATGTTTGTTTGTTAATTGTTTGCCAATGAGTTTTTTTACCGAAAAAAGTAGGAGCTAGATTCTCTAGTCCTTGCGTTTTTTTGTTATCAGTAAAAAACTATAGCAGCTCAGTTTATGTTACGTAGGTAACTGTGTAGTTGAAGATGTTAAGCACCCCTATAATCTGGGACGGGAATTGGCTCTTAAGTGAGACTACCGGAATACCTGTCAGGTGCTTGGCAACAGATTTTCAACTTGAGATTGGTAGCTAGCCAGCCGAGCACCGGCATGTCTAATTGAGCTAACGATGTTTTCCTTTACCGCTAACTTCATTGTTAGGATTTGAACCCATACTCTGTGGTTTAAAGTTTTCAAACCTATTACAAAATGTTTTGTACAACAGTCTAAACTAATAGGCTCTTAATAAAATACCTATTACAATTTTGTATGCGCTTTTGCAATCTTCGAGATTTTATGCAACCAAGGCCGGGTCCAGTCTATTTGCTCTGTAAGGGACAGATTTCTGAGTTAGAGTTGAGATAAAATTAACGCATATTATATAAGACAACAGTGACATATAAGACGAAATACGAATGTCAAATCGTATGGAAAATTTAGTCATCATCATCAGCCAGAAGACGTCCACTGCTGAACATAGGCCTCCCCCTTTAACCTCCACACTGAACGACAGCCTGCCTTTTGCATCCACTGGATGCCAGCGACTCTCACTATGCCGTTGGTCCACCTAGTGGGGAAAAAATGGAAAAGAAAATTTTTTTTTTGTGTAATTTGGTGGATGGAAAATTTTGTATAATCTAGATTTAAACCAGATGAAAATTTGTTGTGCAAGCCAGCCTAAATGTAATACTTAGAGCCAATTCTGTGCTCTTCAGCCATACTTTCCCTGAAAGAGAAGTAAACTGACGAAGCGCATTATTAGTAGTCGTACTGTAGGTATAATTTTCCACTAAGTTATTTTGCTTGACAAAAAAAACTACAATAGACAGTTACTGGGAACAACTAATAGCCCGAGGCATCAGCAACACTAGACGATTGTATTATCGCTGTTTGTTCTATGCCGGGGCAGGTTAGAGATGGGTTGTTCCAGAAAATAACGATTAAGTGATTCGAATCGCTCCGCGTGATTTATTTGAATGAAAAAAAATCGAATATCGATTCGTCATGCTCTGTATTCAATTTTGGTTTTTAATTTATAAATGACAGCATTTTCGAATCTGCTTAATGACTTTAAATCAATAATGATGCAGCAGTTTTGAATCTGCCTAAATATCTACTTATGTAAATGATAATGTATAAATTAAAGCTTGTATAATTATTACTGCGCCTAAGAGATAATAGGTAATAGGTAATAGGTAATATTATTGACTGAAGGATCATCGGGCCGCTCGCACATGAGATGTATAGGGACCTGGCTAAAAGTTTGGTGTATATAATATATAGACTGCTGAACGGAATGCTGGCGCCTACTTTGGCTAGTAACTAAGCATTGTCGTTCAGCGTGGTAATGCTATATGTATATGCATTAAGGCCACCTTTCCCCCAAGGGTCATTTAGTTTAGTATTTTAAACTTTTTATTTAATAATAGGCTTGCGTTTGACCGCCTATTCACGACGAACGCTGCGTGAAAGACGAACAAACAAATACACCTTTGCATTTATAATATACCAAAGTATTTTTAATTAAGAATTAACTATGATTCATTATTAAATTCATTTATTATAGCATAGACAAAAGCTGTAATATTAATTGAACCCTTGATTATAGATACTAGAATAAACTATGATTCATTATTCGATTCATTTATTATGCTAGAATGAACTATGCTTCATTATTCGATTTTGTACTTCTGGCTAGTCCATCTCTATCCGGCCGGTGCCAATATAGAACTGGAGCATCGGAACAATAAACTACGATGGGTCAAATCGATTTATTTTATTTTTATAGTTCTCGCTCCGAGATTAATCTGGCGAGTTAACGCGATTTGTGAGTTTGACCGGAGGGCGCAATTTGATGAAATTTTAAAGTTAAAAATAATGTGAGATAAATAAATGTTTGTAAAAATTATAGCTCAGTATCGTATATAAAATAAAATAAAGTATTGATAATAGTATTTTTTGATACTGAATCTATGGTTTTTTGTCAATAAATATTGTTAAATATGACATTTAGCTGTGATACATTTTATTGTCGATGAATATTACTAAATGTTACAAATGATGGTTACAATCTGGGTGTATTCAAATCACGAGTGAATCGGTTCCTTCTAAGCAAGCGTGCTCCAACATAGACCGCATCATCGCTTAACATCAGGCGTGATGGTGGTCAAACGCAAGCCTATTAATTATAATAAAAAGATTATAAAAAAAAGAAAAAAAAGTGACATTTAGAATCGATAACAGAATTCTTTAGATGAATATTTTTAATTTTGTTTATAACTTTCCTAAACTTACAGAGTGTTTAACATTTATTTGCAATTAAAATAAAATGAATTATTATTAAACTGTATAACCCAAAAATTACTTAATAATAAATAATACTTAATATTTATACCTATAATTATTATTAAATATGACATTTAGAATCGATAAAAGTGTACTGTCGACAAATATTGTGCTATTTGACATTTAGAAATGGTGTTATCATCGATTAATATTTTTAAATATAGTAGTATTAGTTTTTATAAGTAGAAACTTCTAAATGGCCTCTTTGTCTCTAGCTAATTATTAACTCTGTTAATTAAGACCGTTAGTTTCTCTAAGATAATAAAAATAAATAAATAAATAAATTTGACTGTCAAATATTTGAAAAAAATACAAATGTCAGTGACCATTGAACATCTAAATTGTTTATATCTGATGACTATAACTGGCAATAACTACAAATAAAACAAGTACAAATAGTTTTTTTTACTCCTGATTTTTTTATCTATACTAATATTATAACGAGGAAAGATTTGTATGTAAGTAGCTTTGTAACGAATTGGCTCAAAAAGTACAGGACCGCTTTAAAAAATTCTTTCACTGTTGGGAAGCTACACTATCCCCGGGTGACATAGGCTATAATCTATACCCATGCAAAGCTGGAGTGGACCACTAGTAAGTTTATAATCTTACAACGTCTGAATTGATTTTCTTGAATCCTCTACGAAAACTCTCGATCAAGTCACCTTTCAAACAAAGAAACTTCATTAAAATCAGTTCAGCCGATTGGGAGCTACGGTGCCACAGACAGACACAGATACACACGTAAAATTTATAACGCTCCTCTTTTTGTGCCGAGGGTTAAAAATAGACTTCCTCACATAAAGGGAAGTTAACACTATCAAAGACACCGTACAATTTATAACTTTTAGCAAAGCTACCAAAAGTTGTAGAAGTACAATTAAAACAATTCCTTACTCGGAGCTTTGCAGAAGTAGCTTTTGCTAGTGTTCTTGCAAGACTAAACTTTGCTTAAGTCTTATAGGAATCTAGCTTTAACCTTCGGTCTTGGATACAGTGCAGTTTAGGTTTTAGTAAGTGACGTAGGTAATTCTTGCCTAAAGCGCTGGTTTGTAGAACGTTCTACAGTTTCGAGGAGTTTCTTGAATGCAAAACGTATATATATACTTAAAATGTACAATTTAACATTTTTTTAAAACTATTTCGTTTATATTTTGTTGTATTTTTAGGGTTCCGTACCCAAACCGTCAAAACGGGACCCTATTACTTAGCCTACGATGACTGTCTGTCTGAACGTCTGTCCTACCTTTTAACGGCTTTATCTTTTGAACCGTAATAGATAGCCGGTTTAAATTTTCACAGAATATGTAATGTTACGGCGGATTAAATAAATAAAAAAGACAAATAGTAAAAACAAAAGAGGGGTCCCCATACAACAAACGTATTTTTTTACGTATTTTTGTATAAGCTCTATTGTAAAAACAGTAATACGTAAAAGCGTCAAACTTAACATACGAGTAATTATAGAAAACACTCTAAAGTACCTATAACAACAAATATAATAAATAATGGCCAAGTGCGAGTCGGTGTCAAATTTTTGTTCAGTACCAAGCTATAACTCGTAATTAAGTTATTGAATTTTGTGGTGGTACGGAACCCGCAGTGCGCGAGCCCGACTCGCACTTGGCCGGTTCATTTCTTATACTTGTTTGGGGTGCAAATAATACTTACGAAATAAATGAATAATCCCAGATTAAGGTGAAATTTGGGTGGAGTATCACATGGACTACTTCGCAGAAAGCCTTGGTTGCAAATCGACAGTAATCAGAGTTCAAGGTGGGGCCGGAGATTGGGTAATTTTCATACAAAAAAAAATGAGGTAAATTTTTTGGAAACTTTTTGTTATGTATATTTACCTAAATTGTAGGTTTAAATCCGATTTTAATACCAAAAAAACTAAAAACAAAGACTTTTTTGTTGGTTTCTCAAACCTTCAGTAAGGCGCACGCCGCAGTAATTTTATAACAACAATCAACTGACTTTAAGTAAGAATGTAAATAAAAAATTCTACATTATTGACGATTGACCAAACAGATAGGTATTTTTGTATAAAATAAGGTCAAAATAGCACGGAAACATGGCGCGAGTCCATCGGTCAACTACCCCTTCATTTCCCCCGGGACTGGCTCCGGATTACCATAGGATACATTGACACATGAAGGTCTATCGGTTATGATATTATTATGTTGATCTACAACTAGGTCCTAGTTTTTTTATTTCTGACATTTGCAGTAGATTGTAAGCTGAATGAAAATCATGTACCTAGGTCACTTCATCAAAACTCGCGTGATATAAGTTAATACAAACGGCTTGCACTCACGATTATATTTAGCGGTCGAGGCGATCGACCGGTTTCAGAACCATTAGAGCTCCTTCTTCAGTGCGCAGGCGTCCGTCTCTGACCGCGCGCGTTTTTCCTAATGAAAGAACTCTAATGACCCTTAAACCTGTCGATCGTCTCAAGTCTCAACCGATAAACATAATCGTGAGTGTAAGCTGTTTGGGATAACTAATGTAGCTAGGTTTAGAATTTAGGTTAATGCATATATTGTTTATTAATTGTTATATATATATTGAGACACTTAAATGTGACACATTTCTTAAATGTGACACATTCAAATTTATGTCTTAAATGTGACACATTTCTTAAATGTGACACATTCTTAAATGTGACATATTCCTTAAATGTGACACATTCTTAAAATGACTTTTGTAAGTACACTATTGAATCCTGTAAAAAATCCTTTAATAAATAAACATATAAAATCAAACAGCTGATGTATTTATTAAAAAAAAAAAAAACATTAAACAAGAGACTGAGATTACTGACAAAATCACAAATTGCGACTGTCGAAAATTTGCTAAGAGCACATACTTCTTTCATATTTTTATAGGCACAACATGTACTTACCGTTTGTAAAGAGAAATATTTAATTTCCTTTAAAAGATAAATTCTGAAATACCGACAACATGCTGAGAGAAAAGATAAATATAAATCCTCTTATTTCCAAGCTTACGCATGGTTTTCAATGCATATTTTACATTCCATAACGGGCGCCGATAAGTAGATTTGCATGTGTTAGCATTTATGATAGGTAAATACTTACCTCTTTATTGTTATGCTCTCCTGGTAGGTATTTCAATAGAGAGGTAGGTAATAAAAAATATCAATTGCACCTATTGTCTTCTGTGATTGCACTCATGAATTGCAAAGATAGTGATGATGAAGAGCTTTGACGCCTACGTGAAAAAAAAAATTCGCCTCATTGTATTAATTTCCTAAGCTTGTGCATTTTCGAGTTTTAATGCGGTAATTATGATGGACTATCATTTGTTAAGTGTTCGTGAATGAGGTCAAGTGTGGGAAAGTGACTATCGAGGTGAAACATGCATTTTCATGTTGTTTCCAAAACTTCATAGAAGCTTCGAGTAAAAGTCTTCATCAGTTTAGGATATAACTTGGACTAGACTTTGCTTGACTCTGATTGTGACTGACTTGTTTGACTTGACAATATTTCAATACAACACGTTTCTCTTAAGAGGAAATTAAATAATAATAATGATGTAATCAAAGATTTTCATACTATAATATTAATATGTAAGATATCATATTTCGTCTTTGGTTGCAATATTAAAACACGGTGCGCACAGTTAGCGAGCTTATTTTTTTTTTGCATCATGGCCCACTTTTGATTTGCAGAATAGTCCTTAAGTCAACCCTTTTCCATAGAAAACAATTATCAATAAAAAAAACAACTTCTAAATTAGTAAATACGCAATTTCGTTTACTTGGATGGCATATTTTTTTGTTATTTTGATTAAAAACTTAACTACTGATATAATTTTGATGAAATTTCTATGGGATAATTCTGTTAAATCCTTTCAAATTATTTATTTATTTTTAGTTATATTTGCTACCTCTGGTCTTAATTTAATTTTAACAAACGATTTGGAAAAATAAACAAAAATTAATTTTTCAATACTGGTTCAGTAGTTTCGTTTTTTAATTAAAATAACTGGAAAAAATATTATGTCATCCAAGTAAACGAAACTGACAATTTACTAATATTGAAGTCGGTTTTTAACTGATAATATTTTTAAATTATAAATAACAGGCTTGCCTGATGTTAAACGATGATGCGGTCTACGTTGGAGCACGCTTGCCTAGAAGAAATCGATTCTCTCGTCATTTATTCATAAATATAAATTTACACGTCAAACACCCAGATTGAATTATTTTTCAGCTAGTCAGTATTTACATAGTGATATAGCAGCATAATTATATAGAACCTATAAGACTCATTTCATGTCGTCAACGCCCATTTCACCGAAAAATCCGAAACGGGTCGCTTATCGCCAGATTGGCTTGGTAAAGAAAAACTAAATTAAGATAAGGCTCCCGAGGTCTCCCAAGACGGTGTTTTGTAACAAATATTGTGTTTTTTTTACTTATCTTATTATTGCCGGGTGTTGACAGAACGGAAACGGTACAGTTTTTGTCACTGAAAATCGAATGTCGGAAAAGATGGCTTCTGTAAATAAAAGCGTAGAAAAGGTCATTCTAGATCCTTTTGTGAAATATTCCTGCATTTTCCAAGATAAAAAAGTTGGACGTCACGAGACGCTCCGCAGATGTGAAACGCATATACATGTAAAAGAGTGTCATGCCGTTTGCCGTCACGTCACATGAGTCAGTTTTGAGTTCAAAACTAAAAAGTATCGATAGCGTTAATACTCTATTAAAAAAGGGATTGTCTGTAAAGTCGGTTTACGGACGATAATTTTACGTGATAACGCTTAGGCTGATCGTGCCTCTCTATCGCTTGTACGCGTGGCTCAGGCGGAACGTGACCGTGACAATTTTTCGTGCGTGCAGCCGGCGTTCATCGATTTATAAGACGTTATCACGTCAACAAAGACCCATCTCTATAATATAAAAACAATGATATTACATTCCGCTCTCTGACCGTCACTCAGTTGGTGAGCTGAGATCGAACGCCTAACTTATCAGCTATACTAACTAAAAAACCAACTAAAATGTTAGTACCATAGATGCTAGTAGTCAAAAGTTTATTTCCCGCGATCCTATGAATTCCATCATAAGTTGGCGGAGGCTTTGTGGCAAAAATAACAGCACGTATTGTGGCTGAAGTATTACGCAATGTTGGGAACGTTTCAGTATTCTGCGGTAGGCATTTTTGGTTAACAATTTTTGTGCTAGGCACTTAGGCATTTTAGGACAGGACCCGACAGTGCGGAAGTACAAATATATAAATTTTTATTGACCTCAAAATGATATAATTTGGTATGGTTGTATAACTTTTACAGTTTGTGTGCCAAAAATGTTTTGATCAGAGTATTTTCATTAGCTGTATCCCGCGGTTTTACTTGCTATGCTACAAGAGCTGTACATCCCCGACGCTGTGGTTGATACTATAATATAATATAATGAGTGTTAAAAGTTTAATTTATATTTAAGATAGTTTTTATTTTACTTGTAATTTTTATTGAATAAACAAAAAGTTTTATTATTTGTTGTTACTTTTAATTTTTTTTTAAACCGGACATGTACGAGTAGGACTCGTGCTCTGAGTGTTTCGTTGGACAGAACCCTCAGAGTGCGAGTCCAAAAAAAATTACTAAAGTTGAAATATTGCAAGACAAACTTAACTTTGTAGTTGACTATAAGGTTCTTCTATACATTCCAACTACAAAATGTAAGTTTGTAATAGCAAAATAATTATTTTTAAATGATATAACTTCAAATTTGTAACTTTCAGATTTATTCCTATATATGTGATACGAGGCCTTGCCTTTTGCCAAATTTCATGATTCTGGGTCAACGGGAAGTACCCTATAGGTTTTGATTTCTCTGTGAAATCGCAAAATATGCGACATAAACGTTCATATCTTTTGATTGCATTGACTTACAACTTTTATTTTTTTACAGCCGAAAGAAACTGTAGACTCAAGTATTTAATATAAATTTCAACTTGATACCTTTACGCGTTCTTGAGAAAAAGGGTCTTGACAGACGGACAGACAGACGGACAACGAAGTGATCCTATAAGGGTTCCGTTTTTTTCCTTTTGAGGTACGGAACCCTAAAAAGAAAAAAAGTTTGACGTGTGTATCTGTGTGGCTCTCTGTGGCATATGTTTTAAACAGCTGAACCGATTTTTTAAAAGATTGATTGTAAAGTGACTTGATCAAGATTTGCATAGTAAAGTGTTTTTCATGTTTGAAGTCCCACGGCAAGCAACGGAACTAAATTTCCATGTTGTAGTTGTCTTGTGTTATTACTGTGTTTGGATGTTTGTGAGATTTTTATTAATTTAGAGTCGTGTACGATGTCTATAGTGCTGCTCGAGAAATGATACTGATAATGATTGATATGCGATGACAGCGTCGCGTCTGAGGGAATTCTTTCATGAAAAGCACTAAGAAGTAGGGCTTAGACAAACTGCTATATATAATACTAGCGACCCGCCCGCTCAGTTTCGCACGGGTGTAATTTACGTGCGAAGCCGGGGCGGGTCGCTAGTTATATATATAAACCTTCCGTGAAAATGTATCTAACCGATGGCGAAAACCGCATCAGAATCCGTTGCGTGATTTAGGAGGAGTTAGCGGCCATACAGACATACAGAAAGACAGACGCGGAAAGCGACTTCAATTTATACTATGTAGAGAAGAGACTAGCGACCCGCCCGCCCGGCTTCGCACGGGTGTAATTTACGTGCGAAGCCGGGGCGGGTCGCTAGTTATATATATAAACCTTCCGTGAAAATGTTTCTAACCGATGGCGAAAACCGCATCAGAATCCGTTGCGTGGTTTAGGAGGAGTTAGCGGCCATACAGACATACAGACAGACAGACGCGGAAAGCGACTTCAATTTATATTATGTAGAGATGTCCACGCTGGGCCCATATACATCGATTCAATGTAGACAGTGTCTTTTAGGCAAGTTATCATCATCATCATTTCAGCCATAGGACGTCCACTGCTGGACATATAGGTCTCCCCATCGATCTCCAAAAGGGCCGGTTGGAAGCGGCCTGCATGCAGCGTTTCTCTGCGGTCTCTTTTAGGTCGTCTGTCCATCTTGTGGGTGGACGTCTTACGCTGCGCTTACCGGTCCGTGGTCTCCATTCGAGCACCTTTCAGCCCCATCGGCCATATTATGTTCTGCGTGCTATGTGCCCTGCCCACTGCCACTTCAACTTGCTAATCCGGCAAGGCAATGCAAGTATCAAGATATTACTCTTCTCTTAGCGCAAACTATAAATTAAAAGAATTTGCCAATATGTCTAAAACATTTGCAGGCCTATAAATCACTGTACATAAAATATATCTAAGTACAAAATTACCTAAATCGTAATCGCCGAAATTTATCACGCCTTGTCCTCTTCACGGGTCGCTTTCAAAGAAACTGCCAAAATGACCGATTACTGGAAATGTCTACTTCTATTGGAAGTACCTATTTGAATCAATCAATGTCTGAAAAATACTTACAAACATTACGGGAAAATCTATATCCATTGATAAACAAGATTACCTTTCTAACCATCATCATCATCCACAGCCTTCCTTATCCCACTGTTGTATATATGCCTCACTCGTGCGATGCCATCTGCTTCGGTCCTGTGCTAATCAAGCCCGGGTTCGACCCGTGACAGTGACAATATTGTCGACTCATCTTGTAGCTGGACGACCAACCGCTTACTTTGCCTCAGCTACTTACCTAACCATAATGTTATATTTTTTTCAATGCATATAAGAAAAGATAATTTAAAAGATATCACCCCAATGATTGATGCATCAGTGTGTGAGTTCAAATCCCAATTACAAAGAGCTTGAGTTGAAGAAGCTGGTGAAAAAATACATCAAGGAAACCTTAGTACGGTGATACTTGGCTTGCTACCTTGAGTCGTAAATTTGTCACCAAACGCTTAAAATTTTACAAAGGTGAGTAGCCTCTCTTAAGGTGATACGTTTCACATGTGGCGGGAAATTCAAACATCAAACTTGTTTTAGTCCTTGTTTTTTGCAAACGTATTTGTGATGCCACTGATGTTAGAAGTATTCCTAAGCGACGGTGACTGCTTCTCATCAGGCACGTCTACGATTTTCGCAAATACTGTCATGTGATCATTAAAAATAATTAATAAACCATTATCAAAAAACTGTTTGAAATTAGAATTTCAGTGGCCTCATCCCAGTTACCATCTCAAGAAAACACCAGAAATACAAATATTTCTACAGAATAAATTCTCACCAGCAATCCCTATTTCTGCCAGATAATTTAAATTTTTGTGCGACATACATGTGTTTGTTTAAATATTGACACGAAAAACAGCAATGCACTGTGGTAGCTACCTACCGCTCGCAATTTTCCGTTTTCATAGAATCATGAAACGTATGCTGGATCTTATTTTCAGTAAAAAAGTAATATACCTACGTATTCCCGTATGTAAATCCCGCTTTACTCTATGAATACGTCATGAAAAAGGGATCTAAAAATCCGTAAAACATATCTACTTTTATTATCATACAAGCTTTGTCACTCGGCTTTGTCCGGATATGAATTTCGCGTCATTTTCTGCTCAAAGGTATAAAAATCTGATTTCCTGGTGAATGAGGCGTAAAAAATATGTTAAGTAAAAGAAAATGGAAGTGGAAAAGTTATATGTTCTCTTATCAAGAAAGAATTTTAGATTAAATGCCAGCTGGGATTTGCAGTATTTAAGGTATATCTGTGATTGTGCAATATTTGTGCGGACCGGTAAGCGCAGCGTAGGTCGTCCACCCACGAGATGGATAGACGACCTAAAAGAGACCGCAGGGAAACGATGGAGGCATGCCGCTTCCAACCGGCCCTTTTGGAGATCGATGGGGAGGCCTATGTTCAGCAGTGGACGAGGATGTCCACTGCTGTGCTGCTGTATTCCGTAGGAACGGCTGAAATGATGATGATGATGATGATGTGCAATATTTCTGAAGAGTGTCCTATGCCAGTGCTACTAAGACACAAAAGATAGGCATCCACTTGTCCGCTTCGGACGGACTGGATTCTACCAAATTCTATACCTACTTACAAAGGTGTGATAAGTGCCACAGATTAGAATGTAGTTTGTATGAATTAGGTGCGAATCATTCTGTCCGATGATGATTAAATAAAAACAAAATAATAAAAAAAACTTTTTATTTCTACCACATAACAGTTTTCGATTGGAATATTATTTTAAAAACTGAGCAGTTTCTATTGTCATATCTAAAATGTCAAATTTTCAAATTAAAATTTACAATGTCACAAAAATAATTATATTCCTAGGTGTATGTCATGTCATTAGCAGCTGTTGCTTAGCTTTGTCAGTTAATGGTAGTCCTTCCCAAGTATTTTCCATGCATTTCTGTAACTCGCATTTCGCATCCAGTCTGGTCCACATCGTTGTTTAAATTTTCCATCATCTTTTTGGTCGTTCTTTTTTTCTTTGCATCCAGTCTGGTCCACATCTTTGTTTAAATTTCCCATCATCTTTTTGATCGTTATTTTTTTCTTTTCTTTTGGCTTGGTACCAACTCTATGTCTTTTTTAGTCCTTTGTTCCTTTGTTTTCTTTCTTTGTTGTTGATGGTCCGATGATGATTATGAGGCGCTTTATTTAAATTGGTTGCGGAGTTTGTAGGTAAGAACACACACATATACCGTTAACACAGTATCCTTCTATTCCTTGTTGGGTAAAAAGTATTATTATCTTTGCCAAATAAACTGAAATGAATATACTAGACCCAAGAGACATAATATCAGACCCCTAGTCCAGTTCAGGAAATGGTCCAACGCAAACGGCGTCAGATCTACAAAACTAGAACTACCTACGCACATCTTTGCAACCTTGACCCCTAGTAGAGACGCGTTCAAATATCACATTCGGGGATCAATAGTTCATATTCTGTTATACCTATAGTTCCTATGATAGTTCCGAGAGAGTTCCATTTTGCGTCTCTATTAGAGTAGGCTTCCAGATGGGTTTTTGATTCGATAAAAATAACAGACTCAGTGAAAAACTGAAAATATTAGAACAGGGACCGTACCGTCACCTGTTTTAAGCGATTCTGTTGATTGTGAAACGATGTGCGATGGTTCACGTTCGCGTGATTTTCCGCAATCACCTAAACCAGGCCTTGCGCACTCCGCACTTTTGGTATGAAGCTACAAGTAGCCGACTTGTCGGACCTGCCGCGCCCGCTGCCTCGCGTTATACAGAGGTAAAAGCGCGCAATAAAGCGTCAAGGTTCTTGAGTGGAGACCACGAACCGGAAGACGCAGCGTAGGTAGGCCTCCCACTAGATGAACCGACGATATTGTGAGAGTCGCTGGCCTCCAGTGGATGCAAAAGGCAGGCTGTCGTTCAGTGTGGTGGTTAAAGGGGGAGGCCTATGTTCAGCAGTGGACGTCTTCTGGCTGATGATGGTGATGAACGCGACAAGAGTTACGCGATAGACAGAGAGGCAACTTCTAAGTTAATATAGCTGTAGGTAGTTAGCGCTCGCACGTCCTGACTTGCACTTTATTGTGTAGTAGCAAGAGTCACTTTTTGCGGAGTGAATCTTCTGTATTTGTACTAATATACCTATTGTATTCTGTGCCTACACTAAATCCATTAAAACAGACGGTTCCGGCCCAAAAATGTGTAGTTAAGAGCTCACTCACATTTTTTAACAAAAAAAAAAAACATACAGTCGAATTGATAACTTCCTCCTGAAGTCGGTTAAACAGCATCGAAACCTGTTGGCGTTGGTTGTTTGGCGTTCTCATTCTATCAAATAGAAGATCTATTTATAGATAATCAAATTTCTGTGATAAATAGATGAGTATTTTTAATGAAAACAAGGGCTTAAAATTTTTGAAAAACTCAATATTTCAACTTATTACCTCCAATTTACAAAAGTAGTTTTTGTAAAGCTCGCGGATGAAAAGTTTCAAAGTGGATTTGTTAAGTTACTCACATAAAATAATCAATTTTAATGTTATGGTTTACTTGTTTTATATGTCGGTGGTTTACTTGTTAAAATCCATAATTATAGTTTCCGAAAAATTTACGATGCGTTTTGCAATACAGCTCTTAAATAAGTAGGTACACCATGCCCGTGAGTTATTGCAAAAGTGCAATTTCCTGTGAGAGCGGCTCGGGTGACTGCAGCTAGCTGACCGGAACAATCACACTCTGGTCCATACAATCTAGTCTATAGCTACCTACCTAAAGATTCAGTCTTCCCGTGAACATGGTGCATGTAACTGCGCCGATATATCGGGAGCTCATTCCACAACTTTACCACGGTAAATATCCCGTAAATAATCATATAACTTATAGGATCACTTGGTTGTCCGTCTGTCCGTCTATCAAGACCCCTTTTCTCAGAAACACGTAAAGGTATCAAGTTGAACTTTATATCAAATATACTTGAAGTTACGTTTCTTTCAGCTGTAAAGAAACCAAACTTGTAAGTAAGTCAACGCGATCAAAAGATTTGACCGTTTATCTCGCATATTTTGCGATTTCACAAGGGAATCAAAACTTACCTATAGGTATTTCCTGTTGACCTAGAATCATGAAATTTAGCAAGAAGCAAGGTCTCACATCTTATAAAGGGAAAAATCCGAAAGTTGTTAATTTTAAATTATATCATATAAAAAGAAATTGTTTTGCAATTAAGTACAGACTTATATTTTGTAGTTGGTATGTATAGAAAAAACTTATTGTCCACTAAGTACA
The DNA here is from genome assembly GCA_914767915.1 of Agriopis aurantiaria. Taxonomy (NCBI): domain Eukaryota; kingdom Metazoa; phylum Arthropoda; class Insecta; order Lepidoptera; family Geometridae; genus Agriopis; species Agriopis aurantiaria. The sequence continues at coordinate 12,262,033 of OU612002.1, read as the reverse complement.
AAGTTAGGTTAGTATTTCAACTTATTTTGTTGAAAAATTGTTTGGACTCGCGCTTTGTAGGTTACGTCCAATAGAACCCTCGGAGCTCAAGTCCTACTCCGTACTTGTCCGGTTTTATTGTTTTACTTTTGGCTCTACATCGTTTTGGTATTTAGCGAGTGATGCTACTCACTTGACACGATAAGAAAGGCTGCATACTGTTTCATCTGTTCCACAGATAGAGTTCAAAAGCTAGTTCCTATTAAATAATTTTCTAAAACCTTTCAGCTAGTCCCTCGCAACAAGTTAGGTATGTTTCAGACAGTTCCAGCAACTGATTTACATTTTATTCAACTCTATGTAACACAGACTGAATAGCCTGCCCAGCCTACAAATTCAAATTTCAAACGTGAAAAAAGAAAAATAAAACGTCTATGGTAAAAAGCGCGGGAACAAAGCGCGCGGCCATCGGAATAGTATCGCAGAGAGCGGTTGAAGAACGAACGAGTGGATGCCTCTCGACATACATTTGACTGGGTACTATGGTCTCGCGAACTCGCTTTGATATCGGTTTGCATGGGGGCTTTTTGAGGTCTTTGAACTCTTGATGCATGATATTTTGTTTGATGCGTTACTATTAAAAAAATCGAAAAGCCCTGAAATATAACCGTTTTTTTAAATACTGATTTGTAACATAGTAAAATTGATTCGCATATAAAATTTACTTGCAACATTTTAATAATAATTTTTACGCGCAATTGTATAAGTGACGTGGCTTTTGATCAAACTGGTTGCCATGAAGTTTCAACAAAAAAGCTTTTTTTTTTTAGCTAAAAAGACATGAGTCAATTATACATTACATAATATTATATGATAGGTATCGCGTTTTGAATAGAGTTTGTATTTCGGTAAGTAGTGCTTTCAGCAATGTTTACTTATTCTATGATTATGTCTAATTTCTGTAATGCTTGAAAATAAAAAATGTTTGGGATAATTCCTACATATCAGCACAGAATATAGAAAACGTTGTCTACTAACCAAGTAGCGAGAATAAATGCCTTTCTACCAGAGATGTGCTACGCTGTGTAGCTACGGATGTATTTGACATCCACCAATAAGGAACCTTTATTTTCATAGCGTCGCTTAGTACTGGTGGAAACGGATTCAACGCAGCTATGTTTTTTATAAAGAAGGATGTGTGCTAAGGATGGGAGCTACGGATGTGAGCAATGCGCCAGTGTTGTATAGCTATGTACAGAGCAGAGTACACGAGTCGCGCATTTTCATAGCACATCTCACCCGGTCCGCTATACTTCTTAGCATTAGTGGAAACGGTCGTATAGCTTCGTATCTTAGCTTTACCTCGTTCATAGCTTAGCTGCAAAGCACATCTCTGGTGGAAAAGCAGTCTATATCATAATCCTAAATGGCTCTACCTGCTGTGCTGTGATTGGCTCTGCGGTAGGTAATATGAGTCAATCACACCTTACGGCTAGCTGTTTAAAGAAATCCAGTTTAGGCGATGAAAAAATGTTGCGCGACCGCAATCCGTATCTGGGGGCGTTAAGGTTCACGTTCGCGTGATTTTCCGAACTGCGCGGTTTTAATGTTAGTTTGAGACCGCTTATGGAGTTGGGCGTAACGCTCCAGGATACAAGCCATAGCTGTCTGGACTTTTTTGTCTGCAAGTTAACATAACCTTTTTGCTTTTATTATGAAAACATCCTCCACATAACACAACCTCCTGTTCATTTACCTCTTTTAGTGGAATGCGTAATCATACCTCTTTGAGTATTGAAATACGTACTTACAAGCGTGGAGAAGAAAATAGGATGTTCATTTATTAACGGGTTAAACTTGAAGTATGTTCTTCAAATAAAGGGCAGAATCGGGCAGAATGGTCATGTTAAGAAAATCTATTTTGTCAGCCATGACGTAAGTATATCCAAAGAACTTGGACCTTACCTTTTTTGTCCTTCTTCTGAGCGTATATCGGTATATCTACAAGTGATAGTGAGTAACTCCACTTCAATAGCGTACCTCGTTAAAACGAACGCTGGAGATGCGAACGAACTCTAGCGGTGCACAATTTATGTACCTACGATTGTTTTGCATGAAACAAACATACAATTTTCAAATGTTATGGAACAAGTGAGGACCTCATATACGTTTTATGAAGTTGTTATCTATAACCTACAGCTTGGCAAAAAAGTCTTGAAACGTAAACAGTTTTTTTTATTCTGTCAATACTGTGGAAAACACGTCAGTGAAAGGATTTCATCCAATCATCTTCCACAGATGTACTGTAGGGTTGCTAGTATTTAGAACTATTTGCGATAGTGGCGCCCCAATTAATTTCTACTCTTTTTTGCCAAGCTGTATATTTAGTTATATAGGGTTGCCAGAGAGATAAATTAAAAAGGAGAGCAAAAAGTGCGTCTTTACAAATCGGAGGATTTCTGAACAAAAAAAGTTTATACAAACCTAAATACAACGCGAGAGAATCCAAGGGAACCGTTCTAGTGCGGTGTATGGCTAGAACTTTAAGAGGTCTCTTACTCTGCTTGAAATTTGGAAAAGGACGATGAGGAGATCTGTAGATGAGGAAGGGAAGACAATTTGTGGAAAAAGAGGATATGTCCTCTATTCGGATACCATAATTATGAAAACCCTATACCTATAACGCATCTGCTTTATGTATATATTTTACTGTGCTGGGGGGTTAGACAAGACCCACTTTCTGTTAGCTTTAACGCCTTCGGAAAGATGAAATTGTATAAAAACGACATTAGCTTGAGATAACATCTTTCAATCTAATGTCATTGTCAATGTCATTTTCATACAATTTCATCTTTCCGCAGGCGTTAAAGCTAACAGAAAATGGGTCTTGTCTAACCCCCCTGGGGCCTTAACCTGATTCACCACGACCACGATTGATTGGTCATGAAAAAAGTAGCGCAACCGCAAATCGATGCTCGCATGATTTTCCACTGTGCTATTTCAGCGCTAATTCGAGCCCGCATTAAGAGAGGGGTACATATCCCACTGGATTAGCAAGTTGAAATGGCAGTGGGCAGGGCACATATCTATCACGCAGAACAGATGGTCAATGGGGCCGAAAGGTTTTGGAATGGAGACCACGGACTGGTAAGCGCAGCGTATGACGTCCACCCACAAGATGGACAGACGACCTAAGAGAGACCTCAGGGAAACGCTGGATGCAGGCCGCTTCTAACCGGCACTTTTGGAGATCGATGGGGGAGGCCAGCAGTGGACGTCCTACGGCTGAAATGATGATGATGATGATGAAATCCCGTGGTTCCTGTATGACAGGTTTTAGCTAAAACTTTGCAAACTTGCAATGTAAATAGCGATTAGGGGAAAAGTTGGGTGCGTTTACGTGGCTAGAATTCTCTGTTATGAGGTTGGCAACTGTCAAAGCGATTATAGTATAGCTAGCCTTTGTTATGAGAATTTTGCTTGAACATGTTTTCTATACGACATTTTTAAAATATAATATTTTTATAAACTTAATATTAAAAAGGTGGTCTCTGTCTGTAAAAAGGTTCCAATGGCCGACCACATTCTAATAAACAACAAAACCCAGGGTTTTAAATAGCACTTTTCTCAAACATATATTAAACTTTAAAAAAAAAGTATTTTGTATTGTATGTATTTTAATAAATAATGATCAAATGCGAGTCGGCGACAAGTTTCTGTTCAACAAGTTATAACTGGTAATTTTGTTATTGAATTTTGTGGTGGTACGGAACCCTCAGTACGCGAGCCCGACTCGCACTTGGCCGGTTTATTTAATGAGTATGACGTCTCTATTGGTAAAACCTTATTGTTTTGTCTGCTATCTGTAGCCTATGTATTCTATACCACACAGACATTAAGCCTACATTAACGGGTTCTTTTTTCTTTTAGTTAATTCACACAAATAATACAGTTTATAGCATATTGTTGCACCAAAAAAACAACAGCAGTAAAAAATACAGCAATCGTTTGTCAAGATAAGCCTGGTTCATGGGCTGCGCAAAGCATTGTTAGGACCGCGATAGCATTCTGATTTACCAGACCTACCTGCCTGTCTGCTCCTAAAATTGTTTAAGGGAAAGATTATGAATAAAATAATACTGTGGGTAGTAGTCAAGAAAATAATCAATACACTGGAATTAAGTTTCTAGCTAAACATAAGTTTTGCCCACAGTAGAGATTTTGTTTTGTTTTTCCTAGTTCGGTGGCTATGGCTCCCATTTTAATCATCATCATCAGCTAGAAGACGTCCACTGCTGAACATAGGTCTACCTTTTATATTTTCACACTGAACAACAGCCTGCATCCACTGGAAGCCCGCGACTCTCACGATGTCTCACCTACACTGCGTCTTTCGATTCGTGGTTTCCACTCAAGAACTTTTCTCCCCTATCGGGTATCGGTTCTTCGAGCGATGTGGCCTGCCCATTACATTTCATCTAGCTAATCTGAGCAGCTATGTCGGTGACTGTGGTTCTTCGGTGACTGTGGTTCTTCGGCGAATATCCTCGTTCCGTATTTTATCGCGCAAAGAAACTCCGAGCATATCTCTCCCTATTGTCTGTTGTGCAACTCTTGAGTATTATTTTAAAAAAAACACACAGAGTCGCATTAATAACCTCCTCCTGAAATCGGTTTAAAAAGCTTTGCTTTTAGTTTTTCACGGACTTTTCGGACACTTACGTTTTTTTTACTAGTACGTTTGTATGAAAAGTGTAAAGTGACGCGATTTCCGAAGGAGCTAAGAGTTCGTTATTTCCAAAACTCTATAGAAGCCTGTTTCAAGCTAGGAGTTTCTTTTTGTTTGTTTCGCAAGTATGAGATTTGGCGTTAATATGAGTAAGTGTTACACCACCGTATTAGGTTCATCCTGTAAACATAGTTGTAATGAATAAGTAAATAATAAATAAAGTTTATTTACACGAAAAAATATTTAAAACACAGATATTTTAAACCTCAAACTATTACAACCAAACATTAAATTAAAAACAACAAATTAACACCTAACTATCATTCTATTAAACCGTTACTAGTGGGAACTGTTCCCAAAATGCTGCCCCATTACCACGTTGTATGGCGATGCTCACCCTCTGAGCAAAGTAGAGGGTGAGCATTTAAGTAAATTAATATTTAAAATATTGGGCTAGGTATGTCTTATTATTTTTCAAGCTAATAGCGACGGTTTCCTAGTGACGAAATTGGCCTTTATTTTATTATATCATGAAATGAAAATATCATGAATAGCTAAAACACTGTTTTAAACTATCACGGTTGTTCACTAAATTTATTTACGGGTTATATCGGGTAAATATCCCGTAAATAATCATATAAAAATCATGAATAGCTGTATGAAAATATACAACATACACTTTTCTTCCGTTAAAAAATCTTTTTATTCTCCTGTCAAACGCAGACATTTAAAAATAGAACGCTCTAAAGGCGTGTGCTTACCGGTTAACACGCATGAGTGCTGATCAAACGCGATTATCCATGCACGGAGCGTGGGTAGACACCTCGCCGAGCTTTCACTGTGTCCCTTTGCATATTTTTTATCAACCTAACGTAAGTACAGACATTCTGCAACACACCATGCAATGAATTGCTACGCCCAAAGACTTCCTAGCCTTATACCTAGTACCTATGCGGCTACGCCACGACCATTTCCGCTTCCGCTATGTACATTTTATACGGCTTTATACAAAAAAATAAATGCATTGTCTTAGAAAATGCATTTTTGATGCAAGCATGCATTTTTCTTAGACTAAGACATACATTTTACACACCCTTTCAAGCTCCTACTGCTAAGATCTCAAAGGATGTGCTACGGCCGGCGGTGAAGTTTGATAGCTAACAGGGGCTTTGACAGCTTAGTTATGACGGGTCATACAAAATGACTGAGCGTAAGTTACGGCAAAATTGTGAGGTGCGTAATAAAAACAGCCAAGTGAGAGTCCAACTCGCGCACTGAGGGTCCCGTACCACAACACAATACCAACCAATCTTGATTTAGTTGTTTTCGTTTGAAAGGTGATTTGATTGAGTGTTCTTGGCTATGATACAAGACAATGTGTTTAGCCGTTTAAAGATTATCATAGATCTATTATAGGAAGTTTAAAAAATATTCAATTCATACTTGTTTTTTTTCTTCTACATATATTTATCAACAAATAGGATATGACAGCATTTAAAAACCACTAATGTTTATTATTAACGCCACACGGACTTTCAGTCTACGCCGATTTACTATACAACAATGTTAATATCTAAGTAAGTACACAACTCGCAGCGAGCGAGGCAATTATATCAGATTGCCAAAAAGCTTTTAATTTTGTTTTTGTTTTTGTTACTCTGCTATATCCGCTATAATAACAAACACAATCATATTCTGTGAAAATTTCAAGCTGATACCTACCTTACCTTACCTACCTTCCTTACCTTATATGATTACAGATACAGCTATTTAGATATTCGACGAATAAACGGCGCGGCGTAGGGTTAGTAAGGGTCTCGTTGGTACTTTTGGACACGGAACCCTAAAAACAAAAAAGTTAAATAGCGCCACTAAAAGTCGCACAGACATTAAGGCATCATTACTACAAAGGAAGCGCAAGAAACAGCTAAAGAAATCCAAACGGGCCCAAAGGAAGTAAGAGAAATGAGCACATTTGTCTGCCAGGCCATAACAGTTACTGTTGATTAATGAACAAATGGCACAAAAGACTGTTCATTTATATCATACAGTATTAATATCAGTGAGTAGATATTTTATGGCTAAGTACCTTAAATAAAAAGTCTTATGCAGGTGTAGTTGATGCAATTTTTTGCGCTATACAGGGGAAATTAGTTAAAGAACGTCAAGATTTATCATATTAATAATAATTTACCGACTTCTAAAATGCAACTCAGGATTTTTTACTTTGTGAATTGTGTACTAGATTCAATATCCACGTGTATAAATAAAAAAAACAATGAATTTAAAAAAATACCCTTCTAGGGCAATCGGGTAAAAATATGGAAAAAGAAAAACACTGTCTTGTCTAAAGGAAAATCTACCGCAACGGAGACTAGTTATGTTATACGTACCTAAATAAATCAAATGTCCTATGTATTTGATTTATTTCATTCAATAAATAAATCAACGTCTACTCGGCTCCGAGGTGATGATTGATGAGGTTATCTGATTGATCACTGTCCCACGTCGACGGGATTCGTTCATCCGATACAATTTTACTTTTGCACAGATATTTCTGTCAATACTTCATTATTATATTCAAGTTACGTGTGCGCACCGGCCAACTCAGAAAAAACGGCCAATTGCGAGTCGAGCTCGTACAATGAGGGTTCCGTACCACCACATAGCGCTATAGCCACTAAAGTACAAAATGTAGTGCAAAAAGACAACATCCCATCAACGTCCAGGCGGTCACCTATCCAAGTACCGACCGCACCCGACGCTGCTTATCTTCGGTGATCGTGACCTGTGGTAAACAGAAATTTGCCACCGACTCGGACTTAGGCGTTATTTTATTATTTGTAGGTATACTACTTTAGAGTGTGTACTTTAATAATGACAAGTTTAACGGTTGTACGTATTACCGTTTTTACATATAGAGCAAATGCTAAATACATAAAAAATAAACGTTTGTCGTATGGGGTTTAGTTTTAATCCTTTAGTTTTTAATTTTTGACGTTAATCCACCGTAAAATTACATATTCTGTGAAAATTTCTGCTAGCTATCTATTACGGTTCGAAGAATACAGCCGTTAATAAGCTGGACAAACATTTAACATACAACAAACGTATTTTTTTACTTATTTTTGTATTAGCTTTATTGTTAAAACGGTAATACGTACGAGCGTCAAACTTGGCATGATTATAGTCTAAAGTATAACAAAAAATAATTAATATTGGCCAAGTGTGAGTCGGTGTCAAATTTTAGTTCATTACCAAGTTATAACTGGTAATTCCTTACCTGGATGACCTCTTTATCATTTCCCCAATCGAAATGCCATATCTTACTAATTATGAAGTCGGTTTTTTGAATTGATAATTATTGTAAAACACTGTTTTAAACTATCACGGTTGTTAACTGCGCCGAAATATCGGGAGCTCATTCCACAACCTTACCACGGTAAATATCCCGTAAATAATCATATAACTTTTGATAATTATTGTATTTTGTGGTGGTACGCGATAGAATCCGAAACGTGGATATTCGCCAAAGAACCAGAGTCACCGACATAGCTGTTAAAATTTGCAAGTTGAAGTGGCAATGGGCAGGCCACATCGCTCGAAGAACCGATAACCGATGGGGAAGAAAGGTTCTGGAGTGGAGACCACGAACCGGAAGACGCAGCGTAGGTAGGCTTCCCACTAGATGGACCGACGACATTGTGAGAGTCGCGGGCATCCAGTGGATGCAAAAGACAGGCTGCTGTTCAGTGTGGAGGTTAAAGGGGGAGGCCTATGTTCAGCAGTGGACGTCTTCTGGCTGATGATGATGATGTGGTGGTACGGAACCCTCAGTGCGCGGGCCCGACTCTCAATTGGCCGGTTTTTTAAACTCAATTTTCATCAATTCGTAAAGTGACCTCAAGAATTTCCAAGCTTGTTAGGAAAACGCGGAAACGGCCAGTAATTTTGTTTTAATTAATAAATTCTCAAGAAAACAGGAAAGTTTAAACTTTGAACTGAAATCCTTTACAATAAGCAGTCGTTATTTCGCTTCACTGCTTCTGATAACAAGCAATCTTATTTTACTTGAAAGAGCTTGACGAGATCGTTAGAGAAAAAACTGGTAGAAATAAAGTCGTTACTAAAGTTTGAAGTTTATATTATGACCAAACCGTAAACTACTATCGTAAACTACTATAGTAGTTTACGGTTTGGTCATAGTCAATTAATAAAAAAAAGTTGACCGTTACTTTGGTATGACGTCACGTCCGTCACGACATACGAGTCAGTTTTACTGCCAAGGCGCACATGTGTATAATGTATATAATAGATGTGTTACATAAGATCTCTAAAATCGCGAAAAAAACAGGTGTTCCATTGAAAACGTTCATTCACAGTCGACAAAATGTATGGAACAGTGATATTTTTTTCGCGATTCCAGAGTTGGTCCCGTAGTAATAGTTGTTAAACACGATGAGTAAAATGATCTCCTTTCGGCTTAGTACAGTCTCTATGCGTAAACCTGTAGATATGTTATGTGTGTAACTGTATGAATTTTAGAAATGCAGATTATTAAAGTACCTTAAAAGTGGCTAAAAGCGCAACAAGTCAATGTCCGAAAAAACACTCAAGTACTCTCAAGTGTCAAACGCTGGTAAAACTCGGTCAAAACGCGGTCAAATGGCCAGCATTCTCATCATAATTAATTACAAAGCTGCGGCTAAGGGCTCAACCCTTTTTAGGGTGACCCTTAGCAGGTCATACGGGCGCGGTCGAATTATAATTCTGGAACGTTTGGTACACCTGCGTGCTGTAGGCTCGCCAGATTTATGGTATCCGACAGATTTGGTAGGCACCTCGCAGTCACTTTATATTACGAGTTAGGTACAGGACTATACCTGTTATTTATTTTGGAATGATTCTACATGGCGTCTTTCAGCAGCAATACATACCTACATGCACTTGAATCATTGCAAAATGCCATACCGAACGGCATGTGAGCTGCTTTAAAAACAGACTCTAGCGCTGGCTCATCGAGCAAACATTCTATGACTTCAATGAGTTCAGTGAAGGCCAAATAAAATAAAATAAACTAATAATTAATGATAACAGACATAATTATTTGTTATATTTTCCTTGTTTGTTGTAAATTTTTTTTTTTATACCACGTTCAATATATATTATTAATTGACTTGTAAATTTAAATTTACTAATAAATGACTTTGACTTTGCATTTTATCGCGTTGCATCGATACACACGGACGTTTTATTATTTACAAATGCGCTGCTAAGAACATCGCGTGTTATTATCTCATAACTCCTTCATCATCATCATTTCAGCCGTAGGACGTCCACTGCTGAACATAGGTCTTCCATCAATTTCCAAAAGGGCTGGTTGGAAACGGCTTGCCATAGTTACACAGTGGCATCCTACCTTAATTTTATAATATGTCTGTTAAAAGTATTTCATGACGTAACTTTTGTCATGAATAAGAAGTACTCTCTTTCTATGAGAGAAGGTATGTGTCCCATCAGTGGGAACAAGATAGGATAATGAATGAAGTAGGTGCAGAAATTAATATATTAGTAGGAAATAAATTAGTAGGGCAGATGGCCGATGGGGCCATAAGGTTTCCGAATATCCAACAGGCGGATCCATAAGTAAGGCGGTGGGTGATGATGATGGTTAGATAGGTAATATTTTTTATAAATGGATAGATTACCACGTAATGTTTGTAAGTATTTTTCAGGCATTGATTGATTCATATAGGTACTTCCAATAGAAGTAGACATTTCCAGTAATCGGTCATTTTGGCAGTTTCTTTGAAAGCGACCCGTTAAGAGGACAAGGCGTGATAAATTTCGGCGATTACGATTTAGGTAATTTTGTACTTAGATATCTTTTGTGTACAATGATTTATAGGCCTGCGAATCCTTTAGAAATATTGACAAAATTCTTGTAATTTATAGTTTGCGCTAAGAGAAGAATAATATCTTGATACTTGCCTTGCCTTGCCGGATTAGCAAGTTGAAGTGGCAGTGGGCAGGGCACATAGCACGCAGGACAGATGGCCGATGGGGCCGAAACGTTCTCGAATGGAGACTACGGACCGGTAAGCGCAGCGTAGGACGTCGACGCACAAGATGGACAGACGACCTAAAAGAGACCGCAGGGAAACGCTGGATGCAGGTCGCTTCCAACCGGCCCTTTTAGAGGTCGATGGGGGAGGCCTATATGTCCAGCAGTGGACGTTCTATGGCTTAAATTTTGATGATGATGATGAAATTAGTAGTCAAGTACTTTGAAAAATAATATTAATAGGCTTGCGTGGATGATGGAGCGTGGTTTCCTAGAAGAAACAGATTCACTCGTGACTGATGCTCGTACCTTGTTACCAATTTTTGAATACAAAACACGACGAAACAAAGGTATTGCAGTATAGACGTTAAGTATAATACCGGGAGTGAGAAGGTGAGTTTAATGCAAAATGAACAACAAAGGAATTTGCAAGCCAGAAAGGCCACGGAACCTTCTTATTACAATTTTGCTCAAAGATATGCGAGCAACCGCGCCGAGGCAAAATTGAAAATCCTTTTTAAAAGGTTCACTCGAATCTTGGAAATTGTAAAGGTTTGAAACGTCAGCTCGCAGGAAAAGTCGGGTTAAAAATAGAAGAAGCGCTGGAATTGCGATATGTTTTAATGCAGTAATATAACTCATTTTATGCTGAAATACGACCAAAACTCAGGTAAAATTATTACTGTAAAATAATTCAGCGAAAAACTTTGTCTGCAGTCCTATACGATTAAAACAGTTTTACAAAAAATTACCATCCGACTTCATAGTAAGTTCACTAAACGGGATAATTTTCCACACTTCAGCCAAAATAGTGAGAACTTCCTTTTTTGTCAGTTGAAAACAGCTGAAAGAAACAAATGATCTGTAGCATGTATTATACCTGTAGATAGTATTACAAAGGTACCTATTAGGTACTATGAAATTAAAGTTTTTCTAAGACAGGGTGACGAAGACAGTGCTTTTCTACGCAGTTATGAACTGTAAAGTTCGGCATTTTGAGTGGCTCTGAAACCACTACGGGCAAATGTAGCGCTTAATATACGTAGGTATGTCAAGCGTCTCGGACGTCTTGGTACTCAGCTGTGTAAAAATACGTAACAAAAAGAGAAGCAAGTATTGTGACTGGCAAACATCTACAAAAAGCGGGGGAATTCTGGGGGAAAAGTTGGCGCACGTGCAAGCATACAGTACAACCAATCGTGCGGACTCTAGTGGTTGAAATATCTCGCGTTCCGTTCAGTTTGCCAAAGAGACTGGCACATATTCTATGTTATCTGTTGTTGTCAAATTGGCACTAAGTATTGCATGAGATTTCCTACTGCCTATACGTATTTTACCAGCATTATGTCCAGCCATTGTTAAAGATTTGTTCGCGAATTTAACAAAAGTTTCCAGTTTAGTAGCGAATTTCAATGTTCCAAAACTTTCTTTGGGAGTTTGAGAATTTATTTTGAATATAATTATGACAAAGGGTTTTGTAGTATCTATTTTGCTGTAGAGACATTTTCCACAGAAGGGATATTAACCGTCGAAAATGTATAATGTAGAGTCATGGTGAGTCGTGGTGATTTTGCTATGTTCTGTTTCGGAGAAGGCAAACAAGGTCACGTGATTCACGGTACTTTGGTTACTCAAAATGGCGTCGGTTTTGGCGCCAACGTGAAAAAAACATGTCTCATTGTATTATTTTCCTAAACTTGTGTTTTTTCGAGTGTTAAATGTTAATGCGTAATAATAGTGGTCTTTTATTTATTAAGTGTTCGTGGACGTGCTGATGTGTGTAAAATGTGATATAACTCAGTGAAACATGTATTTTGTTGTTGTTTCCAAAGCTCCAGAAGCCTCTTGTAAAGTTTCAACAACTTTATTAAGGCACAAGACTTTGACTTGAATGGGACTTACTTTGCTTGACTCTGACTGTGACTGACTTGTTTGACGACATTTCATCAAACTTGATAATATTTTAATACTCGACACTGGCAAATGCATAAGAAATGCAACGCCAAAAGCCTCACAGAGTAATAATAAAAAAAAGTTGCGTCTTTCACCAGAAATGCTTATTATTTTTGCCAGCATACGTACCGGTTGGCAGGTATGCAAACATGGTCGATGGTATAGGGAGATCCTAGATTATGTTACTTAGTGGCGCGCTCACATATGGAGCGTCCTTGCTTGTACTAGTTCACATGAATCATTCATTCGTTCCTTCATAATACCAGCCCTCATAAAAGCATATGGCGTTAGTAATTTGTTACAGCCCTTACCGAACCTTTATGCCACTGTTGTGCGGTTGAAATGAAGCTAGTAATGGCTGTAAAAAGTTGTAGCCAACTTGTTTCTAAATTGGTTGCAGCCTGCCAGTGCATCTATAAGCCTGCATAGCACGCTAACCTTAGGGCATACCTAATCCGATTGATTCGAAACACTTCAATGATTCTAAACCCATTTATTGGCGTGCCTTGGCAGTAAAACCAACTCGTATGCCGTGACTGCAAACATTATTACGCTCTATTATGCCGTCGTGTTTCACATCTGCCGGGTGTTCCGTGATGGCCAACTAATTTTTTTCTGGCAAGTGCCTTTATTTACTTATTAAAGTACAAGCTGACACTACAAAAACTGACTACATAGACCATTGACGGTCAAAAAACAATCCAAATGCACAAGCCCACTATATACCAGTTGACAGCATACCCAGCATGCTGGCGGCATTATGACGCTGAATGGCAATGCTTATGCGCTGAGCCAGATACACGCCAGCATTTTGGTCACACGTCACATAAACCAGGTGCTCCGAAATATTTTTGAACATTAGGTGAGCTCCCGCTGTCCCGTAGTTCCCAGTATCTCAATAAATTATGTTTGTATGCTTACTTAAAAAAATAATTGAAAACAAACCGACAATTGTTACTATATAGACTTATCAACTTTGATTAGTCTAGTAACTACCCATACTGTTAGTTTAATTTCACCAAGTTAAACTACAGATTAATCAGCAGTTTCTGCCATAAACACATAAACTGTTCGTGACTAGGGCCCACTGAAAACTGGCACACTAATTACCCCGCATAAAACGTGTGTTGTTTTCAATTCGTCAGTGAAATACTACCGTTCGTTACGACAAATAAAGGTGGGAGTACAGGATGGTATTAAGGATCAAAGGGGATGGGGGTAATTAGTGTTAGGAAAACGGAATGTTTGATGAAAGAGAAATGCGATACACATTTAAGCAGTAACCGAATAAATTGTTTGTTCGAAATTGTGCGGTTTGATGTATCTATAAGTTTAGTAGGTCTACGTACGTAGCCTGAAGTTTGAACGCAAGGGGAAAAGGTTTACTGATCTTTTAGCATTCAGATTTCAGATTTACATTGCGATAGACTTAAACTATTTAATAACATAATGGCGTCGATTCTGTCATACCACTCACTAAACTAAACCAATCGTCAGATTGGTTATGTATAGTCCTGTCAAGGACTAAAATTATCTGCCTCTCTTTTAATTTTAATATGTAAGAGAAGGATGGCAACTATTTTAGAGCTGTCAAATTTAGTTAAGTTTAGTTTAGAGTAAGATCATAATCGATGCCAATATATGTGATAACAAAATTGTCAAGATCAAACTTCTCCACATAGAATCACAGCATAGAATAAAATAAAGTCGCTTACCGCGCCTGTCTGTATTTTATAAAATGCGAAAGTATAATCTGTGCGTGTGTAAGTTTTTCCACACTCAGCTCCATAACGGCTGAACGGATTTGAATGAAATTTTGCATGGAGATAGCTTACAGCCTACAGACTATTTTTATTTTTAAAAAATACGGCTCCTGTAGGAAAACGGATCAAACCGAAAGGCGCAGCTATTAAGCCGGTACAGCAATTTCAAGCTCAAATGTTGGTACACAAACCCTCACCCTAAATCCGACCCTGATTTTTAGAACCGACCTAATTGCGAGGGTGGCACATAAACATAATGGACTGATACAACACGTATCGGTAATGTCATTCCCGTGTTTATGTCCCTATTCCTGCCCTGCAATGGGCATAAATAAGGCATAATTCACTTTGTGCCCACACTATGGGCACACATGGATACCAGGCAATGAGCAAGTAGGCTGCCAGTATAGGTATTTAAATGAATCCTGAATGAATCCTGTCTGGGGCCTTACGGCTACGTGTTTAAAGCGATTCTGTTTAGGTGATGCGAAAACTTGCGCGATCGCAACTGTATCTCGGCGCGTGTTTTGAGCCGGCGTTAAGAAGTAACCGTAAGGCCCCTGGATTGTAAATGTCACCACGCTATTACAAGCCGTGTAGGTTAGTTACAAAACTTGGTTACAAAACAAAACTGGGGTTTTCAAACCGAAGCCGGCACCCAGTTCGATCTTCGGCCATATTTAGTACCCAAATAAATAAAGTGCAGGGGCCTTACGGACAACTGCTATTGCGGCACCAAACTAACGTTAGATCCGCTCAGTTGGAAATTTCACGCGAACGTGAACCTTAGTGCGCCTAGATACGATTTGCAGTCGCGTGATTTTCCAACTGAGCGGATCTAACGTTAGTTTGGTGCCGCAATAGCAGTTGTCCGTAAGGCCCCAGTTTCGATGCCATCGCAAAAAAAAAAGTAGTATCTCGAAGTTTATCACGATGTATTCCTTACATCGTGAGGAAATCGGTATGTCCAAGAACCTCAAAAGTTAATAGATATATGACATTCCCCAACATATGCTTGACCAGTTTGATTAGGAACCAGCTTCTCGCCCCCTCTCTCTCTCTATCTCTTTTTCTCTCTGAGCGAAGGCCTGTGTCCCAGCAGTGGGCGAACATGATATGCTGAAATAAGATGACGATGAATAAATTAATATTAAGTATTGATCGCAACTCTAACCGTATATTCACCTCCGTTATCGATACTGACACCTTGGAATCGATTTCACATCACTAAGCACAGGCGCGCATTGTGCTACCGATTGCTTCGATTATTGCCAATCAACGAGCACTTGCGTTATTGAAATTCAAATTGTGTTTGGGTACACAGACATGTTGTAATTTAGCTGCACCACAGTAGACATAATAGCACAGCTGCACGTAGCCGGGCAAACTAGTGATTGATATTTTGTACCTAGTTGGTTTCGCCAAATTAGTAAAGCCAAATTAGTTTGTTGTATGGTTACTCTTTAGGTAGTTATTACTTTTTGACTTTTATAATATTTTTTAGCTAACATTACATTTTATATGAAAATTTCTAGTGGCTATCTATTACGGTTCGAAAGATACAGCCGTTAAAAGCTAGGACGGATGGACGGACAGACAGCGTAGACTTAGTAATAGGGTTCCCTTTACACCGTTCGGGTACGGATCCCTAAAACATCATATGGTTATTATGGTTCTTTGACTAAATCAAAATCAAATCATATCAACCACTATTGCTTCTAGCCGCCTCAAAAGTATTTTGTTTTCTGTGCCAACTACATAATACATTAAGAAAACGCTACGTCAGCAAAGCAGACATATTTGAGCATCCATTTCCATGCCTCATTATTCAGCAGTTTATTCGTCGTTCAGCAATTCTGACAGCGCAAACGATTCGATTTCTGACAGCTGTCACTGGCAGATGGCGTGATGTCACTCGAGTGTTAGAAGAGTAGGTAGAGAGTGCGACCAATTTATCTGTAGACCTGACCGTACGAGGGAACTAAAAGTTTTCGTATGGAGTCCGTCACTTTTGTTCGCAAATAAGGATGGAAGCTCCACCGCCCTACTTCATTAAAGTAAGTTAGATGCATTGATACTGTCCCTCATCATCATCCAGAAGACGCCCACTGCTGAACATAAGCCTCCCCCTTTAACCTCCACACTGAACGACAGCCACCACTTTGCATCCACTGGATGCCCTTGACTCTCGCAATGTCGTCAGTCCATCTAGTGCGGACTGCCTACGCTGTGTCTTCCGGTTCGTGGTCTCCACTAAAGAACCTTTCTTCCCTATCGGTTATCAGTTCTACGAGCGATGTGGCTGTTCCGGATTTTATCGCGCAAAGAAACTACGAGCACAGTTCTCTCCATTGCCCGTTGTGTGACTCCGAGTTTTTCCAAAAGGCCAGAATTTAAGGTTACTGTCCCTACGGCAGGGGAATATATAGAACCGTGTTAAATCCTACAGTTTTTGTCTAGACAGCGAATACTATTTTTGCGTATTTTTCTGTGAGGCAGACATGACTCTATGGACGAAGAATTTTCTCTATCTTATGTGGGTTTCATAATTATCACTGAACCGTCTTTCGACCTAATCGTACCCTTTAACTTATTGGGTCCTGACGTAAACCGAGGGTGCTATGAGTTTAACATGTTTATCTGTGTGTCTGTCTGTGGCTACGTAGCTCGCCAAACCAATTTGTATATATTTTTTGTTTGTTTGAATGGTGACTTGATCGAGAATATTCTTACCTATGATTCAAGAATATCTGGTCAGCCGTCTGATGATTATCAGTATTTTTATCGGGCTATTTTCATCATCATCATTTCAGCCATAGGAGCGGTCCGTGGTCTCCATTCCAGAACCTTTCGGCCCCATCGGCCATCTGTTCTGCGTGATATGTGCCCTGCCCACTGCCATTTCAACTTGCTAATCGGGCTAATTTCAAATAGAAAAAAAAGTGCGAAGTCATTAATGAATTTAATTTTTTATTTGTTAATAAAGCCTTGCGTTTGACCAACATCTCGTCTGATGTTAAGTGATGATGTGGTTTACGTTGGAGCACGCTTGCCTAGAAGAAACTGATTCACTCGTGATTTGAAGATGGAATCCCTGCGCCTCAAGAATTAAGTGTTAAGATTGAACGGAGTCATAATTAGCCTTATGAAATACCAGCTGCATCGTGCTTACATACTGTTTTTAACATATTTTCCAAGAGAAAAAGTATACTCATTATTCATGTCTGTTGTCATAATACATGTCAACGCAAAGATTAGATTAACATGATTAGTTTCTAAAAAGTTAAATAAAAAAACACTCACATACCTACACAGTGGAAACGGAAACAAGTTCGTTTCGCATTTATAAATTTATAATAGTCGGACAGAAATAGCATTGAAACTGAAGAAACAGGTTGTTTTCCTCTAGACACCGTTAGCGACCAATACTGCATACATACGTAACGTTTTAACTAATAAACCGGCCAAGTGCAGGTCGGGCTCGCGTTCTGAGGTTTCCGTACCACCACAAAATGCAATAATGAAATTACCAGTTATAACATGGTAATGAACAGAAATGTATCACCAACTCTCACTTGACCATTGTTTATTATTTTTTTGTTATACTTTAGATTGTATACTATAATCATGCCAAGTTTGACACTTGTATGTATTAACGTTTTTACATTAGAGCTAATACAAAAATACGCTGAAAAATTACGTTTGTTGTATGGTTTCGTTTTTTCCTTTCGTTTTTACTTTTCGAATTTTTAATTATTTCTTAGTTATTCCGCCGTAACGTTACTTATTAGATGAAAATTTCAACTGGCTATAGAATGGCTGGCTGGCTACAGTTCGAATAGGTAAGACAGACAGAGAAACGGACAGACAGACAGTAGGCCTAGTAATAGGGTCCCGTTTTTACCCTTTGGGTACGGAGCCCAAAAATCATTGGCAGTACTTGTAAATAATTTTAATAATTTTTTATAGACATCCGTCATGTAGTCTACCTGAGATCACGGACAAAGTATACCAAACGTCGGAATTACGAACGGAATTTAAATAATTTAAAACACACACGATAAAATCCGTTAGTTAGAAGTGTTTAATTTCAATGTGTAATATAGTCGCAAAAAATTTATAAATAATTTAAAAAAGCTTTGGTCTAAAATAATAATGAGTTCAAATGAAAGTGCGAAAACAATTAAAGTATGACCAGAGAGTTGTAACGATGTTTAAACAGCAAGGGTCTCTCGTTAGCCCAAATGTATTCTGCGGCGATGCTAATGAGTTGATTCTAGCTCCGCCCACGTTCTAACCCCCTAGTACCCATCTAATTGTTGTTCCAGTACTTTTACGGTAAAACCATTTGTAAATGTGGTTTTAAAATAATCATAAAAATATACTAGAAAGTTTAGATATGACAATAACGTGATAGGGAAATGTTTCACCTAATAATTGTGGTTATTACCGTTTTTATTGTGTCGCTTTCTTGTCTGTATGTTTGTTTGATCTGTACAAATTATTTACTGTGAGCTTGGGACTTGGACTGTTAATAGGTAGTTCATACACATACATGACACTGCAATATTTCCTTTCTTCAAAAATATTCTATATACAATACAAGTATATAAAAATGAATCCCTATTTACCTTGGTCACGCCATAACTTGAGAACAACTTTACCGATTTCATTCATCTCTTTTATAAGTTTTAGAAGGTTCTTACTGAAAGAGAAATTAAGAAAATTGCGTAGAAAATTGTGAAACTTAACTAAACTAAAACCAAGATATAAAATACATACACTAATCTAACAGACCGCTGCCTGCAGGCATCGTACTCAAAATGCCGGTCGCATTGCCGCGTTAGATTGCAATACCTACTGATGCGTTGCGCAAGGTACCGGCCAGCATTTTGGTCACGGAATGCTTGGACCAGACGAGAAAATATTTATTTGAAAATATTTCCTCCTCATTTCTAAATTGCAAAAAAAAAGTAATCGGAAAATTTTGTTACTGTTTCTATTAATCTAGATTAGTTATTAACACTGATATCAATTAGAGCAAAAATGTATATTCTAAGCATTAAAAATTTGTTTTGCATAGCAAATTAGGCTTTAATGCTTTTTTTTTTACTTTACTGTATTACTGTATGTATGCTTGGTAACAAATGTTTTATACTTAAATAAAAACACAAAGCCAATTGCAGGTCATCACAGATATTATAACTGCCATATGGCAAACAAGCAGTTTTTACACTAGTTTTTGATTATTGTTCCTATGTAAATCATCCTTAAATCCACACCAATTTTCATTAGTTGACTATTCCCTCCAAAATCATAGCCATAGTCTATTTATCTTTCATATTTTGTGGAGGACCGCTCAAATAAGCCTGTGTAACATTTTTAGCAATTATGTTAGTTGCGGATTGTACATTTGTTTGCTTGAAACGTGAACGTATACGTTCGCGGTAACATTAGTAATTCCATTAGTATTAATTTGTCTGCCTGCCGGTTGGCAAATAGCTGGACAAATGACAGTTTCGTGTATTGGACGAATTAAAAATTTAATAGTGAGCGGCGGGACTAACCAAGCTGGCATAGCATAGGCACAGGCCCATAGATGTGTTGTGTAGATATAATGCACGTAGTACGTTTGTATGGATAAGCCAAAGTGCTACTAATGTTACTAATATTACTGCTAGTCTGACGATTGCATTGCCTGAATGGGTGTTCCCCAAAAGTTACAATCTGGGTGTCTTCAAATCGCGAGTGATTTTTTTTTTCTTTGCAAGCGTGTTATATAGTAGACTGCATCATCGCATTAGGCGAGTTGGCGGTCAAACGCAAGCCTATTACTAAATGAAATAAAATGAAAATGTCACTATGTAGGAAGGTACAACAGCCTATAAGAAATAAAATAAGTTGACATACCTGTGGCGGCATGCATCTGCGGAGCATTCGTAGACGTGCGCACCGACCAGCGGCGCGCGGCGATCTGACGCTAGGGGGCGCTCGCGTATATTTATATGGACGGCAAGCGTCGCGGCGCGGGAACCGACGCCGTTGAGAATGCTACCGGACAGATCCTAGATTTTAGATAGTTTTAAGTATTCAAATTCGAGGATCTGGGGGCCTACCATAAGGTGTATAAGTAATGTTATTTTGATAATACTTTCTAATTTCGTACCATAGACTTTAAAATACATTATCATTATGTTATTACAACGGCTAGGAAGTTTTGATGACGTCATTCTATTTCGTTCACTCATATTTATGAATTTTAATGATCTGTGGTCATTGCTTGTTTTTTTTTTGGGTTTTGGTCTGGCTACAAAGGGTGTTACACTCGTAGGTAGGTTCACAAATAACAACACACTGTATACCGTAGAAAGAAAAGCAATTTTATTTGCAAACATTGACATGGCCTTACATTGCCGCGAACGAAACACTTGCGCGATCTAATTTTTCCTATGGCGCCATCTAGCGATATTACTCGGAACTAATTAAAGAATGCCAATAGATTTTACCATGCAATGCGCTCTGGGTTTGGACAAAGGCCTTTGGACCATGTCTTTATTTTGAATCACGGCACTTTATATCATTGCTTGGTTCATTGCCGCAGTGATGCCAATTTAGGGTATTTTACCCTAGATTTAGAGTAAACATTATGTCGCAGAGTAATTTTTAGGGTCTAGAATTGTTTAGGGACTTTATAATCTTGAGGGTATTTTTTTTTGTTACAAACAACAATTCTTGTAACCTTGAAAACTGATTAATTATGGCTACAGATATATTAGTAGTATTGTATTGGGGTATTGTACTAGTATTGTACATATATAATATATTAGTATTGTACCATAATGGCGTGTGTAAATCAGAACGCACGTTCGATAAAAATTTAACCATTAAATATAAAAGAACTTGTTGTATTAATTATCTAAAACTAAAACTTTAGCCTTAGGGTATTTTTATATAAATAGTAATGGTTTAAGGGTAAAATTAATCAGGCGTTGGGGTAAAATGAAAATCTAGCTTGGCATCACTGCATTGCCGTCAGATTGCTTGGGAGTTTTGGCGCTAACGTGAAAAAAAACATGTCGGCCCGTTGAATTATTTTCCTATACTTGTGTATTTTCGAGTGTTAATGTGTAGTAATTGGTGAATTATTATTTATTAAGTGCTCGTAAACATGCTCGAGTGTGGGTAAGTGATATAACGAGGTGAAACATGTTTTGGAAACAACACGAAAATACATGTTTCACCTCGTGCATTCTGAAATGCACTGCACGTCGTAAAATGAAAAAAAAAAAAAAGGAAATCAAAAATATTTATGTCAATGACAGTAACAACAAAGAGCATGTTCCTATTTACACACAGATCTACTACCTATAGATTTTCAATGAGCG
Organism: Agriopis aurantiaria; assembly: GCA_914767915.1. NCBI lineage: Eukaryota > Metazoa > Arthropoda > Insecta > Lepidoptera > Geometridae > Agriopis > Agriopis aurantiaria. The sequence goes on along the minus strand of OU612002.1, from coordinate 12,240,160 downwards.
TGGTTAGCTCAGTGCCTCTCGCTTCAACAAGGTGTGTTGCCACATTAAAATGATTTGCTATAAGTTTGGGTAATTTACCTACTATGATAGGTGTGAATCTTCAATGAGTACTTTGGAAACAATACTACCTTTTAAATATTTATATTTTATACACTATCTGCTGCAACCCGCGGTGCTACCTGCAATTTTCTGGGAAGAAAAGTATGTTGTCTGTCCTCATGACACACCCTATCGTCCTGACAAAATTTAACTTAGCCAAAGATCTAAGAAAACAAGGTCTAGCAATAGGGTATTTGACTACTTTTGGGAAACTATTGCACATTATTGCCTGATATAATTTAATGTATACTGCATTTATATTTTCTGGATATCAGTCGTATTTGCGATATAAATCGATGTTAAAGTTTGAATAAAAAAATATCGCGCCAAAACGCAGACCTGCGTCATAGCTCCGGTCGAGCGACGATTGACGTCACACAAAACAAAACAGCTGCAGCCAGGCAGCAAAAGTTTGATAATCACTAATTTTCTAATAGAAGTAATGGTTTATAAATGTTATGTAGTGCCACAATGTACAAATACTTCCATAAAACACCGGAAAAACTATTCGTTTCTGTTCCAATGGACCCCAAAACTCGCAAAAAGTGGTTGGAACTAAGTAGCTCGTAGAGAACCCAAAAGTATTGGAGCTAATTCAAGTGTTTCTATGTGCGAAGATCATTTTGAGGTACATATTTGAGTCTATATATTTCTATTACAATTTGTGTTTTTATTGCATTACTATTTTATGTACTGTTACTTTCTTTTTAAACATTGTAAAGACATAACCTAACAAAATAGTGATATCCACCTACTACAACATACTTTTTGTACAACTTGATTGAATGTTTTGCTTGGAGAACAATTAAAAATTAATACTTACATTCTAGTTTTTACGTTTTGAGTTCTGCAGCGTAGAAACAATGACGTAGATTATTATTGAAGAAATATGCAACCATAAATACATTAATTTTGGGTAAGTTACTGCTGTCTGCTTGCACAAAATGTTTCTCCATTCTTCTCACATTTAACCTCCGGACTGTTTTTGGTGATAATTTCTGGATAAATCGCTCTCAAAATAGCTTTACAACATTAAATTCGCAAATATCAATACAAAATCTGTTTGTTTAGATTTGTGTGACGTCACTAGGGATGAAGCCAATTACAGACCGTTTTCGATCACGTGATCAAATGTCGAAAATACAGTTATGTTATTCGCGTTTTTTACAAAAAATAAGCATATTTTTATAAAAAAATCAATGAAATATGCTTTTACATTGTGTCATGTTTATGGATGATATCAATTGGCATAATATTTTCAATACAGTCAAACACCCTATTTGAGAGTGGTCCCGCAATGACGTCACTGTCCAGTTGCCACTTTATTCAATCAGCTGTTACGTGGTGTATCGTCATCTCTCTCGAACCTGTTGTAAATTGACATCATGACATCATTGCGGGACGCCCACGTAAACATTTTTTCTCGGATTGCTATACCTGGCGGAGTATATTATTATACCATGACTTAGCCATTTCCTCGTAAAAACAGACAGAAAGTTACTTGCGTTTTTATTATAATTATTTGTTAGGATTAGAATATAGTACTAGAAAAAAGGTTGTAAAATAACCATAGCATGATTTTTTATAATTAATAAAATATAATTAAAAAGTCAGAGTTAAAACGGAACGGGGGTCCCTCATGCAACAAACGTTAAACGTATTTTTGGATTTGTTCTAGTGTAAAAACGGTAATCCGTACAAGCGTCAAATTTAGCGGATTATAGTGAACATAAGTAAAACAACAAATAATAAACACTGGCCAAGTGCGAGTCAGTGACAAATTTCTGTTTACCACTAAGCTAAGCAACGTCGGGCGCGGTCGGTACTTGGATGGGTGACAGCCTGGGCGTGATGTTGTCTTTTTGCACAACTTTTTGTATTTTGTGATTGTAAAGAACTCTCAGCGCGCGAGCCCGACTCGCGCTTGGTCAGTTTAGTTTTTTCATGAATGGAATTATGTATAACATTCCAAATAATTAGATAAATAGACTCTTTAATGTTTACAGTACAAATTTCACGAACAGCGCGTAGCTTTTTGAATCGGTTCGCCGAAATCGCCTTTTGCTTTTCCAGCTTCATAGCTGTGGCCTCATTATTATATATTTAATATTAACATTCACCATATTCATATGGGCATAAAAGGGTCGGTATTTTGCACTTCTTGCAATGTGACAGGATCAGTTGGAAACCTGCAGAACGAATAATTTATGTTAGTTGCGGTGGGTAATTTCTTTCATAAACTGGCAACATTCATAATTTATTTTCTAAGTGAATAATTTGATAAAATTCATAGAATTAGACCACAAATCGACCTAAAAACTGACTAATTATGAATAAAATATTTGCGAATTGATATCCTGAATTTATTTAGGTGATCGTTACAAGCTTTATATGTTTACTTACGTGTGAAATGATATTTCATCGTATTTTCGCTCACTGCGCTTCTTGCAGCCCAAAATGCCACAACCAACCATTGTAAAATGTCTTTTACAATTATTTCTCAGAGGAAACACGCATTTATCACATTAAATCACCAAAAAAAGGCAATAAATATAATTCAGACCCGTTTTGTTTGTCACTGATTATTACAGATTTTGACACTTGAGGTACCAAAAACAGGTCACGCCGATAAGGACAACAAAATCTATTTATGTCCTTTTCGTACTTGTGCTGAGCCATATCAAGTTGTCTCTTTCACTAAAATATATTGCCGATCTGGTTGTGTATATCTGTGTATTTACATCTTCAGTGTTACGAGAATCAAGATGGCACGGATTCTTTTTTTGCATCGGCACTAATGGTGTGATTCAGAACTCTTAGATGTTTAATAATTTACGAAGACCTGTGACGAAGACAATGTAGACAGTTTTTTTTCCTCCATGATGATTTTCGCGTCGCACTCTTGTGCATTTGGCAGTGTCAAGTAATTATATTGATATCAAGTTTGCTAAACATTATATGTAGTCAAACAAATCAGTCAGAGTCAAGCAAAGTAAGTCACGGTCAAGTCAAAGTCATGCCCTAGTAAAGTGGTGGAGATTTTACAAGAGGCTTCTAGGAGCTTTAGAAACAACACGAAAATACACGTTTTAGCGCCTAATATCACTTTCTCAGACTCAAGCACGTCCACGAACACTTATTAAATAATAATATATCAATAATACCCTTTAGCACTTAAAAGTGATTGTTTTATTAATTAATATAGCGTATCGATAAATAATAATTTAAAAATGAAATTTATTTATTTGATTTTTCATAATGACTGCGTGTATCGGAACGCGATTCGAAACTTTAGTAAAACGATAATGTAGCGTTGTCCGTTTTGTTTTATCTTACGTACCATAATCAAAAAATGTATTATGATTATATTATCGTAAATGAATGTAAGTAAAAAGAACGGTAACGGCTTAGTAGAGCAAGACAGCGCTATAGATTTGTGTTGCCGTTTCTACTTTCTTGGACTTGTCTGAACGCGTAGAAGTAGCTATAGGCATCTATAGGTGAGTATACGTACTTAATTATTTTATCGCACTGTGTTTTGAATATTTTTCAGAATAATTTCCCAGTGAGAAAATTTTGGCGTTGCACGTCTAGTGCGTTTGCCTGTGTTGAGTATTGAAATTATATCAAGTTCTATTAAATATCGTCAATTAAGTCAGAGTCAAGTAAAAAAGTCACGGTCAAGTTCGATAAAGTGTCACGTTTGATTGTCGGAGGCCTAGAAGCTCTAACACTAGGGTTGGCAACTCAGCCTGTACTATTGTGTGCCTACTACAATATTATTCTAGTGATATATCTATTTATTCATCGGAGTCCTTTCGGTGGCCTAAGATTCTGACACTAGGGTTGGATAATACAACCAATATTTTCATGCCTCCTACATATTTTGGTGACTGGAACACACATTTGTTGGAGGCCTTCAGGAGGCCTAATAGTTCTCACACTATGATTGATAATTCAGCCTTTACTATCTTATCTACTACATATTCTAGCGATATAACTACATATTCGTCGGAGGCCTTCGAGTGGCCTAAAGTCCTAACACTAAGGTTACCAATACAGCCAGTTGTTTAATGCTCCTACATATTTTGGTGACTAAAACAGATTTTTGGCGGAGGCCTTCGGGAGGCCTAATGATTCTGACGCTAGGGTTGCCAATTCAGCCTGTATTATCTTGCTTACTACATATATTTTAGTGAATGACACGTATTTGTTGGAGGCCTCCCAGCGGCCTAAAACTGACATTTGGATCGACCGCTTAGTCTTTATAAACTTGGTTTATGATTTAAGTATTTGTCAGAGGCCTTCGGGAGGCATGAAGCAGTTTTAATTTCAATGCGATAGTAAAAAAGTTGGTCCTGACTAACTTTTTTATTATCGCTAGAATGGAGCCTCATGGACGCAAAAATAATGTTATTCGCGTTGTTAAAACCAACTATGGTACGGGTTTAATTTAAAACTTTTGTATTACGGAATAATGAACGGAATCTAACGAACTATGATCGGGTGTGTGAGTGAGAACTCTGTATTAACGTAGAGCGTCGTCTCGTGCTTTCATAATAAAGCGGAAACGTTTTGACGGCTATGGTATGGTCAAAAGTAAAAATGTTTTGCGCTCGGAACGCTATGTTCACGCAGCATTGTTATTTTGTGTAACGCTTATGGTAAGGCCCCTGTTCCCCTAGCGTCAGATCGCCGCGCGCCGCTGGTCGGTGCGCACGTCTACGAATGCTCCGCAGATGCATGCCGCCACATACCTATATTTAAAAATTGCATTTTAATTGCATTCTTTTAGGGAAAGGCAAAACTTTTAAATTAGAGATTATAAAAGTAATAGAGATAACATAAGTTTAGATTGTCATATCAATGACTGGCTAATGCACAAGTTGCACGACGCCAAAATTATCTCCTCAGGAGAAAGGAAAAAAATGCTGTACCTATTATAGGGTAAACTAGTGAGAGTATAAAATGAAAATCACAGAAAAGATTTTTTTTTACGATCTTTTACTTGCTCTGCTGGTGGCACTCAGTAGATGTTCCGCTCCATAAAGAAGAACATTGAATATTTTATTGTGCAGAAAAATTGAAATACTCTAACGATTTTTATATTTTTCTTATATGCAGAGACTCATTTGTTTATTTATTTTGATCCAGTACTAAACTCAGCAGAAGCTCAGCAGATTCAAAATTCAAAATATTTATTAATCAGAACATGGTAGGACACATACATATAAAGTAGCATACATGGTCGTAAGAATGGAGACGTATCTCATGTCCTTGCCTGTTACAGCGTACAAATGTTAGTTTTTTTATATATTTTTTTAGATTTTGATCAAGTTAAAAAAACGAAATTATATTGATGTTAGTTAAAATACTTATTTTGGTTTACTTAGTTGTATTTTAATAACAAAAGAAACATGTTAATTACTACATAACCTATTATTATTTAGTTTTTTCATTTTACCTAGTCTCGATCTGATGTCAATTATTTGGTCTACATTACATATCAAAACATTTTTTCATAAAGGTATTCTGAAATTTCATAATATAATTTTTTGTGCTAATAAAGTTTTAAGTTAATTTTTAAACATTCCAATATTTAAGTCTCTGATAATTAAGAGCCATACAGAATACATAGCAGTTACTTTTGTATCATTCACTGCAACAAACACAACAAACGCTTTGTCGCTTTGTGCTCTTACAAAGCTTTAAAGAATTCCTTCATTATAGCAAAGCTTCTTTCTAAAGAAATCCTTAGTTACCCGTTGAAATAGTGGGGCGCTGTGGCTGATTTTTAGAGATCCTTACCTGAAATCAAACAATAAATTATATTAAGAATTTTTAAGTTAAAAAGCTCAGGCTTCATCGTAAGTCTGTTCGACGGTACTAAGTTATTGTATAGTCATCCGAATTACATATAATAGTAAATTTTTAAATCGTTACGATAATTAGAAGTGGTAGATTTGATGACATTGTCAGTTAGTTAGTTGGTTAGGTTAGATTAGTTAAATTACAACGTCGATGATATTTTTATTTATTTTTATTTTACCCAATTGGGAAAACAAAAAGCTGAAATTTACAAATTATAGTAGGTAGATAGTAGACGCAAGCCATAAAAAGCGTTCACTTATAATAAAAACATAAATTGTTTACAATCCAGCAGTGCAAGTACCGTTCTTTATCGATCGTCAAATTTGACAGTTGAGATCGTCAAATTCGATAAAATGCCATTTGATCAGTACTTGCTATGATCGATTCTATGGCATTTTATAGAATTTGATGATCGATTTATCGATCGTCAAATTCTACAAACTTAACGGTACTTGCACTGCAGGTCATATAAGACAGAGATATAATAAATTATATCAAAACAGTAATATCCAATTAACTATTATTAGGAAGAATCCATATCAGCTTTTAGACCCGTATAAACCAGAAGGGTTAGAAAAATAATAATGGTTTATGAACTAACTTTAAAGTACGTAGTACATCACACTATTTGAAGAAATTACTTTTAACGGTGAACAAGACGACATCATGTTTCGAGGTGTAGCGAATTCGGATGAAGTATGAGTTGTATCTGTAGTTTATCGACAGCGAATTAGCGTGAAGTTTAAGATATTTACGCCTCGTGAATGTATTTGTTATTTTGTCGTTGATAGAATAGTACTAATATCAATGTAAATTTTGTAGAAAGAAATACAGAACCCGCTGTATAGGAACTGAGTTCACCGTTAACCGTTTCCTTCAACTCTGATTGGCTAGCAGTAGTGGCTCCTTTAACGAGCATGTCAATTTGCAGTATCTCGAAGCGAAAAAACTCTGTTCTGCACATAGGTTCTGCAAGTCTTATTTTAGCATTTGACATTCATGACATGTTCAGAAAAGAAAGAAGCATAAAATATACCAGATTGAAAAACTATTCTACTGATACAACAAAAACATTTTATAAATGAATCGGGATTTTTAAAAAGATTTTCGAGATTTTCGAATTTTAGTGATCGTATTGGAGAAGTAACAAGTATCACATCGGACCGCAAATCCAGTCTCTCAGAGAGGCCATGGTCGAGCGCATGAACTTGTCCCTTAAGGGCATCGTCGGGCAACCTGGTCAAATTCAATGCCGTTAAGACCCAGGAGTGTCTGTTCTCCGCCAAAAGGACGCCGTTGCAACTGGCTCCTATACTTTCCGGGATGTATCTATTCTGATAACTGACCAGCTTGAGCTTATGGGCGTTGCTCTGTCTCCTACACTAAATTTGCGCAAACCTCGTAGACTAAAAATTTACGAAAATATTTACAACATGGGCTCAAAGTAAGCGCAAACCTCGTAGAACAAAAATGGGATGGAAGGAGAAGAAAAACTAGTAGGAAAGAAATAGATCACAGTAGCCCAAGAAAAATTTAAAGAAACTGGCGAATTCTGAGAGAAGGCCTCTCAAAATAAGGGGTCATCCACATAAATAAAACAAAAAAAATATTGTAGAACATACAAAAATATATTATTATTATTTTCTTACGTGTCTGTAACGTTTCACACAATAATAAAGCTAGTGTGTGTATTGATATGGATATTACCACAGAAAAGAGAAGTAGATAGAACGGAAAAGAGAAGGAACATCTGTTACCAGGCATACGAGTGAACATTCTTATTTACGTCAACGCGTTGAACTCCGTATCACAATTGCTAACTGATTTTGAACGCGTAGCTGCTCCATCGAATTTATTCCACAATGCCTTCTTGCGCTGTAATTACGTGTCGCCTAGCTAGCAAAGATTTTATTTTAAAAAAAGGAAGCATATCCTATCGCCGGTATGTCTAAATTGTTTATAATTTTATTATTTCACCGTGTTTTAATTACAAAGCTGTTGACAAGCCGTTGACAATAATAGTGGTTACCATTATTTTATCGATATCGATACATTTAGATTTTTCTTATAGTACTAACAGACGTATGGACCAAGTCCGTCTCGTCTATTAGCACTATTACATTTCCCGTAATTTTCTATTGTATAAATAGACATTGAATTTATTACAGTTTTCCAGGCAATCCGTCTACTGGGCAAAAATGGATTGATGCAACAGGAAGACGTGATTGGATTCCAACTAAACAAGCACAATTTGTTCAAAAAAAATTTTGGACATATATGTATCACGACAAATAAAAGATACTTGAAGCCATTAGCAATATCACAAAAATAAATTATTTATTTACATTCAGTGGTTAAAAATTAAATCATATCACCAACACCAACGTCTTCATACTACTCTCAGACAACCTCATTTGAATCTCCAAAGAGACTTAAAATAGTCCTGTCTATTCAAATTCTTCGACTCCCAAGAAAACGCAAACTAAAGGAAGTTATAAAGTTATAAATTATTTTTCTTTATAGATATTTGTGATGCACATTTGAGACTTCCGTAAAGTGACGCCTGATTCAATCAACTAACTTTGATATTCATTATTGATAATTTTATTCAATAAAAAACCTATAGCCAGCTTCAATTGCGATCCCGAAACTTTAAACTCCACTTTTTAAAATATCCCGGTTGTTCACTATTTAGTTGTATGATTACGGAATATTTACACATTATTTATAACGTTTTTGAGTCATTTCCTGTGCCGAAACATTAGGAACTCCATATCCACAACATAATCACGGTAAATAAGTCGTTAATAATCATACAACTGTACTAAAACTCCACGTTTTTAAATAAGTCACACCCACGATTCCATAATATTTAATGGTATAGACAGACGGACAGACTTAGTAAGTTAGTAGACTTAGATTCGTAGGCTTAGTAATAGGGTTCCGTTTTTACCCTTTGGGTACGAAACCCTAAAAAGTCAAAAAGTTAAAACGAAAGAGGCGTCCCCATACAGCAAACGTATTTTAACGTATTTTTGTATTAGATCTAATGTATATGTAATGTAGTGTAACGATAATACGTACAAGCGTAATAATTGGCATGAATATAGTACACAGACACACTCTAACTAAATTATAACAAAAGATAATAAATAATGATCAAATGCGAGTCAGTGACTAATTTCTGTTCATACGAACGAAGCAAGTCAATCTTGCTATTTTTTTTAATCGACTAGTGGAATTCCTACCATCTAATATGCTAAAGTATATAATAGGCATGTGTCCTAATGTTTAATTTGTTACAATTAACCGGCTTAGCGATGAATATAACTAAATAAATTACACATAGGTACTGATAAAATAAATGAAATTGGCTGATAAATCTCTGAGATATGAGTGTTTAAAGTTTTAGGTGGGGATAGAGAGGGGATGCTCTATTCATTTCTCGCAAAGCGTGTGTTAGTACATTTTATTTTGTTTTCGATGATGTGCTCTATTTATGATCAGCTTTTTTATGAGGTAATAAAAAAAAAAAAGTCATCATGCCTATTAAGATTATCGATAAAATTAAAACTGCACACAAAACTTTCCCATCACTAGCTGTGATACCACTTTCTAAATTTTAGGATGAGGTTTTTTTTTAATGGCTCCTCACGAAAATAGCATTTAACCGTATCAAGTAATATATTTATTTTTCTACCCATTTAAAGTCACATAAAACGAACTCTAAACATAGCCTACGTCAATATCATGGTCAAATCATGACCTAGTAAGGTCATGGAAACTTTTTAATCAAGTTTCTATGGAGTTTTGGGGCAAAACAAAAAAATCACATTTGCAACTTCCCATTGTTTGCCTACACTCACGCAAACCTACGAATTTGCCTTAATCTTATTTAACGGATAATAATTCAATATTATTACACAAGCACATGCATTAATACACTAGTTTTGTTAAATAAAAAAAGCAAAATCGATGAAAAACTCTTAGCTAAATTATTTTAACCCTCGTGCTTATCGTGCAGTTTAATTTGGAACTATTTTAACTATGTCGTAGATAAATTTACTTTAAGGACTGTTGAACTCATACTAGTTTTTTGAACTGCACAAAAATCGTGCAGTTTTTTTGGAATAGCAGCATTTACCGAAATAATTGCGCAAAATGCACAGGGAACTGAACCGTATTGCACCACGAGAAGGTCAGTTTTAAACTTTAACAAAATGGCGTTCATAACCTTTTGGATTAATAATAATCTTGACGAATTATTGCATTCCTTCCTATGTAGTTATATTATGACGTTTCGTTTACATGTGTGCAACTGGCTACAACGGATTTCTTGCAAAAATGCCTTGACAGCCGTTCTATTTTAAACGAAATTTTTTTCTCTTCTGTGGATATTACCTAAATTACTAACTACTTACATAATATTGTTTTGTATGATAATATTGCGATAACATCGATACAATTTTAGTACTTAAAATAACTAAGATCACTTGCATGCTTATCAAAATTTAATATGACCAATTGGCCTTTTTATTTATTAGAATCTCTGATTAGAAGTATTGTAGTAGTTGATAAATGCTTTGTTCGATTAAACACTTATTTTAATACAATTTTTGAATGGAATTCTTTTTCGGATTCGTTTTTATTTTGCGGGTTCTTTGCGCTTAATATTACAGAATCGCACTGGCGTTTCCGTGATAACTTTTTGTTACTAAAATATAAGTACCTATAATTTTGTAATATTTTATTGTCTAAAATGTTGCCTACATACTCTTAGATAGTGAAATAGGTAATGTGGAGTGGTTTCTGCCACAGCTATCTCTTCGCACGTTTTTAACATTTCTGAAGAAAAAAAAAACTCATTGAGCATAAGATAGGTGTTGCCGTTGGTATATTTTTCCACTGCGATGTATAGATAAAAAAGCAGTATGTACCTGCCAATCTACCCACAAACTACTTTAAAGATACTTGTACAGATATATAATACCAAATTTCTTTAAAAAAAACTATAAATTTAATGTCGGTAAATTTTAGGTAATAATATGCATAAATACCTACAAGAAAAACAAATACAAACATGATTTATTCCCCGTCCCCTCAACGTCATAAAACCTAATAATTTCCAAGCAAAATACCTGCCATTATTCAGAGACGCCGTCGCCGCCATTACAGTAAAAATATTCCTGCTTGTGTGCCACACACACATAAATCTTCATGCGCCATCTTGAAAGTGCATTTTCCCCGAGAGCGGTAATTTTCACGTTACTGGCAGCATTAATCATCATTGTGATTTTGCGCTCGCAGCGCCGCGATGCGTCTTTTATAAACTATGCATAGTTAAGCGTGTCAGTGTGACATTTTTATGAGAGTTTTGAGAGTGATTACTTATTACTAATTACTTATCACTATTACAATAAAAAAAACGAAAACAAGATGGTGTCCGTATGGTAAAGTGCCAATAACGCTGGCTGCATTACCGCGTTGAATTGCCAAAGAAATTCTCTGTGCGAGGAATGAGCTCTCTTATCATTAGCGGCGTCGACTAATTGTGGTGAATTTTTTTAACAACTTTTTGGTACATGGACCCCGTGGACTAAAAGTTTTGAAGTAGAGATTTATTGTCATTTAGTGCCATAACTATTATATCTTGGAAATTGATTTGTTGCAATGTAGATCAGATTTGAGTACATGATGGGTCATAAAAAATATTGCAGCTAGTAGAATTATGCATGAGCGAAGTGAGCGCCAAGTTTTAGACTATTGTGCTGGAATCGATCTCAGAAAATCAGCCTGCCTGGCTGTAGGTAAAATATTATGTACTATTTTACTGCATCGGCAGGCATCAGTAGCATTTATTATTGAAATAATAATTTAATAATTTATTATTGAATGTGAAAATGTGGCTCGGTCGAAATTATAACGTTTGTGTCCGCGTAGCTCAGGCCAGCAAAAGAGTGTTCATAAATTCTTAGTTAGTGCCAAGATTTGCGTGGCTAAGCATTGCGTGGATTTTCACGTAAAAATAGAAATTGAGGTGATTTTCATATTTCATGTAAACGGTGTCCAGCAACCAAAGATCGTTTTTTTAAGGCACCTCTGTGCATTCGCGATTTTCAAGTGGCAAAACGTTATCAAATCTCTTTACAAATTGAAATACAGATAGACATCGTAGGCTTAGTAATAGCGAACGTCACTAAAGCGAGAGATATATAGACGAGCGCCATCTCGAATGAGTCACTACTGTTCACTAACTGTGAAGTATCGGAGTCGTACCAATGTTTTTATGTTATGTCTGCATCCTTGTTTTTATCATATCTATGAATTGTTGAATGCGATCAATCACCTTGACGTTGTGGTTCTATCGTGAATCGGCTATTAATTATCTTGGTATTATTATGTAAATAAATAAATTGCTTAAAACAAATAACATGTTATCTAATCTAAGCGACTTTATTCGTGACAAAGTCGTTCGATCTGGGGCACGATTTTTGAATCGCATTAAATTATCTAATTACTAGTGGTCCGCCCCAGCTTTGCACGGATATAGATTATAGCCTATGTCACCCGGATTTAGTGTAGATTCCCAACAGTAAAATAATTTTTTAAATCGGTCCAGAACTTTTTGACCCAATTCGTTACAAACATACTTACATACAAATCTTTCGTCTTTATAATATTAGTATAGATGAATTACTAAGAATATAATTATGATGGAGCGTGGTAGCTGGGTGGAAGCCTGTACGCTTTACAATCTGACGGCACTCGGTTTGATCCTAAGCCCTGCACCAATAACTTATTTGTAGTACCCAAATAAATTATGTGCATTTTCAACGCCATTGCTCAAAAATTGTGAAGGAACAACATCGTAAGAAAACCGGTATGTCCAATAACGTTAAAAAAGTTCAAAGATATATGACATTCACCAACATGTACTGGACCAGCATGGTGGATTAGTGCCCATCCTCTCTCTCTCTGAAAGATGGCCTGAGCCCCAGCAGTGGGAACATAATAGGCTGAAATGATGAAGAATATAAATATGAGTAAGTCAAGTGATATTGTTTTGTATTGTATTATAAAAATGCGACTTTTATTTGGGATTTCGTTGGAAAGTCGGTAATTTCGCATGACATTTTCGTGCGAAATGATTATCATACGAGCAATTCGAAAATCGATCCCCAGCACAAGACCGTGCCCTGCGCGAAATAAACCGCGCTTTTAGCAACGAATCCTAAAAATCAGCCAAGTGCGTGTCGGACTCGTGCTAACAATTCCGAGCCGAATGGATTTTTTTGTGTTTGTTATGTGTTGTTTGTTTGATGCGCAAGTCCAACACGCACGCCAGTTTTTATTTTCAATAATTAGGTACTTGGACAAGTTCTCATTATCTTATTTTATTTTTATTTAGGTACAAAAATAATCAGCAAAGTATGCTTATAAACTTAAAAACGAGTAGGTATAGAAAAAACATTATAAATTTGCTAATCCAAACATTGTTAATAAATTTTGTTTTTACAATACAACGTCAACTACTTAAAATATTTGTACTAAGTATTTTTTTAAATTAAACAAATATGATAATATGAAAAATATCGAGTTCGTCACATACGAAAGTGGATAATAAATCATTATATAACTGGCACATACGATGGAGCGGGTTGTTGCGCCCAACATTGTTATTTGAGGGAGGAATACTAAACAGCGCACGAGTGGGTCTGCGTTTAGACATTTTGCGTGTAGCAAAGTTAATGTTCATAAGTAATTCCTCACTTAGCTCCATCTAAAGTATAAGGGTCCTTTCTAAAATATTTTGAAACGTTAGCCTAAATATTGATGATGGAAGTGGAATGGAAGGAGAGAAGTGAGAACTTTGCCCTGTAAAGGGACATCGGACAGTTACAGCTAAAATAAGAATAATTATAAAATTACGATACCAGAGCTTATTTTGTCACAAAAAGGACATGAGCATTAAACAATCTTTTAATGACAACACAGTATTTAGTTAGTGAGTTATTTGATAGTTATTTTTTTAATCATAGAAAATAAATACTGGATTGTCTATAGGATGGATATGAAATCGTAATTGCAAATGATGTGAAATAAAAAATAAAACTTATGTAACCTTGCGTGGCTTTTCGTTCATATTATAGGGTATAAGTAGTACCAGATGTAAGGAAAAGCCAGTTATTCCAACTATAGTTTCGACCGTCTTTTTCAAGGTTCACATGCGTGGCTTAAAATCTTGCGAAGGGTATTTTGTTCATCGTCTGACGATGTTTAGCAGAATTCCTCCATCGGGACTCATAATGGGTCTCCTCGGTGACATCGGGACTTGCTCTGGTGTGTCTTTAGTTAACTGCACTCGGAAATTAGATAGAAGTTTAATCATGCACACACTAGACTGGACCTTCGCAAACCGCATACCTGAAAAAGGGAATTAACACTGGTCAGATGAAAAAAATATTAATTAAGCATTGAAAAAGAAAAAGGGCGCAGTAGCCTTTTTGGGAGACCGCTAGACTTGAAAGCGTGAGGTCGCGGGTTCAAACCCCAGGCTCGTACCAATGAGCTCTTTGGAGTTTATGTACGGATTTTCATACCACTGGCTTTTCGGTGATGGGAAAATATCGTGAGGACACCTGCATACGTACGGAGAAGGAATTCAATGGCGTATGTGAATCCACCAACCCGCACTGGACCAGCGTGGTGGATATGACCCAATCACCCTTTCGGGGGTAGGTTAAAAGACCCAGCAATGCGATTCTGTAATATGTGTCTCACTGAGTGAGCTTCACCCAGTGATCCGCGCTCACTTCGATTCTGGCGCTCACCTCACCCAAATTGGTATTCCGAGAAATCACGTGCCACGGGGCGAAGTGAAGTGATCAATCGACGCTCATAAAGTTTGGGTGAGTTTACTAGTGCATGACACACACCGTTTTTAATCGAATCGGTATTATCGGAATTTACCGTATTTTAATTATTTCCTAATTATGACGTTTTATGTGAGTTATTTTACTAAAATAGAGTATACTAATGGACATAATGCAATATCACATAAAAATATGGGTTGAGTTAATGGTAAAACACAAGAAAATATGGTTTTTACAATATTGGCAGAATAACGTGGCCGGCTTTTGCCGCAGCGGGCGTCAGCGCCAGAAAAAAAAGTATGACGTTTATTGACTCCGTAAATATCGTATTATTTTCGTAAACAAAACAAAACAAGTTGTATTTTTTTCGGATGTTTGGAGTTAAAACCAAACTATACCACAAAAACTCTCACATTAAACGTGGAATGTTAAGTTAAACTAACCGGAGCTATCGAGATAACAGCGACTTCGTCACACACACCACTTGTAACTTTAAGTTATTACCTGCTCGACCATAAGTGTTTAATTTTTTGTTATATTTCCAAAAGCTCTCCGCTATGTTTATAAAGAAATACTTAACTAGTTTGTTTTATAACGAGAGACCGGCGAGTCGTTGCACAGAGTTGTACAATTTATTTAAAACAAGACAAAAAGGGAGAAAATATAATACAAGATGAGGTAAGAAAATAGTATTTCGTTATGTAAACTTGCTATAATTCTGTTATGTGACTCAATTTAATTTTTTTGTATCTTTGTATCTTAGTACATGTATTTACAATATTAATAATCATTAATTAAAATTTCAGCCACACTAGTGAACGTTCTGTCCATCCGAACATAGTTCAAATAGAACTGCTACTCGACAACCTAGAGAGGAATCAAGACGTAGCGAGAGGTTTTCTGAGGACTCAAAATGCAAGGCAAAGAAGTCGAACCTTTTGGGAGCAATTGCAGCTTCAACTCAACAGTGTTGGAGGTGGTGCTGCTAAAACTTGGAAACAGTGGATGAAGGTACTAACATATTTTCTTAGAATAATAGTAAATGTAATAATATATGATACGTATAGTTACCATCCCAGGCTGTCCATGTTCTAACAATCATAATGTATTTTACTAGTACTGGACAGACAAAAAGAGCGCTACCAAAAAAAAGGCTGCACTACGAGCTGCAAACAGGCGTAGGACTGGTGGTGGGTCTGAGGTCGAGGTGGAACTCACAGCGGCAGAAGAAAGAATAGTTGCCATGATGGGTGGTGAAGGCTTCTCTACTGGCGATTCTCACTTGAGAATGCCACTTATTCATGTAAGACAAAAAAACTAAGCTACCATACAAAGAACAGTTAGATTGTCAAAGAAATTATTCAAATTATCCATTTTCAGGAGACTTCAGATGTTTCTGCCAATGTGGATAGTTCCTTATGTCAAGAAGAAACAGAATTACCTGAAGTCATTTTTACATATGAAAACACCACTGTAAGTAATATTGTTAAAATAATTATCAATGAAACAGTAGCCACACCATACAGCCTTAAGGTTGACTTCTGTGCATCGCGGCTGATGTGATAGGTCTTGACTATGAAAATATATGGCGCTGCTTCCGAGGTCTTCCGAAGTGTGGGTGACGCTGACGTCGCCATACATTTTCCAATTAAGTCTATAACTAGCACCATACATTTTCATGGTGCAAAACGTGTCGCATCAGCTACAAGCCACAAGTCAACCTTTAGTTACTTTCCAATTATTCCTTAATTTTGAGTATTAAAGAGTATTTATTATAATTATGTTAATCCTTATAAAGCATATTACTTCTTTGTCAAATTTCGTTAGGATCGGTCAAGCCAATCGGTGATCAGTCATGAATTGTGAAATAAACAAAACATTTAATTACCAAAATAGTGTAATGATGTTTTCCTTAACTTATTATGGTCACCAATAACACAGTTGTAATGCTAAAACATGGTAAATTATGTACGTTTGAAAATAAAACACTTATTAAACAATTATGTTCTATTACAGGAAACTCTTAATACTCCGGAACCCATGGCAGGGACATCATATGCAGGACCTCACACGAGTAGTCAAGCTGCATTACTAGATGTACGTATCTAATTATTTCTATTTTATTTGCACCGAAAATCAAATTTAATGTTGTTTACTTGGCCTACTTATTTAAACAATGTATTATTTTGTATAGATCACTGAGCCTGAAAGTGCTCCGGCCATACAAAGGCGTTCTCCTCAGTTGCAGACACCGACACAATCTCCTCAACGCCAACGCACCTCTGTAACTAATAGTATGTATTGGTGGATATAATATTTTGTATCAATATCATCAGCTCCGTGATTGACAATAGCCAAACTGGAATAGAATCTCAAAATACTTTTGTAGCTGACGATCTATGCAAACCCACAGAGCGCAGCTTTTGTACTATCATACTACTATAAATGCGAAAGTGTGCTTGTTTGTTTTTTCCTCTTTCACATAGCAACAGAAAAACGGATAGACTTGATTTATTACATAGAAAAAGTAAGAAGTAACATACTTGACATTTTATTATGAAAAAATGTATGGTCCCTAGGGAACGTCCACTCGGGTTAAACCACAGGGCACAGCTAGTCATTAATAAAAGTAACTTGCTGGTATAAAAACATATTTGTTATTCAGGTCCAAGAAGACGCCATCGAACTCGGGCTCGAGCCTCACCACCATCTCAAAGGCAGAGTCTATTTACCCGGACCACAGAACGATTTGTGAGGCTGGAAGAGAGACGCATGGACGTAGAAGAAAGTAATGCATCTCTCCTGAGAGCCGTTTTAGAACGCACAGCTCAGAGAGAGCATACATTATTAGAAGCTCTCACGAATGTAGGAAACAAAATGAATGAGCAGTTTTCACAACAGAATGCTATGATGGCTGAAGCATTCAAAACTTTAGGAGAAGGCCTTAGAGCATTAAGTGACGCTATTAAACCTAGAAATTGAACATTATTATACTATAGGCTTGCGTTTGACCGCCACCTTGTCTGATGTTAAGCGAAGATGCTGATTAGAAGCTTAAAATAAATCAATCTGCCATTACTTTTCTTTTTCACAACTAACTGATCTTGATGAGATTTGGATTATATATATATTATAATATAATAACGTCGAATTCAACCATGTCCATTAAAATTATGACTAGAAATGTTTAAAAACATATTGATGTAATACTTAAGTGTTAAGTTAACTAATAAAAATATTCTTTGTTGTCTTGCCGGACATCAAACTATGACTCAAGACTATTTAATCTTTAGTTAAATGTAGTTATCTATTGCTAAATTCATGTCTTGATTTGTAAACGATATAAGTTACCTTAAAAATCATTATTGTCAATGGTAATATTAAAAGATATACTGTTTATTAATCAATAAGTGTTATGAAGTGTTATTCTGTAATAAAGAATGGCTGTAGTTCCTTGCATTTCTTATTTTATTTTTTGACAACAGTTCAAAACTCTGTTTTTATCTTAATATTGATAGCTAACTCAGTATATTACAACTTATAGGTTAAGTAAAAATCAGAAAACCGTATGTATGATGTATATTAGATATAAGTAGGTATACTACAAGTATAAATTAGGTTTTATAAACCCCGATAAAACAGCTAATAATCTTTAAACGGCTTATAAGTATGGCTTTAGACATACTTATAACAATCCTCTATTTACATCAGAAGTTAATAAAATAGTGCTTATGATACTTAAATATTAAAATATTAGCTAAATAGCAGTTGCCTTATTTTATAAATTGAACAGAACATGAATTAACAAAAAAATTAGAAATTTTAATACTAAAATACTTATCAGCTTAATTAATAGCAGCTGTCTTACTTATAATCTTTGTAACTATTACACTTGTACTTTGTAAGTATTATCTAGTGAACATAATACTTATTTATATAACTAATTAAACATTACATGATATCAACAAAAACAATTAAAATTAAAATTTTACATTAAAATACAGTTTATATTACTTTTTTGTGGCAAGTGTCTTTATTAACTTAACAAAATACAAGCTAAAACTAACACTACAAATACAGTTAGACTGCCCATAGACCATTGAAGGTTTCAAGGCAATCTAGATGCTCAAGCCCACTACCAGTTGGCAGCGTACCCAGCTAATAACTAATTGAATGTACGTTTATAACTAATTGAATATTACCTAATGTGACGAGTACGCCATAAACTGTCAATTAAATTCCTTTGCCGTGCTAAGCCTAAAGCTAGTTCCGATTGGGGGACAGGATGTGTGTCTGTCAGATCTCTGTTTTGTACTAGCTGCAGTTGTGAAATAAGCTGGCTTTCCTGTTCTTCATCTTCTCGAGACAACACTGGGGCTTCAAGACCGGCACGATTGCAAATATTGTGCAATACACAACATGCAGTTACAATTTTTGCAACCATGTCAGGGTGATAATGAAGCACTCGGTGTACCAAGAGGCAACGAAAGCGGCCTTTCAGAATCCCTATTGTCCTCTCAACTGAGTTTCTGGCAGAGGCATGAAGTTTGTTATAAAAACCTTCGGGGCTATTGTCCTCAGGTGTAGGCACTATAGGAGTCATCATGTAACGTCTTAGTGCATAGCCTGAATCACCTAAAAAATTTAATAAATAATTTCATTAACAAGTTTTTCTCAAATTTTAAATAAAGAATCTCTATACTAAAATATCGTTAAGCAATATTTGTGATATTATGTAAGTTTGTGGGATCTCTTAAGTTTGCCAGCCGCTGAACCCATGGCAAAAAGCTAGTATATGGTGAAATAATATAAATAACATACTAACCCAGTAGGAATAAGTCTTGACCATTGTTTATCAAGTTTTTCAAGTGGTCCTGTAATGCACTATTGTTGAAAACAAATGAGTCATGTGTTGCACCTCCATAACTTGCATCCGCATGTAATATGTTTAAGTCCGCATCCGTCACCTGGAACATAACATATTGTGTTTATTGAACTATTTTCTAATGTGCTTAAAAATCATAACACATATAATTATATATTTTCACTAAAACATTATACAAGTAATTGTACATTATTTTTCATACCTACTTAATAGCAAATATCTAAAAATCTCTAACCCAATCCTTAAGCGATAAAAATATGTAATGTGAAGTAGATCCAGCTTACCAATTGGACATTCCTGGCATGATAGCCTTTTCTACAATAGTAGCGTTCCTCATTTTCAGCAGGCCTTATCATGGCAACCAATGTGCCATCGATGCATGCTAACACACCGGGTATATTGAATTTTTCATAAAATCTGTAAAGAAATACAAAATGATAAGATGAACGATACCCATTGATTCTGTAGCACAAAGTATCGAATACGACGTAGTAGGTTCTACGAGCAAAAAATACCTTGTTATCAAATATTGTCTTTCTGCTGCATTTTGAGGGAATCTTATATATTTCTTTACTATTTGAGGATGATTAAGGGCTTCCACAACATCATGTATGCATCGTGATGTTGACGCTTGCGAAAGAAATGCACTTACATTTCTCCCCACTTGTTTTTGGTAGCTACCGTTAGCTAAAAATGATAGCGCGCAAAGTATCTGAAAAGTTTGAGATTGTTAATGTTAAACAAATGTCGATTTAAACTTTTCTAAACTTGAATAAAACAGGGAATATGTCTGTAATAGTCATACCTTTGTCCTCATTGAAATACATCTTTGACTTCTTACTAGATAAGGTTGTAGGTCTATTTCCAGGCTATCAATTAGTGACTCTGATAGCCTGTATAATTTTATATACTCTTCATCGCGAGTTAAGAGACGAAGTCTTCGCACACCAAATGATTGACGACGGCTTTCGCTTATGTCTAAATCCTTGGCCTCTTTTAGACTACTCAGCAGCAGAAAACCACGAGACATTCTTGGAAAACAAACAAAAATCAAATAAGTACAATCACACACTTTTAGCTATTTCTTAACAGATTCCAACAAGAATAAATATCTCTATTACACTTGCTTACCTTCTTATTGGCACAAACACTTAGTATTCAATCAAATAAATTGTTTTGGAAAGACTAATTTATAAACTCACGCAATATTCACTTACAAATTACTAACTTTTTGTTTGACACTTCAATTCGAATTCATGGGTGAGGTGACTATGCGAGTGAGCGCTAGATTTAGCTGCGGAATACCATTTAACGTCAAAGTCTCGAGCTTGATCACTCGTGTGTAGTTCTTTTCCCTTGCGCCGTCACTCGGGTGGCGCTAGTGTCGGCTTTGGTCGTGGGTGGTTTTTGCAGAATACCAATCGGACATCTCACCGCGAGACTAGCGCTCACGCAAGCGAGATAAGTTTACGGAATCGCCAGTGGACTGTTAAAAGTCTGATTATGATGATTATAGAAAAAAACAGAATAAGTATATTTTTACTGACAAATACTTTAAGAAAAACAATTTAAAAATTAAGATTAAAATGACACTGGATTATGTCCGAAGCTCAGACCAGCCAAACAAGGAAGATATGCCTTAGTGCATTTATCGTCGTGTTTAAATGTCCCCATGTTTCATATCATAAACTTTTTTAACTATACTGCTAAGCCATTTAACGCAAAAACTGTAGGTACCTACGGCAAACTTACATATTTTTCACGCACACTAAAAAAAGCAGCGACAATTATGAGTTAACTAAAAGAAAATAAAAAAGCAAAAAAAAAATTGCGGATAGCTCGTGCATGGTGATTTTAACTAAAGGTATCAAGCCTGATTTAGGCCAGATAATATTCGCACCCACCACGTCACCTTACCATAAATCCCTTGTTTATCTTATCTGAGGTCCGAAGGTTTGTCTATAACTTTCACACAACTTTGTATCAAGAACAATAAAACTGAAAATAAATAATACGTTCACAAAAGGTTGATGCGAAAAAAATAAACAAAAATCTTTTACATTTTACTGTATGTCCTTGATTAAGTAAAACTAGTAATAAAACAAAATAAAAGAGTTTTTCAAGTTATGGCTGTAGAAAATTTTGAAAATTGATCGCTAAGTTTAACCCTTTAGTGAATAAGTTTGATTGAATCGATTAAGATTTTACTGAATACATGTATACAGTGAACTCAGCTGTTAAATAATGCAATTACTGCTTACCAATACAATTTCTGGGTCCAACACCAAACGGCATATAGCTGCACGTATGCCTGTCTTTGGAATTCTCAGGAGTGTGCCTCTCGGGGTCAAATTTTTCAGGGTCGGGGTAATATTTTTCATCGTGGTGGATTCCTAAAGCCGACACCAATACCATCATACCTTTTGGAATAGTTACATTCGTTCCAGGTACTTTATAATCTACTTGAGCATTCCTTTGCAAGGGTTCCACTAGCGGGTACATACGAAGCGTCTCGTCGAATACTTTCTGCAGGTAAGTCATGTCTTGCAATGTCTCGTATGTCAATTTTCCGTCATGTCTCTCTAGCACTTGGTCAATGTCAGCGATTAATTTTTCTTGAATATCAGGATTCTTCGCCAGTTCGAAAAGCATAAACGCCATCGTCGTTGCACTGGTTTCGTACCCCGCCGCATAGAAAGCGAACGCTTGAGCTGCAATCACATCTTCAGTCAGCTCCAACGTCAACTGTTTATCGTCCTCACTCCTTTTCGTGCCATGAATCTCTTTCTTTTGTCTAAGTTCTAAAATTAAATCCATAAAGTCTTTCCTATTCGTGGGAAGACCATTTCTCTGTTCAACAACATTTTTGACAAGATCAAAAAAGAATTTCGTCAAAAATTTCGGTAGAATTTCTATGTTTAATTTTTTTAGTATACCAGGATACATCATGTCTACTTCTTTAATAATACTCACCGAGAATATTAATTTATCAACACGCTTCAAAGTCTCTACCATCTTTGAATCATTAAAGACATCCACGTCTAGACCAAAGGCGCAAGCAGATATAGTAGCCGTTGTAAATTTTTGAACAAGCGTGTGAACTTCTTGTTCCGGTTGTGTGGCGCTAATCTTCTCCACGTACTTTACGAAAGCATCTCCGCGCTCTGTGATCAGATACAACATGTTTTTCAGTTTGCCGGTAGTAAATATAGGAGTGAAGTAGTTTCGCAGCACGCGCCAAGTGTCTCCATCTGCGGTGAACAGGTTCGCTCCCAAACCTTTTTTGCTGAACTCGAGACCGCGATCCACAAATGAGTCAAAATCTTTGATCATAATGTGTTTGATGATATCCAAATCTCTGATCAGCAGACACGGTGTGGTCATTCTATATATACCAACAATTTTTTCATTTGGGAATGCATCGTACAATTCCTTAAATACAACGCCATAGTTCTTTTGCCTTTTGGCACCCTCCTTTACATTCCCAAAAAGCGGAATTGGTTTAGGACCGACCACACCCTTATCTTTCCAGTAATTAAATGTTCTCGTGCAGTAATAATATAAAAACGTAGCGAACGTCACTAAAGCGAGAGATATATAGACGAGCGCCATCTCGAATGGGTCACTCCTGTTCACTAACTGTGAAGTATCGGAGTCGTACCAATGTTTTTATGTTATGTCTGCATCCTTGATTTTATCATATCTATGAATTTTTGAATGCGATAATTCACCTTATCTTTGTGGTTTCATCATGACTTGGCATATAATTATCTTAATATTATAACGTGAACAAATAAATTGCTTTTTTTAAAGCGGCAAGTGATTTTATTAACAAAACAAAATACAAGCTAATACTAACACTGCAAATACAGTTAGACTGCCCATAGACCGTTGAAGGTCTAAAGACAATACAAATGCTTAAGCCCACTATCAGTTGGCAGCGTACCTAGCATGCTGGCAGTATGCAACGGCCTTACAGGTCCGTTGCAGGCAGACCATACGAAGTACAAATAGCAACTGGCAGTGGAAGTGCTAACAAATTGGATATTGAATTGAAAAATTCAATATCCAATCAGAAAAAAATTATCTTTGTATGATATTGTGCAGTACACAGCATTTTCAACAAAAGTAAAATTTTCTTAAACACATATTTTTATCTAGAGGTATATTTTTCTCCTGGGTAACATTTTGCTCAGAATAAATTTATAACAGAACTGTACAAAGTTAATCCAATTTCGTGGCTGCGCTTAAATTCGTGCAAGTTTTGACGAAATAATAAGGCACGGGTCACCCGGCAATGGAGGCAATTAGTTATGAGTACAACTAATAAGTTTAAAAGGAAAAGTTACATCCTACTAATATTATAATCGTGAAAGTTTGTATGTATGGATGTATAGATGTATGGGTATTTGTTCCTCTTTCACGCTGCAACGGAACCACGGATTGACCTGATTTTTTGCATGGGTATAGTTCAAGAGCCAGAGAGTGATATAGGATTTTCATCATCTTCGTCACCATTTTTCATCACTACGCGGGTGAAACCGCGGGGCGCAGCTAGTAAATTATAAGCGTGCCTTTAATAAGCTACTGAATAGCGGACTTAATATTTTTTATTGTCTTATAAAAAAAGCTGATCATAAATAGAGTCGAACACTTATACGCCGAAAGTAATCTTGCGAATGACGTCACATTGGACGGACAACACTCAACTTGCGGGATAGGGACAGAGCACCCCTTCCTAATCTGAACAATTTTTTTAAACGCTTAGTATCAATCAATCGATCAATCAATCAATCATTTATTGGGATCATAGTAACGGTACATTTAATATATTGAAGTGTCTGTATCCCGAACTAGTTTGCACTGTATTTCGGGATCCAGCGTCTTCTCCCATCTTTGGGTTTGATAGAGTTACAAATATTTTTACACGGCATATTAACTATTGTGATTATGATAATTAAGTATATCTCGGAACTTTATTAGCCAATTTAAAATGTTTCTTCAGTAAGTGCACATTACATAGTGTGTACAGTGCACAGTGTGTGTGTGTGTGTGTGAGTGTGTATGTGCATAGTGCATTAGTGTTACATTTAATTATTATGTTTCATAAAGCCTATTATTATTAACCAACGAGACGAGAGGAGAGGAGGTTATCAATTCGACTGTATGTTTGTTACTGTATAATGTATGCCACTTCACATAGCAGCTAGGTTTGCTGAATAATAAATTGTCCTTTAAAAAAACCTACTTAAAAAAATACGTACCGAATTGAGAACCTTCGTCCTTTTTTGATGTCGATTAAAAACCAAAAAAGTCAATATGCCACTACAAAGAAGAAAAATAATGTTTTTATACGCAGATTTTTTGCCAAAGTGGGCGCCAGCATTCTGGTCACCAGACACCTCCACCAACTGTCTCGAGACACTCTTGGCCAGTTGTTTATGTTTCAGATAGATTGTAAAAATAATATCTACCCGCCAAATCGGAGTATTAATCACGTTTATATTTGTTTAATTTATAAAGGACTAGCGGACGTCCGCCCCAGCTTCGCACGGGTATAAATTATAGCCTATGTCACCCGGGGATAGTGTAGCTTCCTAACAGTGAAAGAATTTTTTAAATCGGTCTAGTACATTTTGAGCCAATTCGTTACAAACTTATATACAAATCTTTCCTCTTTATAATATTAGTATAGATATAGAAGTATAGATTGTGCATATTATGTTACGCGATAATGATTCTTATTATATTAGTTTACTTTAAAATAGTTTTATTAATATTTGAAGAAAATATTCCTGCTCTTAGGGTGGAAAATTTGGATGAACAGAGTTCATTAAACTTTACTCACTATTAGCTATTAGTACAGTCGGTATTTTTTATTACTGTTGAATACTAAAAAGAACAGAGGCCGCATATCTTAACTGAATATCACTACTAACTGAATCTTTTAAAATTGTTTAAATAATTAGCAAGAAAAATATTACCTTTTTAAAAATGTCTTTTTTAGGGTTCCGTACCTCAAAAGGAAAAAACGGAACCCTTATAGGATCACTTCGTTGTCCGTCTGTCTGTCTGTCTGTCTGTCCGTCTGTCAAGACCCTTTTTCTCAAGAACGCGTAAAGGTAGCAAGTTGAAATTTATACTAAATACTTGAATCTACGGTTTCTTTCGGCTGTAAAAAAATAAAAGTTGTAAGTCAACGCAATCAAAAGATATGAACGTTTATGTCGCATATTTTGCGATTTCACAGGGGAACCAAAACCTATAGGGTACTTCCCGTTGACCTAGAATCATGAAATTTGGCAAAAAGCAAGGTCTCATAGCACATATATAGGAATAAATCCGAAAGTTATAAATATGAAGGTATATCATTTAAAAATGATTATTTTGCTATTACAAACTTACATTTTGTAGTTGGAATGTATGGAAGAACCTTATTGTCAACTACAAACTTAAGTTTGTCTTTCAATATTTTAACTTCAGTTAGTTTTTTTTGGGTCTCGCGCTCTTAGGGTTCCTTTGTGTCGTATATTTTGCGATTTCACAGGGGAATCAAAACCTATAGGGTACTTCCCGTTGACCTAGAATCATGAAATTTGGCAAGAGGCAAGGTCTCATAGTACATATATAGGAATAAATCCGAAAGTTATAAATTTGAAGGTATTTAAAAATAATTATTTTGCTATTACAAACTTACATTTTGTAGTTGGGATGTATGGAAGAACCTTATTGTCAACTACAAACTTCAAAGTTGTCTTCCCAGAGACTGTGGGATCGGCCGATGTGCGAACTAGCATGGAAATCGCTACTAGATACGTGTCCTAGTATTGCAGATCGCGCTCGTATTTTTGCTGTCTCTGTTTGGGAATCGGGACTTTGGTTGCAAGCCATGCCCTCTTTTAACACCGGTAGCCTTTTAGATCCAACCGCATTTCGTCTAGCTGTCAGCTTACGCTTGGGTGCAAGGTGCTGTGAGGCCCATCGCTGTCAGTGTGGTACTGCTGTTGACCAGCTCGGTCACCATGGTCTCTCTTGCTCGAGAAGCGCTGGTCGTATTAGCCGACACGCTAGCCTGAACGACATCATACGCATGGCACTTTCCACCGCCAATGTCGCAGCTGTGCTCAAACCGAGTGGTCTTGCGCGTGACGATGGAAAGAGGCCTGACGGTATGACACTTGTGCCCTGGAGGTTGGGGCGGCCCCTTGTATGGGACGCAACTTGTGTCGATACTTTGGCGCCGTCACATCTTCCTGAGACACAGGGTAGGGCTGGCGCGGCTGCTAATTCGGCAGAGCAGCACAAGCGTCGCAAATATGCAAACCTCGGCAGTGGTTACATATTTGAGGCGTTTGGGGTCGAGACATTGGGCCCTTGGGGACCGGGAGCTCACCTCATTTTCAAAAATCTTTCAGAGCGCCTGGTTAATGCGACGCGTGACCAAAATGCTGGCGTGTTTCTGGCTCAACGCATTAGCATTGCCATTCAACGTGGTAATGCCGCCAGCATGTTGGGTACGCTGCCAACTGGTAGTGGGCTTGAGCATTTGGATTGTCTTTAGACCTTCAACGGTCTATGGGCAGTCTAACTGTATTTGTAGTGTTAGTTTTAGCTTGTATTTTGTTTAGTTATTAAAGGCACTTGCCCAGTAAAAAAAAACTACAAACCTAAGTTTGTCTTTCAATATTTTAACTTCAGTTAGTTTTTTTTTTGGTCTCGCGCTCTGAGGGTTCCGTCTAACGGAACCCTCAGAGCACGAGTCCTACTCGTACTTGTCCGGTTTTTTTTAAATATTTTCGAATTGTATTGCTTTTTTCCACCAACTGATGTTAAGCGATGATGCGGTCTACGATGGAGCACGCTTGCTTAAAAGAAACCGATTCACTCGTGATTTGAAGACACCCAGATTGTAACTATCGAGGTACACCCATTCTGGCAGCGCATTCTTCAGACTAGCAGTTCGCACAATAAAAGTAGAATCAAAGCGCTTGGTAGAGGTTTTCGAAAATCAATCATAAAGAGTTGTCAATATACGATATACCTAAAATCTTTTTCTACAAAAATCAGCGTCTACATTTTTAATAACAGCAAGCTCTAAGCAACAGGTTCGAGAAACACTTTACAAATTGTACACTCGAAAAACCTTCCAGAGATGTTGCATTAATTCAAAGCTGCGTTTCCATCCACAGAAGCAAAGGTTGGAGTGAAAAATAAAGCTAGAGCAACCCTGAAGCATTTTGCATTTCTCTGTTTCATTTTTTCAACAGATAATTTTTTATATAATGGTTTTAGCAAAATTATTACTGTAGCTAAAAATTGCTTGGCCGTGGAAGTGTTTTTTTTTGTGATGAGTGGAGGTGGTTTTATTTTTGAAATACTTATTCCCAACTGCATTGTGGTGTAGTCAGGAACTAAATTTTTGAATCGCTCGTATGATTATTTCACACGAAAATATAATGCAAAATGTAAGATTTTCTATTGATAGAGAGCAAATTCGAATGGTTCAAGCCACTCGTGTTAGCGAGTGTTATGATCCTTTCAAAAATGTGACTGTTTGGTATTTCCACGTGTTTCGTAAGTCAGTCATTTCGCAGGTAAATATGCGAAATGACTGTGTTTTGCGATAAGCAATTCAAAAAAATTGCCCTTGGTTGTGAGATTGATGCACTCACTAAACTCCCTCGGTTCGCCTCTGTGCCAGACGGAGAGCACCGGGATCTCCATAGGAACGCACCGGTACCCTCCTAGCACACGTGCTGCAACGTCGCTGCAAAGTCAACACCCCCGGAAATGCTCAAAGCACGATATACTCCTTTCCTTTATTATATATTATTATAACGCAGGCCACACAGCGCCGTTGTCTTCTCTGGGTGAAAAGTTTCCCTAACCACCTCCCAATATGTATCATTAGAATCTCGTCACATTTATTTTAAAATTAAATTAAAAAGACTTTATTTTCTACTGCAATTTGCTTATTGATATTTCACACAAAAATTTAGTCTAGGGTAGTGATATGTTTTAAATAATCCCATAGTACATGGAATGCGCTGCCTGAATGGATGTTCCCCGATAGTTACAATCTGGGTATCATCAAATCACGAGTGAATCGGTTTCTTTTAGGCAAGCGTGCTTATCGATATTGCGAATAAAATGGGGGTATGTACATAATTACCCACATAATATGCATTAGTTTTTAATATTTAAAAATGTAGCTAGTGTTATTTATTTTATAAGAGCATTAATATGCATAGAGCATGTTTTTATTAAATTATCCTTTAATATTAATCACCTGATTCGATAAGTTCGATATTGTTGCAACAATATTCTCCGAAACAATTTATGTGCAATGAGTGAAGCACGAATTATCGAAGCTTCAAAGTTTGCGCCGGCAGTAAGATCCGGCTGTGTTGTGAGTTATGCTCGCCCATGTTCTGCACAGTTTACTTTGTTAAACCAACACGAGCTACACGGACATACAAACCAACAAACAATAATACTTGGAACATATGAAAAACAGTTAAAAGATTTTCAAAGCACCAGCGGCTTTACTTATCTACAAATTACGTAGCACCTCTACCATGCCTTAGCCAGTAAAATTAATTTTTAGATATCTGCGGCATCCTTATAAACGTTACTTAAGTTAAACTATGGTCTGTCTCGTTTTCATGTGTGACAATTTCCGTCAGTTAGAACTTAACAGCACAATTTTAAGCATTGTTTAACTTAAGTAACGTTGTTAACCATGGCCGTAGACGTCTAAAATTAAATTTTACTGACAAAGGCTTCGTATAGGTGCTACGAAATTTGTAGATATCGTAGCGTTTCGACATACTACAAACTCCTTAGTTTTTCTCCCAACTGTTTACTGCTTACTGGATTTTTGTTGATATACAAAGTAACTAGATAACCAGGATATAATCATCACACGTCAATGGGACCAGTACAATATTAAACACTCAAAAACATCGGCAATTAAATTCAATACCTATGACGTCATTGGAATAAAAATCTTTGCTAATCGAATTAAAACAAAGCAGTGTGTAAAATAGTACAATAGTGTGTGTGCGTAAAGCAGTGTGTGCGATAGAATCCGGAATGTGGATATTCGCCAAAGAAACAGTCACCGACTTAGCTATTAAAATGTGCAAGTTAAAGTGGCAATGGGCAGGCCACATCGCTTGAAGAACCGATAACCGATGGGTTAGACAAGTTTTCGACTGGAGACCACGTACCGGAAGACGTAGCGTAGGTAGGCCTCTCACTAGATGGACCGACGACATCGTGAGAGTCACAGGTATCCAGTGGATGTAGATGGCTGTCGTTCAATGTGAAGGTCAAAGGGGGAGGCCTATGTTCAGCAGTGAACGTCTTCTGGCTGTTGATGAGTGTCTAAAGTAGACATTTTCAAACGTATGTGTACTTGTTTGGTGAATTGTTATACCGTGTGTAGTGCCAATTAATGACGTCACGCGCTCGCCATAAATATTGATAACGCGTCCGGCGTCCAGGCTATAGGCTTCGTTGAATCTTTTTTATTGACAGTGTGCAAGAGCCTTTATGTGCTTCATGATTTTGATCACACTATTCATCATCATCAGTTCAGTTCATCTCATTAATTTGGGGTCAGATGACCGTGTGAGACCACGAACCGGAAGACGCAGCGTAGGGAGGCCTCCCACTAGATGGACCGACGACATTGTGAGAGTCGCGGGTATCCAGTGGATGCAAAAGGCGAGCTGTCGTTCAGTGTGGAGGTTAAAGGGGGAGGCCTATGTTCAGCAGTGGACGTCTTCCGGCTGATGATGATGATGACCGTGTGTGCAAAAAAAGTCCCGAATATTTATTTCTAATCTGCTTAGCAAGTCAAATAACGTGACGCGAATAGATAAATCATTCTACTTATGAAACGTTTCCTAAAATGTATTTCATTATGAGAGTACTTAAAAAAAAACAGGTAACTTGATTCTAAGCATGAGGAAAGGCCAAGATAACCCATCACCGTCCTTTGATCGGATGAATAGAGAAACTACAATCCAGTAGGAAAATGTTAACAAGCTTTACAAATACCTAATGATTTGCCAATATTTTGAATCAGTTGTATACGAAAAACCAGCCATGTGCGAGTCCGGCTCGCGCACTTAGGGTTTCGTACCACCACATAAAATACAAAAACGTAAATAAAACCACATTATATTTTTTAATTTGGGTGATTTCTCAAAGAAATAAACAGAATTTCGAAATGACGTTTGTTAAACACTGTTTTAAACTATCACGGTTGTTCACTAAAGTTATATGATTATTTACGGGGTATTTACCGTAGTAGGGTCGTGGAATGAGCTCCCAATATTTCGGCGCAGTTACATGCACCATGACGTTTGATGTTTATTGCCGTAATCTGCCGTAACATTACATATTCATACATAACATAACATAACATTACATACATATTTCAACTGGCTATATAATATTACGGTTCGAAAGATACATCCGTTAAAAGGTAGGATAGACAGACAGACAAACAGCCTTAGTAATATGGTCCCGTTTATACCCTCTGGTGACACAACCCTATTTTTTTTTGAATAATAAAAGAGATTTCAGGATTTTAATAATTTCGGACTTTTCGGAGAGAGTGCATCGGATCTGCGTGATCTAATTCCCTCCTTCCATTTATCTATTATCGAATAGATACAAGGCTGGCACAGTGCCAACCTCTTACTTACACATTTATGGGGAGAACAAGCACCGACTGCTGAAATATGCTCCACTAGTGGCGTGTCGCGGTTTCACCCGCTATCTTACAGAGGTTGTAAGTATTTTAAACCCGCAACGCAAACAGCCCCTCTGTTTACTGGTTTAAAATACTTACGTCACAAGTTTAACGTTTGTATCAGTATATCGGCATCGTAGCTCCCAAACGGCAGTGAGTGCCTGGAAGGGATCGCTTTAAGCGATAAGGCGGCCCGTTCAAAGCCTTGATACGAGATCCATAGAATTTTCTTTATTAACTAAACAAAATACAAGCTAACACAATATAAACAGTTCGACTGACCATAGACCGTTGAAGGTCTAAAGACAATACAATCTGGGTGTCTTCAAATCACGAGTTCGATTAATGTTCATGAGTTCAAATAATGAATCGGTTTCTTCTAGGCATACGTGCTCCATCGTAGAACGCATCGTCGCTTTATTTCAGGCGAGTTGGCGGTCAAACGCAAGCCTTTTAATAGATTTAAAAAAAATGCACATGTCATGTTATACTTGTTTTTGTGGTTATTTAATTAAGAGTTATCTTGTGTCTTATCTTAACAGTTACCTATACTTAAAAAACATGCCATCATCATCATTTCAGCCATAGAACGTCCACTGCTGGACGTAGGCTTCCCCCATCGATCCCCAAAAGAACTGGTTGGAAGCGGCCTGCAACCAGCGCTTCCCTGCGGTCTCTTTTAGATCTTCCGTCCATCTTGTGATGAACAAAAAACATGTGTGTATACAAATCGCAAAACATAAAGAATTAATTAAAATATATAAATATATAAATATTCGGGACGTTTTTCACACACGGTCATCTGACCCCAAACTAAGCAAAGCTTGTGATATGGCTGCCAGAGACTGATATACATACATATGTAGTTTTAAATACATACTTAAATAGATATTAACACCCAGATATAGAACAAACACAAATGTTCATCACACAAATGTTTGTCCTAGATGGGAATCGAACCCACGCCCCCAAGCTCAGAAGGCAGGTTCACTACCAACTGGACCAGCGGGCTATCTAAATAAATTATGGAGTCCACGCATCACCTATATAGGTTTTCTCGTCCGTTCCGTCCACCTGTCTCAAATTGAAAGGAGTACACACAAACTTTTACATTAATAATACTGACAAAGATCGGAGGACTTACCTACCGACGCCGACGGCAGAAATATGCATAATATTGCATATAAATGCATAGCATGTGTCAGAGTCGAACTTTAAAATCAGATACAGTATCTTTGTGAATTTATTTGTATTGGAACTACGGTTGTCTATACTAATATTATAAAGAGGAAAGATTTGATTGTTTGTTTGTTTGCATTGAATAGGCTCCGAAACTACAGAACCGATTTGAAAAATTCTTTCACTGTTGGGAAGCTACACTATCCCCGGGTGACATAGGCTATAATCTATACCCATGCAAAGCTGAGGCGGACCGCTAGTAGATTATATAAAAGTTAGTCTATTACTATAAAATCTGTTTCTTTTTGATGTCCAACAATGTAAGCAAATATGGCGGATAGGCAACCAATGACAATCACTAGCGAGGAAATTCAGAGCTGTCACAGAGCTGTCATAGGTTGAAAAACGCCATGTTTGTGGACATAGTTAGACATCTCAAAAGTAACAGAGTAAAAACATCATTGCCATATTAAAAAAATACAATTCACGCAGCAACCGGTAAATCGGTAAAAATTAAAATAGACGAGTATCTGTTGTCTGTATAATGCCGAACAAACTTTTGAACAAATGCATACTCTATCCACTATCCACCATTTTTTTTTCACAGAAAACACATCTTATCTGTCATATTTTCTAATAACCACTCGTAGCGTTAACGAATCATGTGATTTATAAAAAAAAAATTTTTTGGGAATTTGTCGATAGTTGGTCACATCGCATGAAAACACTTATGGGTGTACGGTGGGGTGAATCTATGCAAATGAAGTTGCCATTCGCATGCGCCGTGTTGCCCGCTTCGAGGTGAAAAACGCGGCCTCCACAGGACATTGTGAACAGTGGAGTGCCACCAGACTCCCCAAACTAGAGAACAACATACCTATACCTAGCACACAACACTTCATAATCTACCTACCTACGTATATCATATCAGCACCTATCTCCCCTTTATTTTTTTCGTTCGTTTTTCCCCTTCTACGCCATTCTGTAGCTTCTACTGTCTGTCTGACTCATTATGTTGGCAAATTCAAAACTCAAATATTAAACACCAGACTTTTAAGGCCCGGTTTTGCTCGTGGCTTGTTGCTCATCATCCTGTGAATTAACCTGTCAAATGGGATGTTTCACGACGGTAGGTTTAACGTTAGGACTTTTTATAGCTAGGTATATATTAGGTTGCAATAATTAATCTTAACAGCTCCGAACGATTGATAAAATAAATAAAAAATTAAAAAGACTTTTATTTCTCATCCATTACAATTATAGAGTTAATAAATTTTATATTTCATTATGTCAACTTTAATGCGACGCGTGACCAAAATGCTGGCGTGTTTCTGGCTCAACGCATTAGCATTGCCATTCAACGTGGTAATGCCGCCAGCATGTTGGGTACGCTGCCAACTGGTAGTGGGCTTGAGCATTTGGATTGTCTTTAGACCTTCAACGGTCTATGGGCAGTCTAACTGTATTTGTAGTGTTAGTTTTAGCTTGTATTTTGTTTAGTTATTAAAGGCACTTGCCCGAAAAAAAAAAAAAAAAAAAAAACTTTTACATTATATTATTATTAATATGAGTTATTTGATTGATTATACATTGTTATGAATTTATTTCACGTCATTGTTATCTTAAAAATTACATGTTCGATGATGAGAACCCCTGTTGGGTATAGGCCTCCTCTAGAGCTTTCCACTTGTCCCTGTCCGTTGCTCGGTTTATCCAAGATGGTCCAGCCAACTTCTTGATACCATCTACCCAGCGCGCCACCGGTCTGCCTTGCCGCCTTTTACCTTTTGGTCCACGCCATTTAGTCGTAGTGTAAGTCCACCTCTGGTCCGGCAACCTGGCTATATGGCCTGCCCATCGCCATTTTAGCCTAAGTGCGTGTTGCAGGAAGTCAATAACTTCCGAACTATCAATCGTTCGGCAAACAAGCAACTAGCAAAAATGCCGAACGATTGATAGTAAGCATATTCAGTAATTATTGCAGGTTAGTGCACCTGCATTCAGGTTTATAGGTCATACGTGAGCTTTCACGACGCGGTAGATCGATATCGGGTATCATATTTATGAGTCCATGCAAATATGAAGGTAGGTATGTAATAACTAAACTTCGATTTGCTTGCTAACTATAAGGTTTGAACTCTAAATGGGCATAAAATTAACAGACCCGAGTGCTGCAGTACTTCAGCATCATCGCCCGAAAGTGGAGACACTAGAAGTGGGAACAGGAAGGAAGGGGGGTTTTTTTCCTCACGATGTTTTCCTTCACCGTTGTTGAGCGATCGCATCGAAACTGCAAATAATTTATTTAAGTAAGTACTAAATAAGTCATTGGTGCAGGGCTGAGGATCGAACTGGGTGGCGTCAGATTGTGAAGCGCACATACCAACGCTTGGCCAACATCACTCCAAATAAAAATCTTATGGTTTTCATATTTTTTCTAAGGTTTAGTTTATACGTAGTTTTAGGAGTTTTTTGACGAATTCGCTAGAACGTTCGATGAAACGGTCGTATCGAAGTTTGTCTTCTGATAATTTCAATAAATAATAGAACAGTTAAAAGTTATTTCTCAGGTTTATTATTGTAGCAACACTGAAAGCTGAATAAATCATTAATTTGTTTTCAAAATGGCAACATTTGTTTCCAACGGTAACTTAAACCATTTCAAGTATTTTATTGTGTCGTTAAATTATAAGTGTTCTTGGTATATAATTTATTTCAAGTTTATTCTGAGACTAATGAACTTTGAATATGCAAAGAAGCAATTTGGGCTAAATGGGCTAAGGTATAGTTATTACCTAATAGAACGAGAATTATCAGAGTCACAGCGGGCAATGGAGATAGCTATGCTCGGAGTTTCTTTGCGCGATAGAACACTATGATTCCGGATCATAGTGTCGCTCGAAGAACCGATAACCGATGGGGAAGAAAGGTTCTAGAGTAGAGACCACGAACCGAAAGACGCAGCGTAGGTAGGCCTCCCGTTAGATGGACCGACGACATCGTGAGAGTCGCCGCGGACATTCAGTGCATGCAAAAGGCAGGCTGTCCTGGCTGGCCTATGTACAGTATGTAAAACAATTTATATTTAATGTATATAAAATGGCAGCACCATTTTATCAAAACTGTATTAGCAAACGTCATGTGTATTCGTTGACAGTTGGACTGCTGACAACTGTCAACGAACACAGTATATAAGTTGCGGTTGCATTGCAATCGCCCTTTTTTTTCGGTGCTCGAACCTCGAAGCGAGAACAAGTGTAAACGAATTGTCTGTAAAATAGTTCAGGAGGTGATTTCTTGGCTGAAATGCTAACAAGTATAACTTAACAATGTTATAAATACAAATATAATTATGCTCTATCCACAGACTAGGTAATACATAATAGTTGGCTCTGTCCGTAGTTTTGAATTGTAACGACTAACGTAAAAGTCCATTAATTTGTCCGCATTGGACTCCGTTGAATTCATACTACTTACTAAGCAGTCTATAGGAAAGGAAAATAACAGATAAATAGGCATGTGTCCTAATTTTTTTATTCATTACAAATAACAGGCTTAGCGTTGAATATAACTAATACATTACACACTGAAAAAAAATATTGGCTTTTAAATCTCTGAGATATGAGCGTTTAAAGTTTTAGGGGACAGAGAGGGGATACTCTGTCCCTTTCTCGCAAAGCGTGTGTTGGTATAGCATTTGTAAAGTGCGCCTGAGGCGTGACGTTATAACTCAGTATAGAGCGCTCTTTGTCTAGCATGAAACTAAAATACTAATTTATTTTTGAACTACCTCATTTTAATTTTGTTTTCGTTGATGGGCTATTTATGATCAGCTAGCAAGCCTATTGATCTATTGAATAGGATTTATGTTCAGCCAACTGTCAGTTTTCGAAGTCCCTTGAGCACCACTGACAGGGCTTAACGGCTGACGTCATAAGGTAGTGATAAGTCAAGCATAGAACTGTGTACAAGTTGCTGTCCAACACCCGATAATGTACTACGTAACGCAATAATATTTCACTGTCCCAGAAGTCTCCCCGTCTGCGGTGTAAGCGGGATTAGCAGTTTATCTGCCGAGAGCGCACAATGTCCAGCTAATGCCAGTCACCGACGCAAGTTATGGGCGATACACTTCATTCCAAGATTATTTTTCCTCTCGAATTATAACCTAGTGCAGAAAGGGATATGATGCGATTTGTAGTCTGGAGATGGTATCCTCGACATATTTTTTCCATATCCTATTGTATAAGATTGAATGTAAGTATGTATGAACATACTGTAGCGGAATGAGAGAATTCTGTGTCAATTCTGGAATAAAACTGGGATAATTATGTGGCAATTCTGTTATGGTCTCTGATAACTTTGTGATAATTTTATTAGGTGATAATTCTGTGCTGTGACCCATGCGTGTTTGCAAATGCTCATCCACAAAGAACGTCTAAAATCCCCGCACCTTCAGAACCGCGGATTTTTAATCGTATGAGGTAATGTAAGATAATATTATCACATTATTTCTAAAACGTAATGCAATAATTTTGTATATTTTAATCGAATTTTTATAATAACATCAAGTAAATTTCATGCGCATACATACGAATTCAAGTGGGGCTCAAGTGACCTCAACCGTTTTCTTACTCCAGTTTTATTTTAAATTCTTCGTGCTGTGACGGTTTAGGGCTATGAGTATTTTTTTTCTCTATCTCTATTTTCTCTACATAATAAAAAACAAATACATTTTCTCCGATCGGTTAGATTATTTTTCACGGAAGGTTTATTTTATATGTATAACTAGCGACCCACCCTGGCTTTGCAAGTAAATTATACCCGTACGAAGTCGGATAGTAATATACAAAGATGACAAATTTGACAGTTTTTGAGCATAGACGCTATTCGGAATTTCATAAATCGGATAAACCATTAAGGAAATAAATAGCCACTGAAAGTGGAGGAAGCTAGTTGGAGATTAATTCAATAAAATTAAAACAAAATGTGCCATAACAATTTTTAGTTTTGTTTAGTTGTATAGATAGTATTTTCGCTTCTATCTTGCCCCACAACCCTAGAGGATTCTTAGTTACGCCAGTATAGCTCCGCAGAATTACCCGTGAATCCCGTCCATTTAGTGCAAGCCTTCCGAGAATACTAACTCCATCGCCGGGAATTAACTTATTAAGTTTTTGAAGTATTATCCGCCAACTTTGCTGCAGATGTGCATTTTGAAAGGATCTGCATAATTTGTTGTGCGAAAATTTCAAGTTACGACTAGGTTTGATTTAAAATTATAGTGCGGGACACATGCCTTCTATCAGAGAGAGAGAGAGTGGACCGTCCGAACCGATCTACCATGCTGGCCCAGTGCCTGTTGGTGAATATCGCAAACATGTCTTTGAATTATTAAGGTTCTTGGATTTAACAGATTCATCACGATGTGTGTTCCTTCACCGTTTTTAGCAATGGAATTGAAATTTATTTACCTATGTACTAAATAATAGTCATTGGTGCTGAGGACCGAATCAGGTGCCGTCGGATTGTAAAGTGCACATGCTACCGCTCGGCCACCGTCGCTAATCCTCCCTACTACATATTGTCAAATTAATTTGACGAACACGAGCAGAATGGTGTATTTGTCAACCGTATCATTTCACCGAATAGAATTGCCATATTATACTAATTTCGAAGTCAGTTTTTAAAATTATTATAATTATTGTATTTTGTGGTGCTACGGAACCCTCGTTGCGCGAGCTCAACTCGCACTTGGCCGGTTTATTTTACTATAATAATTATTGGCGTCGTATGGAGAAGGAATTCAATGCGTATGTGAATCCACCAACCCGCAACTAGGCCAGCGTGGTGGATATGGCCCAATCACCCTAGGGGTAGGCTAAAAGACCAACAGTGGACTGTTAAAATGCTGATT
Source organism: Agriopis aurantiaria (assembly GCA_914767915.1). NCBI lineage: Eukaryota > Metazoa > Arthropoda > Insecta > Lepidoptera > Geometridae > Agriopis > Agriopis aurantiaria. The sequence goes on along the minus strand of OU612002.1, from coordinate 12,201,569 downwards.
AATATGATGAATTATTGATGTCTTGTCCAGCATTTTCATAATATTTGTTGGAGTTTACACAGTTATAGTACTGTAATAATGTTCATAACAATTATGTATGTAAATGATGCATTAAACAATTCAGTGCGCCGCAGGATGGGGCTCGATTTAATATTTGAGCAATTCGGTCAGCGGGCGAGAGAAAAGCTTTCTAAAATTGGACACAGACAGCCCAAATTACTGTCAGGATGCTAAATATAAATTTGAGATGTTTTTTTGTCATGATGAATTGATTTGATGATTATGTTGATTTTTTAATCATTATAAACAACATTTACAAAGTGGCCAAACATGAAATCGCGATTAAAAAATCTGCTGTCTCTATCGAGGTACATACATATAGGGTCACAATCGTGCCAAAAAATGTCCGAACCAAAACTCGGCGCACGCTACGAATTGCGCAGTCTTTTTGGTTAGTTACAAGGTAACCGCGATCCGACTACAACGCCGCGCGATGCCAGAGCTACGATGACATAGTGGACAACTAACGTTGAACACTATGCAAGCGACATAACGTCTAATCACTCAGTACATTTTTATCTCCAAAAATGTAGAAAGCCTGCGAAACGATAGCTATTATTTGTTAGTTAATCCGCCATAACATTACATATTCTATGAAAATTATAACTGGCTATCGATTACGGTTACAGTTACGGCTGTTACGGTTTATCAAAAGATACAGCAATTTAAAGGTAGGACGTACGGACAGACAGAAAATATAAGCTTAGTAATAGGGTCCCGTTTTTACCCTATGGGTACGAAACCCTAAAAAAATATCGCAGAAATGTACGTAACCTAATAGAAACTTTATTTGCGTTGCAGTAAAGTTCACTGTTCATAATACGAATAGTAAATTAAAGCATAATTTGCAGTAGCCGCCGCAGACAGGATGTGGTCTAATCTCATGAATGTGATCTAAAGTGCATAGACTCTAGAATGTACTTTACATTATGCTGGGTTGCACGGAACGGTGGTACTAAGCCGAGCGGAGGTAATTGTAGTCATCATTCTGAACAACTTTTTTTGTGGGACCAACCATGAAATAGAGAATCTGCTGTTTCATAGAAAACTTGTACACAACTTATGTGAAGGACAGAACAAAACATAAACTGGCCAAGAGCGTGTCGAGACACGCATATGGCAGGGTTCCGTGGCCAAAGCCCGTTGGCTAAGATAGCCCGTTGGTCCAGTTGGTAGTGAACCTACCTTCTGAGCCTGAGGGCGTGGGTTCGATTCCCACGTAGGACAAACATTTGTGTGATGAACATTTGTGTTTGTTCTATATCTGGTTGTAAATATCTATTTAAGTATGTATTTAAAACTTTATATGTATATATATCAGTCTTTGGCAGCCATATCACAAGCTTTGCTTAGTTTGGGGTCAGATGACCGTGTGTAAAAAAAAATAAAAAAATATGCGTATCTAGACACGCTCTTGGTAAATTTTTAGGGTGCTGTACCTCAAAAGGAAAAAACTGAACCCTTATAGGAACTCTTTGTTGTCCGTCCGTCCGTCTGTCAAGTCCCTTTTTCTCAAGAATGCGTAAATATATCCAGTTGAAATTTATATCAAATACTTAGTTTATAGTTTCTTTCAGCTGCGAACAAATCAAACTTGTAAATCAACGCAATCAAAAGATATGATCGTTTATGTCGCATATTTTCGCTTATTTTGCGGTTTCACAAAGAAATCAAAACCTATAGGGTACTTCCCATTGACCTAGAATCATGATATTTGGTAAAAAAGCAAGGTCTTACAGTACATATAAAGGAAGAAATCCGAAAGTTTTTAATTTGATATTACAACAAAAAAGAAGCTATTACAAACTTATATTTTGTAGTTGGCATGTATATAGCACCTGTTTGCCAACTACAAAGTTAAGTTTGTCATTGAGTATTTCAATCTTTTTAATCTTTTTTGTCAAGACTCGATTCCCGGGATGGATTTAAATACATATTTATTAAGTATGTAGGGAACCCTAAGGGTGCGAGTCCTAGTCACACTTGTCCGGTTTTTTTATAGATGACTTTTATTTTACAAAAACAGAATCACTTATCCTATACAAACTTTATAAGATTTATTATGCTTCTTAGAGGCTTCTTACCTGTTTGTTGTATTCCAAGAAAACAGGCAAAAGTTCAGTAATTACGGAAAGCCGTGTAAGAATTTACTCAAAGGTATTAACGTACCTACTTACTCGGAAAGTTTTATTGGAGCGTGGTCAATTAAGAAAGGTCAAACTAAGTAGAATCGGTAAAAGTACACGGGAAAAACGTAGTAAAAACCCAAGGAAATACGAAATAAGCTTAGAAAGTTTGCTAGTAACATCTATTAAGATAGCCTTAATGGTGAACTAGTGAGACAGGTGGGCTTGGAATATTGAAAGTAATGGAATAGCCATTTCAGTTAAGCCATTGTTCTACTAATGTAGAACGAAGACTGAGTAAAAGTTTGTCTGCACTCCATAACGGCTGAACATATTTTGATAAAATGTGGTGTGCTAGTTTACGCCATAGTTTACCACATAGGCTTCATAGTTTGCCCTGAAAATAGATACGGTTTCTGAAGTAATCCACGCGGATAAAACTGCGGGCCGCAGTCCACATGAAATAATCAAGTACATATTCATAATAATTAATTGGAAATGCATAAATAAATAATTTAATATAATAATTTGTACGCTGTAACAGGCAAGAACATGAGATACGTCTCCATTCTTACGACCATGTATGCTACTTTATATGTATGTGTACCTACCATGTTCTGACAAATAAATAATATGAATTTGAATTTGAAATAAAATAAAATAAATAAATAATCGGGACATTTTTTCACACACGGTCATCTGACCCCAAACTAAGCAAAGCTTGTGATATGGCTGCCAGAGACATAAATACATATATAGTTTTAAATGCGTACTTAAATAGATATAAATAACCAGATATAGAACAAACACAAATGTTCATCACATAAATGTGACAAGGTGGTGTGTGTGTGAATGTGTGTCGCATGGTGACGCTTGGGTAAATGTAACTATTTATATCTATTCTACGATCTTTTCAAGTATCTAACCATGGGAGATTCTAATGCTATTATCCACTAAGATAAATATTTTTGACACATTTTGAGAGAGGCGAGAAACATTGCATTGCACATATTTGCAGATAAAAATCAGGCACGCACACAACGAAATCTTATTCATATGAACGCCCACTAAAACAAATCTGCAACATCATTTTAAAACGAGCTCTCTCAATTACAAAGTACAGCGTAAATCCACATTGTTGCGGACATGGCCATTATGGTCACATTTTTGGCAGAGGGATATGCCTGGGATTGCCCCCTCCCCGTGATTAAATAATCGAAGTACGATCTACTTATCTTTATTATATTATAGCAGCCAAATGTCAGCAGCCTGGAGACGCGTTTCTTTTAATATATGAGTTTTTTAAAATGATTTGCTCAAACTTGTGGCGACACGAAACAAAAGAGCACTGGACAATATTCTGATCATAGCTAGTTATATAGCGCGATACTTCAACATATTACATGATCATTCAAGTTTACTTCTAATATTCTTGCTTCTATTACTGTTCTAGCTGGGTATAGTGATCCCAGGAGCGACGATTTAACGAGTACAAGATAAATGGTTCCACATCAGTCTGGAACCATTTGTTACTTGGCCGTGAATGGAGTCGACGAGCTGTGATGACCTCTTCAGCGGGATGTATTGTATGTAGTATCCCCGTGAAAGGTATAGTTAATTTCTCACCAATTATAAAGTATTTATTACTTGTGCCCCTGATTTTAGCACAAAACACACGCATACGACGGGTTGTGGACGCGTGCGCATTCTTTCTAAACTATTTAGACCGTAGTTTCTTAAAACGATGTCAGAGTACAAGCTACATAATTAAACAAAACTCAAATAACAAACAAATTTTCTTTGCACCGCGTCGTTACTGTAACTAATGGCTATTTCTAATTTCTGATCTTTTTTAACCCCTACAAATCTATTTCTAGGCATAAGTTATCAATAATTTTCCGCAACGACAGTTCTTAGTGTAACCTACATCAAAAGATAAGTGGAAGTAGAGTTTCTTACTAGTCGACAACTTCTTTACCCGAAAAGGTGTAAAAATAGGCCAGATTACGGGCCATTTCTTCAAAGGATTATACCTATACAAACGTAGGTATGCCAGAGAAACTATAAGTAGGCATGTTCGTTGTATTACCAACTGACCCAGACTGTTATGCCAGACCAGAGGGTCGGGTCTTATGAAGCCAGTCGAATAGGGTGCTCTGCCAAAACATAGGATGAAAGAAGGCTGTTTATAGTTTAAGGCTCTTTGTACACGATCAAAAATAGAAGTATTATTTTATTTATATTACACGGGAATTACTCACGTAAGATTAAGCCGGTTACTTCGACTATAGTTTATCCGATTATAGTCGGAATAACCGGCTTAATCTTACGTGAGTAATTCCCGTGTAATATAAATAAAATGTGAGAAAACCACGCCAGTTTCCATAATAGAAGTATTATGTTTTTAGGATTCATATTGTGTAAGTGGGGTTTTTAATGTCACTATTTTAACTTCTGAATGCTTCCACCGATTTTTAAGCCCCGACGCAAAAGAGAGGTTCTGCATCTTCCAAACAATTTATTTTGTTTGATAGGTGACTTGCTCAAGGGTGTTGTTGTGGCTTGTTCAGCTGTTTAAGGAATATCAGCTCTTTTATCGGTGGTTTAAAAAAAAAATTTGCATATGTAGGTAGTATGTATATACAATATACAGATATTTAAAACGTAAAACTATTACCAAATATGTACTACCAAACATTAAAAAAAAAAAGAAAAAAAGAACAAATTAAAACTCAACTAACATTCTTTTATATTTTATTATATTTCAATTTATTTATATTGAGAATTATGTAGTTCAATAAAAGAATATTTAAAAAGAAAGAACCCGTCAAGAAAATCTCTGCTAGGAAGTTTAAGTTTATTTATAAGTTGGTTTCCTTCACCCGGATATTGCGCTTTGCAGCGCTCGACATCCGGTTTCAACCAGCGCTGTACCCGGGGAGAGGTCGGATAATCGAATTACTCGTCAAATGCGGCGTCAGTTGCGTCGCCACTGTTGCGGGAACCGATGGAGTGCTTTCGTAATTTTTCACCGGAGCTGGAAGTAATCTAGTTTCACTTTTAAAAGCTAGTGATCACAGTACTACTACAACTACTAAAAAAAAGTTTAAATAATAAATATGCAACCCCACGTACACCAGGGTTAGTGACTTTTGTTAAATTTACCTACAATTAAACGAATTTACTTAAGCTATAATAAACAATAAAAATTAAATAAAAATAATTAGCAATTTATTTCTAAATCCATTTATGCGTTTACATTATTTATTTATTATTATAATTTTATTTTATTGTTTAAATTTTACATTTATTTATTTATCAATGAAAATAAAATAAAATCTTAAGCTGTAGGTACACAATACTGGGAAGGTCCAAGTTTTGGCACCCCCTAAATTTTCCCGCCCTTAGCCCGGGCCTTTTCGGCCAGTAGAGAAATCCGCCCATGCTTTTGATGGGTTTGTGCTATGATGATACAACACTCTTGAACTAGATTCACGCGTAAAAACTAAATTTAATGAACAAAGATATTTAAATATCAATCTATTGGTTAGCATTCATAAATGTCACAGCCAAAAGTAGACTAAAACCATCACATTATACTAATATTATAAGTGCGAAAGTTTGTGTGTATGTTTGTTCACGCTCAATTCTGTAACAGCTGAACGAATTTGAATAAAATTTGGTACGGGGACAGAGTATATGCAAATTTAAAAATATTTAATAATCATAAAGCCATTAAACGTCCACTGCCGAACAAACGCCTTCCTCTTAGGGTCGGGTATTGCTATAACTCCCACGCTTGGCAGGCGGCTTGAGGATTGCAGTACGTTCACAGTGCACTAAATAGGACGTTGCTGGCCATCGTCTGGTGGGTTCTTATTTTTATAAGAAAGAATTAAAATACAAACTGAGTGTAGCGGTTGTTTGTATACAAAACAGTTGCGATCAGCCTGTCTACGGATGATTAAGTTCACAAGTAACAAGTTCCTCCAGTATCCCCCCTTGTCTAGCCTCTGCTGGGTACCACTGTGTGCAGAGAACAGAGGATATTTGTAAAACGCAGTTGCGATCATTCTCTATCTACGGATGATTAGGTTCACAAGTAACAAGTCCCGGCAGTATCCCCCTGTCTAGCTTCTACCGGGTACCACTGTGTGCAGAGTGCAAAGGTTATTTGTACAACACAGTTGCGATCAGGCTCTGTCTATGGATGATTAAGTTCACAAGTAACAAGTCCCGGCAGTATCCCCATGACTAGCTTCCGCCGGGAACCACCGGGTGCAGAGTGCAGTCAGTTGTCCGGACAGCACAGGCGTGAGTTGCGAGCCTTTGTTTACGGATATAACCGCATCAGACTGTTAGTTTTACTTGTTCTGCTGCATTGTAATATTGTAGAACTCAACACCGATGATTCCGTCATTTGTGAACCGATTTACGTTATTATCAAGAGGAAACTCGAGAGCATGATGGGTGGTCATACAAACATTTCTGTCGTGTAAAAATGTGTGAAGGCTAGTAGCAGAGTTGCCTTAAGAACACCTTAAACACAGCTCACGTGTCTACTCACTAAACAAAGTTTACGTCATGATAAATTTATATGTACGCTCTTTATGAACTTTCATCACAATAAACCAACCAAAACGATGCAAACTATGCCATTCATTTATGTAAAAGCAACACATCTTGGCTAGTCCCATGCCGTTGTCTTAAACAATTGGAGTGCAGCCAACAGCTCTGGCTGCATTTACTTGACAATTTCATTGCTAACCATTAGAGGTCCAACAGCAAGAGGGCGTGGCGTAATTATTTGGAACTTTAATGTTTATGAGATGAGAGAAAAATGTTGATGAGTGTACAATGGAGTTGATATGGATTGACACTTGGGACGCTCAGAAGTCATATAAATTCATTTTTGGTTACCAAAAATGCAGCATATGCTTCCGTATTAAATTTAGATTACATCAGATTAATAAATTATAATTTCATGCAAGATGCGATTTCTAAAAATCTATGATATCTATATTTTATCTATCTATCTATCTAGATTCTAGCTATATAATATAAAGATCAATTGCCGTGCGTTAGCCTCGCTTCGACAAGTGTGTGTTACCAGTGATGACATACAGCACTGAAACGTGGTGTCTCACTATGGGTCTCATAAACAAGCTCAAAGTCGCACGACGAGCTATGGAGAGAGCTATGCTCGGGATTTTCTACGAGATCGAATCAGAAATGAGGAGATCAGTAGAGAGGAGATAAGTTGTCGTGGAGAGCGAGTCGAATGTCCCTAGAGTGTCGGCAATGCTCGACTCAGCTCGTGACGGAGCGTCACAGCTCCGCCGCGTTCAGAGGAAGTTTCAGATACGCTGCCACCAAGTGTTGGAACAACATTCCGCCGCCAATAAGGAACCTGCATAGTTTACATTCATTTAAGCTTAAGCTTAAAAGATTTCTTTTTGAGCATCAAAAAAGCGAAGAACTTTTAATAACAGACACCAGTGCTATATAGGGAACCTTTTTTGTGGGGACTTACCTTTGTTATTTTTATTTAATGTCAGAGTAAATGTGTAAATTTCTTTATTTTATTTTATTAGTTTCGTAGTTAATTTTTATTGAGGTAGTGTTGCCTAGGTTACTCGCATATACCTAATTTATTAGTTTGTTAAAAACGTTGTCTTAGTCAAATCACCTTATAGTATTATGTATTTATTTATGGTTTGTTTATATTACTGCTAAGTTTATTTAAATGTTAGTTTGCATGTTTTTGTTATGTGTTGTTGTTGCTATATTATTTTTGTTATTATTTACATTCTCGTGTACTGTTCGGTGTTGGCCGTGGGTGATGTCACCGGCGGCTCCAACGGAAGACCAGCGCTGGTTGTTCGCAACCAGCAATTATGCTGAGTTGGAACCGGTTTGTGGAGGGAATCATTTGTAATGTGTGTTCTCAAAAATGTATATATTATGATTTTTTCTTCCATAAATAAAAATTTGTCTATTGTCTATTATTGTCTATAGATCTGTAGACGAACGAAAGTCACCGACATAGCCCACCGGATTAGCAAATTGAAGTGGCAGTGGGCAGGGCACATATCACGCAGAACAGATGGCCGATGGGGCCGAAAGGTTCTGGAATGGAGACCATGGACCGGTAAGCGCAGCGTAGGGTAGCGTAAGTCCACCTACAAGATGGACGGACGATCTAAAAGAGACCGCAGGGAAACGCTGGATGCAGGCCGCTTCCAACCGGCCCTTTTGGAGATCGATAAGAGAAGGCATATGTCCATCAGTGGACGTCGGCTGAAATGATGATGACGAGTCTCGCAAAAACTCGATGTCTTGACCTATTTTGATGATTTTTGTGTGTGTTTGAGTGGGGTCCCTGGATAATTTAGATTCACAATAGTACCCGTTAGTTGGCGCTGCAAGCAGATTTCAAGTTTTATTTATATTTTCTGTGCAGGACATAGTCTGTCTTTGCCTTTGTTTTGTCTGTTTGTGGGAGCCAGCTATCTTCTGGGGTACTTGCAAAATGTGCTATTGCATTTATTGCTAAAAGCTAATCGAAAGTATGATGAGTTTATAGTTATGAGTGAAATAGATGATGCAAGTGTCACAGGATAAATATTTCAAGCAAAGTACAAGAAAACACTCTTTATCAGATGGATTAATTATCATCATCATCACCATCGGCAGCCATTAAACGTCCACTGTTGGACAAAAGCCTCCCTGTTAGAGAGGGGTGTTGCCATAATCCCCACGCTTGGCAGACAGCTTGGGGATCGCAGTACATTCACCGTGTGCTAACAAGCTGCTGCTTATCCTCCGGTGGTTCGGGTCGCAGTTTTAGGACATACCCGGGTCCTAGGATTAATTATATTGAACTCTTTAATCGTTTTGCATGGACTCAGGTGTTCAGTAAACTGGTTTTCAAGATACTGTAAAACTGGCTCATCTAAAATGTTAATAGCCAGACGACAGCCGGCCAGTTATCTCAGCTTTAAACAACATCACATCGGAAACTCATTAATTTCCACACCGCATTTAATTAAAGTCTAGGGTGGGCGGAGTTAGGATTTCAATTTAGGGCTGGCGCCCAAAAACTAAATCAACTGAGCCGCGTCGCTTGTTAAGTATTCAGTTAAGTTTTTGAGTGTTTCTATTATTGTCTAATGAATCACAGTATAATGTGTATTGGACCTAGTATCTACAATACTATACCGAATTCAATAAGGGATCTAATACCGTGTCTATTTAATCTATATTAAAAAAACTATTTACCTTGGTAACGCCATAACCTGAGAACGACTTTACTTACCGATTTCATTTTACTTTTTTTTAGTTTTATAATGGTTACATTGTAGAAGGTAGTTATGGAAAGAAAAATTAAGAAAAATGCGCAGAAAATTGGAAAAATTCAGAAAATTTAATGACGGTTTTATCGTGTGGCTGAGACTGCGGGCGTTTATGAAACTAAAAATATTTTTGTCGAGAATATTTATTACAAAGTTAGGAGGCAGTCGGTAATATTGTTTGTTTTGAAATTATAGGTAATATATGTATTTCATTACATGAATAATACTTTATTATGCACAACTTAAAAAACAGAAAAATAACGAAAACTTAAATAAATAACTAAAAACTAAAACTTAAAATAACTAAATTCAAACTAAAAACTTAAACTAAAAGACCATTAGTGGAGGGAAAGGTCCCCAGAATGCTGGCAGCATTGTCACGTTGAAAGGCAATGCTCAATTTCTGGGTGAAATAGAAGCCAGCATTCTGGACACCCGACGCCTCCACCAATCGCCTGGCCAAGTCGCGATAAAGGCCCATAGCCTATGATATTACATAATATTTTATTTATTGAAATTTTTCGTTTTTTTTTTTATGTATTCTTATGATATATCTCTAGATTTGTACGCCTGTACTAAGTAACTAAACAAAACATCGAAGTAACTAATATTGCTTATATAATATACCTATTGTGCGTGCGTTTTTAAATGTGTGTATGATTATTTACTTTTTAACTTTGTTTTGTCCAAATAAATAATTTTTAAGTTGTTCAGCAAGAAAATCATTTTAAACGATTTATAATTGAGTGAGTTTTAATTTGTCTAGTTACGTATCTAGGTTAATTCTGTTTAAGAAAAAAAAAACGTTTTTGTGTTTGTATTTTTTTTTTGGTGTACCTTTGAAGGCTACTGTGCGTACTAAAGTGGTATGCAAAATATTTATGCAAATAGAGATATATCAAAGAATATAATACCTTTTTCGGGGTAGAAGAGTCGCTTTTCCATCCCTAAGTCCAGCCACTAAGTCAAGCTTATAGATTAAACCAGTGTTTTCAATCCAAACTACTTTCAGCTTGTTATGCCTTAGCAGAGACTTTATCTGTGAAAAATATATTTACCGAAATCGAAACATTGTTAAGTAAATGAAATTGTGCTTAAGATGCGATATTTTTATTAATTTCTTACACAAATACAGGATTACGCATACAGACTGTACTAAGCCGAAAGGAGGTTATTGTGCTCATATGATCAACTTTAACTATGGGACCAACACTGAAATCGCGAAAAAAAACAGCTGCTCCATATAATACGGTCATTGACACTCGACAAAACGTACGGAACAGCTGTTTTTTTTTTTCTATTTCAGTGTTGGTCCCATAGTAAAAGTTGATCATAATAATGAGTACAATGACCTCTTTTCAGTTTTCATGCGCAACCCTGTATAGATCCTTCGATATTTATAGCAAAGATGTACTGTGTGGATATTCTGTAATAATTTTAACTTGTTATCCATTAGGTACGGTTCGAAAGAAAGGTAGGACAGACAGACATACAAACAATCAGCGTAGGTTTAGTAATAGGGTCCCGTTTACACCCTTTGGGTACGGAACCCTAAATACCGATTGGTTTGGAATATTTTGGCCGAAAAGATCGTTTTTTTTTATTGGATCTCCGTTTTGATGGAATCATAATTACCACCAGTATACCGTATTTCTTTACGAACTATGGCTCTCAGATTTACTACTCTGCTTAAACGTATTCATTAATATGCAAAAATTAACACTTCCATTAACATAGAGCACTGCTCTTCACAAAGACCTTATAAATTGGAGCCGGCAATTTCATGCACGATTTGGTCTCTCCACACAATGACTCGGTGAATTTTAATGTGCTGGAAGAAAAAGTTTACCTCCATTCGAATCGATATCGCTTTTACGAGCAAGTTGGTTCGAGACTTGATTTGACGTAGATATTTACTGGTTAGAAGATTCATGTCAAACTATACAGTTCTGATACAATTCGAACTCACAGCTTTTCAACAAGGTGTTCCCAAGTGTCAGTGGTAGAAAGCTACCAAACTTGTTCGGTATGTTTGCACCACTTACCTAATAAATCACTTAAACTTTCAACTGTTGTGGGATCATTTGCCCCATACTTCAACAAATTTTTGAGCGTGTGATAATTGACACCTTATTCGTAGGCTAATACTCGGCTAACCTCATGGAAGTAAATATTCGGGACATTTTTGCACACACGGTCATCTGACCCCAAACTAAGCAAAGCTACACAAGTGAACCTACAGTTTCTCCTTTAGCACTTACACCCCCTTGGTCGTCCATTCGATTACCTACATTTTGAGCACATTGTTTGCAGTTGTGTGCCGCTCCATATTGAAGTGTGCGTTTGTAGAACTAGTATAAATTATGTCAGTGGGTGCAATACGTCTTTAACTCGCCCCCTTCAGTTTTTGGCAGACTATTCCGGCTGGAGTTTAACGGTATGATTACGAACTCGGCATCAGTGCACAACATACAAACCGGCTCTAACCCATCAAGTTACGAATGAAAAAAAACCGAAAAAATTTAATTAAAAAAAAATATGAAAATAATAATTGAAAAAAACCTCTATTGTGGACCGTACAAAGTCACACGACAGAACTCCGCTGGAAAACTGTTTTTTTTCTTTTGCTGAAAATACTAACCTAACTCGCCAATAAAAAATAAAAAAGTTGTTCGGTGGAGCTAGGTTATGTTAGTGATTTTAGAAAAAAAAATTGCGGACCTAACCTTACCTTACTCTAAATAAATTTAAATGTATTATAATTTTAGTCTAAATAAAATATAGCATTCATACAGTATATTCCAAACTTTGCGTCAATAAACGTCCCACATAAAAAGCCTACCTTTGTGCAAATTTATTTTCTTGTTTGTCAGTGTTTACCCCCTGGTATTTATTTACACACAAAAAGGTACTCCTTCCAACCCGTACAGGGTTTTATCTTTTAACACTATTGTCCGTGTTGATCATGCAAAAAGTAACAGGGCAACATAAAATATAGAAGCACCTTTATAATGCCTCTCGTTAGGATGAAAAATAACTCTGAAAATATGTTTGCCTGGTAGAATGGAGTTTTAATCGCAGCTGCCGACGTGAATTTTGCGTAGTCACGTAGCCAGCAATTTTTGAAACATAAAACATGAATATTATGTACTTAGATATAAAATAATGTCGCTCATAAGCGATCACTAGTAATTTGTTTGGACATTTATGAGGCGTGTTCACCGATTTTTTTAAATTACAGCCTTCATAACCTGGTTTAAGGCTAGGCTCAACAGCTACGGCTACGCTTTCGGTCACAGAGGTCTCATTTGCACGTTTTAAATAAAAGATGAATCATCATGCCCGGTTTCTGAGGATCATAGATAGCTTATCGCTATTGGTTCAACAAAGTTACCTGTAAAATAAACCTCGTATATCTGTCACTGTGTTTCAGAAGACAAAATGAATGGTCCGATAACTATCAAATTAATAAGTAGTTTTAGTACTTAGTGCGAAGTATAACTTATTATTGCATGTTTGGAAACGCAATTCGTAAAGTTATAAAACCAATAGCGCTATTGAACAGATAAACTATCGATGAAGTAGCTCAGAAATTGATTTTAAATTGAATTTTAGAAAACTGATTGGGTATTATTTTTAGTATAGCAAATAGTATACAGTTATGTTCGTGTTGATATTTAATAGGATGGCGGAGATAGAAAAAAACCAGACAGGTACGAGTAGGACTCGTGCTCTGAGGGTTCCGTTGGACGGAACACTTAGAGCGCGAAAAAAAAACTAACTGAACTTGAAAGAAAAATTAAAATTATTGAAAGACAAACTTAACTTTGTAGTTGACAATAAGGTACTATACATTCCAACTACAAAATGTAAGTTTGTAATAGCAAAATAATTATTTTTTAATCATATAATTTCAAAGTTGTGACTTTCGGATTTATTCCTATATATGTGCTATTTATATAAATTTGGCAAAACGCAAGGTCTTACCTTGCCTTTTGACAAATTTCATGATTCTAGGTCAATGGGAAGTACTCTATAGGTTTTGATTCCCCTCTGAAATCGCAAAATATGCGACATAAACGTTCACATCTTTTGATTGCGTTGACTAATAACTTTAATTTTTTTACAGCCGAAAGAAACCGTAGACCCAAGTAATTAGTATAAATTTCAACTTGATACCTTAACGCGTTCTTGAGAAAAAAGGTCTTGACAGACGGACAGACAGACGGACAGACAGACGGACAACGAAGTGATCCTATAAGGGTTCCGTTTTTTCCTTTTGAGGTACGGAACCCTAAAAATAAACCGGCCAAGTGTGAGTCGGGCTCGTGAACTGAGGTTTCCGTACCACCACAAAATACAATATTTCTCAATTTAAAAAACCGACTTCAAAATTTGTAAAATATATTATGGCATTACGATTCGGTGAAAGAAAATGAGGTTATCCAAGTATAATTACCAATTATAAATTGGTAATGAACAGAAATTTATCACTGAATCGCACTTAGCCATTATTTATTATTCGTTGTTATACTTTAGAATGTGTACTACAATCATGCCAAGTTTGACGCTTGTATACGTTACCGTTTTTAAATTAGAGCTAATACAAAAATACTTCAGTGTTGGTGCCATAGTAAACCCGTGTCACCAGTATCACCGTGATACATCACGGAATAACTTCTCCTTGCCTTACATCAAGGATACAAAATCTTAAAATGAAAGAGTAATTCAAATTCACATTCAAAATATTTATTTGTCAGAACATATGGTAGGTACACATTCATATAAAGTAGCATACATGGTCGTAAGAATGGAGACGCATCTCATGTCATTGCCTGTTACAGCGTACAAATGTTAGTTTTTTATATATATTTTTATTAGTTTTTGTTAAAGTTAAAAAGAAAGAAGAAACGAGTAGAAATGCAGGGAAAGATTGTAAAACTTTTTTTGCCAACTGTAATACTGACAATGCCAAAACCGCAATTTTAGATTAGTTTTTTAACTTTATAAAAAAGTATACATTGAATATTTTACGTATTAAAAATATTAAAATATGTTAATTTAATCTGAAAAAGACCTATATTCAAACGTCCCTTCACCTTTCCTTTTACCATAATATCAATGAATTCTGCAGAGCTCAGCATAATAAGCACAATGTGCCTCAGTATTATCGGATACTCTCCTCCTTACTTATATTTTCCTGGTACTTATTTGAGATGGAGAGAAGCTTTTTGGGCAAAAGGAAAACTGTATCAAGAATTGTTATAGCAAATAGAAACGAGAGTACAGCAAAAGTATGATCGTAATTTATTGAATAAAACGGAGAAAGCTTTTGCCAGCTGAGCAGAGAAGAATATATATATCATGCAATCAATGAAATTTGCTACATAATTTACTAAACCGTGTTTCTTAACACTACCTACTGCCTGCTCTAGGCTCAAAATAATTTACTTAGCTCTTGAAATTGTACGCAATTTCTGGAAGCTCGGTGAGCAACATGTTTTATTCTGTAAGTAAAATACGAGGTGGGAGTTTAAGTAATTAAAAAATTAATATTAAAGCTCTGTTTTCGGATTTTGTATAACTCAATTTACACTGTATTTTTTTTTGTGTTCTCTTTGTGTTGTGCAATATATTATGTTTTTACTAACATATAGTGATTTGAAGGGCATTTTCCAATGGTTACACTGAATTTGGCACACAGTCAGAATTTTCACAGACCCTTGGCAGGTTAGGGCAATAGCGTCCTAAATAACTTCCACACACGCATAAACAATGTTCACTCGTGTAATACCCGAGACTTGTTCGACAAAGGAACGCACACACTCTCACAACAAAGCGTGCCTTCACAAAAGGCGCTCTACTCATTGTTTGCTGAGAAAATATTATTTTTCAGTGCTTCATGGACCGCAGTTAATGGAATATGGAAAACTTAACTGGAGCTTGAATAAAGTGAGTAACAAGACTTGTTACGAAGACTTAGGATTAAATAGACGAAAATGTAGGCTAACAGATTGATAGTTTATCTACATAAAGCCAGGCACAGCTAGCTGCGCATGGCTACGCGTGACACGCTTTGTTCAGTACGGGCTGCCATGCGAGCCACGCGCGCGCTACGCACGGCTGCGTGGAAATGAGATGCGCTGGCCGAGCGTACGTTTACACCGCTCGTCCACTCCCGCCCGCGTTTTAACACGGTAGCGTGGGGTAACGTAGCGTAGGTATGCTAGCAATGTGTGGCCGCATCGCTACATCGAGCCACGTATATATAGCTCTCTTGGCAATCGAGGGCGTGTATGCTCGTGCGCAACAAGCTATGGCCGGCGTTATCTAGCGAGAGGTAAAGCGGTGAGATTAAGTTGCCCCTATTATATTTTAATATTAATCTGAAAAGGGGTCATCATTATGAACAACTTTCACTATAGGGCCATGCCTTAACTCGCATAAGAAACCAAACTACATTATTTTAGTACGGTTCACCTTAGAACAAAAATGAAATTTTTCAATTGCACTTCCGGGATATACCTACGACTGGTATCGTTGGATTCCTTGTGGTGTCAGGAACACGAAACTGTCAGTCGTAAAGTGCCATAGTGGTGGAGGGGGGAGCTACCCCACAACAAAGATGGCGCCCGGGCAGTTTAGTTTTTACACTATAACTCGATAAATACTGCACCGATTTCAAATGTGTAAACTATTTTTAAAAGTTAATAAAATGTGTTATGTTTCTTTCATACATATTACATATGTATATGTTATAGTTAATGAGTTATCTTGTGAAATATATGTTTTCGAACTAATACCCAAATACGTTTCGATGGATTGTTCAGTATCCAGCCCTTTTTCGAATATTTATGTATGAACATAATTTATAGAATAGACATTAAGCTATTCAAAAAAGTAAGTTTTATTACGCTATAATAACACATTTTATTAGCTTTCAAAAATCGTTTACGCATTTGAAATCGGTGCAATATTTATCGAGTTATGGGGTAAAAACAAACTGCCCGGGCGCCATCTTTGATGGGGGGTAGCTCCCCCCTCCACCACTTTGGCACCCTACGACCGACAGTTTCGTGTTCCTGACACCACAAGGAATCCAACGATACCAGTCGCAGGTATATCCCAGAAGTGCAAATGAAAATCGATTTCTAGAGCACTTTTGCTCAAATCTGAACTGTACTATTTAGAAAGAAGAAAAAACACTTTTTGACAAAAAAAAAAAAACAGTGTCCATCTGGGAGTGGACCAGCATAGCCAGCGTCAAACAACTATTCCGCTTGGCACAAGATAGAGAAGTTCGCTGAGCAGCAAACCTCCAGCAGTGGAGAGGCACTTGAACAAGAAGAAGACAAAAAAAAACACAAATATCTATAAGATAGGTCAAAAAACTTTTAAATTGTGAGCCATCATAAATCATAACAAATGCCTTGCAAAGAAAAATACATGATCAGGCCAATGACAGTTTTAAGAAGGGGGGATCAGGCACTTTAAATTCTTGCAATTTCCTTTGAGTGACGGCTGGAATGGGTTTTACGGCATTTTTATTGCTATTTGAATACATTGATGCATTGTAGAACATGAATATAACGGGACATTTTGGCTTTGTATGTATTCTGTATTCATATGTATTGACTGACTAATTCCAAGAATCTAAAAAAGTCCAAAGACATATGACATTCTCCAACATGACAGGCTGAAATGACGATGATGATGAGATTTGTTGTGGCTGTTCAATCAACTAAATTGGTGTCATGTAGGTAATGTGCTCACAATAGAGAGTACGTAAGTACACTATCACGCACTTAAATCTTAGTAAAATTATTCATGCTCAAAACCGAGGGCCATAACAGTAACTCACTAGTATGCGAGGTACTCACTCACGGCGAGGGTTAAGCCCTAACTTAAACTCATAAATAATACATGGCATGTTTATCATGCTACAGTATAGTCTTACTAATCCGACACTCTTAAAGACCAGGGTGTTTAGCCAGAATGTGTTGCCAGTGATGACATATATTATGGTACAAAGACGTGGACCTTAACTGCTAGCATTTTGGAAAAAAACAGAATTGCACAGCGGGCACTGGAGAAAGCTATGATCAGAGTTTCTTCCCACGATAAAATGAGAAACGAGGATATTCACCGTAGTACCATAGTCACCGACAAAGCTGCTTAGATTTGCAAGTTGGAGTCGCAATGGGCAGGCCACATCGCTCGAAGAACCGATAACCGATTGGGAATAAAGATTCTTGAGTGGAGACCACAAATCGGAAGACGCAGCGTAGGTATGCGTCGCACTAGATGGACTGACGCCATCGTGGGAATCTCGTGCATCCATTGGATGCAAATGGCAAGCGTTCGTTCAGTGTGGAGGTCAAAGGGGGAGGCCTATGTTCAGCAGTGGACGTCTTCGGGCTGATGATGACGATACACAACAACCTAAGATCACACCACCACACCATGCTGCCTATAAGATCTGTATATGTAAATTTAATTTAGGTAGTATGTATTTACATACCTATTATAAATTTATTTATGAAAAGTATCTTAGAATTCTGGGGAGGAAAGAGTGCGGTCAGCCGTAGGTATTGGCTGAGTAAAGGTGAAAGCGCGGGCGGAGAGAGCGGAGACCGTAGGTGCAGAGAGCCGGACTACTGGACGTGCCGATGTAAAGAAGTGCCGGATAAGTGAGAATATACTGTAATGAGAATTGAAGATATTATTCACGTTTTAGCATTGAATTGGCTTACATAATTATAATGGCCGTGGAATCTAGTACAAAATTCACGAAAGAAGTTAATGATATCTTGATAATATCTACGGAATAATTATCCGAACGTAAGTCCGTCGTTTTTAGGATTCCATACCTCAAAAGAAAAAAACGGAACCCTTATAGGATCACTTCGTTGTCCGTCTGTTTGTCCGTCTGTTTGTCCGTCTGTCTGTCCGTCTGTCCGTCTGTCAAGACCCTTTTTCTCAAGAACGCGTAAAGGTATCAAGTTGAAATTTATACTAAATACTTGGGTCTACGGTTTCTTTAGGCTGTAAAAAAATAAAAGTTGTAAGTCAACGCAATCAAAAGATATGAACGTTTATGTCTCATATTTTGCGATTTCACAGGGGAATCAAAACCTATAGGGTACTTCCCGTTGACCTAGAATCATGAAATTTGGGAAAAGGCAAGGTCTCACGGTCGACGGGCAGACAGACGGACAGACAGACGGACAACGAAGTGATCTTCTAAGGGTTCCGTTTTTTCCTTTTGAGGTACGGAACCCTAAAAATAGGATCCTAATATTTGACCGAGGAAATCCGCTGACATATCTATTGGCAGATATATCTGAGGTACTCTGCTAATAGATGCGGTCAGTTATGAGAGGTCAGTGCCCTGAGTCACGTCGCGTTTAGACCTTTTTGCGCGCGCGCATTTTAGATAGCCTTTCTTACTATGTAACGCCAAAAACTAATTAAGTTTTTTTTCCGTACCATGTAAACTAGTTTGCCTCGAACTGAGACTTCGCGATGTTCTGTTTTACATAATCATCGCTATTTTTCAATGGATGGAATGTTAATACCCAATAAATTTTTGAGTACTACTACACATAGAAATATTTTTATGTTCAAAAATGTTATCGATGAAAATAGCTCTCACTATACTGGGATACCGGGATACTGGGGATACTGTGCACAAGAACATTGTGGATAAACCCGCCAGCCTGCAAATGTATCCTCGTATTTATACCTACCTACTTAAGAGTTCGAGTATAGACATGAATTATGTGCTGTGCGGGGACAGTCAGTTGCAGAGTTGCCAGCGCTTGTTATCTTATTGGCGGTCATTTTTTCATTATGTCCGTCACTTGACCTCTAACGCAGTTGATTGTTTTAGTCAGGCTTAAAACTTGGCTCCTTGACCAACAATTTATAATTTTGATGACCATGTTAAACTGCCTGAAATATTAATGGATTCGTCCATAAATATTACAGGTAACTGCGTTATCAATAATTATTGCTGAATGAATTTGATATATTGAAATACTGACATAATATATTGTAATACATTTTTGCTCGTATATTTTTTATTGAATAATTTATTATTTAATTTGTCTTACACATAATAATATTATTAAAATAAATTTTTTATGTAAGTTTAAACACATCGTTGTAGAAAGTGTACTGGAGAAGTTTGACTTACTATGTAGTTATTAATAAAGAATTATATTGTATTGTTATGGATTTTACGTTACTGTTGCTCTTGAATCGTGAACTGTATTTTTTTAATTATTTTTGGGAATGTAGTCAAATTGCTTTCTGCAGTAGTATGGCTCTTTTGTAAGGCCTAAGTAAGTACCACACTTTTGCCAGTTATTTAAACGCCAAGCAGTAGTGTGCAAACATTCCTGTGTTTCGATTTGTAGATCAATGTTTCCAGTAAAAATTTCGGCTTAGTATACCTTTTCCGCTTAACCCAGTATAAACTACCAGCTACAAACTTACGATCAAAAAACTAACAAAAGTGGTCATAATTTACAGTGAAAAAATAGATTATAAGTGGCCAGTGCCTAAAGAGCAGTTGAGCAGTAGGTTATTGTACGAATTGAGCATTTGTCCGGATGGCGATGCTTTCGCTATGTGTTGGATTTTATAAAAGGATGACCTACTGATTAACTAAGTTGAGCAAAAATAGTTGAGCTATAGAGCATAAAAAGATCGGTAATACAAACTCAACACTGCTCAATTGCTTAACTAGTTGAGCAATCTAGTTGAGCAGTGGGTAAGAAGTGTTTTCATTTTGATTTTTACAATCTACTGCTGTGATAAGTCATAAGACACATAGTGCTTCCTGCCCTTTCGTTTCCCGCTAATCCATGGTGCTATCTCAGTCCCCAAACTTCGTCGTACCTACATCATGTTGGTCTAGCTAGTTTGACCTTTCGCCGAAGTTAAAGGGACTCTAGAAATCTGTTTTCTTTTGCAGGTTTTCTGAAAGTTGAGATTAGGTTGGGTCCGAAACTAAACATGTTTTAGATTGTTTTGCATGAAATAGTGTATGGGCATTGAGGCATGTAAGAAAATGATTTGAAGATTTGTTGGTAGGGTTTGTATTATATTTTGCCGTCAGCAGTAGAAAAGCTGTAATCAACTTAAGACATATTTCTTCAAAAGGTCTAACAAAGACTTTAAAAAATTGTACACTCGTGAATCTGGCTCGATAGTAAGTCTCTCTGCTCAATCAGGCGATGACTACGTCTTGTGCATGGTCTTTGCTAAATTGGTGACCCAGACTGTCTAAATCCACGTTGCACTTATGGCGAACATGATTATATAGAACAAGTTGCAAAACATTTCAAAAGGGTTTCCCATCTCTTTCTTGCAGAAATCAAAGCTGATCAAGTTGAAAAACTGCAAAACATATAATAAAAGAGATGGATAGTTGTTCAGTTTTTTCGCGTGGCAGGAGACTGTTCAAATAAAACTGCAAACCGTATTATTGAGGTGGGAGGGGGATAGTTCTTCAGATCTTTCACTTCGCAGGATGCTGGTATAGAAACTGAAAGAATATTAGTGTTATTGATGATCACGTGTATGTTCATCGAGCGATGACTGTCGTTTCTTGGATTCCTCCATGGCTTTGGTGTGGCGTTTTATTGCTTCCTCGTGAAAATCTATTTGTTCATCCAGATGCTTCTTCAAGAGAAGCAGTTGCTCCTTATTTTTCTTGTAGAAGTACTGGCCTTCTTTAGCTGCCTCCATAACGCCGAAGGCACCGCCCGCTTCTCGCACCGAGCCACCACCGCCACCGCCCTTTCCCGCTCCAGAACCAGGGCCTGAGATATATCTTGTCGTTGCCAGAACAGTATCTTTCATAGCAACCTTTTGTAGTTTTTGAAGGTTTGAAGCCATTGTGTATTTGATGTAAATTTTAGAGTTACATTCCCATATTTTTGTTACATTTTCAAGCTGTCTGTTGAGGTTAGCTGCTTACTGTCAGTTTTCCGTATCAATCACGTATCAATATTGTAGTCTTTGCTGTCAGTCACAGAGCACATGTGAGTAGTATGGCACACACCTGTGGCACACACAGATCTACTAATATCTGTGCGGGCACAGATGTGAAGTAGGGTATAAAACGTCCGTGACGTCCGTGGTCAGTACTGAAGTCATTCCAAAGAGAATGAGAGTACGTCTTTTTTTGACGCAAACTATTATGTTTATTTCAAATAGTGAATGGGCGCGAAAACTCCAAGTTACCTCTTGTCTTTGCCTATTGTAAGTAGGAGTTTTGGCGCCAACGTCAAAAATTCACGTAACCTCATTGTATTATATTCCTAACTTGTGTTATTTCTAGTGTTATTTCACTTTCTCACACCCAATAAATAATAATCCACTATTATTACACATTAACACTCGAAAATATATACGTTTAGGAAAATAAAACAATGAAGCGACATGTTTATTTTACATTGACGCCAAATCTCCAGAAAATTTTCGTCAACAATTTTTAGGTTGGTATTTTTTTGTGTTGCGAAGTATCTGCTTTGCAATAGTTAAAAATACAAAAAAAAAAATTTTGCTACTAATATAATTTTTTTAAATATAGCAACAATATTTTTATGGGTTTTTTCGATCTGCTGCGTCCAAAAATAAAATATTGAACCTAATGATTTGCAATGTTAATTTCAAGATAACGCCCAATCATTTTGGTTTTTGCTGCCCCGGTGGCTCAGTTGGTAGTAACCCTGCCTTCTGCGCTTGGGGGCGTGGGTTCGATTCCCAGTTCACACCTAGGGCAAACATTCATGTGTCGAACGTTTGTGTTTGTTCTATACCTGGGTGTTAATATCTATTTAAGTATCTATTTAAAAATATATATAGTATAAATAATAAATCAGGCTCTGGGAGCCATATCACAAGCTTTGCTTAGTTTGGGGTGAGATGGCCGTGTGTTCAAAAATGTCCCGGATATTTATTTAATTATTTAAATGTCAACTTATTGTTTTTTTCTCTTCAAAGTGTTTTTTTTATGCGGGCGAGATAAATGAAGCTGTGAGTGGACTCTTAACTATCACATACGCGTATGCTCTTATCTAATAGAGACTATATGACTCGTAAACCTCCTAAACCGTGTAATAACTAATGACTGTTTGCTATCTAGTCATTTCATCTAACCCGTTTCATCCCCGAGCGTACAAGTGACAAAGATATTATCTGTACGCGGCTAGCACACTAATGCTGTGAATCAGCGTTAAACTATGAGGAAGAACTGTTACATATTTAGCCCAGTCGAATTAGCTAAAAATAGGCTTGAGATTTACAAAAATTGGAAGCAGCAATTTTCCTTCGGAATACGTTGGGGGGGATCACTGGTACTCTAAATTCAAAATGTAGGGATACCAAAGTTGTTGTTGCATCCGCCATCTTGATTTAAAGGGTTATTTTTTGTATCTTGAATAACTCATTTATTTTTAATTTTACACGGAAAGTAGTTATCACAAAAGTTGTTTAAAATTAAATTACCTACAATTTTAGTTCTCATAAATTTTTTCATAGGATCGTTTTTTTTTCGATTTATACCCGAAGAGAGGGGGGTGAATTTTTGTTTATCGAACAACTCGTTTATTTTTTATTTTACACGAAAAATTGATAAGAACCAAAGTTGTAGGAAATTCAATTTTAAACAACTTTGTTTATCCCTACTTTTTGAAATTAGACTACCAGTGACCCCCCCCCCAACGAATTAACGAATTCCGAAGGAAAATTGCTGCTTGCAATTTTTGTAAATCTAAAATACTATTTCGACTGTGCTAATTATGTATATTGCATCCATTGCAAACATATGAAACTAGGAGCGCTCCACGGGTTTACCAGCTATCCTAGCAGGAATTCACAAGAAATTTCCTGGATTTACAAACAAACAAACTGAACCGCCTGAAGGCTCATCCACACATCATAGATCGCACACTGTGCAATTTACACGATCCTTCTTGCCTCATACCTGCAAAATGTGGAATGAGCTACCTTCCACGGTGTTTCCGAGAAGCTACAACATAGAATTCTTCAAAAGGCGAGTTAATCGAGTCCTAAAGGGTTGGCAACGTATTATAGACAATAGACAATAGACAATAGACAAATTTTTATTTATGGAAGAAAAAATCATAATATATACATTTTTGAGAACACACATTACAAATGATTCCCTCCACAAACCGGTTCCAACTCAGCATATTGCTGGTTGCGAACAACCAGCGCTGGTCTTCCGTTGGAGCCACCGGTGACATCACCCACGGCCAACACCGAACAGTACACGAGAAATTAAATAATAACAAAAATAATATAGCAACAACAACACATAACAAAAACATGCAAACTAACATTTAAATAAATAAACTTAGCAGTAATATAAACAAACCATAAATAAATACATAATACTATAAGGTGATTTGACTAAGACAACGTTTTAAACAAACTAATAAATTAGGTATATGCGAGTAACCTAGGCAACACTACCTCAATAAAAATTAACTACGTAACTAATAAAATAAAATAAAGAAATTTACACATTTACTCTGACATTAAATAAAAATAACAAAGGTAAGTCCCCACAAAAAAGGTTCCCTATATAGCACTGGTGTCTATTAATAAAAGTTCTTCGCTTTTTTGATGCTCAAAAAGAAATCTTTTAAGCTTAAGCTTAAATGAATGTAAACTATGCAGGTTCCTTATTGGCGGCGGAATGTTGTTCCAACACTTGGTGGCAGCGTATCTGAAACTTCCTCTGAACG
The DNA here is from genome assembly GCA_914767915.1 of Agriopis aurantiaria. Classification (NCBI taxonomy): domain Eukaryota; kingdom Metazoa; phylum Arthropoda; class Insecta; order Lepidoptera; family Geometridae; genus Agriopis; species Agriopis aurantiaria. The sequence goes on along the minus strand of OU612002.1, from coordinate 12,177,242 downwards.
CGGCGGAGCTGTGACGCTCCGTCACGAGCTGAGTCGAGCATTGCCGACACTCTAGGGACATTCGACTCGCTCTCCACGACAACTTATCGTACAGATAAGTCGGTTCCCTATGTTTTATTACCCCGAACAAAAGACATGCCAAATGAAGCTTACGGCGATGCTTCATTTTCAACAATTGGTGCTTGTTAAAAAACGGAGTCACATGCGACCTCGACGGAATGTCGAAACAAAAACGGGCACAAGCATTTTGGACTCTTTGTACAAGCTTTTGTGTTTTGACTAAGAGTCGCGAACCAATAACAGTATCCATGTAATTCAATTTCGACAAAATTAACTGTTCAGCTAGTTGGATACGCAGCTCTTCTCTTAAATAAGGTCTTATCCTGTATAATACTCTTAGCTTATAAAAGCAGTTTTTTATGCAGTTCGCTATATGTTTATGGAATCGCAATTCACAGTCCATGTGCAAGCCTAAGTTGCGTGCTTCGTGAACCCGCTCAATGTGTTCACCCATGAGCGAGACGCTTACAGAAGGACGGACACTAGCAATCTGGTGGTTACTGCCGAAAATAAGGTACTTTGTTTTATCGGGATTGAGCAGCAGGCAGTTATTGGTTGCCCATGCTGCTATTCTTGCGAGATCTTCGTTGAGTTTGTCAATAGCTAAGTCAATTTCAAGTGGTTTGCAGGATATATATATCTGAATATCGTCAGCGTATATGTGAAACTTGCAATTTTTTATGTGCGTTGCAATGTCAGCAGAATATAAGGCGAAAAGATCAGGTCCCAAAATAGAGCCCTGCGGGACTCCTCTATTTATAGCCAACTTCTCTGACTCCAATGAGGAGCCATCAGAACGGTCAATCCTCACATGCTGGTGACGGTTACTTAGGTAGCTGTTGAACCACTGCACTGCTTTAGGATCAAAACCGTAATAGCTTAATTTAGACAATAGAAGATTTATATTCAAAGAATCAAATGCTCTGGAAAAATCTAACAAAACCAAAACTGTGCACATTCCCTTGTCTTGAGCAATAAGTATGTTATCGGTAACGTCAAGTAACGCGGTTGCAGTACTGCGTCCCTTTCGAAAACCCGACTGTACATCGGGCAAAATGTTATTATTTCCTAGAAACTCTGTTAATTGTGAGCACACTGCCTTTTCTAAAATTTTTGACATGCACGGTAAAACACTTATTGGTCTTAAATCTTTTAGGTCAAGTGGGTTAGGCTTCTTAGGTAACGGTCGTACCATAGCGTGTTTCCAAATATCTGGGAAAGTACTAGTCTCAATGGAAGTATTTACAAGAGCTTGTACGTACTCCACCGTATTCGGAAATGTCATTAGCAACATGTCCAAACTAATTAAATCGCAACCTTCTGCATATGACTTCAAACTTTTAATTATCTTAATTAGTCGGTCTAGACTGCATGGTTCTATTTTAAAAACTGAATCATTAAACCTATGATGCTCAAAGTAACTTAAGTGTGAAATAGAAGTATTTGAGCTACCTGGTATATTCAGAAAATGATTATTGATAATGTCAGGGTTATTAAAAAAACAAGGCAATTCCGTATCAGTTTTTGGTAATATAGTATTTTTTAGATTTTTCCATAGTTGTTTAGGATTTCGAATATTATCATTAATATTTTGTCTAAAATAGGCAGATTTTTCATTAAAAAGCGCTTTATTAACTGTGGTCTTTAAAGTTTTGTAATATAGCTTTTTAGACTCTGATTTAGTTTTATGATAAACTACAGCAGCATCATCACGTAGTTTCATCATGAGTTTTACAGTATCTGTGATCCATGGATAGGAATGGTCTCTGATAACCACTGACTTGACCGGTGCATGGATATCAAAAAGAGTAATTACATTGTGATTAAATACTGTTAACATATCATTAATATCTGAATGCTGAGATATAAGATCCCAGCTTAAAATCTGCAAGTCATTGTTAAAGTTATCTAGACAGATCTTTTTCTTAGGCCTAAAAGTAATAGTACGAGGAGGGGTTTTTAAACGTTTAACATTAAACTCGCAAACCACAAGACAATGACCAAAAAGTGTCCCTACATGATCCAAACTTATTTTCCGTGTACTTAAATCAGAGCAGACCACATCGATTAACGTTTGACTGGTTTCAGTGAAGTGAGTAGGCTCGTCTACTAGCTGAACCAAGTTAAAACACGATAGAAATGATTTAAATTTCATTACATTACTGTCATTAATATTTAATAAATTTATATTAAAATCACCCAAAATAATCAAATTATCATATTTGGGAATTGTACTAATGGAGTCTGTGATTGCAGCAAAGAACAAATCAACAGTAACCCAATTAGGCCGATATGCCGTACCGATCATAAACTTTTTTCCATTGAGGTTCACAGAGAGCCACATTTGTTCTACTGCACTGTAAATTGGGTCCACCGGGTGACGCCAAGAGCGCACGACAACACCTCGTTTGATGTAGAAACCAACGCCGCCGCCGCGCGAGCGGTGCGCGCGCGGCCGCGGCGTGTGCCTCAATCTGTACCCGGGGATGGCCGGAGCGCGCGCTTCCTGCCCCGCGTGGATCCAGGTTTCGTTCACTGCTAAAATATCTATGTTACTCCGAGTAACAGATGCTATGATGTTATCGTGGTTGGTGCCAAGGGAACCTGCATTGTATAGTCCAACTTTAAGATTTTTATTAACCATTAAAATACAAGTAGTATTGTATCTTCAAAAATGTAACAGACACACAATGCGAAAAAATAAAAACTAACAATATCATAAATAAAAAAGACGGTTAATAAACAGCAAATAAAAATCGTAATAGAAGATAGCAATTTAAAAGTTTTACAATTACAAGAAATAATACATATCCAGTTATTATGTCGTAACCAGTAAATTGTTGTAAACATTTCAAAATAAATAGTGCATTTTAAAAATAATATATGGTAATATAGTGCTATAATGATAACATTAAATGTAAATATAAATAAAATAACATGAACACACCTTATTATAACTGCTAATTTAAAAACATTTTTAAAAATAATTATGCCTAAACCACATGTGTTTTCACTATGAAATCTAGTTTTTTTATATTGCTTTATCGAGGTACTCTCTATTCGACTGTCGACACGTCGCGTGACTCGCCGCCAAAAACCTTCATGAGGTCTTGCTCCGAGCGCACCCGGAAGGACGCCTTCCCTGTTTCACGACGAACGAAGAGACGTCCGCCTCTGGTCCAGACATACTTCCAACCGCGAGAACGGGCCTCTTCGCGCGCCTTGAAAAATAGCCTCCTGTTTAGCTTCGAAAGACGCTCATTCACGTATATTCTAGTGGGGGCAGCAGCGAAGCCCATGCCTTCGGTAGTGAGGGTACGGCGCACCCGAGCGGCGTTCAGGAAAGCACCTCTATTAGTGACACCTCTGGTGTTACAAGTATCCATAGGCGACTGTGATTGCTTACCATCAGGCAGCCCGTATGCTTGTTTGCCACCTATGGCATACAAAAAAACGAATTGAGAAACCCCTCCTTATCGAAGTCGGTAAAAAAGACCGCAACCGATTCGTTTAAATAAATAAGCAAAGAAAAATCAATACCAATAAATCCATGTACTTATTGAAATTGCTTTATGCTTTGTAAAATACAAGAGCTGAAAAAGCTTCAACGATCGACGGGCGGCGTTAAAAACACCTGCGCTCGTGTTATTTCACGTTTGAGCTCGAGTCTTACTCGTAAGTATCGCTGTTCATATTGTATCATAGTATGTTGGACGTAAGTACCTACTGATGACATATGGTACAGTGACGTGGTCCTTACTGTTGGCCTTTTGGAAAAACTCAGAGTACAGCGGGCAACGGAGAGAGCTATATGCTCCAAATTTCTTTGCGCGATAGAACCCGGAACGTGGATATTCGCCAAAGAACCAGTCACCGACATAGCTATTTCGAACTTTCGACCACTTCGCTCGAACAACCGATAACCGATGGGGTAGAAAGGTTCTTGAGTGGAGACCACGAACCGGAAGACGCAGCGTAGGTAGGCCTCCCAGACTAGAGGGACAGACGACATTGTGAGAGTCGCGGGCATTCAGTGGATGTAGATGGCAGGCTGTCGTTCAGTGTGGACGTCTTCTAGCTGATGATGATGATGATGAAGTACCTACTTGTAAGTAGGTAGGTAGTAGTAGGGGTAGGTAGGTTCATTTCAAAAACCGTTCACCAAAAATCATCGCCATCAACCTATCATGTTCCCACTGCTGAGATATATTCTCTCAGAAAGAGAGGCTGGGCCCTAATCCACCATAGTGGCACAGTGCATATTGGTGAATGTCCTAATATCATAAAATTTTGGAGGTTCTTGGTTTTCTCACAATTTTTTCCTCACCGATACCGGGATCCGTGGATACAAACCCCGTTTTTGAGCTATGGCATTGAAACGGCACATATTTTATTTCAGTACTAAATAAGTCATTGGTGCAGGGCCGAGGATTGAACCGGGTGCCGTCAGATTGTAAAGCGCACATGCTACCACTCGGCCATCATCACTCTTTAAAAATATACTGCTTAGCTTTGCGACAATTGAATTTTACAATTTTGATAAACAATTAGGCCGCTTACTTAATTCACAGCGCTATGAAGCGCACCAATGAAAATTATCTTTGAAGTGCACGCGCCGTATAGCTTGTGTAGGCTAGCTAGCTAGCTAAGCTAGCTCGTCTAGGCGCCAACTTTACTTCGGTCATCTATTATGACAGCATATTAAGCTAAGCTACGTATTTTTAATCATACAATTATCAGTTATTAAGTAGTTAAATAAATAATAGTGAATATTAATGACGCACCTTGAAGCGTTTCTCTCCTAAGCTCATTTCCAGCGGTTTTCATAAATACGGCTTGAGGGATGAATCCGCCATTATTCAACGTCGTGATACACCTATTATTCAAAACTAAGGAATGCCAACCCTAACACGGAAAACAAGACGTTATTCATTTTGTTAAGTAAGATTTTGCTAGGTCGGTCATCAGTGGCCTATATATATACTAATATTATAAAGAGGAAAGATTTGATTGTTTGTTTGCATTGAATAGGCTCCGAAACTACTGAACCTATTTGAAAAATTCTTTCACTGTTGGGAAGCTACACTATCCCCGGGCGACGTAGGCTATATATCTATACCCGTGCGAAGCCGGGGCGGGCCGCTAGTAATATATATACAAGAATATGTTTATATATAATTATATATATGTATAGTGGTCCACAAGAAATGGTTTATGTAGCGTCCAAAATATATCTGCGCTCATGAATAAGCCGATTTCGGAGTCACAGATACGGTCTCATTTTGTGGCAGTAAAACCGAATTACATGCCGTGACGACAAGCATTATTACGCTCTCTTATGCCGTCATTTAACATCTGCTGGGAGTCCCGTGACAGCAAACTTTTTTTAAATTGCTGACCATGTAGGTATTTTAAAACTACTGTCGTCCCTCAGTCTTATTATTATATTTACACGATTGTTACACCTGAATTAATTACAATGAAATTTAGAAACAATGATTTTATTTTAGATATATGTATATGGTAAAACTGAAAAATCATAATTCTGCATACACATAGCCTTCCACTAGAATTCCTCGTATCGGGGATGCGATGGAACACACACAAATACACGTATAACCTTCGACCAAATAAAATGAATGAACGGGCCATAACCATTGAACTTGCTCAGTAAAAACTAGGCAAAACCGATGGACATATACTTCAACACCTAATTATAACCATGTTACAAAAAAATAGATAGCGGTTTTTGATGTGTATTTACACTTCGGGAAAGCACACGAAGGCATAATTTTGTCAGATGTTTCGTAATCATGTAACAATAGACGCGTGTCGCACTTGCTACGGCTAGAGACTGACTGAAACGAAATGAGAGCCGGCGCTCATTTTGTAATCTTCAAAAATGCTCTTCTTCTGGGCCCGTCAATTCATTTTACTTTGGTCGAAGCGTATAACTCATATTTAAACATGTACCCGAATCCAGAATCCGGAATCCGAGAATCAAACCTAGGACCGTGAGACTCATGAGGCTGACGCGCTACCACTGAGCCATACCGTAGTAATACTCGCCGAAAATGGTAAAACATTTCATCTTAGCTACGGAAAAACAGTCTTGAGTGGAGACCACGAACCGGAAGACGCAGCGTAGGTAGGCCTCCCACTAGATGGACCGACGAAATTGTGAGAGTCGCGGACATACAGTGGAAGCAAAAGGCAGGCTGTCGTTCAGTGTGGAGGTTAAAGGGGGAGGCCTATGTTCAGCAGTGGACGTCTTCTAGCTGATGATGATGATGGCGGAAAAACGATAAGTAGTAGTGCTACCTCTAAATAACACGTGAACAAAATGTCTCTTGCTTAACAGATTTCTGTATTGAATATTCTATATTTCTTGATAGAGTTATTATACAAATACAAAATACAAATACAAAATTATTTATTTCACATAATGGCAAAGATACAGTAAAGCAATTGCCTGAGGGCCTCAAACTAGGCTAAGCCTGTATCTTGAGGTCCAAACAGGATTATAGTACATGAAATATCACGCGCGCTTACACCTTAATGGGTAATTTTGAAAATATATTATTATTACTAGATAATTAAATTTAAACATTAAGTATAGAGAAAGAAAAAAATAAAAACAGTTAAACAATGAGTAGAATAAATCAATATAAATGAGTCAATATATTGGTCACATACTTATGTTAACCCGTACCGCGCAAGAGGCTGAGTAGCCACGGTTGCCAGAAATGCGAGAGTCCGACCGAATTTTCGAAAACTGACTGGATGTAAAATAAAAAATATTTTTTTTCCTATTAATTTGACATTGTATGTTCGTATATTATATATATTATTCATTGTCTTGAATTGTTCTATGATATTTTCAATTGATTATATATATAAGTACTCACCATTAATTTAAAAAAATTAAATACTCACAGAATCTCGTGATGCAATTATTATTCTTGAATTTTCTTGCGCCATCACGCACTTGTTGATAATAATATGCTATTTTTTCACATGAAATTACTATCACACCACTTTCACAACAAGGGAGCACTATTTCCGCAACTTTTACACTAACTACTTGACACTAATAGGCAATATTCACTTCAAAAACTAAAACTTTATCGCGAACCATTTTTACGTTATGTTTCCGCCATGTCGGTTTGTCAAACACTGTCTAAACGGGGAAAACCCACTCACAAAGTATAGGTCCCCCCTGACACGGTAAGGATGCATCGATTCTCTAGTGATTGAAGTAAGCTAGAGGCGAAAGAACTTACATTGTCTTTGGAACGTTCATTCGAGCGCGAATAAATTGACGAATAACGGTAATTTCCTTACGCACCGCTCCGGTGCCTAACGCGCGTCGAGCACTTTTCGCTTACGCCGACATGCGGTGCGTAACACATTCAAAGGGTTAAGAAGATTAAGTTGCATTAAAATTACTTATTAGTCTGATATCAGGCTAGATTGTAATTTAATTAAGTGGCACCCTTAGAATAACTACTCAGAGAAGGTAGGTTTCCAAACAATGCCTTCTCAAAACGTAAGCTACGTAAGCGATTGGTATTTTAAACGATTTTTGCAAGAAAATTAATGGATTACCTGTGGGATGTCTCACCATAACTCTTATGCTGCTTTTCTGATTAGTTGTGGTACGATTTCACCGCGCAAATTGTCATAGTATAATTTTTATATTTTTTTGGAGCCATATATGACACCATTTGAATGGCTTAAATTTTGCGAATGTACTTGGTTTCTGTGTGTAGTTATTCTAAAGTGGCAACTTTTAAAAGCACTCCTTAACAAAAAAAAAACTCTGCTAATATTAGATCAATAGCAGCTCAAGGATGTCACTCACTAGCTGCACCACGCTGTTTCACCCACGTAGTGATGAAAAATGGTGATGATGATGATGATGAAAAGTAGCCTATGACAATTAATGGCTCTTGATCTATACCCATGCAAAAAATCAGGTCGATCCATTGTTCCGTTGCAGCGTGAAAGAAGAACAAACATCCATCCATCCATACTTCTATATACATAAATACATACAAACTTGCGCGTTTATAATATTAGTAGGATTTAAAACAATATACAAAGTCTTGCGGTATGAACTCTACCTACCCCACGCCTGGAAATTAATCTGTAACTCCACTCCCAGCTTTAAATGCCAGCATGAAATAGTATCATATTAAATGTGTTAATAAACAGGTTATAATTTTGTACCGTCACAGGAAACTACCGGTGTTTTTTTTAACTTGTGCAATCCTTAAACTCAAATGCAAAGTTCATGAAATATGTAGAGCTGCTACAATCGCAGAATTTTTCGTCGAGCACTAATTAAAGACTCTCCGAAGTCTTTTTAAATATCAGTGTAAACCTTAACTTTTTTAATAAGTCCTCCCGTTGGGCTACCGCGGATTAACTACCGAACTTTACCCGTTTAACAACGAAAAAACCGCTCCAACTGCCCCCATTTGAATAACTTACGTTTAAAATAGGAATGAATATTTAAAAGCACCCACCTGACGTCCGTAGTCCTTTGTCTTGGCTGAGAGAAACTCGAAAAAGCACTGAATTTAAAATTGGAATAGCTAACTTCCAGGTTAGTGAGCGAAGAGGACACGACCTTCCGCGGCGGCAGTCCGTCGGAGACTGGACTTAGGGGCTGTCCTGAAGCCTACTATACGGGGTGTTTTCAACCCCAATGCAGCTTTACTTTGCATTACACTCTTTCCTCAGGCAATAAAGTCTATTCGTCTAATTTCCGGAGCACTTTTGACCTTTTTAAAGTGAATTGAGTAGTTTCGAGATGAATCAGAGGATGTCTGAGCGGGGGCGAAGTGTAAGCGGTCACTTGCGTGCGCGTATAATTTAATGTTATTGATGATATGAAGTGCTATAGTGTGGCTTGTGAAATTACATTTTAAAGTGATGCTAGTTTGAAAATATTTTCAAACACCACACTACAAAAGCAGTTCCCCATAACCAATTGATGGTCTAAAGACAATACAAATGCTAAAGCCCGCTACCAGTTGGCAACGTACCCAGCATGCTGGCGGCATTACCACGCTGAATAGCAATGCTTATGCGTTGAGCCAGATGCACGCCAGCATTTTGGTCACGCGTCGCATTAACCAGGTGCTCTGAAAGATTTTTGAAAATGAGATGAGCTACGAGTCTCCAATGGCCCAATATATCGACCCCAAACGGCTCAAATAATTATGTAACTACTGCTGAGGTTATCACATTTGCGCCGCTTGTGCTGCACTGCCGAAGAGGCACGCACCAGCATTACCTTGTGTCATGTGACGATGCCAAAATATCGACATAAATCGCGTCCCATACTAGGGGCCGCTCCAACTTCCAAGGAACAAGTGTCATACTGTCAGGCCTCTTTCCATCGTCACGCGCAAGACCGCTCGATTCGAACACAGCTGCGATATTGGCGGTGGAAAAAGACCTGCGTATGATGTCGTTCAGGCTGGCGTGTCAGCCAATACGACCAGCGCTTCTCGAGCAAGAGAGACCATGGTGACCGAGCTGGTCAACTGCAATACCACACTGACAGCGATGGGCTTCACAGCATCTTGCACCCAAACGTAAGCTGACAGCTATACGAAATGCGGTTGGGTCTAAAAGACTACCGTGTTAAAAGGGCATGGCTTGCAACCAAAGTCCCGATTCCCAAACAGAGACTGCAAAAATAAGAGCGCGTACTGCAATACTAGGACACTTATCTAGGCGTGTTTTCCGTGCGATGTCTACATTACTGAAAATCCAACTAAATGAGAATCATAAAAGTCTTGAACAGATCAACTCGGAATCCTTGAAAATAACTAAGAAACTGAGTTAGCCTTGTACTTGTGACCATTCCAATTAAAACTTTACTGCTGTTGTTTCTTTTATATTTCTCGTTATTAGATTTGTTGTAAATACTTTTGGAAAGGAGGGCTCTTGTCTTCGGGAAAGTGTTTGAATTTTAAGGAATGTTTTTCGCCGGAATCCCGAGAATTTTTACAAGAAAATAGAGTTTGCTTCGAAACTTTGCGAATGCCCTTGTATTTGTTTACGGACACTAAATTTTGTGGCAGACATTGTTATTTGTACGCAGGTAAACTATTTTTAATTACTTACTACATGACTAAAAAAACACCTAAATAACTTTGAGTGAAATAATTACCAATGTTTTATTGATAAAATAAAAGGCATAAGGCGAAATTTTGTTAATACTTTTTAGGGTTCCGTATCCAACGGGTAAAACCTGATCCACTTTATTTTATTTAGGGAAAAAGTCAGCTCATGACCACGGCCATTGTTACATGGTCAAAACGTCGAGCGAAACCTACCTATTTTTACCTAAACAAAACAATGCTCGATTAGTCCCGATAAACATTTAAAACATATATATTACTTTTATTTCATATCTTGTTGATATTTTAAAAGTGCAATAAATACAAAATTCTTATATTATAAAAGCGAAAATAACTCTGTTTCTCTACCTGTCTGTTTGTTAGTTTTTCACGACTAAACGGCCAGGCGAAATTCGGTAAGAAGATAGTGACATCATACGGACAAAGAATACTTGTCAATTCAGAAATTTGGAAAAACTGGAAAATCGTAGGTTTCTATCTGCGAAACTCAGCTAGTATATAATAACTTATAATAACTTGAAACATTCCTAGCGTAACTCAGTAAAATAAATAGGATAAATTTAAAAAAAAACTCAACTGATATTCCGAAGCCTACGTCGCTGTCCAGTTGCCACTTAATTACAACAAACACAGAAAATGGGAAAAAAAAATTAAATCTATGAAATAAAATACAAAAAGCAATTCTGTGGTCATTTTGTTTGTCCGCTCAAGCGAAACAATGCAAGTCGATGACGTAGACTTGTGTCACCCACGTGACCTTTGCATCTTGGAATAGAATATCTATATGGTATATTATTATGCCATGATTTTTTTTTTTAAATGTTTTATTTTCTTGTTATAATTAATAAATTACTTAATTGTGAAAGCAAAATAAAAAGCTATTAGAAGCAATGCTGACCATGCTTTTTCTTTTCAATATAAGGCTGACCATACTGTCCCTCACTGTATGCCCACACACAGTCTCCCCTTGAGATATTTTGTGAATGCCGTCTGCCCTCAGAAATACAAAGAATCCCCCTAATCCAGATCATCATCCGCATTTGATCGCCCAAGCCGCGCAGAGTTCCAAAATTCAAATAACAACTTTATTAATCAAACTTCACTAATACAGAGTAATACAATTTTAATGTAATACCGCATTTACACATGCGTGCGAGCATTCGCCCACTAAATATTGGTAAGACGCATACTGTATCCAGGCTTTTTGAGAGATTTAACCAGCACGCCGTTCGTTTTGCTACAATATAACAACGCATTACGAATAATAATGCGACTACCGAAGTTCTGTAGTGCCTCTAGCATGTTTACGGAAAGAAGACTGGTTTTGCAGCGCTGATGCGGCAACGAGCGGCAAACACGCTTGAGAGGTTCTACCGCTCCGACAACTCGGTGATCAACTCGCTCATGCACACTCACGAACAGATCCTTACGAGGTCTAAGTCAAAGTCAAATAATTTATTGCACATTATGCTAAGTTTCGAGAAGGAAGTCGACAAAAGATTTCGGCTAGGCTGGGCAGCGTTTGGCTAACTTCGTCATGTCTTCTCGTCTTCCATTCCACAATGCGTGAAGACGAAAGTCTTTGATCAGTGTGTCCTGTACTAACATACGGAGCCGAAACGTGGACACTGACAGTGAAGCTGGTCCATCGTTTTAAAGTCGCTCAGCGAGCTATGGAGCGAGCTATGTTTGCTTGGGGTTTCTTTGAAAAATATAATCTGAAATGAGATTATCCGACGAAGAACTAAAGTAACCGACATAGCTCAAAGGATTAGCAAGCTGAAGTGGCAATGGGCTGGCCATATCTGTGAAACAACTGACAACCACTGAGGTTGAAGGGTTCTAGAGTGGAGTCCGCGTATCGGCAAACGCAGAGTAGGACGCCCTGTAGCCATAGGTAGTAATGACCTGCGAAAGGCGGCTGTTAACAAGTGGATGCGAAAAGCAGAAGATCATGCCTTATGGCGTTCGTTGGGAAAGGCCTATGTCCAGCAGTGGACGAACATCAAATAGGCTGATGATGTTGATGCTAAGTAGATGACATTTATGTTAATCTGTTACCATGACCCAATGACCCAATGACCCAATTAGTTCATGGCAAATTGTGTGGCCTGATCTGTTACATTATGCTGATTGCACGTTCGCGTTCACTTCGCTGCTCGCTTCGTCACTCGCGCGAGTGTGTAAATGCGGTAATGTTGGTAAAACCTACTCTCTGTGTTAACCCTCATTCAAACCTCTGTTTGTGATTACGGACTAAAATCTGTTTGTAGCAGGAGGCTTGGCGTTGATGAAACAGTTGGCAGAGATGAAATATGCACTATCAGCTCGAGCGAGAATCAGATGAATTAATTAGTTTAGGGACCGGTGTCGATGAATACTAAAGCGTTTTGAGATTTCACATACATGACAACGATACAATAGAATTCCAGACAGTTTTTTTTATGATTGACTTTTACTGTTGGCCTTTTGGCCTCTACAGCTTGACCGGACTAGTTAGCGAACGCAGAGTGCGTTCGGCATAACTTGGTGGTTAAGTTTATAGGCGACTAGCACAAGGGCACCTCGATGGTACGAACCTCGGCTTGGGCCGTCGCCGGGAGTGGGAATCAGACTTGCCCAGGCACCCCAGAGGGGGTGTGCCCTGGAGCCCTAACGGTTTGTTGAACTGAATGATTATTTGGAGAGAATCTAACCGATCTTCTAACAGATCCTGTGGGTCTACGATCCTGCCGGCGGGATCGCTGTGTGTGTGTGTGCCTCTGGTAACCGACACCTGTACCAAAAACTGAATATTTCCTATTGCTAGGAGCAGTCGGATCGGGCGAGCCCAGCGCCGCCGCGGTGACGACGGCGATGGGGTCGTCCGGGTCGCCCAAGATGTTTCTAGGGCGTCTACGGAGAGGAGGAGGGTCTGTCACGTCTGTCGAGTAGTCGGAGGATTTTACTACAAGAGGATTGGGGTGGTGAGGCGCCGCGTCAAAGTAGCGGCGGGAGGTATACTTAAGGTATTGAATCATGGATGGGAGTTCAACATCGCAGTGCAGATCGGCGTTTCGCATATACCAGCTAGCGCCGACCGCTCTGCGTATGAAGCGATTTTGAATGACCTGCAACTTGTCCAGATCGATGCGGGAGGCGTGGGCGAATGCCACAGAGGCGTAAGTCATGACGGGGCGGATGCAAGTTTTGTAAATTGTCAGCTTATTTCTAAGTGACAATTTACTACGCTCGCCGAGGAGGGGGCTGAGGCGGCCTAGGAAGAACGCCGCTCGATTGCGGACTAACTGAATGTGTTTGGAGAAAGTGAGTCGACGATCGAGAGTCACACCGAGATACTTGGTCGAGATGGTCCAAGGGATGGGCTTCCCGTTAAGCGTGATAGGCCTTGACGGGGGGTTCTTGGACGGGTGGAGGTACATTGCTGCACTTTTTTCGGGATTGACCGTAATGGCCCACTTCTTGAACCAATCACCTAGATGAGTGAGGGCTCGTTGAACGTGGGCCCGTTGGATGACTTTATTCCACCCTCTGGAGTAGAGAGCGGTGTCGTCAGCGAAGAGAGCTATTTCTACGTGGGGAAATTCCAGACAGGCGTTTTATTTGTTATAAATAAGGCTTAGCGGAAAATATTAAATTAAATGTACCTAATATATACTGAAGAAACGATTTAAATCGGCTGACAATAAAGTTCTGAGATATAAGCGTTTAAAGTTTTTGCTCGGAATAGGTAGGGATGTTCTTTGCCTTTCCCACAGAGTGAGTATCAATATAGTTAGTATGACCTTAGTTAGTTATGACTCACTTACAAGTGACGTCATTCATAGGTATAGTGCACTCTCAGTATAGGAAGACATGAAAATACTTATGCCTTTATTAATTTTGAACACATTTCAACCAAGCTACTTTTCCTTACCATCAATAATTCATACTAAAGTCTGTACACTGAGAGATCGCGTCTGATAGCTGCAATCACATTGTAAAAAAAACAAATGAATAAATTTTCTTTTAATATTTTGCTCTAGTATAATGGCTACCAGTTACAATCTTACGTACAAAAAGCTAGCAAAAAATTACCAGAATTTACTGTTTTCGTTTAGAATTTTTTGGCAATTATAATACGCATTCTTTCAGCGGCCGCACTATAATGTTATAATATATGCGAAAGTGTGTTTGTTTATTTGTCATTCTTTAACGCAACAACAGATTGACGTGATTTTTTTTAACAAAAGATGTTAAGACTCGGTACGACAGGATATTATATGTACCAATTTTTTTATGATTATTTGATTGAAGATTCGACGACCACGTGGGTAAAACAGGGCGCAGTTAGTAAAACATACAAATACATTTATTCCCAAATATATATAAATATTATTTTTTTACCTACTTACTGCTTACCATCAGGCAGCCCGTCTGCTTGTTTGCCACCTATGGCATAAAAAATGATGTACTAGATGAAACCTGTGTTACAGCTGCTACGATTCAAGTCTGCGGCGTCTGTCCTTTTTCATAATATGTGTAGGTATTTGAATAATTTAATACATTGTAAACTATTCGAATACATTTTCTATCTAATATGATCGATATTACGAAGAATTTTACACGAAACAAATATAAGTACCATTTCACTTACAAGTCGACAGTGTTTCACGAAGCAATATTACTCCTCTAATTATGTCTATTCGCAGTCTGTGGTTAGGTAATTTGCAGTGGTTAGGACGCGTATTGACTCTACGTCTTTTGATCTTTGCGAAACGTCTCTAATCCCGTGTACAGACTCCTGATTAGTAGCTATATTAGTACTGTACCTAAATAAATATATAGGTATCTAAATATTTAATAGTGTAAGAAAATCAGATATCTTAGTAATGATGTAGTTAGGAAGACAGTCTCAATCTCAGATCAGACAAACAAGGGAGATATGGACAAGCTTAAAGCTGGAAACAAATTATCGGACGCGGCTGACGGACGCCTTTTTAGCTTTTAGTCGACCCAGCAGACGACCTTGTCATCCTTTATTAGTTAGTTCATTGATGCGCGTACAAGTTTCTTCGTGTGCGTAAAAATTTGTAAGTTGCACATACTTTAAAAAATTGCGTACAGCTGTTTATAAGTATAGTGAAAAAAAGTATGAAAAATTTAGACATTTGAACACAAATGATAATTGTGCTTAGTACAATTTTATTATCGAGTGGTTCTTGAGTGGTGGCCACGAACCGGAAGAAGCAACGTAGGTAGAGCTCCTACTAGATGGACCGACGACATCGTGAGAGTCGCGGGCATCCAGTGGATGCAGATGGCAGGCAGTCGTTCAGTGTGGAGATTAATAAATAAGGGTAATAAATACATGTAGATACGTCGAAAGCGTAGCACAGAAACATCGCGTGCTACAGAACGCACCCAGTGCTACGTTTGCGATTCTACGCCGACATTTCATGCTACGTAACTCACGCTTTTAAAAAGCACTTTATATTTTTACCATGTTATAAGCTTTAAAAACATAATATAATAGTTAATATCTTGCAATCGCTTATTCCAAAAATTTCCAATAGTATCACAAAAGCGCAATCAGCAAGTATATGCGATTCTTAAGGGAGTATGAAACTAAAGTTAATGCCCGCTGCTCTCATAAATGGCAAGTTTAAAGTTGTCGCGCGACTTGAGGCGCTGGCAAATTGAATAGTTATTCTTATATTTACCACAGTTGAAGAGAAGCCGTAGGATATTTTCGTATGTTTTACTTCCATGTTATCGTTACCACCTCATTCAGCATACTGCAGATCATAAGCCTCCTGTTTCCTCTTTCGACAATTTTCCTTGTTTACTCTTTTCTTTTTTTATTTGTATGTGTCATAAGCGTATTTTTGACTTTTTATACTTTAATAATTATTGCTCTTTATCATCAAGTATCAATATGAAAGACAGCGAAAGTACATTGACTTCCATAAAAGTTGTCTGACTCACTCCGTACTGGAGCTGACAGAGTGAAACCGCGAGGGACCTCTGAGCTATGAATACTAAACTGAAATATAAACAATGTCTTTAGCTACGTGCCAGCTCACTCCTCTGGGATACATTTGTACGTGTATTTTTATGTAAAACGAGTTTATTCACTCTTTTGTCAAGATATACAAATAGCAAAATATTGTATGTCAAATTGTTAGCACGTCTCGTATTTTGTCTTACAAAAAGCTTTGAATATAAGCCCGTAAAGACAACTTCGCTCTGTTTTGTTTAAAAGCCTATGACATCAAAAATAAAGTCATGTAAATACAAAGGCAACTTGGGGTTTTTTTCCGTAAATCAGAACAAATGAATATATCGCAGGGAAATGCTGGATGCTGGCCGTTTTCGACCACCCCTTTTGGAGATCGATGGCGGAGGCCTATGTCCAGCAGTCGGCGTCCTATGGCTGAAATGATGATGATTACAAATAGGTACATTAACAAACATTGGTAAATATGTTTTAGATTTCGGAAAAAGATATATTTATAAAACTATATATATCCTCGGGGGATCCTAGAGCTGGCATATACTTTTCACAAAAGCTAAGTATTGCTATACAGCGGGGCAACTCTGCCAGTGTTCTGGGAACCCTGCCGCACGGTGGTGATCTCGACGGCGTTTTTGTTTTGTAGTAGGTAGTACATGTTTGTATATTTTATACAATCATATTTTAGTTTAATTGTACCTTTTATTTAGTTGTTTTAAGTTTTAGTTTTTAGTTTATATATTAAGTTTTCATCAATTTATTTTTAAAGTTCCTTGTTTAATATTAATAACTGAGAATAGATAGAAAACTATATACTATATCAGCTCAAATATCTGTCACAGAGATTAGCTGTCATAATATAAAATGTTCATATGGTCATCAACGTAATATTACGTCATACTACTACAATATACACATATTTTTTGGCCAGCTACTTTAGTTTTTGGTCCACTCTGTTATATGTCCTTTCTCATTTTGATAAATGACAAGCTATTGGATACCAATTATTTCCCAATTCATACATTTCTAGTTTATACGAGACAAGCAGCTGTTGAGGGCAGACCAATTATATCTCGATCAATTATAGTGTTAATTAAATCAGGACGGGACAGCGCACGAATATCTCGTCTCAGTTGACAAATTAAATTATCCATTACTAGCTATTCATTGCCCGCGACTTTGTGCGTATAGACACAACCCGTACGAAACGATTTGATTCCACTTTTATTGTGCGAACTGTTAGTCTGTGAAATGCGCTGCCTGAATGGTTGTTCCCCGATAGTTACAATCTGGGTGTCTTCAAAGCACGAGTGAATTGGTTTCTTCTGAGCAAGCGTGCTCCGTCATAGACCACATCATTGTTTAACATCAGGCGAGTTGGTGCTTAAACCCACGTCTATTATTTAATTGTAATAAAAAAGACTCATAAAATGTTGTCCTTTTTGGCTTCCTAATTTAGCATATCTATAAAAGCTCCAAAGAACTAGAGTCACCGACATAGCTGTTAAAATTTGCAACTTGAAGTGGCAATGGGCAGGCCACATCGCCCGAAGAACCGATAACCGATGGGGAAGAAAGGTTCTGGAGTGGAGACCACGAACCGGAAGACGCAGCGTAGGTAGGCCTCCCACTTAATGAACTGACGACATGGTGAGAGTCTCGGGCATCTAGTGAATGCAAAAGGCAGGCTGTCGTTCAGTGTGGAAAAAGGGTAGGCCTATATTCAGCAGTGGACGTCTTCTGGCTAATGATGATGATAAAAGCTCCTGATAACTTAACTCTGACGAGCTCTCCCACAATAGACTGTTAGTAAAAAAGTCTAGACTTAGGATCACCTCCTAGAGCTAAGAGATTGGCTCCAAAGTTGTACTCTTAACGGCATCAGTAATGGATATAAATGACTAGATGGCTGAAACAAGCCGGAGTACTGCGAGCATAAGCGAAACTTGCACGGCGTGGTCGATGCAAGTTTAATTCGCGAGACACATGGCACCGCAAAAAAGACAACAGAAAACATACACCGTCATCAGCTATGGTTATAAATATGACTAACGGGTCATTCGCATCTGCTACGCACTTGTCTTACACGCGTTGAAACCGCTCTGAGATTATATATCAATGCTGCCTATTCCCCGATAGTTACGTACAATCTGGGTACTTTAGTCTCGAGTTCGAGTGAATCAGTTTAAGCAAGCGTTCAAGCGATCATACAGAGTTGTCATCTATACTAATATTATAAAGAGGAAAGATTTGATTGTTTGTTTGTATGTTTGTTTGTTTGTTTGTTTGCATTGAATAGGCTCCGAAACTACCTCTTTCCTTCCGAACTAATTCTTTCACTGTTGGGAAGCTACACTATGCCCGGGTGACATAGGCTATTTTTTTTTTTTAAATAGCGATCCTTACTGAAACTCCAATAATGTAACCCAAGGTGTAAAAAAATAAGACTTACAACCTTGTGAAGCCGGAGTGCGTTGCTAGTCGTTTAAAAACAATAAAACGTTTTTTTATTACTCGGTGATTTTTTAATCCCCAATTTGTCGAAAATATACGAAAGATATAGATCTGACCTAGGTGCGGGCTCTTAAGTAAGACTTTAAAATGAGAAAGCGATCAAACACAATATTAAATGAAGGCGGTGGTTTTAGTGCACCCAATCACAGCTGCAGTGTGTATAAAACGAAATGCATCTCGCATTGGCGCAGTAAAGCGGCGGATGTAATAGATTCTTAGAAGTTCACTGGTTCCTCTCGCGCATTCGAACCTGGAAGCACCAGAACGAAGATCAATGATGTACCTTTGGCTTAGAACTAGCTGTACTCGGAGAACTAATTCTTTAATTGAAATATGAATTTTGAAAGCTTTAGATGCTTTACATCTCCTAAATGAACATTATTCTCGTTAACAAGATTTGTTTCCACTGGTAGAAACAAAATAAATTGTATAAATATTACTCAACATTTCATATTGAGTTCACAACGTGAAGCTACCTAAAGAGTACTATATCCCAAATAATTATTGTAACGCGTAGCAGATACAAAACGTAGCAGCACGCGTAACGTGTACGCCGCGTTATAGCTACAAAGCGTAGCAAATACTTCGCGTAGCAGCTATAGCGCGTAGCATGACTACGCGTAACAGCTACAAAGCGTGGCCTGAAGAAAACATAGCAGCTACAAAGCTTAGCTTATCGTCCAAAACAGCTGGCATTAAATAAATTTTGTGTAAAATCTATTTAAAAAAAAAGAAGACAGTTTTCCCTCTAAGTCTTCGAGAGCTTTAATTAAATAACTTTCGTACCTAGCCTTATAATCATTTCAAAACATTATAATCATGTTCTCAGGAATTCGTTTCTAACTAAATTTGTTTATGCAATTAAACTAGCAAGTTACTCGCCTGGTGGTAAGCTTGGCCTATGACTATCAAAATATGATAGCATATCAGCAAGTTAAGCAGTTCAGGAAATTAGAGGGAATACATGAACATACATACAAAGACGGTCAAACTCATAACCCTCCTTTTGCCGTAGTCGGGTTAAAATGTATGGAACTACTGATATTTTTTTCGCGATTTCAAGGTTGGTACCATAGTATAAGTTGTTCATAATCATAATATCAGCTGTTCCATAGAAAAAGGTCCTTGACACTCGACAAAATGTATGCAGCTACGGCTGTATTTTGCGGTTTCAGAGTAGGTCCCAAAAATTGTTCACAATGATGAGTACAATGGCTTTATTTTTGGCTTACTACAGTCACAGAATACATATTAGTAGAAGTAGTACAGTCTATGTGCGTAACCCTGTATAGGTAGGTTGTTTGCCCAGTCTAGATATTTCAGATGACGCGTATCGTAGCACCCATGTAGCGCCGTTCGGTGTCGTAAATAGCAACCGTGCATGCAAAGGCACAATCTCGACCACTCATGTGCCGTCGTAAAAAGCTCTGTGCAAACCTGACACTTATAGTGATGGGCGTAGCTTCGTTTAGTATCGACAAGGAATCGTATCTAACGGGTAAAAGACGGTGCTTAAATCTATTTAAGGCAAGGTTTTCCCCCCTTTAAAGCAACGCTTGTAACTACAGGGGAGCATAAGGCTTAATATATTGTATTATAGTCGCATTTGGAGAAGCAAACCATAGCATTTACACACAGTCCTGTGTTTCGTTCGCTACTTCTCTTTTTGAGGTTTTTCTCTTATTTTTCGAAAAGCTTAGATGTAATGTAAAATTTTTTTTTACGGTTTCCTCCATAATTATGATACCTTTATATTAAGATCGTTGACATCGTTTAGTAAATAGGTGATATAATGAATAAAAAAAAATTGAGAAAAACGCAAATCAGTGTAACTTTCATATTTTTTTCTAACAATCGAAATGTCCTTAATCTTGTTTCAGAATTTACAGTTTCTTAGATGAAACATTCAATTTTGTTATGACCTCATTTTAATAATTTTAATTTTAAGCTAAAATTACCAACATTGCTAAAAGTGGGAAAAGAGGGCTTTAAGAGGTTAATTTTCCGGCCAGGTTTGTTTGTATGATGAATTTACATATTATCTTCGTTTAAGATAAAGCTAAAGTTATATGATTATTTACGGGATATTTACCGTGGTACCGGTACCACGGTAAATATCCCGTAAATAATCATATAACTTTAGTGAACAACCGTGATAGTTTAAAACAGTGTTTTATCTTTGTTTGGTCTGGGTGAATGTTGTCAATGCCTTTGTGTATTTAACTGTCTTATAAAATATCAATACCAAAATTATTTTATTCTATTCGCCTTGTTATTCAAAAGAGAATGCATGATAGTTTTTTTTATTCTTATCATTATCGGCCTTTCATTTTCCCACTGCTGGGACACACGCCATCTTCTCGGGCTGAGATAATATGGGCCCTGATCCACCATCCACTTAATGTGACATAGCCACGTACTTTTAGCTGCCCCTTATCGAGATACAATATCAATAGAGACACAAACGTGCAAAAATTGTCCGAACCAAAATTCGGCACATGCTACGCATTGTGCTGACTTATTGGTTAGTTGTAAGGAAACCGTGATCCGACTACAATGCTATGCAATGCCAGTGCTACGATGACTTAGCAGCAAGCAAAGTTGAAAACTATGCAAGCGACATAACGTCTAAGTTGGAGTAAATGTGGCACTGCGGACTATATAATATTGATGACTAGGTATATACAACGAAGCTCGTACGATTTTTAACTGTTTTCGCTTAGAGATTGTGACTCTATAGGTATCGTATCTCGATGCTATCCTTAAACGGATTTGAATTCGCAATGGAAGTAGCTTATACCCTGCATTAACACAGGCTGCTTTTATCCGAAAAAACTGTTTGGTTGAACGGTGAAACCACAGGATAAGGCTAGTTTAAAATAACACTAAATTTTCTTGGTGATTTCAATATAGATACTACAATTTGATTAATCTTGGTACAGCCATGTCCCATCACTAGTGCTATAAAGTGTTTTCACTCATGTATACAGTTAAATATTACGGATATTCTGGCGGAGCAAAGTAATGAAACTCCAAGTCGGTGACACAACTGATTTATTAACCCAAGTAGGTAGGTAACAAACATTTCGCCAAGTACCCACATTTTGGCACACGTACTTCACACGTCCCTCCTTAAATCTAAGAAACCATACAAACTTATTAATTAAGCACATATTATTAAAAAAAAACTTAGGATTTTATCAGCCGCTATTCATTTCATCTAATGGCAACTGATAAGTACCTACCTATAGGTAAAGAGAATATAAACTAAATTATTTCTTCTTAATTCTACACGCGCGCATCGGGCGTTGTTTTAAGAAGCCAGGAGATGGCGATTTACAAGTGTTTGTCGATTGAGCTGGTTTCGGTGGGGATACGCAGGCCTCATCATCAGGGCTACACGGTGATGGGGCGGCGACGGATGGAGATCGCTGATTAGTTTGAGTCTCGGTTCCATCCACAGCATCATCAAACTCATCATTTGAATGTTCCCGTTCCTCTACAGCTACCGAGGAATGTCTTACCGAAACGGGTTTACTACGCGGCAACAACTGATCGATATGTCTTTTGTAATCGCGACCATCCGAACAACGTACTCGGTAGGTGAGCGGCGCATCCCGTCCAACAACCACAGCCGACGTCCATTTATCGCGCGCGCGGTACTCACGAGCTAGTACCGGGTCGCCGGGAAAGAAGTGACGCTCGGCGCCGGGGCGCAGGTGCGCGGCGCGGGCCGCCGTCGCCTCGCTGGCGCGTTCGGCGCTCGGGCGCAGTAAGTCGAGTCGGCCGCGCAGGCGCCGCCCTAACATTGCCACGGCTGGCACTACACCCGTGGTTGCATGTTCGCAGTTTCGATAGTGGAATAAGAACTTAATAACTGCCGTTTCAATGTCCACGCCGTCGTGCGTGGCTTTTTTCATCGCGCGTTTCACAGATTTAACCGCGTTTTCGGCTGCTCCGTTGCCAGCCGGCCGATACGGACTCGTTATAGTGTGTGTAATACTATTTTTGCCCATGAAGTTAGCAAACTCGTGAGAACTGAATGGGGGACCTCCGTCACTGACCACTTGTGATGGAAGTCCAAATCGAGAAAATAATTCTCGCAGTTTAAAAATAGTAGCCGCAGCATTTGTGCTAGACATTTTCTGTACTTCTATCCATTTGCTATGAGCATCTACGCTAACCAAATAATGTTTTCCCTGGAACTCAGCAAAGTCTATGTGTAGCCTTTGCCAGGGGCGAGTAGGAAATGCCCATGGATGCAACAACGATTGCGCTGGCGCGTCACGTTGCTGCAAGCATGCATTACACCCCCTAGTTATTGCCTCAATTTCTGAATCTATATTCGGCCAGTACACATAACTTCTCGCTGTATTTTTCATTTTAACTACACCCAAATGACCTCCATGGAGTTCTTGGAGCACTCGTTTGCGTAATGGCTCCGGAATTATAACCCGATGGTTGTATAACAGGCAACCATGATCAATTGACAAATTATCTTTACGAAAATAATACGGTTTCTCTTTTTCGTTCGTAGTTATAGACGGCCAGCCATTTATTACGTATTGCGTTACTTGCTTTAAAACCGCGTCTTTTTCCGTCGCCGCAGCCACTTCCCGCGCGCTAATTGGAAAAGACTCTTCAACGTAATGAATATACGACACCGAATCCTGCTCATTACAGTGTTTGTGCTCACGTGGCAATGGCAGCCTAGAAAGTGCATCCGCGTTCCCGTTATCTTGAGATTTTACAAACTGTATCTCATAATCAAACGAAGCTAACTTCATTGCGTATCTTTGCAGCCTGCTAGCAGCTGTTTGGGGAATGCCACTCTTTGGCCCAAAAATGAAGGTCAGGGGACGGTGATCCGTCTTAATTATGAAGTGACGGCCATATAAATATTGATGGTGCTTAGTGACACCATTAATGATTGCCAAAGCTTCTTTATCAAGTTGACTATATGCTCGCTCAGCCGCGTTCAATGTACGCGAAGCAAAACAAATGGGACGTTCATCACCGTTCGGATAACGATGTGATAACACGCTGCTGATTCCATAAGAGCTGCTGTCCACCGCGAGGACCAATGGAAGCTGAGGGTCGTAATGAACCAAAACATCACTGCCTGCAATTGCGTTTTTAACATTTTTAAAAGCTGCCTGACATGCACTCGTCCAGGCCCAGGCACAATCTTTACGTAAAAGTTGATGCAGCGGATGTAGCACCGTACTAAGGTGCGGGATAAACTTACCATAATAATTTACCAGGCCAAGAAATGATCGCAATTGGGTTATATCCGTGGGTGCAGGTGCATCAACGATCGCTTTAATTTTGCTCTGGTCTGGATGCAAACCGTGTTTGTCAATAATAAAACCGACATACGTAATGCTGTCTTGCATAAAAGCACACTTTTCTAGTTTTATTCTCAAACCGACCTCACGTAGGCGATTCAACACCGCTTTTAGGTTTGCAATATGCTCAGCCCTATCTACCCCCGTGATGGCTATATCATCCAAGAAACATGCTACGCCCTTGAGCCCTTTCAATGTTTCCTCCATGAATTTTTGAAATTTTTCGGGAATGCATGTTAAACCGAAAGGTGTTCGTAAATATACATATGTTCCCACGTGCGTCGTGATCGCCGTACACGCCTGTGAATCTTTTTCTAATAATAATTGTTGATACGCGTTAGTAAGGTCGATTTTCGAATATTTATCACCGCCACTCAGTGCTGCAAACAATTCTTCGATTCGAGGAAGCGGGTACGGTTCCCGTATCAGTTTAGGATTCACTGACACCTTATAATCCCCACAAATCCGTAAATCTCCCGATTTTTTAAAACGGGGACTATCGGAGTCCCGTAATCAGAGTATTCGACTTTACGAACGGTACCCTCTGCCTCGAGTCGCTCTAACTCTTGTTCAACAGGCTTACGTAACGCTAAAGGCAATGATCTTGCTTTGATAAAAACAGGCAATGTGTCGCTAAGTCTCAACAAAAATTTTTTACTGCACGTTCCAAGTCCGGGAGCGAACACAGTCGGGAATTCTCGTTTTAATACAATAACCAAATTATCTTCCGATAAATTCATAATCATCTCGTTAATTTGAATACTATCGATATTTAAATGTCGTAACCAAGACCGACCCATCAGTGGTGGTCCACCGTTTTTAATCACAAACAACTTGAGATTTCCCGCCGAGTGCGTTCCCATTACCACATCAACAATAATATAGCCAGCTGCTTCGATTAAAGTGCCAGTATACGAATGTAATTTAATGTTAAAGTTTACCAATGGCAGATGTGAAAAATGTTTTTCGTAATACCCCATATTAATCGCGGATAGTTTACTGCCAGTGTCCAGTTCAAAGGTAACTGACTTGCCCTTCACGGTCGCTTGCACTGAATAGGGCTTGTCATTACTGTTACATATTTTAAGATTATATAAATCACATTCGGAGTCAGTGTCACTTTCAATGAAATACTGCCCTCGTCGGACCATACCTTGCTTGTTTTCCACTGTAGAAGTACTCGCACGTTGTTTACACATTATTTGTAAATGACCATTTTGACCACAGATCCTACATGCGTAATTTTTGTACCGACACTCTGTCGCACGATGATTTTTTCCACACCGCCAGCACGGCTGTGAGCTGTAAGCGCCGGTCCCGTGGCCAGGCCTGCTCGCGCCGCCGCCGGCGCCGCCGGGCGCGCCCTGCCGGCCCGCTGTCGTCACCCGGTGAAGCGGCTCGGCCGCCGCGGCCGCGCTTCCCGTCATCTGCGCTCCACAGCCCGAACTACTCCGTCTAGAATGTTGTTCAGCCGCCTCGAGCGCGAACGCCAACTCCACCGCCTTTTTGTACGTTAGCGAAGACTCCGCGAAGAGCCGCGACCTCAACTCGTC
This sequence comes from Agriopis aurantiaria, assembly GCA_914767915.1. NCBI lineage: Eukaryota > Metazoa > Arthropoda > Insecta > Lepidoptera > Geometridae > Agriopis > Agriopis aurantiaria. The sequence continues at coordinate 12,151,612 of OU612002.1, read as the reverse complement.
ACTGGCGAGTCCAGAGACAAATTGGTCGCGCAAGTTCTCCTCTAAGCCGCTCTTAAAATTGCAAGTACTCGCCAAGTGTTTTAGTACTTGCAAATAATCGCCGAGAGTTTCGCCTGCATTTTGACGCCGGAGACGAAACACGTGCCGCTCTGCAATCTCAGAGCGTCTCGGCTCGAGATGATCACCGACAAATTTCACCAGCTCCCCAAAACTTTTTTTCTCAGGATGGTCGGGAGCGCATAAATCACACATTAAATCATATGTTGCTTCACCCACCAACGTCACTAGTGTGGCAACATGCAATTCGGATTTAATTGCGTTCAATGTCATAAATTGTTCCACGCGTCTAATATATGCGAACCACTTTTTGCTCGACAGGTCAAATTGTTCAATTTTTCCGATCGGCATCTTATCGACGTTACACCGCACATTCACAACACAAATTTTAATACAATTAAATTGTTTCTCCTCGTCGCCAGTTAAATATTACGGATATTCTGGCGGAGCAAAGTAATGAAACTCCAAGTCGGTGACACAACTGATTTATTAACCCAAGTAGGTAGGTAACAAACATTTCGCCAAGTACCCACATTTTGGCACACGTACTTCACATATACAAAATGGCTATGATGCTGCCAGCTGTAGGTATGTCAAGGTATAAATTACAAAATGTGACGACGCGGACGTCCACAAAAATATTCAAGAAAATGTTATATTTAAAATATTTACTAACAATGTTAGAGCTCTGTACCGTGTGAAAGAAGTACCTATGAGTGTAGGTACCACGTAAGTACTTGTAGAACGAGCGATGGTGGCCGAGCGGTAAAATATGCGATTTACAATCTGACGGCACCCGGTTCGAACCCATGGCCCTGCCATGGCTCATGGTCCTGACCAATGACTTATTCAGTACCAAAATAAATTATGTGCAGTTTCGATGTCATCGATCAAAAACGGTGAAGGAAAACATCGTGAAAAATAATATGACGAAAGAACTAAAAAAATCAAGGTCATAATAATATGACATTCACCAACATGTACTGGGCAAGCATGGTGGATAAGAACCCATCTCTCTCTCTGAGAGAAGGTAATTAATTGTACAACGTTGTTTCTAACACGCTTTTATTAGCTACGCCATCATCATCAGCCAGACGTCTACTGTTGAACAAAGGCCTCCCCCATTAACCTCCACACTGAACGACAGCCTTCCATCTGCATCCATTGGATGCCCGCGACTCTCACGATATCGTTGGTCCGAACCATCTAGTGGGAGGTCTTTTTTCTTTTCGACGGGGAAATCTTCCAGAATATACTATACGTACACAGACAAATTAAATACCACAGAATATAAAGGGTACAGAAAGTCGGCTCTGGCTGACCTTGATTTTAACTACCTACTCGCCGTAGTAGTATGGTTTGCAAAGCAACTGTAAGGTTGTATTTATCGGGCGAAGTATGGCGCGAAACTATAATTACGTGTAACCTCGCGACTGGCTTCGACAGAATCGATCCGAGATCGCTGTAAGTGCGCGTCTTTGTGTGCGTGCGCCTGTTTACGCCCGATGTATCCCGCCGACCTTCTGTACTGTTCTGTGTAAAAACGACAGCATTTTGGTCACGTGTCGCATTAATCAGGCGCTCTCTGAATATTGCTCAAAGAAATAGCACACCACTATTGAAATCGGATGCTCCATTTTTTTTTTATTAAAAAAAATTGCATTTCAATTTTTGTGTCACTCGCATAAAATCGCAGTTTTTGTCCATTTCATCGGACCCATGTTTGTCAATTTCAGTGCAAAACTTGGCGTTATTGAATACTACAGGTGCAACTGCAATGCATCGTTCCTTTTGATATATATATATACTATAACATCGATAGAGAATAGCTAAGCCTGCTTAGATAATATGGATGCTAAAGAGCTTGTTTCCGAGCGCTCAAACGAAAATCCTATTTTCATAAAGAGAATTTGAAAATCAATAAATTACATATGAAATTTAAAAAAATCTAAAATTATATGATTTTGTTACTGCTATTTCTACAACAAAGTACCAGGGTAGTATAACTCTTTCCTTCTTATTATTAAAATGATTGATTTTCAAATAAAAAAGTATATAAAAGACTTTTGACAAGACTTTAATTACTGGTAGTTGGAGCACGGGGACTTCTAAGTACCCCGTGCTTCGCCCATGTGGAGAACCTACTAAATTCTCTAAGTAAGCCATCCTTCTGTGTAATTTTTTTTTATTACGTAGGTAATAAAAACGTAGTGAAGTAGTCCAAAAAAGCTGCTCTTCAACGTTTCAGCCTATCATGTTCTCACTGCTGGGACAGAGGCCTTTTCTCAGAGAGAGAGAGAGAGAGAGAGAGAGAGAAATATAGGTGATGTTTTTCGAGTGTATTTATGAAATATTTACGGAATTTTCAGTGCGTGAACCGGACTGGCACTTGGCCGAAGTCGAAGGTAACAGCTACGTCCAGATAGTTACGCGGTCCCAAACTAACGTTAAAACCGCGCAGTTCGGAAAATCACGGGAACGTGAACCTTAACGCGCTCAGGTTTGCGGTCACGCAATTTTTTTTCATCACTTGATCTTGATTGCTTTAAACAGCTAGACGTAAGGCCCCAGTACAGAATACTTTACGTAATGCCGCCAGCATGCCAGTTACGCTGCCAACTGGAGTGGGCTAGTGCATTTGAATTGTCTTTAGACCTTTAACTGTCTGTGGGCAGTTTTTGTCACAGATCTACTACCTATATCTGTGGTTTTTGTAGTGTTAGTATTAGCTTGTATTTTGTTTAGTTAATAAGGAATTTGCCAGTTAAAAAATGTTTACGTATTTTGTATTTTAATTTGAAAGAAAAAGAAAGAAAAAGTTTATTTGTGACCAAATTACGTTTTTTTTAAACAGTTTAAAGACACAAGGTATATAAGGTCACAAATCGGCCCAACTCAGCATAATGCCGGCTGTTAACCAGCGCTGGTCTTCCGTTGGAGCCGTTTGGTGATGTCTCGGTACAGGCACACACACAGTACACCACTACAAAACATAAATATATATAAAATAATAAATAAACCAATCTAAACACAAATACTAATAATGATGACAATGAGGTAATTATAGTTAACTATTATTGCAATACATTTGATTTTGATTACATATGTATTTACTTATATTGCACTCGTGTCATGCTTTTGAGTTTCCTCTTGTTGCTGATGTGCAGTAATCATTTTTTTAAGATTATAACTAAAACTTTTAACATTTTGCAGGTTCCTCATCGGCGGAGGAATATTATTCCAGCATTTAGTAGCAGCATACCGGAAACTACCTCTGAAACCGGCTGAGCTATGGCGCTGCGTGGAGAGAACTGGTGCACACAGACGGGACTGCCCACGGAACACTATTACTCCTAGCGGAGAAGAACGTCAACTTCATAAAAAAATGGCGGTAATGAAATATGACTATTAGCGCCCCTGGTGGGCCCCTTTAGCAATTTTTTTTTTAAATATCGGGCTTCATCGTCATCATCATCAGCCTTTATCAACCCCCTGCTGGGTATAGGTAGGCCTCCTCACCCTTGATATTATCGGGCTTGATATATATTATACCTTTTACTGAAATTTAAACACTTCTAATTTATTTTGTAACCATTATTAAAATTCCAGTAGTGCACAGAGTTGTTATTCATAAAAAAAACATATTACATAATTTTAAACACTTCTACCCACTAGGTACTTGTGGGTTACACAATAAAATCAGACAATGTTTACATCTCAGTATACCTGTTATTATAAATAATAGTAGCCTACTATAACTAAGAATTTCATGGAAAATAAAATGACTGTTTACATAATCTAACTTTATTTAAACCCAATATGGGTTATAATAACTCGTAACATGGTTACATTGTTATATGGTTACATTGTACATCTATGGCAACAACCCTCTCTAAGAGAGAGGAGAGGAACCATCTCCTTTGTTCAGCAGTGGACGTTTACTGGCAGATGATGTGACGTGATTGTACATTAGTATTTATAGGTCTTAGTTAGTTAATTCGAGTACATATGTATCAAAATTATAATATTAACTTACGAAATTAAACACTATAACATAGACATACAGTTACATGTACCTACAGAATTCTTATTAGGTGTAGAACAAATAATCTGTCACAACAAACAGGTGATGACAAAACATACCAGACTGGAGCTTTTTCTTCAAAAACTATGTACATAAATACAGTTTTGCATTCACTAGAATTATAACAGTTTGACTGGAAAACCAGTATCTTAATTTGTATTATTATAATTATTACAAATGACACTATAAAAAAAGTCTAGTGTGCAGTTATGTGTCTTTTTAAACATATTATGGCAAAACCCCTCTTTGACAGGGAGAGGCCTTTGTCCAGCAGTGGACGTTTAATGGCTGATGATGATGATGAAAATACAGAAGTTATTATTCATAAAAAAGGCGGTAACGAAATGACTTCTAGCGCCGCTTTTGGAACCCTTTGGCAACATCCTTTCGTTCAAATGATGTGCTAAATATAAGGATACCTAGGTAGTTCATCCAGTGTTTCTAAAATTCTTGTAATACTTAATTTTCTAATCTGTTTCAAAGGCGCGTGTAAACGATATGTAGAACAAGCAACAAGTAGAAGCAGCAAGTACCACTTTTTCTTGTACTTCACATCATCGTCTGCATCGTGTTGCCCAATGCAAGTGGCAGTGGAAATGCTACTAACCACTCCCACTGCCACTAAGCATAACGATGCAGACGATGCGTAGCATCTACTTGCAACTTGTATCTGCCACTTATAGGTACTACGCATCGTCTGAATGAATTCGTCTGCAAGCGCCTTCAGGCTACAAACTTTGCGCAACTTTCTTCGGCATTGATTGCAATACAATGGGGATTCACAAGGAACGGCATAACGATAAAGCTTATTGTTTTTAAAATGATACTCAACTTTCACTTGCACTTTCAGGAAAATGGCTCGTATAAAACATTTTCTTTAACTCTGAATATTTCCAATTTTGCTTTGGGTAACAACACTTGGCTCATTCTTCCACGCTGAAAACACAATAAGGATTAATCTCACATGGAAAGAAAAGTGCGGTACTGATCAACAATCAATACAAACCTTGATTTAGATAAATATTATTCATAATAAACTGTTATACTCACCGATGCATGTTGGAAGATTTTGCTTTTGGGAATCGGTGCAAGATCAGATTCGGATCTACCACTGTTGTTGCTTTGCATTTCACACAAGTACGATTATTGGCTTTCATTTTTACAAAAGAAATAGCATCATTTGTGTTTAAAGCAATACATTTTTCTCTCATCGTTTTATTTCCACTTTAAATTCAAAATTTTCTTTCATTATTTCAAGTTGACATCATCCAAAGAGAATATAAACTATTAGACATCATCTTCTTCTTGATTTTTTTCATGAACATGGATACAGAGTCCTTCAGCCATAAAATTAAACAAGTTTACATAGTATTAAATATCGGTGATAATGACAGTCAGAGTTAAGCAAAGTAAGTCACGGTCAAGTCAAACTCATGCCCCAATAAAGTGGTGGAGGCTTTACAAGAGGCTTCTATGGAGTTTTGGAAACAACACGATATGACATGTTTCACATCGTATCGTAATCATTGTTTTATCACTTACCCATACTTAGGCAAGTGCACGAGCACTTAATAAATAATAATCCATCATTAATACACATTAGCACTAGAAAATACACAATTTTAGGAAAATAATACAACGATTCGAGATGTTTTATTCCACATTGCCGCCAAAACTCAATTTGACATTAATATTTTCAGTGCTACCATATTATAATTATGATTTTTATACAGCTATTGGTATCTCTATAGCTAACCCACCTACTACTATATTAATCTGTGACCTACTACGCCCACCACCTATAGAACAGTTGACCGGGCCTGGGACTGCCGGGACCTATGACTGGACGTCCAAGTCAATTACGTATGTCAAACACTGCCATGACGCAAACCTCCTTTCGCAGTAAATTTAATTCCAAGTAGGTAGCACGCAACGGATTCACATTTGTCAGGCATGCATTAAAACTTAGTGGGAGGGTGCAAAACGAACCCCTTTGCGCGCAACTTTGCTATTAGATTTTCATCAGACACTGCAACGTGCATAGTGTATTCACAGTGGAAATAATTCAGTAGTACGATTATTTCCAAAAAAATGCTGTTTCATAAGAGATATCCGGTTTTTCCACCGAACCGCCTGCCATTGCCAAAAATGTCATTTATAGATACGTGAGAGTCACGCACTGTTCGATTTAAACGATTGTTTCTGCCACGTACCTACTTGTAAGTTGTGGAAGGACTTACCACCTTCGGGTTTTCCTCCAAAGAAGGTAAGCCGTTCCACAACAAACATCCGAAATTATAATTTGGTAGATATGCGATAAATAGTTACACAAATGCCAAAAAGAAAGTTTTAACTAATACAAAATTAAATAGTGTAATTGCCCTGTTGTAACACCAACATGAGCCTGGATAGATAAATTTAATTTGGACAGTAAGGAAGACAGTTGATAAGTAGTATTTACATAGAGATATGAAGTTAAATAAACGGAAAATAAATAAATAAATAACGGCCAAATGTTGAGTATAAAACCTCATTATATTTCAGTTTTTTTTTTGCCATAGGTGGCAAACAAACAGACGGACCTGATGGTAAGCAAGCTATTGCTATTTAATTTTTAATATTATTATATTTCATTTTTGTTGTGTCAAAGAACGGTTTTATTTTTGTGTATTTATGAAGTGTACTGGATTTGCTTTCACTGTGACCCGCACGGGAATTACACTCGTATACTGCATGTCAGAGTAAGTCGAGTTTTATGTTATACTGCCGTTGGTCTTCGGGACTTCCTACCTTACAATTTACAATTCCATGTTGCCGCAACTGGTGATTTGCATTTTATTTTGCACTGACTCACTCTGCAGTCTTAGATCTGTATCTTTTGTAGGTTAAACGTTTTTGCACGTGCAAGTCATTTATTATCTAAATATATTTATGTTTTTATATTTTTATGTCATAGGTCGCAAACAAGCTAACAGGCAGCTGATAGTAAGTGATCACTGTCGCCTAAAGATACCTATGTATAACATCACAGATATATTGCCAACCTTTAAAGACTAACAACTCTTTTAAAGAACTCCAATAGTTACTTGAAAATCCACATTTTGCAGGTGTGAAGTAAAAAAGATCGAGTATAAAACGCAGTGTGCGATGTCCACTGTTCTATGATATAATATGTGGATGAGCCTTCAGGCGGTGGCGGCTAGTGCGATGATAAAACCGCGACGCTGGCATCAGATCAAACAGCTCTTCAAAACACTCCCCGTTGAAAATGCGATAAAATATACAGACTCACCGACGTCGCTATAGCGTAATGAAAGTAAGACTGCAACAAATATCCGATATACTTCAAAGAAATATTAAAAGAATAGTTATTTATGATACACGTGCGGTAAGTTGGTTATTACAAACGAGTAGACGAATGTAAGCCCGAGACGAAGTCGAGGGCTTACCATAGTTACGAGTTTGTAATAACCAATCCGCACGTGTGCCATACAACGTTTTAAAACACATTTGCGAGAAAAAAAAAACAATTTTTATGGAAATGGAAATTTAAAAAATACCGTAAAGTACACGCACGGTGCTATACACCTGAGCGTGCGGTAAAATTTATTACCGCACGCTCCGTTGTATGATGCGTTTCATTACCGCACGCTCTGTTGTATGGTGTGTAATGTTTAACTTTCGAACGATGTATACAGGCTTCGTAAGTGCACTTTTTGAGCAAATGTGTTGTAAAAGGTTTTTATTCAGTTTTTTACAATGTGCCAATGTGTGCAATGTGTGCCACCAGCATGCCAGGTTTAATTCGCATATAATATTCGAGGACAGTATAGTTAACAAAATTATCACCAATTTGACTACAAATATCAAGTTTATTTTATAAATTATTAGTAAGTATCTACAATAAAGTAAAAATTGTTTTATGCTTAGCAGCTGCGGTAATCTTATGCTAAATTAATTAATCTTTGGTATACTCGCATTAGTATATCTTTAGTAATAAAGTTAGTTATCGTATCTTTGGAACTGTATCAATATTACTAGATACGTTGTCACTGCGCCGATCACCTGCAACAAAAATATACTCTGTTTTAAGTGCCCTCTCACATTTTTTGACGTAAAAAGCAACGAAAACTGGATTGTGCGGGTTTTGTTTCTATATGTCCGCGTTCGTTTATCCGCACTCATCTCCGTAACGGCTAAACGGATTTGGATGAAATACGGTTCCAATAGGATAGCGGCGCAGGGTACTGCTATCATTCGTATAAGAACCCTGAAAATGCAGTGTCAAAAATGATGATGCAAGTTTTGGCACGAGTGTACAGTCCAGATTTTTGTGTGAGTTATTAACGTCTGACTTACAGAAGCTACGAAGAATGTCATCGCTGCCAATGTCCAGTGGCAGGTAGCAGACCTCAGATCAGATAACAAATCCCTAGGACAGTCATCGTTCGTGTTCAAAGCCTCTATATTTACCATCTTTTTTCACTATATCGCTAAACTACTTAACACATTTTTTTAAAGAATGGCACACTTACTTTCGTGCGGCTAGATCGTATGCAAGGTGACTAAAGGCATCAAGCCTGATTTAGTAGTTTGCAACCGCCACGCCATCTTCCATATCTCTCTTGTTTGTCTGATCCGAGAGCAGATGGATTGCAGCAGCAGTTGACGTCAACTCCACTAGAGACGGCAACGTGTCCAATGCCTGACTCCAGTTAAAACAGAGAGAGAGAGAGACGGAGGAAGACAAACTCGGTTAACTTACAGAGGCAACGAGCGGGCGGTCGAGGGTGCACATGCCCAGTGGTGAGTAGGAGACGGACTGCAGCAACAGCTGGCGCGAGAACAGCTCTACACGAGACGGCAACGTGCCCAGTGCTGGCCGGTCGCTCGCGCAGGTCATCAGGCGACAGACCAGGGCTTGGGTTCGTCTACCCTGAAGAAAACAGTAAACATTAAGGTTTTGAATCCAATTTGTAACCTGAGGCCCTATTCTTTTCGTAACGAATGTAATGCTTTAACATACGTTTTGACAGTTTTGCTATACTAAAGTGGTCAAACTATGAATAAAGCCTCTGTGTGAATACGTCGCAGCTATTTCAGCACTAGCACGGCCCGTGGACAAATTGTCTTTCCACCGTTTTTATCCGCACGTAGACGCGACAAAGCTAGAATATGGGTTATGTTTTTGTCTCTTTCACGCTCGATAAAAACGGTGGAAAGACAATTTGTCCACGGCTCGTGCTAAGCGTTCAGGAAAAATAATAAAATTCAAAAAAATCAAAATTATTTATTCAAGAAATGTACATTAAAAATTGTTACTGGCTCTAACTGCCAAAGTAGGTGTTGGAAACCCGTGTCTTGGTAGTTAGTTCCTTCCATTAGTCATATGCTGAGGTCGTGTACATTCATTGTTAGGATGATACAATAGGAAATAAGCTTGAAGTGGCAGCAGGCGGAAGTCATTTTTGCTCGCGGCTCCAAGGATAGACGAAAGTTGCACTCGCGTGCTAATTTAGTTGCCCACATGTTTCTCAAGTCGTTGATTATAGAGAACGGCACAATTCTATTGTGTATGTTTATTTTATTTGGCAGATAATTCAAAGATGTACCTCAGCTATGGTATAGTGGCAGGGCTCCACCACGACTAGCATCCGCAGCATGTGCGTCAGACACCACAGGAACTGGAGCACCAGGAAGTGGATCCTGTTCGTGGAGACGACTGAAACAATCACACTTTCTAAACAGTTCAATACAATACGCTACCGAACTGATTATTTTTATTGTCTTACATAAAAAAAGCCATCAGATGGCCCACATAAAAAATAAATAAATAAATAAAAAAATATCTGTGAAGTGGCCCATCGCCACTTATACTATTTAAAAAAGAAAAAGCTGACTATGAATAGAGCCAATCACTGAAAATAATATTGAGATGTTTTTATTTAACAAATCAAACACCAGTCCGACAGTTTGTTGTTATTTTGAATGGTAGCAAAGGATCAAGTCAACATATTGAAAGCCAACGATAATTTCCATAATCCAGTTGTATTTTCCGACACTCACATCACCTTCCTATTTATGGATGACTGATGAAACGTTTGACGACGTTTACTTGATGATCTCTATCATCTCTTAAGAACTAAGAAATTGTTCAAACAGAATCATACTTACTAATCTCCATAATTAAAAAATACGGAGTGACGATAAGATGCAACAGTGTCGAGATGAGCACCACGATCAGTGGTAGGCCGTAGCTAGCGTCGATACATCGCACCACCTCGCACAACGTGCCGTGCAGTGAAGCTAGCCGACGCACTGCCTCGCACGGTGACACGGCTAGCGTGGCGCTGCCATGCACTGTAAGAATACAAGCACCACGATCAACGGAAGTCGAAGCTACCGTCAATACAGCGCACCACCTCGCACAACGTGCCGTGCAGTGAGGCTAGCTGACGCACTGCCTCGCACGGTGACACGGCTAGCGTGGCGCTGCCATGCACTGTAAGAATACAAGCACCACGATCAACGGAAGTCGAAGCTACCGTCAATACAGCGCACCACCTCGCACAACGTGCCGTGCAGTGAGGCTAGCTGACGCACTGCCTCGCACGGTGACACGGCTAGCGTGGCGCTGCCATGCACTGTAAGAATACAAGCACCACGATCAACGGAAGTCGAAGCTACCGTCAATACAGCGCACCACCTCGCACAACGTGCCGTGCAGTGAGACTAGCTGGCGCACTGCCTCGCACGGTGACGCGGCTAGCGTGGCGCTGCCATGCACTGTAAGAATACAAGCACCACGATCAACGGAAGTCGAAGCTACCGTCAATACAGCGCACCACCTCGCACAGCGTGCCGTGCAGCTAGGCTAGCCGGCACACTGCCTCGCACGGTGAAACGGCTAGCGTGGCGCTGCCGTGCACTGCAAGAACCACAATCAACGGGAGTCGCTGCTAGCGTTGTAGCTGTAGCTTCATACACAGTGAAGCTAACTATCGCTGTCTTATTATAAGCGATAGGGTACAATCTCAAAACACCTGATTACAATCTCCAAGGTTTTAAATTCCGACCAACACCACTCAGAAAGTGTGTAAGGGTTGAAACTGCTCCGGAGAAGACACCAAAATCAAGACGTTAGACGAATAATTCAGCTGGATTACAAATGCCAATCCAAAGATCAGTATATCATAATATTTTGAGAGTCAGCGTAGATTAATGTTCTTTTAAGTTTTTAGTACTAAAGAAACATAGAAAGGTACGTAATAAAGTAGGTACCTGACTTCCTCACAACGACCGGCTGCTCCCGTATCATAGAATCAACCAGGAGGCTGACATGGGCAGGTCGCTGGGAGTCCGCAGCAGGCGCCACCCGGATTGCGTAGATATTCAGCGGAGATGTGTTCTTGGGTTTCTCCACTGAAATTGAGATATTGTATCATTTCAATAGACGCAAAAACCATATTCAAACTGAATAAAGCAAAAATACTAAATAATAATGGTTGAGCTTTGGCTGACTCAAAAAGTTAAAAGTCAATTTGAAAGTTAGGCTCCATGAGAACACTGCTAACAACACATTTATACACATTTATACAGTTCGTCGTCACAAAAATAACATGTAGAATAAAATACTACAGCACTACTACTACAGCGAATATGCAGCACATATCCATCTAACTACCCGTCCAACACATTTGCTTGCATGTTTACGTTGTGATAACATGCTCAATTGCTCAGCAAGTCTCTTTATAAATACGATGAACGTCGTTCCGCTAACAAGATACTCGAGGCTGTCGGAGCCCAATGTTTAAGCATTGGGTCTCGGTGCACATGGATGCCAACAAAAAATGACCCAGCACTATTGTGCTTCTTAGATTTTAGATTTACACTTAGGTATAAGTAGACGAGCGCCTCTTTACAGCGTGGTATCATTTTATTTTTATGTGTACTCTTAGTTTATATTTTATGGGTCATTTACGTGCCTGAAATAAATGTTTTTTTTTTTTTTTTTTTAATTTATTATTAGTATTTTTAATTTCCGAGGGTTGTTTGTTAGTTTGTTCCTTCAAAAGTAATCATTGTCTTGCCATAGTTAGTTCGGATCTTTACTCTTGATAGTTCGTAGTCATGTTTCGGTTAATGCTTGAGATGCCAAGTTTGCGAGTTTCCTCATTGAGTACTACTTTGGGTAGTTGGTAGGAAGGACTTATTTGCAGAGCCCACCTTAGTTACCTTTACCTGTTACTCAACTCACAAGCAGTAGTAAAGATGACAGTAAACCGGATTTGAAAATCTCAATCAATCCAGGTAATCTCAAGGTCAGTGTGAATGGGTATCTTCTATGTCTGCGTGCTTCATTTTCGACCATATTGTCGCTTACTAACACGCCAGCTGGTGGTCAAACGCGGACTAATCCTACTTAATATTATAAACGCGAAAGTTTGTATGTATGGATGTTTGTTCCTCTTTCACGCTGCAACGGAACAACAGATCGATCTGATTTTTTGCATGGGTATAGTTCAAGAGCCAGAGAGTGTACTTTTGAGTACTTTTCATCATCATCATCATCACCATTCTTCATCACTACGCGGGTGAAACCGCGGGGCGCAGCTAGTAATAATATAGGAGAAAATAAAAACGTTTTACAAAAACATAACCGATTTTTCTCTTCTATAAACGGGATTCATTGCCTAATTTCCACTCTTAGGGGTGGAATATTTTATTCAAATTTAAATGCAACTACTCATGACGCGACCTGCCTAAAACGGCGGACAAAAATTTGATGCAGATAACTGCCGACCCAGCTCAGTGGCGAGCATTAGGAACGGCGTATGTTCAGAAGTGGACAGTGAAAGACTGAAGACGATGAAGATAAAAGTAGTCAAAAATACTGACGCGGTATAGAGACCTGCCGTGCAGTCAGCGCCAGCGCATCGTTGACAGCTTGGAAGCGCGCGCGCACCGACAGCGCCGTGAACGCGAACTGCAGCTCCAAGATCATCACCACGTACCAGAGCAGGTAGAAGCCGATGTAGTTCATCACCACGTTCCCTGGAATTGAAACGGTTCATTACTACCAACTGACTATTATATTGATGAGTGTGTTCGGGACTTAGTACGCGTAGACTTTCATACAAACTCTCAACCCTTTTTTGCCCCCTTAACTCGGCCCTTTCGCAAAAAAAATTCTTTAAAATTATAGAAGATACAATACCTGTGCCGTCTTGACGTCACTAAATGGCGCTAGACTGATCCTATTCTTATTTTAATCGCATTATATCATCATCATCATCAGCCAGAACACGTCCACTGCTGAACATAGGCCTCCCCCTTTAACCTCCACACTGAACGTCAGCCTACCTTTTGCATCCACTGGATGCCAGCGACTCTTACTATGTCCTCGGTCCATCTAGTGGGAGGCCTACCTACGCTTCGTCTTCCGGTTTGTGGTCTCCACTCAAGAACCTTTCTTCGCATTATATATAAGCATTTTAATGTCTTGTTAGACAGAGAGCGCACTATACTTACGAATGACGTCACATGTAAGTACGCCGTATAAACTACATACTGACACGTTGATTGGATTAGGAAAAAGTGTCCCTAACTTATCCAAACAAAAACTTTAAGCGTTTTTAAATCTTAGAACATTATTAACCAAATTCAAATAGGTTCTTATCCAAATTATACAATTCCAACATCTGTCCGATAGCTTATTTAGAATGTTTATACTTATTTTATATCTGCTATAGATCATATAGAATTCAGAATAAAGTAGTTTTAACTCACATTGTCTATCTGTCCTCTTTGCCTGCGTTGCGTAGAAACAGAAGTCGTCTGCTAAAAGTACGGAGAAGAAGATGAGTATACAGAGTAGAAGAGCGCAGAGCTTGCGTTCTGTCACTTTCGAGTACTTTCCGCCTATGCTGTTGTCCACCTGTAAAATACAAAAACAAGACTTGTTACATGCTCGACAAATTGTCAGCCAAAAAGTCAACACATGTGGCAAGACATGCTCGGCAACTTGTCAAATTGTGCGGCTAGTGGCCATCGTGACAGCGATATAACGTGGTGAAATATTTTTTCCTTACAAATAATAGGCTTGCGTTTGACCACAACCTCTCGCCTGATGTTAAAGGATGACGCGCTCTACGTTGGAGCATGCTTGCCTAGAAGAAACCGATTCACTCGTGGACCTATTTTGTGTTTCTTTTTTCGAAAGCTCCATAGTAGCCTCTTGTAAAGTCTCCACCACTTTACTAGGACCGGGACTTACTTTGGTTGACTCTGACTGTGACAATGACTTGTTTGAAGACATTTAATCAAACTTGATAATATTTTAATACTTGACACTGGCAAAAGCACAAGAAGTGCGAAGCCAATATCCTCACATAGGAAAGAATTTTAAAAAAGTGTATGCTTAAGACCTTATGATGACAGTCTTCTAAGCTCATTGTTAAGACCACACGATTGAAGTGAAAACTTCATCAAGGTTGAATTATATCTCTCTCGCTCCCTTATTCGACTCGAGCCGACTTTACCCGAACGAGTATCTATGCGTGATGGTTAAGCGAGTTCAGAACTATTCCCCATTACAAAAAGTGCCCAAAGTGCCTAAAGAAGTTTTCACTGAAAAAATATAAGAAGTAGGTAATTTGTGTATGAAACTGACCGCAGAGACGCTGCCCATGAAGTTGAGCATGTTCCTCATGCGTCGCGGCGCCCCGTACACCCCCGCGCCCGCCGTCGCGACCACGACCAGCACGTCGCACGTGGAGACCACCTGCGACATGCGCGAAGACATGCGCACTGACAACTCCACGCCGCAATTGATCTCGGCCACTAGGCCAAATATCGTGCACATTACTGGAACGATGAGACACGTAATATTAGTTAAAAGAAAGAAAACACTTATTTTTTACACAAAACATTACATCATTTTGATTCCTGACGTTTCGAACACCTTGGCTGTCATCATCATAATCATCAGCCCTAAATGACCCACTGTTGAGTGGATGGTCTTTTTAGGGTTCCGTACCCAAAGGCTAAATACGGGACCCTATTATTAAGCCTACGATGTCTGTCTGTCCGTCTGTCTGTCTGTCCGTCCGTCTGTCTGTCTGTCCTACCTATTATTTTACCTATTGCAAACAGTTCGAAACGTCACGAATTAAAATAATATATACGTATACGCGATAAATAGCTAAATATATAATAGCGATAAATCGGCAAAACATATGAAATCATTAGATGAACAACTTGTTATTCATATAATTTTCGTCTTGGATATACAAAAGCTGTCAGGTAACTACACAAAGCCGAACCAACAAACCCTTGAGAAAATGCAGAGAACCTAAACTTACCTAGTATAGTGACTAGGATGAAACTATATATGCACATTGCGCTGGATATAGACACCGTATATCCATTGCTTCTGGACTCAAACTTGAGGGGCGCCAGCCCGAACAAACTCGACACCTGGAAATTAAAATTAAATCCTCAATATGATAAGATTACCTTGGATGCGTAGAACTGCTGCAACATTCGGTTCGGTCTGAATTTAGATAGGTATTCATTAATAGCTTTTACTATTGGGCTTCCACTTTAGGAGCGATGGTGGTCAAGCGGTAGCATATTGTGCGCTTTAGAATCTGACGGCAACCAGTTCGATCCTTGGCCCTGCACCAATGACTTATTTAGTACCAGAATAAATTATGTGCAGTTTCGATGCCATCGCTCAAAAACGGCGAAGAAAAACATCGTGAGGACACCGGTATGTCCAAGAACCTCAAAAGTTCATAGACATATGACATTCACCAATATGTACTGGACCAGCATGGTGGTCCATCCCCTCTCTCTGAGAGAAAGTCTGAGTCCCAGCGGAACATGATAGACTGAAATGACTATTGGGCTCAGACAAACAAGGGAGATAAGAAACAAGGGTGGCGTGGAGGGTGCGAAAGTACAGACCTAAATCAGACTTGGTGCCTTTAGTCGAACTCCCAGGAGACGATCTAGTAAAAAAAAATTTGCATGTGGACTATTAGTTAGCTCATTGGTGTCACTA
Source organism: Agriopis aurantiaria (assembly GCA_914767915.1). Lineage (NCBI taxonomy): Eukaryota > Metazoa > Arthropoda > Insecta > Lepidoptera > Geometridae > Agriopis > Agriopis aurantiaria. Next base: position 12,135,404 of record OU612002.1, on the reverse strand, counting down.
CAAGTTTTTTAGTGTGCATGTAAAATGTCTAAGTGTGTTGTACTTTTTTTTCGAAAGCGGTTTAGCGGCATAGTAAAAAAATCACCGATAGAATATCAAGTAGTCATTTTGAAAGATTCGCGATTTGAACACATATTTTAAATGTGTATTGTATGTAATAAAATAATACGTGATAAGTCCCGATAAACATTTAGAATACCAAGTGTCTTCAAATTACGAGTGATATGATGAAGTTTTATGGAAGCGTGCTCAATCGCATCGTTTAGCATCAATCACTTAACAGATGGTGGCAAAACGTAAGCCTCTCTACTATGCTAAGTCGTCATCATTTGCTATCAAAATTTAAGATACCAATTCGAGTAGACTACCAACTAAGCTTAGCTTGCCATCAAATCTCTTAGCAACATCATAGTTTTTGTTTCTACTATGGCAACGTGGCTCAATTGCATATAAATTATTTATTCTAAGAGGTGATTTCATGCCAGACTAGATATTTCACACGCCACTTCAGTCATCTATAAGTAAATATTTACAAATGTTTCGTCGTTCCTTCAGAGTTCTTGAAAGCAGTTTGAAAGCTTTGAAAAATAGCCCTTCGTTATAAATGCTGTCCATTCGGTCGACATGACGTCAATATTTCTTTATGAAATGTGATTTTTTATAAAGCTTCGCGTAACATATTTGTAACACATCAAAGAATAAATTTGTGGGTAGGTCATATTATGTTATTGACTTTGACCTTTGACTATAATTATATGTTTGTACACAACGAAGTTTGAATGTATAATTTATGCACACTGCTTAGCGATTAGATGCTGCTTAGTAACTAGTAAAAACAATCAAAATTTACTTTAAAATATTGTTACTAAATAATAAATAATGATAATTAAAAAAAATATATAGCCAACGCCCCCGAAAATAAAACGGTTCCTTAAAATTTTGAACAACACGATGGTACAATACTCGTCTAGAAACTTGAATAAGCAAAGAATGTTTGGCCTGCATTAGTTTTGACAGTGGTTTGTTTTGAGTTGCCCAGTAGAAATTGACATTAAAATCGCAAAGTTAATCAACGTTGGGCGGGGTCGGTACTGGAATGGGTGACCACCTGGGCGTGATGTTGTCTTTTTGCACTACTTTTTGTATTTTGTGCTGATATGGAACGCTCAGTGCGCGATCCCGACTCGCACTTGGCTAGTTTATTAAGTTTTGCTCCCATCCAGATCAATTAAGATTGTAAATTTCGGGAACATTGACCATCTTCGAAGGACCATAGCTTGGTATTTAAAGGGCTTATAGAGCTGCGGTTGGGCTTAAATTGTATCAAATTTTAACTAACTAAAAAAAATAGGGAATAATTTTTGCCTTTGCATAGTTTATGACTTTTAAATTCAAAAGTCAAAAAAGTCCCAAAACTACTCAGTTTTTTGCGTGGTGCGCAGGAGCGCACGTTTTTCGCAGTTGCAAATTTGGATTCACATTACCCTAACTGGTCCATATAAAATACCAATAACATCAAGATTTAAGCCAACATAAAATTTTGATGTGCTCATATGTTTATTGGCCTCCGATACCAAAATGTGCACCCTTTCCTATTTTGCGCAAGACGCGTCTAGTGTCTAGACTAGAGTGAGATAGTGTATGTGTATGTTTTGACGTGTCTAGTATAACATAAGTAGTTATGAGGACAATAAAATATTCTATTATATTCCAAAAACGAATTAAACCTATGGTTAAACAAACCCTGAGTATGAACGCGTGCGCGCCCCCCACAACGCAGCGCGTAGAGCGGTCATGCGCGTGCGTTTGCTCCGTGGCGACTGGCTCGGAAGGGCCTTCCACCTTCGCCGTCTCTACACCTGGAAAATATCAATCATATTATCGTTAAGTGAGTTTGTACAAGGTCATAGCAGACATATCAACTCGGCACCGGATCAGCACCACCTCAAGTCGCGCCGTTCAGTATTAATTTTACGAAACTCCATACTGCAAAGCATACTATTCAGCATCATAACGGCATTGCACTCGGAACAAGCTCGTGAACCTTGTGGTTCGTGGTCAACTCGCTGTCACATCTCGCTGTCGAGAGACCGCCTTGACTGCGCTTGTAATCACCTTTAACATGGGTGCCATGGGCGGCACCCTGCCGCAACCGCGCTGACACTTGGGAGAGGCTCTAGTTACGAGTCTGCGTTCAGTACATGCCAATCCAGTGCCGAGCTGTTGGTGGATTCACACATGCCATTGAATTTCTTCTCCGTACGTATGGAACTTTCCTTACGATGTTTTCCTTCACGAAAAAGCCAGTCGTATGAAAATCCGTTCCTCCTGATAGGCTTGTTTGTTTATTTCTTTTGTTTTGCTGTTTTACGTTGTTAAACTGTTTGTTTACCAACAATTAATTTTATGAAATTTTTGAGTGGAACGGCACTTGTACGGGCAAGCGTGACGCTTACCATTGAGCGAGCGACTTGCTTTTCTCGTTGTATAAGAAAAAACACAACATACATATTATACTTTTATGCTTACTTTAAAATCAAACACGTCCATAATTCATTACTAAACAGTTTCAAGAAATTGCTTATTTAAAAACCCTTCTCACACAATATCGAGCTAAACAACATTACATGAAGCATCAATAAATTACAATCAACATCGAAACCTATCCACTTTATTACCTGTCGTATCTATCAAAAGGGACTGAAACTTTTTAATTATCTCGGATAGCAATCCACGTGGAGTGTTGAATTACTTCGATATAATAACTCCATCACACCGGCTCGTCAAATCAGAGAGATCAGTGTATATCCTAGGGCCCGCGATCTACAACCGCTTGCCCGCTTCCATCCGGGATGCACCATCCACCGCGTGCTTTAACACTAAGCTTAGAGCTTGGCTCTTACAAGCGCTATTTTATAACATAGATGATTTTTTTAAGTTGAAAGATTATTGACATTATTTGTGAATATTTATAATTGTAATTATTGTAATTGTAATTATTGTAATTGTAATTATTGTTATTGTAATTGTAATAATTGTAATTGTAATTATAATTGAATATTTTATCTTTTTTATTAATAATTTTTTGACTGTGTTACTTATGTACTTTTATTATTGAATTTTAATTGAAATCGTTTAATGAGAATTAATTGTACTATTGAATTTATTTAATGCAAATTTGAATTGTAACTTTTGGTGTTATTAATAAAATCTGTTTTATTTTGTATTCTGAATGGAAAGCAAAGAGAAATAAACACTCTGCTAAATATTATAAGGGTTTAATTGACTATAACATTTAAATAGTAAAAACAAAATCTCAATATACATCACTTGAGAATATAAGAACTGAAACTTAGATCAGGTACATGTACATTTGTCAAAGGACTAAAATAATTTATTTGAATGAGTGAAAACGAGTTGTTACAAGAAATACCACTCGGAGCCTCGCTTGCGCGCCTCGTGCGCCAGCTCACCGCCAGTACCGCCACTGTCACATGGCACACGGCGTCGTGCCTGCAAGCATGGTGTATCCGTGCATCCGTTTTTTTTTAATTTTTTTTTTTTCATGTTTTATTTGCATATCGGAACGTTTCGCGCATTATTCGTTATTGTTTCGGTTTATTCTAGGCAAGCGTGCTCCACCGTTGACCGCATCATCGCAGTTGGCGATCAAACGCAAGCTTATCATTTTTTTTTTATATTAACATACCATTTAGCTTGCTGTTTGACCATGTTACGAGCTAACTGAAGAGTGAAGAATACGAGCTGAAAAGTGCTGATGTTGAGCGCTTCCCTCACTTGATCCTGATAATAACTCGTATGGTTACGAAAATTCTAAATATCCGGTCCTTTGCAATCGTCATAGTATTTTCGCAAAGATTCGATTTGTCCGATTATCGTATGATATACAGTATATACGCGTGACTCTACATAATCAAAAGAATAACTGGTTCTGCAAGGTCACTGTTGAGAACCCAAACATAGATTCTTATTAATCCTGTGCAGGTATAATATTGGTCATCGAGAGATTTTTATTTGCTGATTGATCAATATTTTAAATAATAATTTTAAGTAATTCTTGGACACGTCTGCTTACTGCGCCTGCGGGTCAGCTCATTTTATACGTTGTATTGTTCATTCAGTTCGAATTAATGCGTTGTTCATAGTGTTCGTAATAAAATGCATAAAGTTTTAGTTATTTTTGTTGCATTGTTTATTTTTAGTAAAGCTCAGCAATGCAACAAAGACCAGTTTCGATGTGATGATGGAAATTGCATAGAATCTAAATTGAAATGTGATGGAGCTCACAATTGTCCAGATGGCAGCGATGAAGATTTTGTTATTTGTAGACTCAAAAATTGTGAAGATGGTGAATTCCGGTGTACTTATGGTGCATGTGTGAGAGAAAATGTAATTTGCAACGGTGTGAAAGACTGCGCTGACAACTCGGATGAGCTTATCGTTGAATGTCGAAATGAAACCACTTACTTCGGCTGTTTAATAAAAATAGTAGACACTAATAATGTTTTAAACCCAATTGGCGCGATAAAAAAATGTGAAACAAAAGACCGTACTTGCAAAGATGGTGAAACTATAGGAAAAAAACAAAAATGCGATGGTGTTGTGCATTGTAAGGATGAATCAGACGAATCTTTAGAGTATTGTGCGTCAGAAAAATGTTTAAAATCTAGTTTCCGGTGCAAATATGGAGCATGTAAGCATTCGTCAGTTATGTGCAATGGAATCAAAGATTGTGCTGACGGTTCTGATGAACTTGAGCAGTTGTGTCATATTGATAACAAAGGTATTTGTGTTCTACCATCTTTCCCAAAAAATGGGTATTACAGTGCAGAAGGTCTTCCAGACGCACACCCGGCACAGGTAATTGAATCCATCCACCTAAACTACTCTTGCCATTCTGGATACAAACTGATAGGAACACAATCTCCATATTGCGTCAAAGGGTGGTGGTCAGATGACCCTCCCAAATGCGTACCGCAGTGTCTGCTACACAAACACCCGAGCGTGGAGTACCTTTGTCTTCCAAAAAGTTCTGAATCGCAGGAAGGTGCGCAGGAGTGTGAGGATCTGGTAGAAGATGGAACTGTGGTGCGGCCAAAGTGTCGTGAACCGAATTACTATTATTCTGGAGTGCTCGTTAATATGCATTGCACAGATGGCGTATGGGACCAAGTCACCATTTGTTCGCCGCAATGCGGTTTGGTGACTTCGGAAGGTGAGCAGCTGATAGTAGGTGGACGGACTGCTCTACGTGGTGAACTGCCGTGGCATGCTGGTATCTACAAGAAAACCAGCCGCCCTTACATGCAAATCTGTGGCGGTTCACTCATCACAAATATTATGGTCATATCGGCGGCACATTGCTTTTGGACGGAAATAAAAAAGCAACTGCCAGCTTCTGATTTCACCGTAGCCGTGGGCAAGCTCTATCGTCCCTGGAATAATCCTCAAGATGAAGACGCACAGAAATCGGAAGTACGTGAGATAAAGATTCCAGCACGGTTCCAGGGTGCGGCAGCAAACTTCCAAGAGGATATAGCTATAGTGATATTGACGACACCCTTTGAGTTCCGCACGTACGTTAGGCCTGTTTGTGTAGATTTCGATTACAACTTTAGCCGTCGTCAACTGAGCATCGGTGCTACTGGGAAGGTGGCGGGCTGGGGCCTGACTGCGGAGGACGGGGCGGCGGCACCGGTGCTGCAAGTAGTCGAGCTGCCGTACGTAGACATCGAGCAGTGCATAGCTGCTTCGCCGCCAGGATTTATCGAATACATTACCAGCGACAAAATCTGTGCTGGAAACATCAACGGTGAGATCTCAGATAGTGTAATACAAACTTTTATTTTATTTTACTGTGACATGTATTATTTTTGAAGTAACGTTACCTAATAACGTCACGTTCATAGTTTCAGTTTTGGACGCACTAATGCCTTTGATAATATAAAAATGTCTTGGGTTTGCCTTAAATATGAGCTAGTATCGAAAAATATCTGCCAAAAACTGTAGGGGGCGAAGTAAACACGTATTGCACGCACTGATATATTCTTACTAGTTCTACGTTCCTTTGAAATGCAACACTCACACTCACTCATGTCAATATTGAGCGGCACACAACTGCAAACGAGATAATCAAGCGAACAACCAATTTATAAGAGCCTAAAAGGCTAACTGTAGATAATAACACTTTCATTTAATTATTTCTGAGACTAATGCAGTAATGAAAGAATAATAATAGGTCTAATTACAACTAGCCAATGAGGTTGGTGTCGGTGTATAATAATAATATTTAAAAAAACGGGTCATAAACGGGTTTTTTTTAATCGGAGAAAATGTGTGATGGGTGGTATATGCATGCAGGGACGTCACGAGCCGTGTGCCGCGGTGACAGCGGCGGTGGGCTGGCGTTCGCTGCACGGGAGCGAGGCGCCGAGCGCTACTTCCTACGCGGGGTGGTCTCCACGGCGCCCACCAACGACCACCTGTGCAACACGCACGTCTACACCACCTTTACGCAACTCTCCAAGCACGAGGAGTTCATCAAATTGTATCTGTGATGGTTATAACGGAATATAAGGCGATTATTATACGCCTTAAAGCATTTTTTTATATTTGTCCTGTAATATAATGGATGAGTAACTTTCGAATTTTTATTTTGTAATATTTAAGTAGGTTTTTGTATTATAGATAAATTGATCATTTTTAAAAACCCCTATACTAAGTAATAATAAGAGTTTTACTTACGAATTAATTCCTTCACGTACAATGGTCCTATAGTGAAGTTGAAACTGTTCTTCGTTTTAGAAGTATACATAATTTTCACTATTATTTCTTCCTAATTTATTTCACGTAAATTTGCTTTTCTTCCCCCCGCCTCAGAAAGAGTATTTTTGCTCTTCGATATCTGAGTGCAAAAGCCGTTTTTATCCGCTAGAGGATAAAGTAAGATTGAATTTAAAACATCGTATGCACTATGTTTGTGAATTCAAAACATCATTAAACCTATTTACTTCTACCTCCATGGTGCCGAATTTATCATACAACCTTTTTTAATTTGTTAAAAACTCAGACTCGGAACCTTCTTGGTGTACTTTATTTTAATTTGCTTTGTGCGCGCCATTTTCTTTTCACGTCATATTGTTAAAACCTTAGGTTAAAAACAAGAAACATGAAAACAAGTGAAAAACCTAATATGACTGATTTTAGCGACGAGGAAGTTTATTTGACGCCAACAGAATTGACTGAAACTGTTAATAATGCGCAAATGTTGTTTTTTTTTCAATTAGTCATTTCCTCGCTGAGGTGGGATGAAAAGTAAGGTGTTGCACTCGAGTGCAAAGATTTTTCACCTCGTGCTCTTTCGATTCCCTCGCTAACGCTCAGTCATCAAAATTGAGCACGCGGTTAAAAAGCAACTTTGCACTCTTGTATGCCAAATAACTATTTATTTACACTGAAAACAATTCACTGGCACTGGCTACCGCCAAACTGTATTTTAACGTCGAATTTTCTACATTTGTAAAAAAAAACAGATTTGAAAATAATAAAAGCGTTAATGTTAAACATACATTTGCTACAAATTGAAGCATTAGAGACACTTTCTTTTGATACACACGGCCTAAGAAAATAAATTATTTTACTTAAAGTTCTAAATAACACACTATTTTGACTTTGTTTCTTATGGAGTGGATGTTTTCTGAATGATTTTTTTAAATATACAATACAATACATCTTTATTACACACAAAAAATACAAATTAAACTTAAACTAACATAAAAAACAAATAATATCGGAATTCTGTTACCCTTGTGGCTCTCCGTGGCCAGGATTACCACATCTCAGGATTCGTCCTGAGATAGTGAGATCTCAGAACTTTTAGGTTCTTTTAGGATAGATTATAGGCTATCTCACCCGGGGATAGTGGATAGTGACAGCTTTCCAACAGTGGAAGAATTTTTCAAATCGGTTCAGTAGTTTCGGAGCCTATTCAATGCAAACAAACAAACAATCGAATCTTTCCTCTTTATAATATTAGTATAGACAAAATATTGAAATGTAAGCCACATTATTCAATATTTTGTATTCATTTGATCTGTGCTCGATTTAGCTCAATATGTTATTTATTTATTTACGGAAAACAAACAGCTTTCAAAACGTGAAGCATAGCAAAAGAAAAACAAATAAGCCTTACAAGCTTTCACATAATTATAGAAAAGGATACAGTCAAAGTTCTGTGATTGTCTAAATAATTCAAAGTGTAAATGACCTTGCTTTGGATTTTCTTTGTACATGCGATTTGTTGATGCCTTAGTTAGGTACTGCTAGTAGAGTCTGTTATTTTTTTTTTTTTTTTTTTATATATTTTTTTCGATACCTATACAAAAACTTATATCTATATATAAGATATAGATATATAGATACAATCAGTGTCAAATAGATCATTTGTATTAGTAAAGTTATATGATTTACAGGATATTTACCGTGGTAAGGTTGTGGAATGAGCTCCCGATATTTCGGCGCAGTTACATGCACCATGTTCACGGGAAGACTAAAGAATGCGGGTGGTTGGTCGAATAGTTAAAAAGTTAGGTGCAGCCATAACGATCTACCCTCTTTCTTAGAGATCTACCCTCTTTCGATCTACCCTCTTTCGTGAACATGTAACTGCGCCGAAATATCGGGAGCTCATTCCACAACCTTACCACGGTAAATATCCCGTAAATAATCATATAACTTTAGTGAACAACCGTGATAGCTTAAAACAATGTATTAGTAAGTCTTATAGGAAGCATTTTCTTGTCTGTGTGTCACTCAAAGACATTAATAATCACTTTGCGATGTGTTAAGTTCCAAATTACTTTATTTTACTACACAATCAAGCTATTTTATGGTAATCAGTGAATGTTTTGAAAGCTCGTATGTTTTTTTATTTATTTTATTTCATGATCTGGTTGGCAAATACCGCTAGACGCTTGATATAAAAATCTAGCAGCAGCAATAGCATTGCAACAAATAGAGATTTAAAAAAAAAACCCGATAAAAGAGCTGATAATTTTCAAATGGCTGACCAGATTTTCTTGAATCAAATAGCTAAGAAAACACTCGATCAAGTCTCTTTTCAAACTTGAAAAACTAAATCAAAATCGGTTTAGCCGCTTGGGAGCTACGATGACACAGACAGACACACAGATACGTTGCACTTAAAACACTCCTCTTTTTGCATCGGGGGTTAAAAAGCTGAATATAAGCTTTTCTTTTAATATTTTAGTGTAATAGATATATCGGTTCATCATCATCATCATCAGCCAGAAGACGTCCACTGCTGAACATAGGCCTCCCCCTTTACACTGAACGACAACCTGCCTTTTGCATCCACTGGATGCCCGCGACTCTCACAATGTCGTTGGTCCATCTAGTGGTGTGGGAGGCCTACCTACGCTGCGTCTTCCGGTTCGTGGTCTCCACTCCAGAATCTTTTTTCACCATCGGTTATCGGTTCTTCGAGCGATGTGGCCTGCCCATTGCCACTTCAACTTGCAAAATTTAACAGCTATGTCGGCGACTCTGGTTCTTTGGTCAATACCTACATTCCAGATTCTATCGCGCAAAGAAACTCCGAGCATAGCTCTCTCCATTACCCGCTGTGTGACTCTAAGTTTTTCCAAAAGGCCAACAGTCTCAGTATATCGGTTACTATCATTTTACTTTAAAAACTTGCTAAAGTAATCATAATTCGTTCAGCTTTTTACAAATTACTCTCGTTTTTTCTGGTACATTTCAGAACATGGTCTATATGATCTGATTCCGTTCTGCTCTTTTTAGTATCGGACATTCAGGGCAAACAGCAAAAAGTGACATCTTATCGTTTCTACAGTGATGAACCTAATACATCCAGCTAATATGAACCATGTGCTATAAACTCTTCAGATCAACGAAGAACTCTAAGTGGTTTTGTAACAGTCGAGTGGCAGGGTGAAAGCGTGGTGAGGCAAGTTTGAAGCCCCTTGGGTGCGCCGTACTGTACCGTACTTGCCTTAATTTTCCAGTCAGCGTTGAGCCTAAGTATAAAGTACTCGTAAGTAACACATTTACAATCCCATAATAAGCTATGAGCATAGGCAGCTCAAATAGGTATGTAAGGAGCACCGCTGGGATAGGATGCGTTTCATATCAGGAATAGGGTTGACTGGCAGAAACTTTTCAAAGATGGTGCTTGTACTTACCTTTTTTGTAACGGTTTTTGTACAGAAAATATCAAATGTGATAATGACAAAATTCTCCTAACAAAGGAACAAGCTATACTAGTGCTACTGTGCCAGTTGGCAAACCCATTGTAAGCAACCTTCGTTTAAATTGGTGAGAAATTGACGGTGGCGCCAATTAATTACTAATTTACAGCTATCGTTATACCAAACCAAAAAAAAAGACAAAATACTGCGCCTACCACGCCTCTAACTGCGTCACATATAAACAAACAATCAGTCAAAATGTACCCAATAATTAATGAGAGATTACTGTGTTTTTACCAAAAAAACAACCTATCACTGAACTTTCTTATAAAGCAGCGGTCATATTTTTTATGGAAATATACTAGATTTTTGATGTGATTTAATCTAGAAAGGTGTGTCTGGTGACGTCATCCATTGACAAATATACGCCCCCGTGTCTACGAATCGTAAATACAAATATTATGAGCACTTAGGTGCGTCGCTTGAGCCCATATCATTTACTCAAGAATTACGCCCGCAACCTTTTCTTTATAATTTCCATTTCACCCGCAGGTTAAAATCGTCGTTAAGTTTTCTGAAATTTCCCAATTTTCTGCCCAACACACTTAATTTTTCTTTCCGTAAGAACCTTCTAAATAGTATTAGAAACCTTAAAAAAATAAATGAAATCGGTTAAGTCGTATTCAAGTTATGCCGTGACCAAGTTAAATGTGGGTTCATTTATATATGTATATATAGATGACTTCACTTTTTGTCTTTTTTTTCTTCTATTAATGGTATGTTAAGAATATTTCATTGCAACATATGCCTCATCGAACATATTTTGTACTCATGTCGTGCTCATGTCATCTTCATCATCATCAGCCAGAAGACGTCCACTGCTGAACATAGGCCTCCAACTTTAATCTCCACACTGAATGACAGCCTGCCTTTTGTATCCACTGGATGCCAGCAGCTCTCACTATGTCGTCGGTCCATCTAGTGGGAGGCCTACCTACGCTGCGTCTTCCGGTTCGTGGTCTCCAAGAACCTTTCTTTCCCATCGGTTATCGGTTCTCCGAGCGATATGGCCTGCCTATTGCCACTTCAACTTGCAAATTTAACAGCTATGTCGGTGACTTTGGTTCTTTGGCGAATATCCACGTTTCGGATTCTACCGCGCAAAGAAACTCCGAGCATAGCACCTCTCCATTGCCCGCTGTGTGACTCCGAGTTTTTCCAAAAGGCCAACAGGATTAGAAACAGGACAGGAAATGGATTGCATTACTCACACTTAAAATATAAGTCACTAGCTGCATCCCGTGGTTTCACCCGCGTGAACTCAGGAATAATACAATTTTCAGATTAAAAATGTATCTTAGGTGACTTTGTTCCTATTTTTGGCAAGATATTGCTGCAACACAGCAACGCTAAAACTGCAGTCAGGGTACAATTTTTGCACTCATATTATTAACAAACAAATTTTTAGCTTGCGAAATGTCCTTGTTAATGTGAAACTAATAAGAAATCTTACTTAGAATGTAACCTTGTTGTAACTTGTAGCGTAAGTTATAATATTGGTAAGAATAAATTTGCACTTGCAAAAGTCAGCAAGTGACTAATTATCTTTGGTAGTGACATAGGTACGAGACAATATAGCTACGAAGCAATATAGCTAGTTAAAGATATGCTCATAAAATAGCATGATTATTAGCACGCTTAAAACTAATACGCTCTTCCGCTGTTCACATTTGCTACCAATACCTAAGCATATTTTGCAAAGCCGCGCCGGCAACCTGGTAATAAAATAAACATGACTTGCTATTCAGATGCACCCATAGCACACTTCCGCCTACGCTGAAGTGTCATCCTTGAAAAACAAAATAATGACAATAGATTTTTGATCTTGATACAATGTTTTTTTATGCCATAGGTGGCAAACAAGCAGACGGGCTGCCTGATGGTAAGCAGTCACCGTCGCCTATGGATACTTGTAACACCAGAGGCATCACAAATACGTTGCCGACCCTTTAGTTTTATGCACATACTATACTAACTAGCATTTGTTACTTAGTAGTGTGCTTTTGGTTTAGAAATAAGCATGTTATTATCTGTCAGTACCGTTTATGTGTTATAAAAATGTTTTACAAAAAACACGTTTTTTACAAAATACTAGCTGCACCTCGCGGTTTCGCCCGCGAGTTAAAATCGTCGTTATAAGTTTTCTATAATTATCCAAATTAATGCGCAATTTTCTTAATTTTTCTTTCCGTAAAAACCTTCAACAAAGTAAATAAAAATTTAAAAAAAAAGAAATCGGTGTAGTCGTTCTTAAGGTATGGCGTGACCAAGGTAAATATATTCATTTCTATATATATAGATAGCGTCTTTCGGTTCGTGGTCTCCACTCCAGAACCTAAGATGAATCTAGAAGACGTAGCGTAGGGAGGCCTCCCACTAGATGGACCGACGACATTGTGAGAGTCGCGGGTATCCAGTGGATTCAAAAGGCGGGCTGTCGTTCAGTGTGGAGGTTAAAGGGGGAGGCCTATGTTCAGCAGTGGACGTCTTCCGGCTGATGATGATGATGATGATGATGATATAGATAGATTCGTGCGACGCCATCCCAAATGTAACAATCTTGTCTCTTGTTAAAATCTACGTTAAGGCACGTGCTATTCAGAAGGCAAGAATAAATGTACTTCTTTGAATTATGTCCACTGCGTGGTAGTTATATCGTTACAAAAGCAGCCCTAGCACAATGATAAATCACGGTAACAGCGGTCGTGTGGCATCACATGAAATATACATTTAAACACTTAAGGTTCGGCCACACGAACAAACATTCAGAATGATTGTACCTATATTCAAACATGATTTATTTGTATTTAAATGGTATAGAAAATTAAAAACTTGAAGACCGACAGGAATCGAACCTGCGCCATTATAATATATATGCGCCACCATCCACTAAGCTACGGCTGCCTTCCTTTCGACTTCCAAATTCATAAGCTGTTGCAACCAATCTAAGCGTTGGTGACACCATCTTTAATGTGGAACAACACTTCAAGTTCTGGAGCTTTTTTTGCAACCAAAATAGATGCTTTCACTGTACCAAGCACAAGTTCGGTCGTCCATGGAGTACTGCTCTCACCTTTGGGATGGATCACCTAAGTACTAGCTTGGGGCGTTGGAGTATTGAGAGACGTGCTTAGAGGCTCATCAGCAACGAATCTCTGGTTCAGTCCAAGCTTCTTAGTCTTAAGCATCGGCGCAAGGTTGCTAGTCTATCGGTTTTTATCGGATACATTTCGGAGTGTGCATCAGATCTGCATGATTTAATTCCCTCCTGCCCATTTTTCTATCTGACAGAGTGGACACGAAAAATCGACACCGCTTTATGGTTGATATTCCGAAAACCCGTACGAAGCGTTTTGATTCCACATTTATTGTGCGAACTGCTAGTCTGTGGAATTCGCTGTCTGAGTGTGTGTTCCCCGATAGATACAATCTGGGTGTCTTCAAGCCGAGAGTGAATCGGTTTCTTCTAGGGAATCGTGCTCCAACGTAGACCGCATCATAGCTAACATCAGGCGAGTAAGCGGCCAAGCACAAGACTATTTATACCTAATAAAAAAAACAAAAAATAGGAAAGTGCAGAATAATTTAGTTAAAACTCGTTGAATTTCTTATTTAAAGATGCGTCATGCGCTTAATGGTCACAGCTATCTCTTACGCAAGATTTAACAATTTTGAAGATAAAAACACTATGTGAGATAATAAACTCAATTCCCCATATATAGATGGCATATTCTGCTTACTTGTATAAAAGCTGCACGAATTGGTTTTATTCCCCGTTAAGTATGTTGTATATTTTTTAGGATGGTGAGGGATAGGGGAGAAAGAAAAAAGTGTAATTGCTTATACTGTTTGCTATATCTTTAAAAAACTATACTTAAATGCGCAAGTGAAATAGCCGCGCGCCTTTATCTGCCCTTTAATAACCTAAACACAGCAGAAACTGGTTTTCCGACTCACCCTTATGATCAAGCTATTAGCAAAATTAAATGAAACCCTAATGACTAAAATAATAATAAAACCCGGTTTGCTGTGGGATTTTTGATGGTAGCGAATGAAACCGTGAATAAGTATTTTTTTTTTTAATAAATAAAAATTCGGGACATTTTTTCACACACGTTCATCTGACGTCAAACTAAGCAAAACTTGTGATATGGCTGCCAGAGACTGATATACATACATATATAGTTTTAAATACATACATATTTTTACATACTTAAATAGATATATATTAACAACCAGATATAGAACAAACACAATTATTTATTTTACCTAGCATAGATTCGTCTAAATTTTTTTTTTTTATTAAGATCTAAGATTTATACCCACTCTGTCTACGTTGTATGGATGTATTGGCCAAGAGCAAATAGCAGTAAAATTTTATCATTTTCTTTTTAGGCCTGGAATAGGCAAAATAGGCATGGCGTCTTTTATAAATTTCGGATTCTTACCAAAGCTTTATTCAAATTATAATGGACCATGAATTTATATTCATAATTAGGATATTTCAACCCATTGAGATATGACTCAAACAATGTTTCAACAATGCCAAAGTCAATTTAGCTCCAATACATTTTGTAATCAAATCACAATTTATGGAGGATTCGAAGCGTTTGCTCATAAATTCGATTAGTTTATTTATTCTATTCAGTTATTTGACTTTATGATAACGTATAACCATTATCAATAAATACCCATTGTTATTATATCCCAAAAATACGTGATGTTATTTATAGTTATATTACACAGACATGAAGAATGGTTTTAAACTATCACGGTTGATCCCTAAAAGTGATTATTGATAGGATATTTACCGTGATAAGGTTGTGGATGGTGCACCGTCCTGTAATCTACAAATTATAAACATTTCATTTCTATGGAATTTGCTTAATAATATATAATTACAAATGAACTAAACCTAATATAATGAAAAATAAATATACCCTAAACTAAACTAATTAAAAAACTACGGGGTTATCCCGTTAATATCATAGATAGACATGATTTTTTTTCACATACGTTACGAAGAATAAAAATGCTTAAAAATTTGCAGCTATTGATAAACAAAATGCTTAGGTTCTATTTATTTTGGCTGAAAAATAAATAATCAGATGCCACTTACCCATCGATATCAAATACGGCAAATCCTAAAAAAAACACCAGCAAACTACATCATGGTACTTATCACAACTTCACGTCAAGTCTAGTTATTTACCACCATTTTAATTGAAAAAAACAACTGTGTATTGGCCAATGTTCGAGCATCGAAGTACCAGGAACCCAGAAACGCGTGGAGTTGTAGGTCGGCCGCGAAACAGACTGCCCGTAAACAGAGATTTGTTAGGTCATCGCGCTATCATGTGTGTTAATGTGAAAATTATAATTATTACACGGTTTTCTATTCTGTATTAATTGCGATGTTATGTTTTCCTAATGGCAAAATCGGCTGTTATATTTCATGTCGCTTCGTGCTAAAGTTGTTTGCACACCTATATTCATTAAAATTGGAGGCAGATACCACGTGCAGATACTTTTACGGTTGAGCGAATGGTCATAGATCAGACTGAATGTTTCTGGACCTGGGGCCTTACGGACAACAGCTAATTGCTAAGTTACAGTAACAGCAGTAACAGCTAGTTGGAAAATCACGCCAACGTGAACCGTATCTGGGCGCGATAAGGTACACGTTCGCGTGATTTTCCAACTGAGCGGATTAGGTGCCGCAATTAGCTGTTGTCTGTAAGGCCCCTGGTCATTTGTAATAAAAAATTATAAAAAGCAATTTTGATCTTTGAAAATAGGATTCTCCGTGAATAGGTTACAGAACTTTGTTTGTGACTTTTCACTTAGTGATCTTTTCTTGCGAAAATTAAAGATAAGCTTAGAGCTAGGTCAACAATTTACAAGCCCCGATGCGGCAGTGAATGCATTCCAAGAGGTCATTAAAGACGTCCTAACGAAAGACTGGGCCAATAGTTTTATACAATGGTTTCAAAGAATGTAAAAGTAGATAAATAGTGAGGAAATATACTTTGAAAACAATAAATTAATATATCATACACATAATATGTGGTCTTATTGATGAGAATCCTGAAACTTTCAGTATAACCTAAGTAATTATGTGCCTTTCTATCTGCGTAACTGTTGTTTTTAGGGTTCCGTAGTCCTACAAGGAACCCTTATAAATTCGTTCTGTCCGTCCGTCTGTCCATCCGTCCGTTTTTAGGGTTCCGTACCTCAAAAGGAAAAAACGGAACCCTTATAGGATCACTTCGTTGTCCGTCTGTCTGTCTGTCTGTCCGTCTGTCAAGACCCTTTTTCTCAAGAACGCGTAAAGGTAGCAAGTTGAAATTTATACTAAATACTTGGGTCTACGGTTTCTTTCAGCTGTAAAAAAATAAGAGTTGTAAGTCAACGCAATCAAAAGATATGAACGTTTATGTCGCATATTTTGCGATTTCACAGGGGAACCAAAACCTATAGGGTACTTCCCGTTGACCTAGAATCATGAAATTTGGCAAAAAGCAAGGTCTCATAGCACATATATAGGAATAAATCCGAAAGTTAGAAATATGAAGGTATATCATTTAAAAATGATTATTTTGCTATTACAAACTTACATTTTGTAGTTGGAATGTATGGAAGAACCTTATTGTCAACTACAAACTTAAGTTTGTCTTTCAATATTTTAACTTCAGTTAGTTTTTTTTTTGGTCTCACGCTCTTAGGGTTCCTTTATGTCGTATATTTTGCGATTTCACAGGGGAATCAAAACCTATAGGGTACTTCCCGTTGACCTAGAATCATGAAATTTGGCAAGAGGCAAGGTCTCATAGTACATATATAGGAATAAATCCGAAAGTTATAAATTTGAAGGTATTTAAAAATAATTATTTTGCTATTACAAACTTACATTTTGTAGTTGGGATGTATGGAAGAACCTTATTGTCAACTACAAACTTCAAAGTTGTCTTCCCAGAGACTGTGGGATCGGCCGATCTGCGAACTAGCATGGAAATCGCTACTAGATACGTGTCCTAGTATTGCAGATCGCGCTCGTATTCTTGCTGTCTCTGTTTGGGAATCGGGACTTTGGTTGCAAGCCATGCCCTCTTTTAACACAGGTAGCCTTTTAGATCCAACCGCATTTCGTCTAGCTGTCAGCTTACGCTTGGGTGCAAGGTGCTGTGAGGCCCATCGCTGTCAGTGTGGTACTGCTGTTGACCAGCTCGGTCACCATGGTCTCTCTTGCTCGAGAAGCGCTGGTCGTATTGGCCGACACGCTAGCCTGAACGACATCATACGCAGGGCACTTTCCACCGCCAATTTCGCAGCTGTGCTCAAACCGAGTGGTCTTGCGCGTGACGATGGAAAGAGGCCTGACGGTATGACACTTGTGCCCTGGAAGTTGGGGCGGCCCCTTGTATGGGACGCAACTTGTGTCGATACTTTGGCGCCGTCACATCTTCCTGAGACACAGGGTAGGGCTGGCGCGGCTGCTAATTCGGCAGAGCAGCACAAGCGTCGCAAATATGCTAACCTCGGCAGTGGTTACATATTTGAGGCGTTTGGGGTCGAGACATTGGGCCCTTGGGGACCGAGAGCTCACCTCATTTTCAAAAATCTTTCAGAGCGCCTGGTTAATGCGACGCGTGACCAAAATGCTGGCGTGTTTCTGGCTCAACGCATTAGCATTGCCATTCAACGTGGTAATGCCGCCAGCATGTTGGGTACGCTGCCAACTGGTAGTGGGCTTGAGCATTTGGATTGTCTTTAGACCTTCAACGGTCTATGGGCAGTCTAACTGTATTTGTAGTGTTGGTTTTAGCTTGTATTTTGTTTAGTTATTAAAGGCACTTGCCCAGTAAAAAAAACTACAAACTTAAGTTTGTCTTTCAATATTTTAACTTCAGTTAGTTTTTTGTTTTGGTCTCGCGCTCTGAGGGTTCCGTCTAACGGAACCCTCAGAGCACGAGTCCTACTCGTACTTGTCCGGTTTTTTTTAGAACATTCTAACTTCTATATTTATTAAGGCAAGTGCATGAAACTTTCCACAATTGGAGTTATAGATATCAATTTTAAAATTATAAAAAATGTATTATTTTGCTTTTTTGTGGTGGGCGGTACATGTGAAAAGAGGATGAAAATATTTTTTTCGCTGCACCCCCTTGTGTGGGGTATCATTGAGTAGGTCTTATAAAATGAAGGTAAAATTTGATACATCACTTTTTTATCAAGTGTCATCATCAGCCAGAAGACGTCCACTGCTGAACATAGGCCTCCCCCTTTAACCTCCACACTGAACGACAGCCTGCCTTTTGCATCCACTGGATGCCAGCGATTCTTGCTATGTCGTCGGTCCATCTAGTGGGAGGCCTACCTACGCTGCGTCTTCCGGTTCGTGGTCGTGGTTATATACACTTATATTTTGTGAATTATGGCCTGCAAAAGTGGCAAAAAGTTGGTCCCCCCTGCATTTCTAAACTATTGGACATAGAAACTTGTATTTTGCTATGCTGATAGGTCATATTAAAAACCTTCATCCAAAATTATTTTGAACATTTTTTGATTATAACTTTTTGAGTTATAGCGATAAAACTTTAATAAATTCAAGACGTTCTGGCTCAAAGGCCTTTTTGTAAAGAGTACTTTGTAAAGAATATTTCTCAAGTAGTGTTCCTTTTGACTAAATCATAAAAAGTATATGTTATGTTGGTATGATGCACCTCTAAATTTGGTCAATTCCACAGAGCTTCGTTGTTGCGAATTTTTCTGTGACCATTTCTGAACTATGATTGTGACCATATTTATAAAACTTTGGCTACGGAAAACGGAACCCTACAATATGCGTGTCTCGGCACGCTCTTAGACAGTTTTTAAACATTAGATAAATTCAAAGGTCATTTGCATATAAAAAAACATCTGTAAGCATTTTTGTCTAATAAATTATGTATGCCTTTTTTAATTACAGTCAAACCTGGATAAGTGAGAGCTCAAGGGACGGCGATCTCTTTTTCTCTTATAGAGGTTTCTCACTAACCCGAGTTTCTAGCTTACAGAGTTACAGAAGGGGTCCGTCTCACTTATAGAGGTCTACAAAAATACGGCAAATATGACGTAATTAAAAACAAAATACGTGTATGTATGGGTATTACATATTTATTGAAATAATAGCTGAAGCTTCTCTTGATATTTTTGTGTCCCTCAGAGCACTGATACTTAATTAATTCTTTGATTTTATAATTTAATAGTAGGTGGATTCTGCTAACCCAAACTCACTCTGTATTTCATTTCGTAATTTCCCAGATTCAAAAGCATTCATAATTTTTAGTTCTTCACTTAAAGACAACACATTGAGGTTTCGTGTAGACATTATGAGTAAGTACAGGAACTTTCTTCGCAACTGCTGTTTACGAACTGGCTGTAAAAAGCTTGACAAAAAAGTTAGTACGCACATTTGGCTTTTTGAATAAAATGAGTTCCTCGAACTATAATAACAAAACAATAACAGACGCACATTTGGTCATTCGAATACAATGTAAGTTCCTAAAACTATAGAAAACAATAACAGACGCCAATTTGGTTTGAATTAAATAAGCGTTCCTCGAAATTTAAGAATGAGTCATAAATAGCAAATGTTAAACGCGTTTAACTGTCGCTTATAGAGGTATAGGCAAGTAACAATCTCACTTATACAGGTTCACGCGTGAAAAAGTACTGTCACTTATACAGGTTTTATGTTTCTCACTTATAGAGGTATTAGGGGGGCAAAATGACGGGACCTGGTAAATACTCTCATTAATAGAGTTTTCTCGCTAACCCAGTTCTCACTTACTCAGGTTTGACTGTAATAGCTTTACACTTAGACGTTACATACTGAGATAAGAGCAGGATAATAGAGCATAATTACAGCAGTTACACTGAAAGATAGATAACTTATCGACTTTAAAATATTCATACAGCGACATCCTCCGCGCAACAACGTTCGACAACCGCTAAAATGTCTTTCAAATATCTATTTCTAATATTTCCAAGTCTTCATGCTGCAACTCTACCAGATACATTCGTCCAAGTCAACAAGTTCGATTTCTCGAAGCAAATGAATTTCAACCAACTGGAAGTGATAAAAAATATTCTTCTAGAGGATTTGATGTTGACTAATGACAATTTGAAAATAATTCTTAATATGGAACGATCCGAAAAAGGAGAACAACTTGACGCCCAGAAAGCCTTCGAGCTGCCAGATTTTGACATGAAAAGTTTCACTAAAGATACTTTTAACCCAGAAACTTCAGAAGATAAAGACAATCAACAAGCTAAAAACATTCATAATAAAAATTTTGGATCTCTAGAGACAAATATGCGAGAACCTACAAGGTTATTGCTAAAGAGGCAGATCAGTGATGTAGGTGGCAACACGCAGATGGCACTGGGTACGTTTCAGGCTATGATGGGACCAATAAATGACCTACCTACTCTGGCTGGGTCAAAAAGCAGTGACCTTGACCAAACTAAAGTGTAAAATATACGTTTACGGCACTTTTACCACTATTTTATTTTGTTCAGCTGACAGTGTCTGTCAGTCTCCAGTGGACAATAACACTCATAAGGTCCTCTTTTCCGACTTTGAGAAATTTTGGTCATTCTAGTTTAAGTGTGCTTACTTCCATAGTTGGCTTGAAATTATAAAAATATGTCAGATCTAAATTTAATGTTTTATCTAGGAACCTCCAAAGACCAAAACACGGTTAAGGACCTTTCGCTCGACAAAAAAAAATGGAAGTAACACTTATTTACGCTTTTAATCTTTCTTACGCTTAACAATCTTTTGTATAACTTAGGTCCCCCTTCAATCGCTACATTATCAATTTTTTTTCTGAAAATAATATTAAATTGTAGTTATTTTATTTTTGCAGCCCTATATATGTAATATAATAATTGTAATAAGTGTTAATTTTGTTTTGTTATAACATTAATTCACCTCTGTATTTTATAGGATATTTTCTTTGTTTCAGCTAACAGATTCTAAATTCCGCCGTCTTCTATTTTCTCTCTTCAGCCATACTTGTTGCTGGCAAAAATGTTATCTTAACTTTTGCAATAAAAAAAAAAAAAACTAGGCTTACTTATGCCGCCGAAGTGGTTTGAATATAATAGGAAATGAAAATTTATTTGAGTTGAATCATTATCACTAAATACGTAGATATGCTGCTGACGATCTGAAAATAGACAAAAAGTGTTTTAAAAGTTAGTTATAGGAATTAAAACTCAAACTCATAAATCTAAATTTTAAATAATAAATCTCACCGTGACCAATAAAGACCTGGATACGGTGGTGACCTGCATAGCCGTGTACGAGGCCTGATTCAAGAAGATATGCTTGGAAAACATTTCCAGCTCCATCGTCAGGGGGTCGTGGATGGAAGTGGAGCAGCGCATCAGGTTGCTCACCAACTCACAAGTGGTCTCCATCTGTCAAATGAAATCGTGAAAAATTCTTTGTTTGTGATGAACGCTGAATAAGATGGACAGACGACCTAAAAGAGACCGCATAGGGAAACGCTGGATGCAGGCCGCTTCCAACCGGCCCTTTTGGAGACCGATCGAGGCCTATGTCCAGCAGTGGACGTCCTATGGTTGAAATGATGATGATGATGAATAAGCGCTGCTAACTTTACGACGAAAAACACGTATATATTTTTTTGCAATAGAAAATATCAGCCCTCCGTTCCGGTGCTTCCGGTTTTACCACCGAACCGGCCAACCCAAGAAATGCCATCTACATAATTATAATAGATACGTGGAAATCACGCACTAATCGATTGTTTCTGCAACGTTCTTGTAAGTTGTGGAATGACTCATGCACCATGTTTACGGGAAGATACGACTCGGGCACACGAGAAGTTTGAGTCTTCCCGTGAACATGGTGCATATCACTGCGCCGAAATATCGGGAGCTCACTCCATTACCTTACCACGGTAAATATCCCGTTAATAATCATATAACTATAGTGAACAACCGTATAATTGTTTAAAATAGAGTTTGACTGTGTATTTGTTCGACAACTGTTAATCCAATCGTTGGCAAGTAGTTTTATCGAATACAGTTTTTGAGTTCAAATATTATCAAAGTACGATCCAGGGGTTCCAAAGATAGGAGTTGCAAGGTCACAGTTCCGGGCAAAAAAATCTAGTACAGTAACATAAATGTGTAGGTATTGTCGCGTGTTATATACGTAAATAATACAAATTATTCTGTAAGTTCATGATCAACCAAAATTATCATATAATGATAATTACTGGGGCAAGTGCCACTACTAGCTGACTTGACAGACGTTGTCCTGTCTTAGAACTGTCAAACACGCAAAGTTAAAATTGGAAATCTTATTGTTTTACACCTTGGGTTACATTATTGGAGTTTTAGTAAGGATCCCTATTTTTTTGAAAATATAATATAGCCTATGTTACCAGGGGATAGTGTAGCTTCCCAACAGTGAAAGACTTTTTCAAATCGGTTCAGTAGTTTCAGAGCCTATTCAATGCAAACAAACAAACAAACAACAATCAAATCTTTCTTCTTTATAATATTAGTATAGACTAGCGGTCCGCCCCAGCTTCGCACGGGTATAGATTATAGCCTATGTCACTCGGGGATAGTGTAGCTTCCCAACAGTGAAAGAATTTTTCAAATCTGTTCAGTAGTTTCGGAGCCTATTCAATGCAAACAAACAAACAAACAATCATATCTTTCCTCTTTATAATATTAGTATAGAAAAAACAAAATACAAGCTAATACTAACACTACAAATACAGTTTGACTGCCCATACACCGTTGAAGGTCTAAAGATAATCCAAATGTTCAAGCCCACTATCAGTTGGCAGCGTACCCAGCATGCTGGCGGCATTACCACGCTGAATGGTAATGCTTTTGCGTTGAGCCAGAAACACGCCAGCATTTTGGTCACAATAATGATGATAATAGTACCTCCATATGCGTCATATGACAAGGTTCGATGACCATCAATAAATTGGCGGCGTGGTAGAAGCACCACAACAGCTGTAATCCAATGAACAATAGGTGCCATGTATGAAACATCTCCGAAGTTTCCTTGTTTTTAACTGAAAACATGAAAGACAATCGTACTATTAAATGTGTTTACCTGAGATTATCGACCAGCCGATAACCAGTCGGGCGTGACGTTTTTACACTTTGGAATTTTTACTAGTAAGTCGTTTTGCCACTGAAGACATGGTCAACATAATTATAGACGTTTTAACTTATGCCGACGTTCTGCAAACTACGTCATTTTCCCTCATAGACCTTCTGATATGGAGGGGTCCCAGGTACCGCTCGGGGGACCAAGTGGAGAAAGACCTGTATGAACTCCAGGTCATCCCGTGGGAAGAGACAGCATAGGATAGGGTGAAGTATTATCTCTTAGTATCGCAGGCTAGGATCCACTTTGGGTCACTGTATAAATCTAGTTTAGGTAAATATATTTTGAGCTCGAAGAACTATTTGGTTCACTTTGGGCGTCGATTCAACCTTATTTAATCACGAGGCTTGTCCAATCCATTTCGAGTCAGTGCTCAAAAATACCCTATACAAAGGTAGACTAGTAATCTGTGCAGACTGAAAAAACCTCAAGCAAATTAGATATTATACCGACGAGAATTTGAATTAATTTGTCGATATTTCTAGAGAATATAAAAACATCGGTCCAAGTTCCGATAACCGATGGAACCGATGGATGGAAGGCCAACTAGATGGACCGACGACATCGTGAGAGTCGTGGACATCCAGTGGATGCAGATGGTAAGCTTTTGTTCAGTATGGCGTTCTAAGGGGGATGCCTATGTTCAGCAGTGGATGTTTTCTGGCTGGTAATGATGATGAAATTCAATACGAGCTTGAATGACTACTAAGTTTTTCACTTCTGATATTATCCAATGATTTTTACTGAAAATAGGCTTGCGCTCGACCGCCAACTCGCCTGATGTTAAATGATGATGTGGTCTATGAAGAAGCACTCTTGCCTAAAAGAAACCGATTAATTCACTACTTGAAGATACCCAGGTTGTAATTATCAATGTAAACACAGCCAAAAATAAGGAATGTTTGTGGTTCAGTGGTTAGGTGATTTTCCTGCAAGTCATTTTCAAAACTGTACTAAATTAAGGAGTAGTATAATAATAAAAATCATACACAAGGAGGTGATGAGGTAGTAAGGCGTGCAAACGAGCAGCAGCAGGAAGGACCCCAGCATCATCAGCACGGTCAGACCGTGGGTGCTGTCCACATCACGCACCACGTCGCAAGTGTTGGCGTAAGCTAAAGCTAAGCAGCGAGCAGTCTTTTGGTGGTTTGTTGTCTTCTGCATAACTAAAAAAATATTATCAATTTGTCCGTCTGTCCGTCTCTCCGTCTGTCTGTCAAGACCCTTTTTCTCAAGAACGCGTAAAGATATCAAGTTAAAATTTACATCAAATACTCAAATTTACAGTTTCTTTCAGCTGTGACAAAATCAAATTTATAAGTTTACGCAATCAAAAGATATGACCGTTTATGTCGCATATTTTTGCATATTTTGTGATTTCACAAGGTAATCAAAACCTATAGGGTACTTCCCGTTGACCTAGAATCATGAAATTTGGCAAGATGCAAGTTCTTACAGCACATAAAAAGGAATAAATCTGACAGCTATAAAAAGTTATATCATAAAAAAAATATTGTTTTGCTATTACAAACTTACATTTTGTAGTTGGAATGTAAGGAAGAACCTTATTGTCCACTACAAAGTTAATTTTGTTTTTTAATATTTCAATATTTTTTTGTTTGGACTCGCTCTCTTATGGTTCCATCTAACGGAACTCTCAGAGCGCGAGTCCTACTCGTGCTTGTCTGGTTTTTTTACTAATAAAGATCTTACATTTATACGCTGCACCTGGCAAGGACATAAGTTTACATTTGGGTACGACTCTGTATGCTATTTTGTATGTATGTGTACCTACCATGTTCTTACAAATAAATGATTTGATTTGAGTTGATATCAAAACAATTCTATACCTGAACATAGTTTCCCAGAATCGCCTATTTTGTTAGTGATATTTTTAGATGATTTCTTTTTTGTAACCTTATAAAAGTTGCTATTGAATAACATCATTACAAGAAACCCATGGTCGCCAGCGAGATCTGAAAAAAAATGTTTAAATTTATTCCTTTTAATAAAAGCAATACTTTTGCTAGGCAAAACACTGTTTTAAACTATCACGATTGCTCATTATATTACATGAATAAGTAAAATAGTATGAATATTAACGGGATAATTACCGTGACAAAGGTTGTGGATGGGGTTCCCGATATTGTGGCGCAGTTACATGCAAAATGTTCACAGGAAGACTAAAGAATTCGGGTGGTTGTTCGGAAACCATAGCTTTACAATACAATACAATGATTCTTTATTAAAATACCACAAAACAAGGATAACATTAACATTAGAATAAAAATATTATCTAGGCTTACGCAGTGATCTAGTTAGGGTGTTTTGTTGGGACTTAAGTTTGAGTTAAACTTTCACTGCTAACCATACCAAAAGACTAAGAAAGAGGGTAGAACGTTTTGCCTGCACCTAGCTTTGAAGTTTTCAACCAACCACCCCGCATTATTCAGTCTTCCTGTGAACATAGTGCATGTAACTGCGCCGCAATATCGAGAGCACCATCCAAAACCTTATCACGGTAAATATCCCGTTAATAATTATATAACTGTACGTTTGCTTGTGTTCAAGTCAGCAGAGCCTTACCATGCAGTAAGTTCTTCAGGTTGTTGTTGATACCTCTGAAGCAATACATGACATGTAGCGCGATCATGATAAAATTCATCTCACGTAGCTGCAGAATCCAAAAACAACAGTAGTAGAATAAATACATCGCAGAAATCCACTCTGAAAACAAGTTAAAATGGCTCAAAGAATATTATAAGTAGGTATAATATATTCATTACCATCCCTACCAAGCAATGTCAATATAACCTGCTCTAACCTGTAACTGCTCTTCCTTTACCCCGCATGAGGCAAAGGTTCTAACATGTCAACCTAAACTATTTTGAGCGGGGCCAATCCTAGGCGCGAATTGAATGAATGACTTTTAATTCTCCAATCACAAGCATCGCTTCGTGTCTCCAATCACAAGCTGCCCCCCGACCGACGTGGCATCATTTTGCAAAAGAGAATATTGAATACATGCGCGATCAAGTGGTTATATAAACTTTGCTACCAAGTCAGAAAGGAATAAGTATAAATAAATAAATAAAATAAAACAATGAAAAAGCTGATAATCTTTAAACAGCTTAACAAACTTTCTTATATTATATTATAATGCTAAGAAGATTCTCGACCAAGTCACCTTTCAAACAAAATAAAATAAATCAAAATGGGTTCAGCCGTTTGGGAACTACGATGCTACATACAGATACACAAATACACAGATATACAGCCACATATAGATATACATACGTTAAACTTATAACAATCCTCACGTTGAACAGGGGTTTAAAAAGTTCGTTGCTTTATAAATAACTTGATGCAAAATGATTATGGAAATTTACGTGGTTTTATAAATTTTCGCTTTTTCTACGCCTTTTAAATCTTACTTTGAAACAGATTAATTCGAGAGTCACATATCGTCAGCGCATAGTCCGCTACGGAGATAAGAACTGTCACTGTGGCCCAAATGAAGAAGATGAGCGTATTTTTCTGTTCACAGTGCATTGGGGTATGCCGGATGTTCAGCTCAAAGTTTATCTGTAGAAAAAAGGAAACTCAAGTCTACCATGTTTCTCTATAACTTGAAGTAAATTTTACCAATGAATAGATCGACATCAGCCTTATCATGTTCCCACTGCTGGAATACCGGCCATCTCTCAGAAAGGAGACCCAATCCACCACGCTGGCCCAGAGCATGTTGGTGAATGTCATATGACTTTGAACTTTTGAAGTTCTTGGGTCCAGTTTCCTCACGATGTTTATCTTCGCCATTTTTGAGCGATGGCATCGATTTGCACATAACTTAGTGAGTAATAATAATTTATTGGTTGTATGACTTTAGTCCACACTAAAGTATAACAACAAATAATAAATTATGGCCGAGTGCGAGTCGATGATAAATTTCTGTTCATTACGAAGTTATAACTGGTAATTCGGTTACTTGGGCGACCTTATCATTTCTTTCACCGAATCGAAATTGCATATTTTACTTTTTTTTTAAACTTGTTTTGAAGTCAGTTTTTTAAATTGATAATTATTGTACTCGCACTTGGCTGGTTTATTTTTTATTACCTTTTCAACGTGATTCATGCAGGCGATCATGGCGCGCATCTGTGCCGGGGCTCCGAACACGCTCGTCACTGCAATGAGCACCATGAATGCGGCGCTGACGATAGACACCATTAAATACGATTCGACTTTGGTACACATTTGCCCCAACTGCTCTTGCTGCAGCTGGAACTCACTGATTACGGCGCTCATGGTGATCACGACTGGAACAAATGTGGTTATTTTAAGAATCAGCGATTTTCTGCATTCAGCACAACATTCGACCACTTACCATTAGATTTGGACAATGTTATTTATAATTTATTATATATATTAGAAATTTGCTTCTTTGGTCCTTCTTTGGTCCACAAGAAGAGACAAAAAATGCTTGTCTTTTCTAATGGCTTCAAGACTTTTTTTTTTAATAGATTAGGACCAAAGAAATTTACATACTTACTCAGCTGGCACCCGATGTGGGTCTTTGCCACCGACACAAGAGAACGCCTTTAAATTAGTCGTGGTCTCAAGGTGTCTTTCGCCAGTCGGATCCTTGGAGCTCACGCAAGTCCGATTCTACGGCATCTTTCCAGCAATATCTAGGCTAGCCGATGGATTGGCGACCATTCAGAACGCCAAGATAGGCGTTCTCGATATTGGAATCTCCCCTATTGTAAGAAAGTGGCCTGTCCATCTGTGCTTTGGTCTCTCCTATGATATCTATGATATTTGGTTGGCGATAAGCTTCTTAATCTCCACATTCTTTGTGACTTCCAAAAAAGCTTGTCTCTAATTGAATACAAATTACGTCTAAATCTGTCGAAACAGTCGAACAGCTTCTTCATTTAGATTTTTAGTTTAAGTGGATTTATTTTTTGTTTGCTTTGTTTAATATACATTTGTACTTCAGACAAATAAATGGATTACCACTATAAAATAATAATAAAACAGGCGAATGTAGTGCCGAATGCAGAAAATTGCTATATTAATTCTAAAGAATACAGTAACACATTGATGTAAGTTACTTTATTTAATATCAGTTTACAAGTCAATATACAGTTTTAACTTTACTCAATTATAAAAAAAAAAAAAAAAAAAAAAACAACAACAAATTAAAACCTAACTATCATTCTATCAAACCGCTACCAGTGGGAACTGTTCCCAAAATGCTGGCCCCATTACCACGTTGTATGGCGATGCTCACCCTTTGAGAAAAGTAGAGGCATTTTGGTCACGAGTTGCGTCTATCAGACGTGAAGATAATTGATGTAAGTAAATAGAAACTGTCATTGCAGTAACATCATACGTAGCATCATCTAATCAAACTTTAGATTTCGTATTTTTTTTGGTTTTAGATTAATATTAGTTTTAGTTATAAATTTAAATTTAAGATAGTTTTTTTTGTCCCGAATATTTATTTTACTTGTAATTTTTATCAAACTTTATACTTTCATACTAATATTACAAATGAAAAATGTTTTTTTTTCCTGATTTACGCAACAAGAAGGTCGACGTGATTTTTTGCATAAAGATAGTTGGAAGGCATATTATTTCATTCCGGAAAAATTGACGCTCCTTTTTAATTTATAAAACTAAATTACTTCTGCGCTGATTCACTTACCGATAATGGTAACGATGAAGTATCCGTAGTAACTCCAGGCTGGAGAGAAGCTGACGCGCCACCCGGACCCTCTCTTCACGAACTTGAGAGGAGCCAGGCCTCCTAGCCTCGACACTCGCAGCATTGCTGCTAGGGCTCCCTCCACGTAGCAGTCAGCTTGAGCGTCCATAGCAAAAGTATAACAGGAAAAAGGCATGAGACAAGTCTCCTACTTGCTGACCAAACCTATTAAAAACGGCAGCTCTCTTAAAACAACATTATTGAACCCTGAAATATTAAGGAGTAAGTCTATTTTCGCATTAGGCTGAAAAACTGAACACACCGTTTTTAGAAGACGGTGGAGTATGTTATGTCTTCAGTGAAGACCAGGATACGTAATACTGCTGCGACTATTGATTGACAAGAGAAAAATAGTATTGGTAAGTAGAATTTAAGTACGTTGGATTGGATACTAATGAATGTTTAGCTAGTCACTCCTTGAACACATCCAATGCTTATTGACTTATGAAAGAAAACGAAATACGAGAATCAGTAAAAATATGTCGTATATTTTCCACTGTTTACAAAAGTTCACGTGTAACCTAAACAAGCTAAATAACTTCACGGATAAGTTTATTAAAGGTCACTGATAGAATCCATGGTTTTCTAAATATTTTTGTAAAGCCTAAAATCATCTTTTTTTATGCTATCGGTGGCAAACAAACAGACGAACTGCCTGATGGTAAGCAGTCACCGTCACCTATGGATACTTGTAACACCAGAGGCATCACAAATACGTTGCCGACCCTTAAGGACTCTATTAACTCTCCTTTTGAAGAACCCCATGTTCCACCATCCATGTTCCATGTTCTCCAACTTTCTCTATACATTACCTATACCTTACATATACCTTACAGCCAAAAAAATTTACTTTAACTTGAAATACGTAAATATGTTAAGATATACTTTGTAGATAAGTATGCGTAGAATGGTACATTATATTTTAATGGTTATAAAATAAACAAAAAAATTACATGTTCAAGATTTTTTGCTAAAGTCGTGGAATTAAAGTTGCTAGGTAGGTATATGAAATTAGCCCTCGTACCGGGGTAATAGAATTCAGCACTGGTATGTCTGTAGTAAAAGGCTACTAAAATAGGACCCCTGGGCTCGAGGTGGTCAAAGGTAGGCTCTGATCATCCACCCAAGCGAGCCCTGGGAGAGTACGACAACGTTTTGACCGAAATTGTCGAAAGGTTAGTATGATATAGAGAACGTCACTCACCGCAAGTCACAACGAAGTGCGTAACGATAGAAAAATACCTTGCGTACCTTGCGCTCGTCTCTACCAATGTATTTTAATTAAGTATTTGGACTTCATGTCTGTTCTGATTTATGTCTTCCCGTGAACATGGTGCATGTAACTGCGCCGAAATATCGGGAGCTCATTCCATAACCTTACCACGGTAAATATCCCGTAAATAATCATATAACTTTAGTGAACAGCCGTGATAGTTTAAAACAGTGTTTTATTCGGACTTATCGCGATTTGAAATGTTTTTAACGTGAGTTATCGGAGTTATCGTACTAGTATAAGATCAATGTTTATACCAAGTTGTGTGTTGTGAGATTAGAACCTATAATATACTATTGAAATAACTATACTAACTAACCTACGACAACATTATGGCCCGCTACTACTATGTTGTAGTCTATTATGTCTTCTGTGGTTGTAGTACGCCCGTATAACTTGCCTGAACTAGGACTCTACTCACCGTGAGCATCGAGCTCCTCGTCATCGTGGTGACCTTCAAAGGCTTGTAAGAGACGTCATGGAGAACGAGCTGCCTGCAGTACTGCTCCAACTCCACCGTCTGTGGGTCGTTCATGTGAACATGCACCATCAGGCGTCCCATCAGCTCGCAGGTGCGCTCCACCTGTTTTAGGGGAAAAAAGAATAACAAAAGAAAATAACTCAAAAAATATTATTAAGTCTTTATACCTAATTTATGAAATAGAATTGATGTAATCGTTGCAATTTTGGGTTGATGGGCAGATGTAATCATAAAGCCAATCATTATACTGCCTTTGTACTCATTATAAGGTCATCATCATCATTTCAGCCGTAGGACGTCCACTGCTGGACATAGGCCTCCCCCATCGATCTCCAAAAGGGCCGGTTGGAAGCAGCCCGTATCCAGCGTTTCCTTGCGGTTTCTTTTAGATCGTCTGTCCATCTTCTGGATGGACGTCCTAGTCTGTCCATCTTGTGGATGGACGTCCTACGCTGCGCTTACCGGTCCGTGGTCTCCATTCCAGAGCCTTTCGGCCCCATCAGCCATCTGTTCTGCGTGATATGTGCCCTGCCCACTGCCATTTCAACTTGCTAATCCGGTGGGCTATGTCAGTGACTTTCATTCGTCTACGGATCTCCTCATTTCGGATTCGATCTCGTAGAGAAACCCCGAGCATAGCCCTCTTCAATCTCCATAGCTCGTTGTGCGACTTTGAGCTTGTTTATAAAATAAACTAGCGAGATCCAGCTTCGCACGGGTATAAATTATAGCCTATGTCACCCGGGGATAGTGTAGCTTCCCATCAGTGAAAGAATTTTTCAAATCGATTCATTAGTTTCGGAGCCTATTCAATGCAAACAAACAAACGATCATGATACTGTGCATGTTTTTTCTTCTTCTTTTCTTTTGAGAGGATTTTGGCATCGCACGTCTTCTTGTGCATTTGCAGGGTCAAGTATTAAAATATCAAGCTTAATCAAAAAAGTCACAGTCAAGCAAAGTAAATCACGATCAAGTCTATGTCATGCCCTAGTCAAGTGGTAGAGACTTTACTAGATACTTCTATGGAGTTATATAGAATTATAAAATAGCTTTGTTCTATATCTGGTTGTTAATATCTATTTAAGTATGTATATATATGTATGTATGTATATATATTTAATACTATATATGTATGTATGTCAGTCTCTGGCAGCCATATCACAAGCTTTGCTTAGTTTGGGGTCAGATGACCGTGTGTGCAAAAATGTCCCGAAATATTTATTTATTTAGTTAGTTTTGGAAACAACACGAATTTACATGTTTCAACTCGTTATATAACTTATTATTACTCGTTATATCGAGCACGTCCATAAACATTTAATAATAATTCACCATTATTACACATTAACACTCTAAAATACACAAGTTTAAGAAAACAATATTATGTGGCGACATGTTTTATTCACGTTAGCACCAAAACTCCGCGTGCATATATTATGTTGGTTATAGTTTTCTCTTTAAAGCGGCTGGACCGATTCGAGTTTATATATAAAGTTTAGAAGTAAGCCACAACTTTATAATGATGTGTAAGATTCCTTTCCTACTTCCCATTCCACTCCATAACCAAAAACATTCTCCATTTCCCGCGTTGCTTCGTTTCCACGAAGTCGTAAATCAACACTATCCAATATTCACAGTGCTAACCAAACAGTTATCGGTAATTTGGTCTCTAATGTTGAATATATATTTATGTACTAGTCACCCGCCTCGGCTTCGCACGGTTGTTAGATATTATAACCGTTTCACCTTCCCTGAAATATCACCCTTCGTTTGAAGCAGTCCAAATTATACTTCGGAAGAAGAACCGAAGGTGGTAGCCATTCCACAACTTACAGGTATGCACGTGGCAGAAACAATCGATTAAATCGAACCATGCAAGACTTCCACGTATCTATAATTTGTGTGGTTGTCATTTCTGGAAAACCGCCTAAATCAGTTGCGTAGCTTAGGAGTTAGCGGATATACAGACAGACAGACGCGGAAAGCAACTTTATTTTATACTATATGTCTGTAATGTTCAATGACGATATTACCTTGACAAGAGCTAGTGTTAAATATGTTTCTACGAACGTTTATTTTTCTTGTCACATTTTCTTGTCATTTTCTACAGTATTTGGGCGTGGAGTGAACGTGATATATTACAAAGTTAACAGTTGTTGTTTAATACTTTACGCCCCGCAGTTTCGGCAGGTTTACTATTGGTAATGTAACTGTTTCAGAGAAAAGTACCCAATAAGTCACTTATTATTCATGACTACCTTTTTATTTATTGTGTTATCGAGATATAGATATACTTATTTATGTTGTTATGTGTAAGATAATGGGAATTAATCGTGGTTACCGTGGGTGTTTTGTGATCATATCGCGAAATTTTAAGTTATTGGCATATCTATGTTAATTCACAAACACGTCATTCTATGAGAAAGTTCTACATTAAACTGCACAAAAAGAGGTAGGGAAGAAAAGAAAATTAAGTGTGCAAAGATATTTTTTTACTATTTTTACGTTTGAGTCCTTTATTTCTAATCTATACTAATATTATAAAGAGGAAAGATTTGATTGTTTGTTTGTTTGTTTGCATTGAATAGGCTCCGAAACTACTGAACCGATTTGAAACATTCTTTCACTGTTGGGAAGCTACACTATCCCGGGTGACATAGGCTATACAGGGTGTCCCAGAAATCAACGACAAGCGGGCACGGGGCAAGAGGGGGGGGGGGGGGGGTCATACCAGTTCCAGGAAAAATAAAATAAAAAATCCATATCAGTTGGTTAAGTAATAATTGCCAAATTTATGAAAAAGAGGAAAATCGACACCTTTATTCATATCTTTAGTTATTCTGACCCCAAAGTTATCTATTTTACAGTGTTTTTTTTACTAACGTGGTCTTTAATAAGCATGCTATCAATTGCAATTACAAATCAAACAAAAAGAGTTGCTAGGTTTGTTAAAATTATCGTATTTTCTTTGAGTTGTGGTTGAAAAAATAATATCACCTAACTTTGATAATTCAGTAAAAAAAAGATATGGTACCACCCTAGGCAAGTTACTTCTAATATTTTAAAATGGTAGAATAATTTTAACTTTTCTACCCATAACATTTATTGTCATTTTTTATCGCAAAACATACTCATTTTAAAAATCAAATTAGGTCAACACAATACTTGTTATCCTTAAAAAATCGGAGAAATAGAACAATGAATAGTGTGCGGTGGTCACTGACAAATACACCACGAGAAAGGGCATTTTTTTTTTCTTTTTTTTCCTCATTTTTTTTTTTTTTTTTTTTTCTTTCTATCTTCTTATTTTCTTTTGCGTTTAGTAAATACTATAGAGTTGCCCTAGGTTCAACTCTTCTGCAACGAGTTGCATCAAATGAAATAATAGTATAAGTACCTACCTAGTAGTATTTTTATTTCTGATGTACACAGTAAAGAGTTTCTATCTATATAGTATACCAAGTACAATACAATTTTTTTTTTAATACACACCAAAAATACAAATGAAACTTAAACTAACATATTAAAAAACAAATATACGGCAGTATAATGGGCGGCCTTATCGCCTAAAGTAAATTCCAAGTAAAGAGGGATAGTCCAATGATTTATTGAAGTGAGACCACCAACCACCTCATACTGCAGGCCCATGGCCATTTTTTTAAGTGCCTTTGATTAGTTAATTTATTACGTTTGGTGTTATCAACATTTCTTCCAGTAAATAAACCAAAATAACCTTATATTTTAGACGCTTTTCATCAAAACTGAAATGAATGACAAAGACATGGACTCTAATAGTACTGAGAGCTTCGTATCAGGAGGCTTAGCAGCTTTACTTCGCCTAGCCAGGATTGCTGGATTGGCTCCTCTCCGCTTCGTGAAGACAGGAAATGGCTGGCGTATCAGTTTATCCTCAGGATGGAATGTCTATGGATACATTATGATTACTGTTATAAGTATGTTTGTTGAAATATAAATGGAACGTTAATTGTGATGGTAAGCGCAGCCCTGGAAGACCAGTCCAGCGGTGGCGGGATAACATAATCTAATTTTTTCAAGGCCAGAATGAATAGGTATCTTCTAAGTCTGCGTGCTTCATCTTCGACCTCATCGTCACTTACCAACAGGCGAGCTGGTGGTCAAACGCGGACCATGTTAACGTGGTTATACGCGAAAAAAAATATGTTCTCCTGGTAGTTTTTATAGAATTGCGTTACATGCCTTGCAAATCTGTTGACACTAATTGCGTCCTGTAAACAAAGCGTCATAGCCTGAAAAGCTCCTCATCATCCTGATTTAACTCATATTTATGTTAAAAAAAACAAGGAGAGCATTATTGGTGACAATAATGCTCTCCTGGTTTTTTTTTTCTTCTTATTACGTCACTACAAATAAACCAATCACAATAATTTATATGCTCTGGACAGCTTATATGAAACTTTTTTCTTGTGTTTTTTACAGACCTTATAACCAGTGTGTCGCTAGTTACCGATATGCATCTGGCTCAGACAGGTACCCTCCGTATGGGGGGCAGCACATCGCGCGCGGTGAGAACTGTGCAGGCATGGGCTATGGTGATATCCTCAGGGGCAGTGGTGTACACGGCACCGGGCTTGATGCATTCCATGACAGCTTGCTTGAACCAATTGCAGAAGGTGCAGTACACGCATAAGTGCTAGTCATCGCCCACGGATTAGGGTCTGTATGAGGTTTGAAAGATAAAGGAGACGATAGAGCGCGGTTATTTACAAAACCCGCGGGAAAATGGAACCTTCTCCCGCGTCCCACCGCAGGCATACCTCAGCGGTGATTAACTCTTGTATAGATAGAGTTATAAGATAATCAGCCGTCCTGCTATGGCCTTCTTATGTGACTAATTTCAATTAAAGAATGTGAGAAGACTGATGCCTTTCATCTTAATAGCCATTGCTTAGAACACCACTTATGCAGCTGACGAAAAGACGGCGAAGTCATAACAGCCATAATTTTTTTACAGATTAACACGGAGTTAAACATCCGTCACTGGCCAAACTATTTGAGTAGAAATATGATCTGCACAGCTATCGTTCAGGCGATAGTGTGCGTGACGCTCTCTCTGATCAATTGTCTGGAAGTTGTTGTATCGGGTATCCAGACTAACGAAAAAGGTAAACCTCTTCTTTCTTTTTACGAGTTTATTGAAAAAGAAAAGGTAGTATAATCTTGTGATTCGTTGCTATTACTTGTTATAGACGATAAAGTAATACGATTTTGGTGTCTGTGTGACATAGAATGTTTTGTGGCTATTGATTCCAATATGTGTCATCCTCGAAAAATTTGCTTTTTGCTCTGAGAGTAGGCTTGTATCCTAGCAATGGGAACATGATAAGCTGAAAAGATGAATCCTTGCGTCATGGGTTTTCTTCAGTTTGATAGTTTTCTATACTGGATAAAATATAATAGGTACCTACTATTTATTTGTCACTGACAATGGACAGATAACGCGGTGATTCAAGAGAATAATTTTTAGCTGTGGGATGTTCTGCCATCTTCTTCTCCTAAATGAGGCTACGAGATAGAGCATTAAACACGCTGTTTAATTTTATTATTATTTTGATACTTATTTATTCCTTCTTCTTTCCAGCAATGAGCGATCTGCTATATCTGTTCTACTTCTTTTCTTTCTGGATCTTGCAGTTGCGCAATTTGCAGTTCATCGTCATTGTGCTGCATGTCAAATACAGTTTTAATGTTGTGAATAACAATTTGACAAGCATATTGCAAGGTAAGTGTTTGTTCTTCAACATTACCCAGACCCAATGACGATACCGGATCTTTGTAAAATAAGTTTTATATTTTTACTTGCTTTACTCAGTGTGTTCCTCGGCTCTCTAGTACTTAAGCTTCTAGCTACAGTGCACAGAGCCACTCTATTATTTTTGTGGTTCCAGATCTCGAGAACTTTAAACCGAAGTCATTCAGTAAAGAAATGATTAATGTGATCAAGAAATATGAAAGGTTTAATAATTACGTCAATACTTTAAGCGTTTTGGGGAAGACTGATTCGGGTACCTTGAATCCTTACTTAATATTTTGTAAATTAATTTTTAATTGGGATAGCTCATGCTACGAGTCTACATTTTTCCTGCAGATTGTAACTGAAATGTCAATATTATCATCATCAGCCAGAAGACGTCCACTGCTGAACATAGGCCTCCCCCTTTAACCTCCACACTAAACGACAGCCCGCCTTTCACATCCACTGAACGCCGGCGACTCTCACAATGTCGTCGGTTCATCTAGTGGGAGGCCTACCTATGCTGCGTCTTCCGGTTCGTGGTCTCCACTCAAGAACCATTCTTTTCCATCGGTTATCAGTTCTTCGAGCGATGTGGCTTGCCCATTGCCACTTCAACTTGCAAATTTTAACAGCTATGATTCTTTGGCGAATATCCTCGTTTCGGATTTTATCGCGCAAAGAAACTCCGAGCATAGCTCTCTCCGTTGCCCGCCAATGTCAATATTTGCAACATGAATACTTTTGAAATGTACATATCGTTTTTCCAGCTACCATCGACTTCAAGCTCACTAGTGACCACAGGACAGTCCATCGTCTGTCTGTGGCGTTCACCGCTCTCTGCGACGTAGTGCGCGACGTCAATCAAAGTCATGGCCCAATAGTGGTGATCTTACTGGCCAACTTCTTCCTGCATCTCATCAGCACACCTTACTTCTTTATCATTTATTTGCGTAAGTCATTAGATACTAGATCTGACAATTCCATAAATTAATAGAAGAATACATTTTTATATATGAATCCCATGGACTGAAAGTTTAGACGCCAACTAGCATAAATATGTATTCACTTGACAGTGATGCATACTTGCGCAGATTGGGCGTCTTACGTGGCCTCCGCTGCGGCTCCTTAAAAAAAATCTGCTGAGGTGAGAAGAGGCTACCGTATCGATGCATACGTTGTTAATATGAGAGCACTTTCCAGCTTCCATGGGATCAGAGTAAGACCACCAAGGCAATTATTATCATCCCATACTATATATCTCTAAATACCGGCTCTAGAACTTAGAGCTTGAAGATGGAGACATAGCGAGTAAATTGACCGACACTATTTTGGCAGTAAAGTCCAAAAACTTCATTTCTGTTAAAGCAGCTTCCACACAAATGGCATTGAACAACAGCTGCTCCTAATCAGACACTGATGGCGATAAATTTTATTTACACTACCAAAAATGACGTTAATATTTTTGAAAATTAAAGAATGCTTTTTCCCTTTTTTTTATTATGCAGTTGACGGCACTTCACTGGGCGTATCAGCGTTCAATATGACCAAACTTTTAGTACCGTTTTTATGGAGCCTTTACCATACGTACAACCTGGTGACACTCGTCGAGCCCTGCCATTTGACTCATATGGAGGTACTTTAAACACTATAGTATCTGTTGGTTATACAAGGTTACACATTATCATCATCATCAGCCAGAAGACGTCTACTGCTGAACATAGGCCTCCCCCTTTAACCTCCACCCTGAACGACAGCCTGCCTTTTCCATCTACTGGATGCCCGCGACTCTCACAATGTCGTCGGGCCATCTAGTGGCCTACCTACGCTGCGTCTTCCGGTTCGTGGTTACACATAGCGGTGGTCATTAATAAGGAGGAGGAGGACTTCCTTATGAGTTACCACCGCTATGTTAACCTTGCAATTATAGTCATTATTTTGACCAACTTTTATTATGAGGCCAACTCTGAAATCGTGATTAAAACCAGGGTAACCTGGCTAAACTACTGTAATATTTTGCGTGAATACGTCTCTTGTAGAATTGGCATACCATTACTTTCACTCCATATTTTCGTTCTTATCTTACTTTATAGAGCACCTCAATCACATGACGATGCACTAATAACTCGTAGAAGTCTTTCCAATGCGGAGTTATGACTAATTCTTTGGTCGCGCAAAGTAAATTCTGAGGTTCTTTTTCAACCCCAACTCCGTTCATTTACGTTGGTGCACAAACGCGCCTACTCTAGTACACAAGTGTGGGTACTAATATGCAACATACACCGGTCCATTTCAGATTATTATACAACACATGACTTACGAGTTTTTTTTTTTTTTGCGACTTCAAATGCTTTTCATTTCTGACTCTGGCGGGACTTTAGTGTGGAAGCCTTTTTGACGACTTTTTCACGTTAATATCAGCTGTTTCATAGAAAAATGTTATTCACACTTTTGTACATAAAATAACCGTTCGACCGTCATCTCGTCTGATGATAAATGATGAATGTGAAACGTGGTCTACAGTGAAGAACGCTTACCTAGAAGAAACCAATTCACACGTGATTTGATGACACCCAAATTGTACCCATCGGGGAACACCCATTCTGACAGCGCATTCCACAGACTAGCAGTTTGCTCAATAAAAGTGAAATTAAAGGGCTTCGTACAGGTTTTTGGAATATTAACAATGAAGTGGGGTCACCTTTTCGTGCCCGCTATGCCAGTTCGATTGAGAAATGGGCAGGAAGGATTTAGATCATGCAGATACGATGCACTCTCCGAAATTCACTTAACGAAATGTACGGATCCGTTGGTTTTTTTTTTTCGATTTCCGGGTTGGTTCCATGGGAACATTTGTTCAATAAATTAATTTTGGCTTAGAACCTCTATTCTTTGTGATCTTGTATTAAGCAGCTGCAGTAAATTGTGAAAAGTGTTTTTTTTATTTTATTATTTATATTGGCTACGACTTTTTGCGTTAGAAAAAAATATTAAATCTCCGGATTTTCGTTCGCTCTAAATATTTTGGATAATTATTGGAGTAAGCGATTATTTATAAGACATACCAAAAAAACCCTGCTTTATACATATTTATCTCTTATTATTTTTGCGACCCTGTCTTTGTCGTTTATGTTAATTTTGTTGTTTAACTAGCGCAATGTGCACTTGCGGTTTCATCCACATCTTCTCAGGAAACATCTCTTCATCAACATAGTACAATAGTAGAATAGTACATCTCCTCAGGAATCGTAAATTTTTATGGCATAAAAAGTCCTTTGTCCAGTCCTTCTACTCTCCGGCCCGCCAACTATTTATAAATAAAAATCACGTCCATCCGTTGTTCTGTTGCTGCGTGAAAGAGTAACAACAAACAAACACAGTTTCCCATTTATTGTATTAGTCTGATCCTTCCAAACAGATGGTTAAGACCCGTGAACTGGTGGGACAGCTGATGCGTCATACTCGTTCCATCTACGACCCTCTGGCGATGGAACTGGAGCAGTTCTTCCGGTACCTACTTCTGAACGAAGTCGCTTATGAGCCTTTGAAGCTCGTCAAGATGACGAGGACTCTGACATTTACGGTGAGTTCATAATACAGCAGCAAGTACGGATTTTATAACATTTTATGCGTGTTTAGGGGCACCCACTGAGTAGAACAGAACACTTTAGAACCAGCAGTGCAAGTACCGTTCTTTATCGATCGTCAAATTCGATAAAATGCCATAGAATCGATCATAGCGAGTCCTGATCAAGTGGAATTTTATTGAATTTGACGATCTTAACTGTAAAATTTGACGATCGATAAAGAACGGTACGTGCACTGCTGGTGTCGTAGGAACTGACTTAGATCCTACTTGATTACGATTAGGGAACAAACCCAGAATGATAACTCCGTAAAGCATGGAGCCAGGTCCTGCAACCGACCCGGTGCCACTGAAGGGTGCACGTAATGACTCAACACTTATCTGGGCTCTGTCGGTTAGGTCGAGAAGGTGGCACAGGTTCTGGACATCTTGCGTTAAATAAATCACGTTGCAGCCAATGTGGCAAAAAATGTGACCGTCTATGCAGTGCCGTCTATGGCTTTCGAATCGTCGATCGTATCATTTATGTCAAAGGAAGTTGCTGTTGCTACCAAAGAGGTTGCTTCAAGGATGTATATAACGCGGGTAAAACTGCGGGGCGCAGCTAGTAAATTTTATTATGGTTCTATGTAGGGACATGAATCTGGTTTAATATTTATTTTGTTGTTTCAGCTGCTTGGCAGTATAACTACGTATACAGTCTTAATCCTGCACATTTAAGAGAAAGAATTATGTTTCTTCATCATCATCATCATTTCAGCCATAGGACGGCCACTGCTGGACATAGGTTTCTCCCATCGATCTCCAAAAGAGCCGGTTGGAAGCGGCCTCCATCCAGCATTGAGTTTCTTACTAATACTCAATATTTTTTCACGAGTATCGAGTTGCGTTTCATAAGCTCACGTTTGAAGTGTGTATAAGATAGTGCGCTTTTATGGTTTAGTGTAAACGTCGTCGTGCAATAATAAAGTTTTTTTTTACGTCTAACGTCTTTTCATTTATATTTCATGGTGAAATGGTCAAATGGTCATGGTAAAATTCTTCATGGTGGTTTTTGACAGCTTAGCCATACAAAATTTACAGCTTTACGTATGTAAAAATTTATAATTTGGCAAATTAAAATTAAAATTTGTAGTTTAATTGTAATTAGTTAGTCGCTGTTGTGAAAAATTATATTAATCGTAACGACGGTTTAACTTTGCCGCGCATT
This sequence comes from Agriopis aurantiaria, assembly GCA_914767915.1. Classification (NCBI taxonomy): domain Eukaryota; kingdom Metazoa; phylum Arthropoda; class Insecta; order Lepidoptera; family Geometridae; genus Agriopis; species Agriopis aurantiaria. Next base: position 12,093,782 of record OU612002.1, on the reverse strand, counting down.
TAACGGCCTCTTATACCAAATTTGACGGTTTTAAATCATTTTATTCAGTTAAATCACAATATTTGAGCTGGAAAAAATACATATCACAGATACAGAGTTTATGTTTTGGTTCAATACACGATAGAATAAACTTTCCTTCATCAAAAAAACAAAGTCGATTTAATTTTTTTTTTTTTTTTTAATGTTCTAATGAAAGCTCGTTACAACCTGGAAATTGCATGTACTGAAAGGGCAATTCTATTCAAAAAAAAAACATTGGATATTTCTTGATAGAGAATAAGTCGTTTCGTTTTTTAGTGAAATTAAAAACGTAAAAAGGTCGCGAGAATTTGCGGGCGCCGCGCTCAGTACCGCGCCAGGCGTCATCGAGGTCGGACTTATGTTCGTTTTTGTCGTCGTTCCACGGGCCTCGTGACTCTTGCGCGGCAAAATACATCGTCGCTCTAACTTGGCGGGGGCTAAGGGAGTGTTTTGTTGCCTACGCGATTCGGATAACAGGCCGTTAAATATCGCGGTAACAAGTAAGCTATTCCCCCTAGTCGGGTAATACGACTGCTGGGAACCAGTAAGAAAACTACATTTAGGTACAGCGTGCTTTGAGGCTGATTGGTGACAGCAAACTGGTCGCCAAATAATTGCAAAGCCTCTAGCACCGCCGTAAGTGTAGTGTAACTTGTATATCTATTTTCTATCGGTTACATTGCGGCAAGAGCTTCATGATCTTATTTCACCCTCCCGCCTTTTACTACATGACAAGTAGAAGGACTGCACACTACCACCCTTTCCTCGTGGAAATCCGAAAGATTCGTAATCAACTATTTGGGTCGTCATTAATGACGAACTGCCCAAAAATGGAACTCCCTACCGTCCTCCTTGTTTCCTGAGAACTACAATCTAGGCATCTTCAAGTCTAGAGTGAACAGATTTCTTCTAGATCAACGTGTTCCATCCTCGGCTGCACCCTGACATACCACTAGACGAGTTGGTGACCAAACGTAGAACTATTCTATACAAAAAATTAAAAATCAATTGGTATTAGATTTTTTACGGAATATGTACCGTGATAAAGTTGTGAATGGAGCTCCCGATATTTTGGCGCAGTTACATGCACCATGTTCACAGGAAGACGGGAACAGTGTTTCAGTAAGATACGTTTCCATACGCGAAAGAGAAAAACCAAAAATATTGGGAAAAACATATATATCCGTCTCGCTCACTCTTACTACTGATGGGATATATATTGTCCTTCTCTCATTATTATTGCTTTATAGAGACCTGTCTAATGCTCTTACTACATAAATAATGACTTTATATACCAAACGTCCTTGGTTACTTACTACCTACACTTACCACAGATCTACTACGAACACTTACCTACTGTTGTTTTATGGTCGAACTACCAAACTGGGTGTTGGGAACCGGAGCCTTGACATTTAGGTAGTTTTTTTTTCATTTTACATATTATGCTTATGACGTATACATTCATTTTTATGTTCATTATCATTGATGACATACGTAGTATAAGTATGACATCTTTGTTCATTATATTATTTATTTTATTTAATCAGTAATAAGGCTGGAATTTATTATTTATGTCATCAAATATACTAAAATGCTACTTAATAGCAATGAAATAAGCATTTCCATTCAACGTGCCAATACTGCAAGCATTCTGGCACTTTTGTTTCCACTCAGGGGCTTATTAGAATTCTAATTATTTTTCTCTATTTTTTTTTTGTTATCGGATCTGTATGATATATATCCCTCCGGCCCATTTTTCCTGCCCATTAAATGACCAGGGCGGGCTTGAAAAAACGACATTGTTTCATGCAAAGATTTCATAATTCACTACGTTTCATGGTTGATATTCCTAAAACCCGTACGAAGCGTTTTGATTCCACTTTTATTGTGCAAACCGCTTGTGTGACTGTGAAATGTGAAATGTGCAAGACTGTGGAATATACTGCTTGAATGGGCGTTCTTTGATAGTTACAATCGGAGTGTCTTCTTTGGAGTGACTCGGTTTCTTCTAGGTAGGTAAGCGTGCTTTATGGTAGACCGCATAATCGCTTAACAATAGGCGAGATCCGGTAGATCTAAGTGGATTTTTTTCACTTATCCCTACCAGTAGGGATACCTGTAGTGTAACAGCTGGAGGAGGTGGTGATCAAACGCAACCATGTTATAAGCTGCAACCAAAATGCTAGCAAATTTCTAGCTCGCATGCAAACAAACGCATAAGCATAATATTATTATGACGTAATTATTAACCGACGAAAGAAGGTTATCAATTCGACTGTATGTTTTTTTGTATGTTTGTTACGCGATTTCTCCGCTAACTTTGTATTGATTTTGATGGTTTTAGATTTACCGCAGAAGACGGTAAATTTTAATATTTACAAGTGTTTTTTTGGTCCTTTTGGATTAATCTCACAAAAATATCTTGACCAGCGTTGCCAATTATGAGATATTACTATATCAATGTTTCATTTCCACGCAATTAAAGTGAAAAACTGATTGTATAATTCGTGCATAAAACACATTGTGTCCTACAACCGAAACAATGACCGAAATTGGCCCTCTCCTTTGGCTCGGGCTGATAAACGTCTCAGCCAAAATGACTTATTTTATGCACTTGTTGTACAATCTACTTTAAAATAGAAAATTTAAAAAGTACGGTACATATTCCAAGTTTATTCTATAACAAAGTAATAGTTTGACGTATAGGAAGACGATGTTTGTGTCGCCATACAAAAATATTATGAAAACGAAAGATTATATCAGTGATCATAAATCAACTTTGACATGTGAGTACCTATTGGTTTTTGTTAATATGAGCCATATTTTTCTAGCCCTGGCCCTCGTAATTTTTTGTAATCAGTGTAAATAATAGAACATGTTATTCTGATTTCTTGTGGATTGACATCGATGAAAAGATAGCGTACAGTTAAGCTGCTAAGACGTGTATTTGTATCCAACTACCTAAAACACAAATATTTCTTCTAATTCCAGCTAAATATTTAGAGCATTTTTAGGGTTCCGTACCCAAAGGATAAAATCGGGACCCTATTATACAAAACTTAGTTACCGACTTAGGGCCGCGCTCTTCTCACATAAACTGACATTAACTGTTACTTTTTTAAGAAATAAAAAATCTTTATAAAAATCTTTAATCTTTTAGGCACATTTAGACAAAAAAATACTGCGTGAGATTGTTTTTAACCAATTCACCTCGTCTTTTTAATATCATTGCAAATCGTATAAAGCAATTTTCGTGTTGATATTTTATAGGATGGGAAAGGGATTCGAAAAATCTCGACATAGTTTTTTTTCAAGCGCTCCAAAATAAAACATGACAAAAATTACTTTAAAATGTATGCAATTTTATTCTAAAAATATTGCCGAATCGTATTTTTTTATGATTTGTTGGCAAATATTTATTATTTTTGATATGTTAAAACAGTGCGAAAGAGATCTGCTCTGGCCAGTGAGTTCGGCCTTATGTTGATCTAGACAACTAGCAGAGACCTGCTCAAGCCTTTTCCCGTTACAATTTTACTATGGAACCTCCATCTGACTGCTACGTGGCGGGAGCCCTAGCAACAATGCTGCGAGTGTCGAGACTAGGAGGCCTGGCACCTCTCAAGTTTGAGAAGAGAGGGTCCGGGTGGCGCGTCAGCTTCTCTCCAGCCTGGAGCTACTACGGATACTTCATCGTTACCATTATCAGTAAGTGATTCACAATGTTTCCAAGGCAAAAGTATATCAATGACATTAATTATTCAATACTTTGGTGTCGTCACATCTTCCTGAGACACAAGTTAGGGCTGGTGTGTCTGCCAATTCGGCAGAGCAATACAAGCAGCGCAAATATGCTAACCTCGGCAGTGATTACATATGGCATTGGGGGTCGAGACATTGAGACACAAGTTAGGGCTGGTGTATCTGCCAATTCGGCAGAGCAATACAAGCAGCGCAAATATGCTAACCTCGGCAGTGATTACATATGGCATTGGGGGTCGAGACATTGGGTCCTTGGGACCGAGAGCTCACCTCATTTTCAAAAATCTTTTAGAGCGCCTGGATAATGCGACGCGTGAACAAAATGCTGGCGTTTTTCTGGCTCAACGCATAAGCATTGCTATTTAGCGTGGTAATGCCGTCAGCTTGCTGGGTACGCTGCCAACTGGCAATGGGCCTGAGTATTTAAATTGTCTTTAGTCCTTCAACGGTCTATGGGATGTCTAATTAATGATAATAATATAATAATAAATATTCGGGACATTTTTTTTCACACACGGTCATCTGACCCTAAACTAAGCAAAGCTTGTGATATGGCTGCCAGAGACTGATATACATAGATATATAGTTTTAAATACATACATACATAGATGTTAACAACCAGATATAGAACAAACACAAATTGTTTTTGTAGTGTTAGTTTGAATTCTGTTTAGTTAATAAAGGCACTTGCCCAGTAAAAATTCACTTACATGTTGTGGAGACTTACATATTAGTCAAATATAATTTAAGCAGCAATGCCTAAAACGTTACAATGTTTCTACTTTACCAGTAAGATGTCATTGTTTCTTATCAAGCCTACCGTAGACATCGTTATGTTCGAGCATCGTAATTTATGATTTTTTGCTAAGTTTTTTGGTCCTTCAAACCCGAAAAAATCAAATCTTGTGCAGCTTATAAGCAAGCTAAAATATCACATATCTTTTAGTCATAACAGCCGTCAGCTCCCTGATCGCTGACCTACAGCTGGAGCAAGAGCAGTCAGTGCGGATGGGCACCAGAACTCGGCGTGTCGTGTGGATCATCGACGTTGCATGCATGCTGGTCATTGCAGGCACGAGCATCTATGGAGCCCCAGCACAGATGCGCGCCATGATTGCCTACATGAACCGCATCGAAAAGGTACTACTATTCCTTTTTTTCTGCCTAGCGAGCAATTGTGCTTGCTTCATTTCCCACGGTCGTGACTTGGTTGGCACTTTTGTCGTCTCTCACGAAACGATAAAAATTATATAAAAACTAGAACTATCTCAAATAAAATTATCTTTGGTGTTTTCGAACCAAATTATGTCTAGACACGGAGAGAAATAGATCTGTCAAATCCATATTTGTTATTTTTGTTTTATATTAGTAATTGGTACATCCTTTATTATACAACTTAAAAACAGAAAATTTATGTAGTTGAAAGAAAACATATTTTTTCACGTGACAACCTCTTCTACAGATAAACTTCGAGCTGAACATCCGTGACTGGCCAATGCATTTTGAGAGGAAAAAGACCCGCTTCTTCTTCTTCTGGGTGACAGCAACTGTTGTGCTAACCGTAGTGGACTATTTAAGGCCCACTAAAATGAATCAATATCAAAGTAAGATTCTTAAATCGTAGAACAAGCCAAAGATAATAAAACATCTTAACCAAGCTTTTGAAAATATAATGCAATGAAAAACTAAAAAGATTTATCCGCACCTATCAGTTGTGAAATATAAATAAATATTGCACATTTACATATAATTGCATCATATTATATTGCTGTGATGAATATGTTAACTAAAATATACATATTTCAGGATAAATTCATTGATTTATCACAACGAAATGTTATAACAATACAACGGGTAATAAGAAATATTCCCGTCGTTAAGTTTATGAGCAAGTACTCACATACAATGAATTTCTAAACTATATTTTTCTACATAATAGATAAACAAGCTGCTAAGCTATTTGATGGTATGTGGTTACCAGCACCTATGGACACATACAATAACCAGAGAATCGGTGGTGCATTTCCTACCTATTTGTAGCAATTTAAGTGAATATTATAAGAGGAAAGACAATAGCGGAACATTAGAGCGCAGCTCGGAAATTTGCCTATAAACGGTATAAACTTAGATGGCGCCGTAATTTGAGCGTGTTATAGGTTGTCTCGAACTTCCGTAAGCGCTGCAGTCAGCGTACGAATGGGTTCTACAAATTACCGTAGCTTATTCTATCATCCTTGATGTTATCCAGTTTTTGGGTTTAGATAGAACAGGCCACTTATTTGTCTTGAAGCGACGATTTATATTGTATTTCTTTGTTTTCAGTATGGATCAGTGTCATGTATTTATCCTACTACTCATGTTATTGGATCCTGCAGCTACGTCTAATGAATTTCATCATGATCACGCTACATGTCATGTATTGCTTGAAAGGTGTCAATAACTGCCTGAAGAACTTACTTTTTGGTATGATACTTCTGACTAGTATTTTGGTAATGCGCTTAATTCTGAAGATAAAATCACGATAATGACGTCGATTCTGATGTGCTATTCTCTAAACTAAATTTGACAGCTCTAAAATTATTGCCATCCTTTTCTGACGTATTGAAATGAAAAGAGACGGTGATAATTTTAGTCCCGTCAGATTAGTTTAGTTTAGAGAATGGTGCAACAGAATTGATGCCATTGTACTCTTTTCAGAACTTGCCGACAGCAATGAGCTGCCTGTGTCCCTGAACAATAGCAACTTTTGTAAAGCTACAAAAAATAAACTGTTTAAAGTTAATGCCATCATAGCTAATTCTAAGAAATCCCGTCCAGGTAATAATTTTATATTATGAGAAAAATTGTAATTAAACACTTCCGCCATGTAGTTTACCTGTTCAACGGGCAATGCAAGGTGTTTGGAAAATCAGGAATTAAAATAATGTAAAATGCACAAGATAAAATCCATAAAAGTATATATAATATACATTAAGTATAAGCCTAAAACCTTAGAATAACTACACAAAGAAACCAAGTACATTCGCAAAATTTAAGCCGTTTAAATGGTGTCATATATGGCTCCAAAAAAATATAAAAATTTTACTTTGGCAATTTACGCGGTGAAGTCGTACCACAACAAATTAGAAAAGCAGCATAAGAGTTATGGTGTGACATTCCACAGGTAATCCATTAATTTTCTTGCTTAAATCGTTTAAAATACCAATCGAAACGTAAGCTACAAAGCGAATTTGTAGCTTACGGTTTGAGAAGGCGTTGTTTGGAAACCTACCTTCTCTGAGTAGTTATTCTAAGCCTAAAACCTAAAAAAAAAACTTTTTTTTTAAATACAGATACACACAATCTTTTTATCGAACCGCACAAATAAATTAAATAGTATATCATGCAATTAATGAATAAAGGACGAATTTAAACTGAGAGCCTTAGATGAATTCTGAGCGACGCGAGTGATTCATGGCCCTCAATATAAATCAGTTTTATTCAAGAATTGCATACTATACTTTATACCATGACTACGAGAAAAATAAAGATTTAAGGAGTTTGTATCGAGTATTTTTTGGGCAAAGAGGTAGCATTGCGTCGGAGGTCGAATATATTATGTTCTAAATTCAAACACCATAAAAAGCTTTTATTCACTATTTTCAGTGAATAAAATAAGTTTTTTAGAGGCGGAATGGTATAAAGTAAATTATAAAACTTATTCAAGCTTTATCAAACAATTCGATCTCTTGGAAAACCGTGTTTGAATAAAACAACAAGGCAGGTATACGAGTACATTGTATTTTTAAACCCCCAATAAAAGAGCTGATAACCTTAAAACAGCTGAACATATTTTCTTGATTCGTAGCTAAAAACACGCTCGATCATACAGTTCAGGTGTTTTAGAGCCACAATGCCACAGACAAACAAACAGATCCACACATTAAACTTAGAACACTCTTCTGTTTAAGCTGTTTAAAAATAGGTGTTTTTTCTTCTATTGGAAGGTTTTCAGAAAACAATGAACCATGACGAGACTGTCCGTCGCTTAGCTCTCGCCTACGCCAACACTTGCGACGTGGTGCGGGAGGTGGACAGCACCCACGGCCTGATCGTGCTGATGATGCTGGGTTCCTTTCTGCTACATCTCGTTTGCACGCCCTACTACCTCATCACCTCCTTTTGTATGTGTTTGTTACAAGCTACCACTTTACTTAACGGCTTAAGATTTGCCAAATCGGTATTTTTAACCTAAGATATAGGACAAATTACAAATCGTAGCGACTTGAAAAAAATATCGCTCATGAGGGAAATTCAACTTGATTAATTTTAATATCACAGAAGTTTATTTTACTTGCTACATTTTGAATAAAAAATATTATTCTAAAGTCTATTTCATCACCATAGCCCGAGTTATTGCGATAACCACAAATGCGTTCCAGTTGATTCTTTCACCTGCACATAGGAAAATTAATAACATGAATATTAGTTTTTTAAATTTATTTTTTAGGCTAGTTGGTACGTATGTTTAGTATTATTACGAAATAGACGCGCAGAAGACACCTAATCCACGTGACCAAAACACCCGCGCAGAACCACGCGAGATGGGGGTTCGGCAGTCTGTGGCTGCGCGTTGCGACGGGTGGGCTGCTCGGGTGGCTGTGAATTTTTTTTGTCACTTTTTGCCTTTTTTTTCTGTGCACCGTTTCGTCAAGTTTCATCGGCGCATCTTAAACCCTTAATACTTTATAGCATTTCATCTGCTCTTGGGAAAATCTACTCGTGAATTTTTCAAGGACGATACTCACAGGGAGCTTTTGCTTGGTAAGCATTCGTTGCGCGACCTATTATTATGCAAGTACATTCTTTCGTGAACTGAAAATTTTAGTGTGTACATCAGTCCAAACACCAGGCATTCACTTTACGTTTTTACTCTAAAATTCGGGCGTTGAAGGGGCGACGCATGCGTAGTAGAAAACCACCTCGTCTGACATTTCCAATGATAATCCTTACTAATATTATAAAAGCGAAAGTAACTCTGTCTCTCTGTCTGGATGTTTGTTCACTTTTCACGACTAAACCGCTAAGCCGATCTTAACGAATTTTGGCAGGATGATAGTGTACATCATATGGACGGACATAGGGTACTTATTCTCCCAGAAAATGCGGGAAAACTGGAAAATCGTGGGTAGCACCGCGGGATTCAGCTAATAAATGAAAATTCGAAGGAAAAAACAAATTAAAGAAGGTATGCTCGTGAAAATTGCTTGTTAAGGAATGAAGTTGCAAACAAACAAACTTGCTTGTAACAAACGCTCACCCAATGAATGCTCGTAAACCAAAGAAAAACAATAGCTCCCGGTGAGTAGAGTAAATTTTGCCGTAGTCGCAATGACAGCGGCACATTGTTAGGTAGAAACCGTAGTCTATGTCATGGTGTATTTATTATAGTTATGGTCAATGAGCTCGAAAATTCTTTTTTTTTATCGATTACTTGGCAAACAAGCGATATGCCACCTTCAGTGCGATTCTGTAATAAGCTCACTTCTAGTGACAGCGCGGATTCCGCGCTGTCGAAGAAAATGATTTCACCGTCAACGCGGAATCCGCGCTGTCACTAGAAGTGGGTTTATAACAGAATCGCATTGCTGATGGTAAGTGGTCACCGCTGCCTATAGACACCTACAATACCTGGGGCATTTTCAGTGCGTTGCTACGTTTGGACTCTATTCACATTTTTTTTAAAGAATAAGTGGCTAACAAACTACGGGCCACCTGATGGTAAGTGGTTACCGTTGCCTATTGACACCTACCATACCCAGGGCATTGTCAGTGCGTTGCTACGTTTGGACTCTATTCACCCTTCGTTTGCCATTCCACAACTTACAAGTAGGTACGTGGCAGAAAAAATCGATTAAATCGAACAGAGCGTGACTAACTCGTATCTATAATGTGTGGATGGGATTTAATTATTTGCTGTTGAGATATATTTTTATCCATGTTTGCAGCTAAAGAAAATAATTCTAAGGATTCGACATGGCAGTCGATTTACATTGGGGTGCAGTTGGTGTGGTGTTTCTACCATGCCGTTAATCTCTTGATGGTCATCGAGCCATGTCATTTGACTCAAATTGAGGTACTTCATGTTTTTGATTGTACTGAAATCACTCGTTTGATTAACACTTGTTTTTTTACTACCACTTTGATTAAATACTAATATACTATCTAAATACTTTTCGCGATTTCAGGGTTGGTCCCATAGTAAAAGTTGTTCATTACGATCGGTACAATGACCTCCTCTGGCTTAGTACCGCCGTTCAGTGAACTCCTGTCGTATGGGGTATCGTTGAATAGGATTTTGGAAATGAAGTTAAGAGTTTCATACATCACGTTTTAATCAAGTTTATTGTTTTGAAATCTGGCCCACCAAAGTGGCAAAAAGTTATCCCTCCCTGCATTTCTAAAATATTAGAAACATAAACATGTAACTTGCCATGCTGATAGGTTATTTTAAAATCTTTTTTTATGTTCTCACTTGATATTTTGCATAATTTATACGCCTGCACAACAGCTCATAATAGTACTGCAACAATGTGTTAAATCCATTTATAAGTTTCTAACATCATCAATTCAAAGAATTTCAATTATTGTTACGAGTTACGATTTTTTTACGAGTTCAATCAAAGTAATTCATTTATAAGTAAAGTCTATAATTTTTCGTACATTTCCTTTGATGCAGATGGAGACCACTTGTGAGCTGTTGAGCCATCTGATGCGCTGCACCACTTCCACCCATGACCCTATGACGATGGAACTGGAAACGTTCTTCAAGCATATCTTCCTTAATCAGGCCTCATATTCAGCTATGCACGTCACCAACATTTCAAGGTCTTTGGTAGCCACGGTGAGATTTATGTTTTAAATCAAATTTTTATTTGTGTAGTTTGTGTTTGGTTTAGTGACATTAATAAAAAAAAAATATATCTTTCCAGATTCTCGGCAGCATTACCACGTATTTAGTGATTATTATTCAACTGTAATAATAATTTACCTTGAAATAGAACACAAAAACTTATCAGCGCCGTGTTTACAATTCCTGTAAAAACTAATATGTATTGCTTTTTTTTATCATTATAAGGTTTATTAAGTAACTTAAATAACATGCCATATTAAACTTCGTAACAATAAAAATAAAATAAAAAACAACAAATTAAAAACTAACTATTAATCTATTAAACCGTTACCAGTGGGAACTGTTCCCAAAATGCTGGCCCATTACCACGTTGTATGGCGATGCTCACCCTTTGAGCAAAGTAGAGGCCGGCATTTTGGTCACGAGTTGCATCGACCAGATGTGAAGACAAATCTTCGAAAAAAAATTTGGCTCTTGCCACGCCCCCATGGTTTCGACCCCAAAAGGCTCAAAAATGTATCCACTGTCCAGTGTACTATATTTGCGCCTTTTGAGATCCTCTGCAGATTCTGCCACCGCGCCAGCCCTAATCTGAGTTCCAAAAAGATGTGATGGCGCAAAGGTGTCAACGTAAGTCGCGTCCCACACTAAGGGCCGCCCCATCTGTATTGCTTCGCATAAAATATAAATTTTATGCATCTCGAGTGATGTGCATCCAGTATGTTACATTTAATTTACCTTACCTGCTATTGTATGTAATGTATTAGTTAAAATATTTTAGTACGTGTACTTTTTGTCAACCAAAACATTTATTTTTTCCTGTTCTTTGCATTGTAATCTTCAATCATTTGTTCAGTTCTAATTGCTTTTTCTTCTACTTCTTCAGGAGTTAAATTAAAAATAGACCAGTGTAGTCCAAAAATATCTTTCCCCAGATCCGGGTAATTTCTTTTAAACCTGTTACATTTTACTTTTGCTTTTTTGCTTTCCAAACTCTTGGCAATAAAATTATTCATATCTGCGAGATGTTTAATAAATGGTTTATCAATAAACTCTCTTTTGATAACTTCACGTTTTGTAACATCGTTTGCTTTCGGGACCACGGAAACATCGAAACTTTTCTTATAAGTGCTTGGATTATGACCACTTGCCCGTCCATATTCATGTGTTTCTGTTGTATAAGCACTATCCATTTCTTCAAGTCTAGTTTGTCTTTTATATTTATTACCACCATAATATCTGTTGGCATCGTTTACGTTAATTTTTACAACACTTTCTTGGTCATCTAAAGAGTTTTCTTTTTCAGCTAAGTCTTGATTTGTTTCCCTTTTGACTTCATTATTTATGCATTCTGCATTACCAAAACAGTTTTCAGAACTTTTTTGAAATACTGTTATATCATCTCTTTCTAAAATTTCTACTCTTTTCAGGAGCAAATCTAGAAGATATTCAAACAGCGTAGGTATGTTACGAAATATTTGCATATATTCGCTACCAGCTCTTGTTTCTTCGTAATTTCCTGAATAAAAAAGTAGTAAGTACTGTAAAGTACTACACGGTTTCTAATTTTTTTTAAATTATCAATAGGATATTTTTTCTCACCGAAATAATCGAATAAACTTACCTTGACATGATCCAGTGGTGACACATGCCATAAAAGTTAATATCACGATTGCATTATATACTTCAATCATTTCAAAAAAGTGTATTTGTATCGACGTTACCAAACTGTATGCACGTTAAGAATTTCCAAAATGTTTGCCTTGTAAGCGATAAGATAGCATAGTTCATAAATTATGCATTACGTCTGGAACATCAATGCAGTGACACTTACATATCATTACCAAAGCTTATCTTTAAGTCCTAACCGCTTCAAATTATTTTGTAGAATACAATGAACTACCTCCTCGAGTGAGAATCTAGGATTAGAATACTCTAAATTTGCAATTAAGTAACAGATTAGAACATTTTAATAACAGTGAGCCTAAACTAACGATTGAACCCCATATCGGAGTCATTTAGAGCGATTTTGAACTAAAAGAAAATGGTAAGTTTTATTCACTCCAAATAAACAAAAATCATATACATCCATCCATAGACAAAAATCAATAATGCTAGGTACAATTCTAACAATGACAAAAAAGTTATTAAAAGACATTTAAAATATTACAGCTAACCAATATTTAAGACAACCTGCTATGTGGTTACAATTGTGCATGTTTGGTTTTTCAATTGCTTGCGTGTTTCCTATCAAAAAATATATGCAAGGATCCGCTGTAATTATTTTAAAAATGTAACCGAACCTGTCATTATTGAGAATTTAGATTGCCTATTCTAAACTAAATGAAGGGGTTTAGTATCAATATAAGCAGCGATGGGAACGCAAATGACAGTATACTTCAAGATGTTTGCTATGGAAGAAGCACTAACAGTTTTCGCAATTTTTGGTAAGACCGGAATTATTATTTTAAACTAAAGTATGAGTTCATGATTAGTAAACTGTTTATTTTACGATCTGAAAATATGGAGTAAACAGAAGTTGTATCAAAATTATATTGAAATGATGAAAAATTTCAGCCTTAACAGGTAGTGCTGACCGCGTGATCAGAACCCCAGACAAAATGGAAGTCAACATTCCCAATTACTCGTATGAAAGAGAGAGTGGAGAGAACCAGGATAACATGAATCAGGAAACAGCGTACTGGCAAGGTCAAGGAGATAAGCTCGGCGGTAGAGAGGAAGAGGGGCATCAACAAATAGAAGACAATAAGTTAGGTTCCACCCAACCTCATAAAGAATAAACTGTGTTTCCAAAATAAATTAACCGCATAAAGCTGTGATAATATGACCTTTTCTTTACAGAGATAGAAATCAAGAAAATTACATACACGAAAAGGAACACCATGGAGAACAACAGCAAAGCTACAATAAAGACATAAATGAAACGTACCAGGAGGACAGAGACAAGGCAGAGTCTCACCACGAGACAAACCAGGAACATTACATGCAATACCATAACGATAATATCTACGACGCTCCTAGTCAAGCGAATAAGACAGCAGACGATGTGACAGAGACAGAAACAGGGGACAGATATGAGGAAAAAGGAACGAAATGCATGGACAAGGGACAGGATAAAATTGAGAATTATGATGTGAATAGGGATTCCCCATCGATCAATTATACTAAAACCTGAAAACTTTATATCGTATAATAACAACGATGACAAGTATTTTGACTTTCGGCCTGAAAAGAATAAGATAACCTTAAAAATAATAAATATTACATTGCATCCTACACAATGGTTTATCGTACTTCATAACTAGTTAACTAGTACTCATGGGTGTTCCCCGATGGTTATAATCTGGGTGTCTTCATATCACGAGAAGATCGGTTTCTTCAAGGCAAGCCTGCTCCAACGTAGACCGCATCTTCGCTTAACATCAGGCGAGATGGTGGTCAAACGCAAGCCTATTATTTATTTTAAAAAAATATTGTATCTACTTACTACTAAAATTGTAAATGCGAAAGTTTGAGCGTATACTTAAATACAGGTGACATACATATTATATAATTATGTGAGTGTGTATCTGTGTATGTTTGTCCGTAGTCAACTTCATAACGGCTAAATAGATTTGAATGAAATTTGGTATGGAGGGAGCTTATACGCTGGATAAATGTATCGGTCCTTGTAGGAGTGAAACCACGTGACAGTACTAGTATTACTTCTAAGAATTTCAATATGGGTATGTACTTATGTGATCTAATGCTTTTAATCGACTACAAAAAGAGAGTTTTTCGACTATATCCGTTATTTGAGCTCTCATTCGTAGATTTTTTTTTAAATTATATTATTTTATTCACAATTTAGTTTACAGTTGCTAAAACAAAAAATCATAAAAACACAAAATATTTTAAACGTGAATCACTAGATCTGTGGGATGACGAATGCAATTTGATACCACCAATCCCAAAATAGTTAAAAACCTTTTTTTTTTATACAAATTAAGGACTCTCGTGTAAAACATTCGTCTACTCGAAGGTGCATGTAGAATAAATGGGAAAAACTGTATACCTATCCCATTTTTGTAGTCTTAATTAATAAAAAAATAATATTTTGAATTAATAACTTATCAAAATGACCGAAACACATTTTGCAAAAGTAGGCGCAATAATCTATACTAATATTATAAAGAGGAAAGATTTGATTGTTTGTTTGTTTGTTTGTTTGCATTGAATAGGCTCCGAAACTACTGAATCGATTTGAAAAATTATTTCACTGTTGGGAAGCTACACTATCCCCGGGTAACATAGGCAATATTATATTTTCAAAAAAATTGGGATCCTTACTAGAACTCCAATAATATAACCCAAGGTGTAATAAATTAGATTTACAATTTTGACTTTGTGTGTTTGACAGTTCTAAGACAGGACAACGTCTGTCAGGTCAGCTAGTTTTATATAAAAAAAACATCATGATATGTGAGATAGCGGCGCTCCATATCAATCTGGGCAATCTATCTCATTGTAGGCACCAAACCAACGCACAAGTGCAAGGGCAAAACACTTACGTACCGGAATTATGTACATATGCAGTATCTATTAAACTTAATTTGTTGTCCATTCATTAAAACTGAAACGGTTTCGCATTGCTACGACAATTTATGGCAATCATGATCAATCACAGCCAAGCTAAAGAATTTTTCTGAACATGAATGCAGTAGCACCAAACATTTCGATAGAAGAGTTCGATCGAATGAGTAAAAAGCATTATAATTATGATCAAATTTCTTTCGCATCATAAAAAAACACCTGCCGAGTGCAAGTCGGTGTTGCGCACCGATGGTTCCGTAGGTACACATTGTTATGTTTTGTGCTATGTATTTAACAAAAGAATGTGATACGGGTTAGCGCTAAAGATTGCTTTTGTAAAAATATCTTCCCAGCGTCTATTTGGCCTTCCTATTTTCGTTTTTATCCTCTTGGCACCCATTCTATTTTTTTTCTCTCCATCTAGTATCTAAACGAATTGTTTAGAGCCTCTGTCAAATCACCACCTGCTTCATTATTTATGCAGTCTCACCCTGCCTTCATCAGTAGGTGCTAACACTGTCTAGAACCATGACCAACTGTGTACTGCTCTGTTTATCTATAACAATTACTTCAGTATCATTATTAGTGACATGTTCAAGAATGAGCACAGAGACTTCAAACGTGATGACTGCAACTGAAGCAGCTAAAGATCCCATAGTGGTAGATAATTCTAAGGAATCCAAGTCGATGGTAAATGATACGAAAACCAAGGATGATGTAGATTTGATGGCTGTAATGGCGATGTGCAATGAATCTTTCCGAATTGAAATGTGTAAGTTCTGGACTTATAATGCAAACTGGTATTTTAAGTATTGTATAGATGTCTTCTTTAATTTTCAGCTTTTTTGATATCACTTAACGAGAGTGGAAGTTTTCCTGATGAAACAGATAAAACGCCAAAGGTAAGACTTTTCAATCTATATAAATAATTACTAGCTGCGCCCCACGGTTACCCTCCTGCCCATTTTTCTATCGGACTGCCAGAGCGGGCACGAAAAATTGATTTCGTTTTAGGGTTGATATTCCAAAAACCCGTACGTAGCCCTTTGATTCCACATTTATTGTGCGAACTGCAAGTCTGTGGAATTCACTGCCTGAATGGGTGTTCCCTGTTAGTTACAATCTGGGTGTATTCAAATAGAGTTTTTATTTTATTTTATATATACATAATCGGCTTGCGTTTGGCCATTATCACGCCTGATGTTAAGCGATGATGCGGTCTACGTTGGATCATGCTTGCCTAGAAGAAACCGATTCACTCGTGATTTCAAGACACCCAGATTACACCCAGGTTTCTTCTAAGCAAGCGTGCTCCATCGTAGACCGCATCACCGCTTAACATCAGGCGTGATGGTGGTCAAAAGCAAACCTATTATTTATTTTAAAAAAACAATTCACTCTCGACTTGAATACATACTATAACATCAGGCAAGATGGCGGCCAATCGCAAGACTATACATAACATAACATGCTTTAAAAGCTTTCACTGATAGAAAAATTATACAGTCGAGTATAAGACTGCTCATCACTGCGCAAGATTCTCTCTGACATGTCAAATAATAAATAAATAATGTCAAATGTTCCATAGCGAAATGTCACACTCATGGAACGGCAATTTTTTTTTCGCGTTTTAGTGTTGTTCCCTAGTAAATTTTATTCATAATGTCTAGTACAATGATCTTTTTTCCGTGTAACGTGGTAAAGTTGGTCCAAGCATTTATTTGCTTTTACAGCTGCCACAACACTAAAAAAGCTAAATAAAAACATTTTCTTTCAATATTTCACCGAATTAGTATATCAGGTACTTGCTACAGTATTACGTTCAAAGCCCCAGCGAAATAGAGCAGAATCTGTAGTTTTCATTCGGCTTTTTACAATGTTAATGCAGCTGTCAGAGCAAATAAATGCTTAGACTGAGTTTAGCATCATTTTTTTAAACACAAGTTGTAAGTATTGACAATGAAGGTGAGTAGGTATAGGTAACTTTTCCAAAATATTCCAGTGTTTTTTACGCTGTCTCATGCAAAGCCTAGAAGTGGCATCCCTGGACGATGGCAAGATAGATCCAGAAAGAGCTGCTGCCATATTCGCAGATGAAAGAGACGGAGAAGACATTGTGGAAACTGCTACTTTCTGTGCACAGAGAGGTAAGTTAAATGGATAGGTGCAGAAGAAATAAACAATATTTAGCTACATTATTCTCTCTTCAAAATAAACAAGGTATCGCGACGTATCACGACGTATAACAACGTTGAAGCAAAATACACTAGAAATTCGACTAAGAAACTGTAGTGCAAGTACCTTTCTTTATCGATTGACAAATTTGACATTTGAAATCGACAAATTCCAAAAAATTACGAGTTTTCTTGCGCCGTGTGAAACTTAAATAACGTTTCACAATTATAATCAATGATAAAAATTATACGTTACGAGAACAAAAACGGGACAGGACGTAGTCCGAAAGACACATCAAAAATATTATCTGGGACGCTATTTTGTAGTTTCCGTGGCAGGCATGTTACGTTTCCGTCACGGACGTGGTGTTCTTTCGTGGCGTATTTATATTTATTTATTTATTTGTTGGAAAACCAACAGCTACCTAACCACATATATTTAGACCTATATCTATTATGCTTTGACATTAAATCTACAAAACTATTTCTTTGACGAATTTCTATAGTCTCCACTTTAGTGGGTTTTTTTTTCTTTGTTAAAGCGGAAGTTCACTATATAGATGAACTCCGCAAAGTAATGTCTTATTCAACCAACTATTAAATCTACAAGTTTTAACATAATTATTTCTACTGTTTCAGATGAAAAATGTCACTGTGAAATGGCTTACAATTTCCTGAAATGTCTATTTTCAATGGAAATAGAAAATCATAGGGAAAAATCCAAACCATAAGAACAGATTGGGACTTTCTTCAAATACGGATTAAACAACAAACGAGCTACCATCAGTTGACTAACGTAAACAATTTAATTGCTAAGCTATAGTAAGAAAATAAATTTTCTTGGCCAAACAAATTACTCGCTTTAATTATTTTAAGCCCGTTCGAGTTAGTATAGTGTAATACAAAGTCAGTATTAATATTAAGTCTACTATATAAGTAGTGCTACTTCTAAAGAACACTTGAACAAAATGTTTTCCTTTTAATAGAGACAATAAGAAATGTGTTTTTGATATTCTTAGTCTATACTAATATTGTAAAGAGGAAAGATTTGTTTGTTTGTTTGCATTGAATAGGCTCAGAAACTACTGAACCGATTTGAAAAATTCTTTCACTGTTGGGAAGCTACACTATCCCCGGGTGACATTGGCTATAATCTATACCCGTGCGAAGCTGGGGCGGACCGCTAGTTTTTTATAATTACACACGGACAGAATTAATAGCCATAGACTCCATAAGAGTAAATTTAATATACTGGCGTCCAATTCCCAAAGTGTCATGTTTACCTGTTAGTCCAATTCTCTAAACGCTTAATTCAATAATAACAATGTCGTTTTTTTTAAATCTCTGAGCTTAAGCGTCCTGGGGCTATATAGCTAACTAATAACGCGGGCGCGAATTTGCGCTAGAACAGCACAATTCGAAAAATCACGCGAACGTGAACCTTAACGCGCTGAGATACGGTTTGCAATCGCGCAACTTTTCTCATCACCTAAACAGAATCGCTTACAACAGGTAGCCGTAAGGCCTCAGAACCATAAGGTTATAAAAAAATTTAAGAGTAAGAAAGTAATTAATTAATTCTCAATTAATTAATTATTTAAAAATTTACCTGTTCTAAAATAATGCTTCTTGAACTATAAGATTTTTAGCAGTTTAAAACCGTAACTGATTATTACTGCTGTTTATTTCATTTTTAGTATCAACCATAGTTTATAATAACAAGAGAAAATACACAATAAAAAAAACTAAATTAATTTCATAAGTTTTATTCAAAAACACGCAATGTACAAAACATTTATCCCGACTAGCATTACATTCTTAATTTATTACATCTAGTAGATCTGTCTGTAAAGTAAATCAATTAATATTCAAAACTAAAATAAATAGAGATTTTATCCATTTAGTTTGAAACATTGGAATCGAGTAAAGGCGCCACAGATGATGGACTATTAGTCAGATTTATCTCTCTTTCTAATTTATCTATTTGTCCTGCCCCTTACTCCTCAAATTTTCTATTTTATCTGCACGCAGACTAGTCCCTCGTATGTAGGCGCTATTACAATTGTTAATCGAGGGAAGTTTTACGCCATTTCGTACGCTGCTTTTGCGCCGAACATGTTTTGGAAAATACCCGAAAGAGTCCAACCCGCCTGCGGTTCGCTGCGGAATTTAAAAAAACAATTTTAGTAAGGTAGGTAAACTCATAGGTTGACTATTTCGTAATAAAAAATAATATTCTATGGATGCAGTAATCATAGATTAAACTTGTTTTCTTTGACGAAGAGTTGAATCAATATTAAGCTTTTCGTCGTTGATATTAAGCGACGCAACTGCTTTTTTTTAATTCTGTCTTCTGTGATAATTTTGGCTTCGCAGTCCTTGTGCATAAATACGTGCACGAACACTTAATAAAATATAATAATTCACTTTTATAACACATTAACATTCGAAAATACACAAGCGATGGCACTATAAACCCTGTCGCAAATTCTTATAGATGGCGTTAGCACAGATTTTACCTTGTCACAAGGTTTTTGCTTAGTAAGTAGGTGAAGAAGAACAAAATCCTGGAGTACTTATATTCTCTAGGTTCCTGCTTCTTTGTACGCAAACTGGCCAGGAACTTAATATTATTATAGGTAAAATATCTACATACTCAAGTTTAATATCGTTAAGGGCAACTATGATAGGTAGGCACCGAGATGGATCTTGTTACCTACTTAAAGATATTGGATAGATTGGCTAGACGGCGCGATCAATAAAGTTATTCTTTAGTTAGTAAAATAACGTAGATACTCACGCTTTCTTGCAGCTATACATGTTGTTAACTTTTCTGACGTCCCCTCTACTTAGCCCTTCTCTTTGGCCAAGTTTGATACCCCCAACCTAAAACGAAATCAAAATTAATTTCATTTTTTTTAATATTTTAATAAGTAATAGGCTTGCGTTTGACCGCCATCACGCCTGATGTTAAGCGTAGATGCGGTCTACGTTGGAGCACGCTTGCCTAGAAGAAACCGATTCACTCGTGATTTGAAGACACCCAGATTGTAACCATCGCCGGGGAACACCCATTCCGGCAGCGCATTCTACAGACTAGCAATTAACCTCTTGTTCAACTAGATTTCCTTCGCTTCACATAATATGCCTTAAGAGCCTGCTTCTTGCGTCTCCTATCTCGCTCGCGCATTTCAACATTTTTCAGCATGAATATAAAATTATTGAATGTATTTACCTATGTAAAATACAAAACATAATGTAGGGACGAAAAAAGAAATTACTTATTATAAAACTTTCAAACAAAAAAAAAATTGGTTCAAACAAATTTTCAAACGCAATAAGCGCCCCTCTCCATAGGAGATGAGGCTTTGTTCAGCAGTGGACGTTTAAAGCTGCTGATGTAAGATTTCAAAGATTAAAACGAATTAAAAAAACTAACGCGAATTCTGCATGTGAATCTAAGTGGTCTATTTCTATTCTTTAGCAACTCCAGCGTACCTTTGTCCTCAATATCTTATCGCAAGTTCGTTGGTCGTACAGTGTTATGCGTGTCCTGTTGTTTGGCGTCCTTTAGAGACTTCCAAAGGACGACAAACTCGAACGAGTTTTACTTGTGTTCATTACGAAAGTTGATCTAGAAATGAAATGGAAAGATTTACTGGAATGTCGTTTGAGTAAGCCCTGCCTTACTTACCTTGGGCTCGATAGTCCTTTGCGAGTTTCTGGAGAAAGCATACTCGGAGTAATGCATTACACTGTTGTAGTCGTACGGGATACCATAATCATGCGAGCTCTGTTTGGTAGCTTTACGGAAGTTGTTCTCGGTTCCTATAAAACATTATACGTGTTGGATAAAAGATGATTAAAACCACATTAAACACCAGGTGAACAGCGCGAGAATCGATGGTATTTTTTTCAGTCGGAGCCCAAAACCAACTTCGGGACGTTGTGCCAGCGGAGTGAGTTTGTAAAGCCGCATTAAAGCTTATATCAAGTAAAAACTAGCGAGGATCTTTTGGAACGCCAATTAAATTGGCGTCCTTTATATTCCGGTGATCTCTTGATCTCTTATAGATAACCGTCAGGAAAGTCGATATCTTACATTCTCAAAAATGTTTTTACAATTAGGGCGTTTGATCTAACTTTCTCAAACTCCTATTACAATTAAGGCGTTTGATCCAACTTTCTCAAGATCTCAATACAATTGAGGCGTTTGCTCCTACTTTTTCAAACTCTTATTACAATTGAGGCGTTTGATCCATGCTTGTCACACTCGTCTTGGTC
The DNA here is from genome assembly GCA_914767915.1 of Agriopis aurantiaria. Taxonomy (NCBI): domain Eukaryota; kingdom Metazoa; phylum Arthropoda; class Insecta; order Lepidoptera; family Geometridae; genus Agriopis; species Agriopis aurantiaria. The sequence continues at coordinate 12,072,056 of OU612002.1, read as the reverse complement.
TCCACACTCACCAGGCTTGATGTTATTGTACCGCACGTAGACGAAGTCATCCCTCTCTGGTCTGCTCTGCTCGTGCATGAAGCCAATGGCATGAAGCAGCTCATGCAGCACGGTGCCTTTCTTGGACGTGCAGCCAGGGATCTGCAGGTTCACTTCTTGACGACCACCTGGAATTATATAAACATTTCGTAACATAAATTTAACTGTGGTTTTTTGAAACCGTGACTGTTCCAAGATTTCTATGAGTAAGGACTTAAATTAGCGCCTTATTTTCGCACATATCTGTTCGGGGAGGAAGAAACGCATTTTTTTTTTTCTGTGATCGGCTTATCCTTAATTATGTAGAACTAGTACAATAACATTGGTCCCTTAGTGACCAAGTTCTCACTTCTTCAATAATCTTTCAAAGCGCCTGGTGAATACGACGCATGACCAAAATGCTGGCGTGTTTTTAACTCAACGCATAATCATTGCCGTCATTCAGCGTGGTAATGCCGCCAGCTTGCTGGGTATGCTGCCAACTGCCAGCATTTAGATGGTCTTTACTGTTTTTAGCTCTGCAATACTGTTTACTGTTCAGCAAAAAAGTATACAAATACTGTTTATTTCATCATCACATTAAACCTTTTTTTAAATTAACTTTCAATGCACGCGCATTTTTTACGGGTCTCTAAAACGAAGTATACTTAGCCGTTTTTTTTTACGGTTTATTTTTCCAAAATACTATTAATTTTCCTTCTCTCACCTATATAGTTTATTTCTTTTGCAAAATTTGGCAACCCTATTGTTAGGTTGTTTTTTGTTTACTTAACAAAGGCACATGCCGAATAAAAAGTTTAAACTTGTATGTAAATTAAGCTCTGTCTTACCCTTAAGGACAGCTATCCGAATCTAAACTAAGTCTTACCAATACGGCCAACACTGGACCAGCAGCCAGTGTTCTTGCTCTGGATGACGACGTAGTCTTGCTGTCCCTTGTACGGCACGAAGCGCAGACACGTCAGCCGGTGGTAGTCCGCGATGGCTTTCATTATCAAGTCTCGTTGGTCTTGGTCTGTAAACAAAGGTAATACATAGTACGCCTAACTCAAATCTACGTTAAAACTCGCGTGAGCGGTTTATTCGTGAGTGTTAACCACAGAAAAGAGAAGGAAATAGAACGGAAATGAGAAAAAAAATATGTTACCAGCATATATTCAGGTTACCAGGCATTATGAGTGAATCATGATTGAACATTCTTATTTAGATCAACGCGTCGAACTCCGCACCACAGTTGCTAACTGATTTCGAATGACTGACGTTTCGTTTATACGGGTGCAACAGGCTACTGCAAAAATGCCCTAACAGCCCATAGTTAAGATGTAATTATTATACAATAGGCACTTATTCTTCTTCTTTTCCTCTCTTTTATTCTTCTTCTTCCTCCAGATAAAGCGTCTTTTGAGAATGAGTAAAGTTTTGAGACTGGATGGAGCCTACATACCTACCTACGCAAGGAAGCTTGCAGTGGTTGGAAACGAGAAGCCGAAAACGAGGCTGCATGAGAGGCGTGCCTTAGGAGAGGTCTTTGGCCTAGGACATCCAGTAGATGCAGATGGCAGGCTGTCGCTCAGTGTGGAAATCTAAAGGGGAAACCTAATGGTCAGCAGTGGACGTCTTCTGGCTGATGATGATTTATCTGCTACATTATTAAATAATTTGTTTTATTTTTTTGGAACTTATTGTGGGTTCTATGCCTGAAATACCACGGACCGGTAAGCGCAGCGTAGGACGTCCACCCACAAGATGGACAAACGACCTAAAGAGACCGCAGGGAAACGCTGGATGCAGGCCGCTTCCAACCGGCCCTTTTCGAGATCGATGGGAGAGGCTTATGTCCAGCAGTGGACGTCCTATGGCTGCAATGATGATGATGATGTGGATGCCTGAAATAAAGACATTTTATATATTTTATACTTAATATCACTTACTGAAGTGTCCTTCGATCATGTAAGGTATGTGTCCGTTAGGCCACCGCTGAGACTCGTCGCGGACTCCATTCCTCGCCATCTGTGGTATCAGGATGTCACCCTCCGCGTACTCGCCCATCTCCTCAGGATTCACCAGGGAGGTCTCGGTCCAGGTTGATAGGAGTTCACCTTAAAGAATTTAGACAGCACGTTTATAATAGTACGCTTTATGGTTGATTTTCCGAAAACCTGTACGAAGCGCGTTTATTGTGCGAACTGCTAGTCTGTGGAATGCGCTGCCTGAATGGGTGTTCTCTGATAGTTACAATTTGGGTATCTACAAATCACGGGTCAATCGGTTGCTTCGGCAAGCCTGTATTTTTTATTATTATAGTTTTCGTTTGACCGGCAACTTGCCTGATGTTAAGCGGTGATGCGGTCGAAGATGGATCACGCTTGCCTAGTAATAACCCATTAACCCTATACTTGAACACTCCAAGATTGTAATGGTGCGGAAACACAGACAGAAGCACGGCGTTCCATTGTTTTGCTATTCTAATTAAGAAAGAAGATCTTTGATTGTGATGCCCCTTGTGTTACAGGTAATCCATAGTCGACGGTGGTTGCTTACCATAAGGCGAACCAAAAGCTCGTTTGCCAACTATGGCATTAAAAAAATTTCATGTAAAGCTAGTATTTGATATCAACCTGCGTTAAAAAATGCCCCATTTTTCATTTCAGAAAATTAAGCAGCAGAATTGTAAATTACTGTGTTAACGACGTTTTCGATTATATAAAATTAATTACAGTCAAGTTATCAGCCCAGTTATCGCGAACTGCGGAAGGAACCGTCGATACCAGGACCTGAATGTCATTTGTCAAGAGTTTTTATCGAAACCTGATGACAGGTACATGATGCTTTGTCACATTGTCGCGGTGAATATGATGTTGCCATCGAGGTGTTCAATATGTTAGGTAGATAAGTAACCCTATACCAAACATGTCGCAATGCTCGTGGAATAATTTGAAAGAATTATTAATGGAATGAAATTTCACTAAAACTAGTTGTTTGTATTAAACAGTGACCAGTCAGAACCGCTATATCTATAAATATTATTTTTTACAAAGATTCGGGATATTTTTCACGCACGCACATTTTGTACTAGGGCTGCCAGAGACTGATATACATTATACATACGTATATTTTTTTTTGAATCCATACTTATATGGTAATGGTTGTATTGGTAGTTAATTTGTTATTATAATGTTTATTTGTATTAGTGAAAACTTCTTTTTGGCTTTTGTGTTGTTAGAAGCTGTAAATAGATATTGACACCCAGATACAGGTAGAACCAACGCAAATGTTCATCACTTTAATGTTTGTCCTAGGTGGGAATCGAAACCACGGCCCCACGCGCAGAAGGCAGGTTCACTACCAACTGGGCCACCGAAGCAATCAAAACAACATCTCGACGGATTTTGCTTATGTTAGAATATAAATTGTATTTTTTTTAACTGGCAAATACCTTTATTATCTAAACAAAATACAAACTAACACTGCAAAAACAATTGGACTACCCATAGATCATTGAAGGTATAAAGACAATCAAAATGCTTAAGCCCACTACCAGTTATCAGGCGTATTTCATTGTATTTGATTGAATTACATTTACTTCGCTCGGGTAATAATTTTTATGGTACGACATGGATTATACCGTAAAGCAGTAGTATACAAACGTTACTGTTGCGAATTTAAAAGTAGAACTCGGTTTCTTGTGAAATTAGATTTGAAATAATACATTTTTTTTTTTATCTCTGCAGCCAAAATTTTGCTTGGCTTAAAGTTGGCTTGGGTTACCTTCTAGTAAGTATAAAAATACCTGTGTCAGAATTCTGTGCATTTCCTTATCCATTCCATACTGTTTTATGGTGACATTGGGACATTTGATAGCTATTGATATCTCAGTGACGAGCAACGCAGTGCCGCGCAGTTTTGAACACTGAATTTTGTTGTAATAAATTAAAATTTCACTTAATTATATAAATTTTACCTTATTTTAATGTTAATTTATTCAACCAAATAATTGGTTTTATTGATTGATTGGTTGGAAAATCGACTCAATTTTACTATGCAATATAAAAATATTAAAGTTAGTTATAGCCATGCCTGTTCTTAGGCAAAGACGCCGTCTAGGATGGAGCACGCCTGCCTACAAGAAATCTCTTTATATCTTTACTCTCGATTTGAAGACGCATATTATACTTTTCGGGGAACCCAGATTCTGCCAGAGGGCTGTTGTTTTTTAGCTTAGAGTAAAAGTGTATTATCAGGCAAGAGGCATGCTCGACTTGCCATCAATAAGGATGTATAGGAAGGTGAATTTTGTCACTTACCGCTCCTATTTTTCGGGGATCCATAAGCTTCTGGCCCAAGGCTGGACAGGTCTATTGTATCACCTCCGTCTATGCTGTTCTCGTCTATTTCACTGGCGAGCATTTCCACTGTATCGATGTCATATGCAGGTAAACCATGACAGTAGGAGATGCAGAATATTATTTGAGCCAATTTAACTACTAAGAACTTCATCGTGCTAAATTTTGAGGTAACTTTTACTAATACCTAATATTTTGAATAAGGAAATGTTAAATTTTCGGTTTAATAAAAAAAAAAATTGCAGCTAAGCTTTAAAATTGTTTTTTGGAAATTTTATTCCAAAAAATTCGAGAACCAGGCGACTAGAAAGCGCAAGAAAGTATGATGGTGATTCGCAACCGGCTGGTATTTATAATGGCAAATTCGCGAGGATCCATAGCAGCAAACAAAAGGCAAGGTTCGTTACTCCTACACTTCCTGATAGCCTGATAGGATGCTCTGAAATGTTTTGTAACCTAATCGATAAGAACAGCCTTGGTTAGTTTGCTTTAGATTTGCGACGATATTTTAGCGTTGCAGTTTTCAAATAAATATTTCAGTTGTAAATTCGATCTCAGCATTTACTAGATTTTTTGTAATAAAAATTGTTGCAAACAGGCATGCGGCCGGCCTGATGGTAAGCAGTAAATGCCGCGCTTAAACACCTGCAAGTTGAAGATGCTTTGCCAGCCCGGAGATTTACAAGATTTACTGGACGTACTTATTATTGGTTTATTTTATTTTTATTGATTTAACTACAGTTGAAAATAGTAAGATAATCGTACTAGGTTTCCGTGTTACAGGCCTAGCCTATGAATGTATTAGTATAATATTGTAGCTACAACATGGGGTTCTTCAAAAGGCGAGTTAATAGTCTTAAAGGGTCGGCAACGTAGTTGTGATTTTCCTAGTGTTACAGGTATTCAGGTGTATCAATAGACGATGGACGTCGCTGGATACCTTCGCTTTCGGAGATGACGATTATGGATACCTGTAACACCAATGGCATAAAAACATAACTAGGTACTTCTCATAAACATAAGCAGATCCTAATTATACGTTTGTTTGTTGTCTTATGTATATGAAAATATTTTCTTATTTTCATTTTTAAACCGCAGTCACTAAAGCGGTTTTTTAGGGTTTCATACCCAAAGGGTTTAAACAGAACCCTATTACTAAACTTACCCTGTCTATTTGTCCGTCTATGGGTCCGTCCATCATATACCTTTTAACGGCTGTATATTTTGAACAAAAATAGATAGCCAGTAAAAAAACACAGGTGTAATGTTACTAATATCAAAAACACTAAAAAAATTACATGTACTTTTCGCTGAACTGGGCGAACTAGCTTTCTTGTCATACCTAAGCGTTAAACAAATTACGGCGTAAAAATGTTTAACTACTATTGAAGGAGCGCGACTCGTCAATCAAATCCTCACATATAAAAAATTTAAACTCATTTCACGCATTAAAAAAACACTTGACTGAACATAAATTATCTCAGATATAATTATTATAACAACAAATGCGTGAAGGGTGTTCTTCACGGTTTTTAATGTACCTTACAAGTACCTTCTGTACCTACCATTTATTTATTATAAATTTATTTATAGATATTCAGTTTTTAGTGCTTGCAACCAGCATGCGATGACGAAAACTATCATTTTAGTTTTACTATGTTATCACATAACAAATTTAAAGTGACAAATTTGTCTTTATGTTAATAAAGTTCTTTTTAGCTTTAGCTAAACCTATTAATATCACAGTCAAAAAGTTAAATCTAAAGGGCCATATGACAACCGTTTTTAGGGTTCCGTACCTAAAAAGGAAAAGTTGAACCCTTATAGGATCACTTTGTTGTCCGTCTGTCAAGACCCTTTTTCTCAAGAACCCGTAGAGGTATTAAGTTGAAATTTATATCAAATACAAGTATTTGATATAAAAGGGTCCAAGGGTCCAAGGGTCTATGGTTTCTTTCAGCTGTCAAACTTGTAAGTCAACGCGATCAAAAGATATGACCGTTTATGTCGTATTTTCGCATACTTTGCGTTTTCACAAGGAAATCAAAACCTATAATTATATAGGGTACTATAATTATATAGGGTACTTCCCGTTGCCCTAGACCCATGAAATTTGGCAAGGGACAAGGTCTCATGGCACATATAAAGGGGAAAAAGTCGTTAATTTAAAGTTATATCATTAAAAAAATATTGTTTTGTGATTACAAACTTACATTTAGTAGTTGGTATGTAAATTATTGAAGAAACTTATTGTCAACTAGTTTTTTTTTGTTTAGCCTCGTACTTGTCCTTTTTTTTATTTTTTACTTTTTTTTTTATTAGTGAAACCCGCTACTTCGTACGCGTAGAGCTCGGCCTTCGGCCTCGCTACTACAACCCGTTATAGCCTATGTGTTATTCTAATGTATAAGCTATATTGTAAGCTTTCATTAAAATCCATTCGGTAGTTTTTGCGTGAAAGAGGAACAAACATCCATACATACAAACTTTCGCGTTTATAATATTAGTAGGATTTGCTCTAATGTAAAAACTGTAATACGTAAGCATCAAACTTGGCATGATTATAGTACACACTATAAAGTAAAATAATAAATAAAGGCCAAGTGCAAGTCAATGGCAAGTTTCTGTTCACCACCGGGCACCGGCAACGTCGGGTGCGGTCAGTACCGTGATGTTGTCTTTTTGCATAACTTTTTGTATTTTGTGGGGGTTCGGAACCCACAGTGCGCGAGCCTGACTTGCACTTGGCCGGTTTTTATTTCCATAATTGGCCGCCACCTAATCATTTTTTCACTTAAACTTATTATTCTTATTTTATTTTAACTATAATAGTCATTGCAATAAAATATAAGGCACCTTGTCAACGCATTGCCACTGATATAGTTAGTAACTTCGACCATAATATAATGAATGGACGGGCCATATTCATTGAAATGCGCAGTAAAAACCAGTCAAAACCATCGTAAACCTAATTAAAACCATGTACAGTACATTTATTACAAAAAAATTGATAGCGGTTTTTTGTTGTGTATTTACACTTCGGGAAAGCATACGAAGGCATAATTTTGTCAGATGTTTCGTTATCATGTAACAATAGTCTCGTGTTGCACTTCCTACGGCTAGAGACCGACTGAAACGAAGTGAGCGCCGGCGCACATTTTGTAATCTTAAAAATGCGCTTCTTCTGGGCCCTTCCATTCATTTGTGGCGGAACTCTTTTTCACCAGTGCGACCTTCGCGGCCGCCTTTATTATTTTATTTCAATAGAGTTGTGTTTTGTTTTATAAGAGATCTGTCAAGAGGTGAAAAATAGATGTTTTCGATTCCGCAAAATAAATTGTTTTAATAATAGGAGAAATAATATCCTAAATTGGTGACCCCGATACGAACACAACATAAATTAAGACGATTCGAACACAAGAAGAGCAAAGGTACGCAAATAGGTACGAGTACTTTCTTTGGTGGTACGAGTGAAGCGACCACGGTCGTCTGATTGTTCGTCGACGAGAATACGAAAACGTAGAAAAAGAAGTGGTGAATTCGACTACGAGAGCTGTGCTGCTGACTGCTAGCAACAATCGCATGGAGCGCGTCAAGACTCGATTCGAAGTATCTTTTGGAAGAACCAGTGTGGATTAAAAAGACAAAGTGTGATTTATATTGTTGTGTGTTTTTATGAGTGTGTATTTAATTTTATTTTGATGAATTTTTGTACATATTTTTAAGATATTTTTGTACCAATGTTTTTTGTAGGGCATTCGCGCACACCACACTCCCACGTTTCTTTTGTTTTCAGTTTTTGTTTTTGAATTTTGTTTTTCTCTTAGCATGGTTTTTCATGACAGCACACGTCATGAGTGACAGTGAGCAGGAAGACTTCAAACCAGCTTTCGCGGGTACGGGTGGACGTGAAATGTCAAGCAGTGACAGCGGATCTGGCACAGGCGGTACGGAGAAGGTAATGATTAACAGAGTATCTATACGTACCCCTCCATTTTGTAGAGATCGCCCGGCCCTATGGTTTGCGAGTTTAGAGGCGCAATTTTCCATCAATAATATTAGCCAAGAAATCACAAAGTTTAATTACGCAGTTGCGCACCTCGATACCAATTGTACTCGCGAAGTAGAGGATTTCATAATCCAACCTCCGAGGGAGCAACCCTACACGAAATTGCGCAATGCAATAATATCTAGGTTCTCAGATTCTCGGGAGCAGAAAATACGCCGTCTTCTAGAGAAGGAGCAGATCGGCGATCAAAAGCCGTCGTTTTTTCTGCGTCATCTGAGATCGTTAGCCGGTGCAGCATTTCCGGAGGATGTTCTGAAGACAATTTGGATGAGCAGGTTGCCACGATATCTTCAAACTGTCTTGGCTGCTCAACGATTAGAATCGTTGGCTGAGCTAAGCGAACTAGCGGACAATTTGGCTGAAATTAACGCTCAATCAACTTCATTGGAGGTATGTACGGTTTCGCCTAACTCGAATACTGATCTTGTACAGGAGCTGACTAAAAAAGTTGATGAATTGACCCGTTTAGTAGCGTCACTTTCCTCTGCTGGTTGCAGCTCGCATGTTGGTACGCGTGGTCGTGACTTCAATCGTAACCGTAATCGTAGTCGCAGCCGATCACGTTCACGTAACTATGATTTGTGCTTTTATCATGACCGTTTTGCGACAAAAGCACGTAAATGTGTGCCTCCATGTAAGTGGTCCGGTTCCCCGCCTAGTGATCAGGGAAACCAAAACAGCAACTGTTAGAGGCGACATCCAGTTGCTCGACAGCTAGTCGCCGCCTTTTCGTGACCGACCGGAGATCCAACCGGAAATTTTTGGTGGACACTGGTTCGGATATTTGTTGCGTTCCTCGTAGCTTTATAAAAGGACGTACGCTTCAGCCATTATCATATAATTTAGTTGCAGCTAATGGCAGTAAGATTATCACATATGGGCTGGTACAGTTGAACTTAAATTTAGGGCTACGACGGGATTTCACCTGGAACTTTGTCGTGGCGGATGTGGAAAGTGGTATTATTGGCGTAGATTTTTTGTCGCATTACCAGCTTTTACCCGATTGCTCAAAAGGTAAGCTGTGCGACAGTAAAACTGGGCTTATTTCGTCCGCGGACCTTTATACCGCGGAACAGCAAAGTGTGAAGGTAGTATCTCTTCCTGACTCACCATTCACAGCGATCTTGGAGAAATACCCAAGTATAACGCGACCACCTGGTGCACCTAGAATTATTAAACACAGCACCGTACATTATATAAACACTACCGACGGTCCCCCTGTGACATCTAGACCGCGTCGGTTGGCACCATTAAAACTGGGCATTGCAAAGAAAGAGTTCGAAGATATGGTCCAAGCTGGTACTTGCCGACCATCTGATAGCTCTTGGTCATCGCCTCTGCATCTCGCACCTAAAAAGGACTCAACGTGGCGTCCTTGCGGTGATTATCGTGCATTAAACGCCCGGACGATTCCTGATCGCTACCCTGTCCGATACATAGGTGATTATGCGCACAACTTGTCTGGCTGTACCGTTTTTAGTACTATAGACTTGGTCAAGGCCTATCAACAGATACCGGTGAATCCAGGCGACGTGTGCAAGACAGCGATAACTACTCCATTTGGATTATATGAATTTCTGTATATGACTTTTGGTTTGCGTAATGCGGGGCAGACTTTTCAGAGATTTATCGATGAAGTAGTACGTGGCTTAGATTTTTGCTATGTCTATGTTGATGACATTTTGGTTTATTCAAAAGACCAAATAGCGCATGCGCAGCATCTGGAAATCTTGTTCCAGCGATTGCACGACTATGGCGTTGTGATTAATACAGCCAAGTCCGTATTTGGTGCCGCAGAAGTATCTTTCCTTGGGCATCGAGTCAATGCTGCGGGCACGCGTCCTCCTGAGGACAGAATTCGTTCTCTGGTGGATTACCCGCCCCCAAAGACAGTTCAGGGTATGCGCAGATTCATAGGCATGGTCAATTACTACCGCCGGTTTTTGCCAAGTACGGCTAAGTACCAAGCGCCGTTAATTGAAGCAATCACTGCTATTCAAGGCAAAGGCAATAAACCTTTTGTGTGGACTCCTGAGCTAGAAAAGTGCTTTGAAGAATGCAAGAAAAGCTTGACGTCCGCTACAATTTTAGCACACCCAAATAACAGTGCTGAGGTTGGGTTGTTTACTGACGCTTCAGGAACGCACGTTGGTTCTTGCCTACAACAGCGCGTCGATAATGATGATTGGCAGCCACTAGCCTATTTTAGTAAAAAGCTGACTGCTAAACAGGCTCAGTGGCCGGCGTACTATCGGGAACTCCTTGCGGTGTACGAGAGTGTTCAACACTTCAGGCACCTGTTGGAGGTACAACACGTCACTATCTACACTGACCATAAGCCGCTAATATACGCTTTTGTACAACGACGTGAGAAATTGCCGCCTATCCAATTAAACCAACTGTCTTTCATCAGCCAGTTTACTACTGATGTAGTGTATATTAAAGGGGTTGATAACATCGTAGCTGATGCCATGTCGCGCGTTGAGTCTATTTCTCTTGAAGAGGATTTTGCTGCACTTGCGTTATCGCAAGAATCGGATGAAGAGCTAGCTAGTATGCGTGGGAATTCGTCTTTAAAGCTCGAACCCATCCTCATCCCTGGCACAAATATCACAGTAATTTGTGATACTTCAACTGAGCGACCACGTCCATACCTGACACCAGCATTCCGTCGAGCTGCATTCGACAGGTGTCACAACCTCAGTCACCCTGGCGCGCGGGCAACCACTCGCTTGGTAACTGAACGTTATGTATGGCCTCAAGTAAACGCAAATTGCCGTGAATGGGCTCGAACTTGTTTACGCTGCCAACTCAGTAAAGTAACTCGACATATTAATTCGCCACTTGGAGAGTTTAAATTACCGTCAAACAGATTTAGGTCGGTACATTTAGACATTATTGGACCACTTCCTCACTCGAAAGGGTACAATTATTGCCTGACTGCGATTGATAGATACACACGGTGGCCTGAAGTATGGCCTATGTCATCAATCACAGCAGAAGAGGTAGCAGATACATTCGTAACTGGTTGGGTTTCCCGTTTTGGGGTACCAAACATTTTGACAACCGACCAGGGCCGGCAGTTTGAATCTGTGTTGTTTCGCCGTCTAATGGATGTATGTGGTACCAAACGGGTGCGCACGACTAGTTACCATCCTTGCGCAAATGGTATGGTGGAACGCATGCATCGGCAGCTTAAAGCATCTTTGATGTGTCATAATGACACATGGGTAAGAGCTTTGCCGTTAGTTTTATTAGGGATGCGAACGGCGCTCAAAGAAGATTTGAAGGCATCTTCTGCAGAGCTCGTTTATGGAGAGACGCTTCGCTTGCCTGGAGAACTCGTCATACCTCCAATAACATCGCAGAGCCCAAGTGACGTTGTAGATTTCGTCCGTGAGCTGCGCAAATATATGGAAGCTCTCCGTCCTGTCCCTGCTACACGCCACGCCCAGCCATCGACTTTCATATTTAAAGATTTAGTTAAGGCGTCGCATGCCATGCTACGCGATGATTCAGTGCGAAGGCCGTTGCAGCCGCCTTATTCCGGTCCTCATCGTATCATCGGGCGAAGAGACAAAACGATCACTCTCGATATTAATGGAAGGGAACGTACAGTTAGCATAGATCGCGTTAAGCCTGCCCATTTGGATTCGGCGTTTGGCAATTGTGAACCAATTGTGCCACCTGCGCCAACTCCAGCTAGCAGTTTCACGCCTGCGTTGGTCCCTGCACCTACACCAGCTCCTGTCATCACCCGGTCCGGGAGGAGGGTGAAGTTTAGAAATATTTTAGATATGTGATATCTTATTTATTTATAAATTTTTCAGCTTATTCTTCCTTTCTCCGTGGGGGGGGTGGTGTGGCGGAACTCTTTTTCACCAGTGCGACCTTCGCGGCCGCCTTTATTATTTTATTTCAATAGAGTTGTGTTTTGTTTTATAAGAGATCTGTCAAGAGGTGAAAAATAGATGTTTTCGATTCCGCAAAATAAATTGTTTTAATAATAGGAGAAATAATATCCTAAACATTTTATTTTATTTTGGTCGAAGGTCAGTAAACGTTATAAGATAACGAGTAAATATTATGGCTCAAGATAATCATACAACATAACGTAAATTACGCAAACACGCGCAAATTTCAGTTAATATTTCCAGTTCGTTGACTGGCGAAGGTCACGAGTCGGAAGGATTGGCTGTGTAAACGAAACTCTACGGAAGTAGAGAAAATCTGAGAAAATGTCGTAAACAGTCGTACTTCATACGATAGCAGCGACGCATATAGCAAAACATTATTTTTACAACTGATGTTTTTTTTATTTACTTTCGGAGCCTATTCAATGCAAACAAACAAATCTTTCCTCTTTATAATATTAGTATAGACTAGCTGACCCTACAGATTTCCTGTCTTAGATGCGTGCTAGGTCTGCTGAAAGAGATAATTTTAAGCGTTAATGCCAAGTATTTAAAAAAAATTATTCTTAACTTTACGTAGATTTTGGTATTTTTTAATACCTACTTTTAAATTAACCAGGCAGTCAACTTGATGTAACAAACGAATTGTAGTTAACGAAGGTCGTAAAGTAGACGAATTTATGGTCAATAATAAAGGTACCTAATAGATATGGCTAAGAAATGGGGGCCCCGTATTTCTTTTAATCTAAGAAAGGCAATTAACCTACGTTGGACTTTTTAGTCGCTATGTGCACTATTTCAAGGTCTGTTTTTGATTTGAAGACACCCAGATACATCCATAATGCCTGGCGACAGATTGTCCTTCTCATTTCCGTTCTATTTACTTCTTTTCTGTGATCTATGGCTGTACATGAGCGTAGCCAGGTTTTAATTTAAGGAACAAGGAGATATGGTAAGGTGGCATGGCAGGTGCGAACGCATCTGGCCTAAATCAGGCTAAATCCTTTAGTTGAACTCACCCAAACGTTTGGGTGATGAAGACACCCAAACGGTCTACATCTCACATTCCTGTCGTTGTCTTCCCGTGAACATGGTACATATAACTGCGCCAAAATATCAGTAGCTCCTTCCACAACCTTATCACGGTAAATATCCCTTTAATAATCATAAAAACTGAAGCAAAATGAAAAAAAAGTTCAGCGGTACAATTAAATAAACCAAATTAAATTCAAACCAAAACTGAATTAAAAAGTGTGATAGAATTGATTTTCAAGAAATCAAAACTTATTTGAATCCAAATAAGTTCTGTCCCTTAGAATAACTACTCAGAGAAGGTAAGTTTCCAAACAACGCCTTCTCAAAACGTAAGCTACAAATTCGCTTTGTAGCTTACGTTTCGATTGGTATTTTAAACGATTTAAGCAAGAAAATTAATGGATTACCTGTGGAATGTCACACCATGACTCTTATGCTGCTTTTCTGATTTGTGGTACGATTTCACCGCGCAAATTGTCATAGTAAAAATTTTATATATTTTTGGTGTCATATATGACACCATTTGAATGGCTTAAATTTTGCGAATGTACTTGGTTTCTTTGTGTAGTTATTCTAAGTTCTGTCCTTATTTTTCTAATAGAAATCTATTGTATAAAAATTAAAAATACTTAACGTTTGTATTGTTTTGTATTGTAATGTTATTTTCTTTATTTGTACAGTTTACATTTTGAATAAGTATAATCAATCATTCCATATCTCCAATAACATAATATCTAAGTAGACTTCACAAGCGGTGCAAACTGCATGAAAAATATGAGTGTCAAATTTTTCATACCTAAAATTGAAAAGAAATATCTTTATTCTGTCGGCCAACATCCATTTGCGGTATTCTTACAACTCAGTATTGCACAATTACCCATTTTCGTTTCAAACTGACGTGTTGTCGCGGCACCGATTGAGCAGACTGGTTTTATCCGAACTCAACTATGACGATTAATCATAAATGTATTGGAAGTATGACATGCAAGGTGAGTCAAGTTGTGGCGTCTACTTGGACATAGGTCCGTGTCCGATAATGTTAAAATGCGCCAGCGAGATAGCGGACGAAGTTTTAGCTATTAAATATGTTCAGGATAGTGGGTGATAAAAGATTAAAAAACCCATTATATATAGTTTGATTTTGTATTTCTCACGTTATTAGAACTTTATACACTATTACTATATATTTATTTACATGAGCATTTTCAGCTTCATAATATTACTATCATTAAAATATTTTTTTCTCTCTTTATATTATTTTTACACTTTATTATCTCATTCTCCTATTTTAGGCAAAGTGACACTTACCAAAATATGTTTAGAAAAAAATACTGCATCTAATGTTACTGTACACAGGAGCGGGCCAAGTCATACTTCTATAAATACTATATACATAGATATCCAAAGCACTACGAGGCGTAAGTCTTATAAAGTATATTGCATAGAGCAAACACTAAACTAATGTCCAGGGCCTTACAGCTACCTCTAACGCGGGCTCGAAGCTGCGCAGTGCAGAAAATCACGCGAACGTGAACCTTAACGCGTAGATACGGTTTGCAGTGGCGCAACTTTTCGCAATCCCCTAAACAGCAGTGCAAGTACCGTTCTTTATCGATCGTCACATTCTATAAAATGCCATAGAATCGATCATAGCAAGTACAGGAGCTTTACGGCTAGCTGTTTAAAGCAATCCAGTTTAGGGGATGAAAAATGTTGCGCGACCGCAAACCGTATCTGGACGCGTTAAGGTTCACGTTCGAATGATTATCCGAACTGCGCGGTTTTAACGTTAGTTTGATACCGCGCAAGCAGTTGGCCTTAAGGCCCCTGATCAAATGGCATTTTATCGAATATGACAATATCAACTGTCAAATTTGACGATCAATAAAGAACGGTACTTGCACTGCTGAATCGCTCAAAACAGGTAGCCTTAAGGCCCCGGGACCAAGCAGAATCAATGATAGGTTTTGAGAAAAAGATGTAAAACATTTTCACAGAAAAGGTCTGCTGTGCTTTGCTTAGCAATGACTGTACCTAGTCTAGTTGGCTTGGCATATTCAATACTCATAAATAAAATATTACAAAAATACTATCTCCATACAAAATATTCACATTTGACATTTCCGAAGTAATTACACATTATACTTCCTAGATTGAAGCTACGATTCCACTAGGTATGGTTTGATTGTTAAATTTATGTATAGCTAGCACAAAATCATGTATACCAGAATTGACTTGTAATTTGCACAAACAGTTTGGGTAAAGCTTCATATTAATTTTTATTTAATTTAGACGCCCTGAAAAATGCTTAACACTTGTGAAAAATGCAGCTTTAAAGAGCTCATTTTGTAAGTAATATCAAGGAAGGTTGACTAAGAGGAAAGACAACAGCGGAACATTAGAGCGTAGCTCGGAAATTTGCCTAAAACGGTATAAACTTAGATGGCGCCGTAATTTGAGCGTGGTATAGGTTGTCTCGAACTTCCATAAGCGCTGCAGTCAGATAGCGAACGAAAGGGTTCTACAAATTACCGTAGCGCTAGTATCGCAGTCAAGTTTCGCAGCAATTCAAGAGAAGTGCATTCAATACCAGTAGATGGCCCTTTTCTTTATTCTATTGAAACTTGACTGCGATACTAGCGCTACGGTAATTTGTAGAACCCTTTCGTACGCTATCTGACTGCAGCGCTTACGGAAGTTCGAGACAACATATACCACGCTCAAATTACGGTGTCATCTAAGTTTATACTGTTTTTAGGCAAATGTTCCGAGCTACGCTCTAATGTTCCGCTGTTGTCTTTCCTCTTAGTCTATATTCCTTGGTAATATGTGCTAATTTGAAATGAATAAGAACGATTTTGTTACGTGATCAACAATTTAGTACAAAGTAACAAAGTTTCATCTTCGACATTCTGAGAGAAATATTGCTAAAGAGAAATGTTGCCTACTCTATCTGCTATCTGCAGAAGTAAATTAAGAAGTTTAATTCAGAAAATACGTTAGTGGTATTGCATTATAACTGACGTTTGATTCAGTACCGTAGAAAAACGTTTACAGTCCCACCATCTTAGCTGTTCAGTTGACAGCGTCGCTAATGGAGAATTTTGGTATTGCCACCTATGAACTTCACCAAGAAAAACCTGTAGTTCCAATTTTGTCCACCTGAACAGCTTAGTGGCATTGTAACCTATTTCGTGGCTGCTTAGCATATTTTTATATCTACCTACAGATAACATGCTAGAGATGGACCGTGATTTCGCCGCATTAATGTAAAATTTCTTGCTAACGGTCAACGATTTGATGATATTGTCATTTGATGATCATGACTACCACTCCGCCAGGTATGACATTCCGAGACGTAAAGGTCACGTGGGTGACACAAGCCTACGTCACCGATGTTTAATATATTAATTTAGTGTTTAACTTGAATTGCTTCGCTTGAGCAGACAAACAAAAAGACCGTTGAGGTGCTTTTTGTATTTTGTTTTACAGGTTATTAACTGATTTGTTTTCCAATTTCTGTTTGTTGCAACAGGACAGTGACGTAGGCATGTGTCACCCCAGATGTCAGACCTTGTTTTATTGGATCATGACTTTGCCAATCAGTCATTTAATGATCATGCCTTTTACAGCCATATTGCGGTTGTTTTACGATTGTTCACACTTCGGCTAGTAAATCGCGACAAGAATGACATCTATTAACTTTAAATTAACAATAAAATAGGCACAACAGTGAGGAAGGCCACTTGGCCACTGCCGACAACTACTTGACACATTCTTAAAGTGTGCGTGTGTTTGAACACAGGGTCGAAAACACGTGTTTGCAAATGTTGTACGCATGAAGGTTAGCGACATTTAAAGTAAGTGCAGTTTTGTGTTGGTGTTTTTTTTTTTATATTTTGGCGAAGGCGATCGCAACTATGTAAATTTTTAACTCTCCTTTGCTGAAGTAACAAATTAATTTATCAACAAGTGTTAGAAATGTGAATTAATAGCTCACAGGCCAGGGAGCGTGCTCTTACCAAGTCAAAGAACGAATAAATCTGAAAGAATAAAGGTGAAATTCGATCTATTGCACCTTTATATATTTTTGTAAAGGTGAAACTTGATCTATTGCTCTTTTATATATTTTTGATAAGGTGGAACTTTATCTATTGCTCTTTTATATATTTTTGTTAAGGTGGAACTTTATCTATTGCATCTTTATATTTTTTGTAAGGTGAAACTTGTTCTTTTCACCATAATTCAGGGTGATTTTTTGCAAACTTTTTTTTTTTTTTTTGGAATAGTGAAATTTGATCTATAAAGGAAAATTATGACGGAGCACCTTCATATTTTTTTTGTAAAGGTGAAATATTAATTAAATATTTATTTAAATATTTATTTTAGGTGAAATATTAAAGTATATCACTTAAAATGTCGCTAATAATTCGTACAGTGTTTGTAAAGGAAAGCGTTTGAAGAGATCTACATAATCGTATCCTAACTACTCGACGCCAAATATCACAAAATAATGTCACAATAATGTTGAATTCTGGACATAAATAAGCCACAATTTTTTTATTCGCTAACTTTTATACAATCCTTAGCATAGCAACGGTTAGAAAATTGACAACACCTATGTACGACTGTTTTTGCTATAACGATACATTAGTGTACCGTTATAGCGATATAGCTATACGATACAAGGAAATGCATTTATATATTGCAGAAATTCTTGACAGCTGATGCAAAACAAACTGATTTAACTTTATATCGCCATAAGTAATATTAGTAAGTTTTACCAAGGAAAGAATAGACAAAAATATGCCATTACAATTAATCATCAAAATACTGTTGGCAAATAATTTAAAAAGTCACAAATCTGCTATCCACAAGGCATTGATTTCTAATAGTGCTAACAGACGCGGCTGACGGACCGCCGTCCAACCAACGGGAAAGAAAGAGTAAGAATATCATATTTCCCTCTCTTTCTCTCCCATTGGTCAGACGGCGGTTGAGGTCAGCCGCGTTCGAGCGTCTGTTAGCACTATAACGTGCCATTTCCCTGACCAAATACTGTACATGATAGAATTGTTACAGGTCAATTGTTAAAAAGCTGGCATTTTCAAACACACAATACGTTTTAAGTCGCTATACTCGAGGCGCGCTAAAGAACGTTCTGACGGCAACCGTAAATTGTAAAAAGGTGAAAACATTTCCTTTAAGTATTTAACTTTATTAAATCGGCTTAACATCATTATCGCTTAACACCAGGCGTGATGGTGGTCAAACGCAAGCCTATTATTTATAAAAAAAAAAAAAAAAAAAAAAAAACGGCTGCCAGTTCCAATTAATTATTCACAAAATATGTCACGAAGGTTTTGACATTTTTGCTATGCCTAATGCTCACCTACCATCTTTTTTCTGAGCAAAGGGTTATGCCGAAAACCTGCCCTGCGTGACCCTTTGGGACCTCGCAGTACAGCGCTGAGCGTACCCCTATTGCCAAACACTGTTTCTCCTTATGTTTCTAATAGTATATGTCCATTGTTTTTGTTTTTTGGCAATATATATCTAATCTTATCTTAAAATTCGTTAATACGCCTTCACTAAAATTCTTGATGTCGAAACATTTCTTAGCTCGGCTCGGGGTAGGGCAATAAGCAATACATTATCCATCTTTGTCCCGCATATTGGGGATGCATACGCGCGAGAGAGACAACACGTCATTTCACAATGTTACGCCGTGTTGTTTGTACCAGCTTTTAAATATTCGACCAGTAGCGGTTGACGCCCGTTCATAGCACTTATCCCTACGTTTACTAATAAAATACAGCAGTAGAAGGCATCCGCTCCGAACGACTGACTCTAAACAATAAATAACACACGAATAATTTACATTAAGTTATTGTATCGTAATCACAATATGGAATAATGTTGCAGTGTAGACAGGAGTAAAAAACTTGCTTAAAACGTATTTTTAGCCACAAATGTTGAAACAGAAACAAAGAAATCGCACAAAATAAAGAATTTTTGTAATAATTTAAAATAAAACAACGCGCTTGGATCGCGATATGTTTATGCCCGTATGCTTACACAGTCAAAGTTAGTGTAAACTATTGTGTCGATTCTGTTGTACCATTCTTTAAACTAAACAAAATTTGACAACTCTAAAATTGTTGCCATCCTTTTCTGACGTATTAAATTAAAACGAGACGTCGATAATTTTGTTCCTGGCAAATTAGTTTAGTTTAAATAATGGTACAACAGAATTGACACCAATAACAACAAGTTCAGCTATTGTAAGTCATTTTCAGCAAGTCTAAACACGGGTAACCACGGCCATTGCAATGACGGAAACTTGTACGGCCTTATTTATAAACGTTACTTAAAAGTTAAGAAATGCTTAAAATTGCTGTCAACTTCTCGTTGACGGTAATTTTCACAGGTGAAAACGAGACAGAGCAATTTTAAGCTTTGCTTAACTTAAGTAACGTTTATAAGTAAGGCCGTAAGTCTTTCATACCCCAAAAACAATTAAGCCTAAATTCCACTTTATACGATGTCGATTTTGATTGTTATGTAAGATTACAAATCGTGTCTCTACTTAAAGGCTGTGAGTTACTCTAAAATTAAATAATTCTTACTCCTAGCTACACACATTCTGCGTACAAAAATAACATATGTCTTGGCCGGCCGAACTAGTCACTTTGCTATCACCGACTAATTAAGTAGGTATTGCATAAATACATGTTTTTTACAACGTTGACTTAACATAAGACGTGGTCACGCTCGCTTGCGCGGGTTTGGGTTCGTTTGCATTGTTCTGTACGACGAAGCATATTCAATTACCGTATACCGTATATCTACTTTCTTTTTTCTTCTATTTTGTATGATCGTATTCACTTGTTTTAAATGTTTATCGGGACTTACATAGTAACAACATGTGACACATGTGTTCAAATCGCGAAAGTTTAAAAATGACCGTATTCAGTGTTCAGTTTTATCGGGATCCGGTCTAAAACTCAAAACATTACATCGACTCAAATCCGACTAATAATAGGCTAAATACGTGGTCCATACAAGATTTACTATACGCGAGAAGATATAAAAGACACATTTCAAACATGGCACATTGCGATTGAACGACCAAACTTACTCTCGGCCTCGTTACCCCAGTCCCGCCACATTACATCTAATGGTTGCCTGGAAGAGATTGATTTTAGCAATAAGGCCGCCACTTGTGGCAATACCTCGTAAGTTTCTCTATATGTGTATAATTTTTTTATTTCTGATGCCTTTCATGACCGGAATGGCATTGGCAAAAAAGTTGTATATATTTTTTTACACTGCTATCAACTTTTGCAGGTACGAACTACTCTAAATTTATCCATTTTTCTAAATTTTTCTTTCGGTACAACTTAGTTACCGACTCGTTGTTGAGATGCCAACATTGTACAAAGCACTAACCAATCATAATTCCACCACTTTATAATTTGCTGTGTAAAGATGGGCAAAAAGAATGGATCATGAACACTAGGATTATAGTCATAGTTTCGAATTTGAGTATACGAAAGCCGTTTGACAGAGCAATGCAAACGCGCCCCGAGTGGAACCGACGCCACGGTCCGGAATGGTCGTTATATTGCTTGACAACTTTGGCAGTGAGAGTCCGACTATTGTTACACATCACACGCAGTTACTGCAGCCAGCTCCGGCTTGCATTTGCCGCTCGTTAGGGGCAGGGCGTGCCTGTCAAATATGACATTGACAGCTGTCAGATAGAGATTTGTTAGAGTTTCGCGCCATAGGCTTTTGATGAAACATTATAGCTTAAACAGTGGCTGTTTTTGTTCTATTTTCTTATAGACTGACGATATAGATTCAAAGTGCGTTTTACATTTTCTTACAAAGCGACTGCAAAATGGATTAAATACAAAAATTAAGGTTACAGTCAAATCGTCCGCCTATTTAATGTTTTGTTTGAAATACATTCAAGTTAAGTAATGCCACAAAATAGAAGATGCAACAATAATAAGAGATCGTCAACTCAACGTTAAAAGATCAATCACAAACGCGAGAAAATGCACCAAATCATTCAGTCAGTTAAAAAAATATACAATTAAAGACAGTACATAAAATCACGCCCTCGCCCCGTCAATCACCCACACACTAAAGGCTACGAAGCCAAACTGAACACGTACCTGCGTCAGTTTGGCTTGACACACGCACATGCACGATCAGTTCAATTTGCGAATTCAAATCGCTTCAGTCACTCGCCGTATATCCAATCTTGGGACGACAATATCCACACACAGTGATACCACGCCTGGTGAAATAACATAGGAACAGCTATGCCAGCGTTCTAAGGCCACCCTCCGTTAAAAGGCTGTGCTGGCAAGGGAAATGCGGGACATCGCTGGCCTCATCAGAGCCTCATCAGACCAGGTGGTCGCTCCAGCTTAAGGTTATTTATATCAGATCGGGTCGCCGTAGGTAACCTTGAGGTAGCAAAGGATTGACCAACTTGATATCTTGCGGTATTTCAGCATAAATCCACCTGTATACTCCTCGGTGCGTTTTTTTATATCCAATCAGGTGATATATTCGCGGAGATTTTGAGGACTACATCCCCTGCTTTAAATAGATCAGGCCGCCGTAGTAATCTGAAGGCAGTAAAGGATTTATGTGTGCAGTAAAACCTTTATGTTACATACGGTTTTATCCAATCATGTATTCTCTTAGACCACATTGTAGGTGATTATGTATGGTTAGTAGCCGATGCTAGTCCACAGTAGACGGGGCGTGTTTGCGTCAGTGTGCGTCAGGTAGTGTGCGCGGTGGAGACCACTACTACTGGCTTAACTATGGTGGTGGAGAGGTATTGTGCGCTCACCGTCAGTGGGGATACGGTGCCTTTCACCAGCTGGGATTCCATCATCTGGAATGAAGCGACGATGATTTGAGTACAATGACTTTACATTTTAGTATATGCTCAGTAGTATTATAATATAGTAGTAGTAACAAAAACCCTTTCATTTTGTCTTTTATACTCCATAGATAAAAACGAATCAAACGACACGAGGTAATATAAAAAAATACAAACACACATAAACCCGAACAACAGGAATCTCCTTCTTAAGCAGTCGGTTATGTTATAATAATTGTACTTAATTATCATAATCATAGTAGTTAATATGCCGTGTAAAAATATTTGTAACAGTATCTTAAACCCATAGATGGGAGAAGACGCTGGATCCCGAAATACAGTGCAAACTAGTTCGGGATACAGACGCTTCAATATATTAAATGTACCGTTACTATGTTCCCAATAAATGATTGATTGATGTATTCTAGACCAGAGTGAATAAGTACCTTCTAGGTCTACGTGTTCCATCTTCGACCACAACATCGCTTTGCATCAGGTGAATTAGTGGCCAAAAGTAGGCCTATTATATATGACACACTTAAAAAAAAAAGTCAGGTAAGTTCAAAAAGCGTAAATGGAGTCGTAACGTAAAAAGACGTATAAGCGATTATTAAAAAAAAAGTTCCTTAAAAATATTTATGTCGTATTGTTTACCTTATGCGTGAATGTGTGTGTATGCAGTAGATGAGTGGTGGGTTGGGAGACCACCAGCGGCGTGAGGCCGCGCGTCACCACCACGCCTTCTGCAAAACAACGAATCCATGGTTCAGACTAAGCTTCTTAGTCGTGAGCATCGGCACAAAGTTGCTAGTCTATCGGTTTTTTATCGGGTACATTTCGGAGAGTGTGCATCTGTAGTCTGTACCCTTAGTACAAGTTTTGATAGTGTTCGAAAACTTTTTTCGTTTACGTATTGTTCCATACATTGCTGGGCTGAAAGGTATTCGAAAACTTTTTTCGTATTAGAGTGAAACAATCTATACCGCCGATTACTACCGATTTTAGTTCCTCCGCGTTTCCGCTGGAGGCACTTTACTACAATGTATCTGCATGATTTAATTCCCTCCTGCCCATTTTTCTATCTGACAGAGCGGGCACGAAAAATCGTCACCGCTTTATGGTTGATATTCCGAAAACCCGTACGAAGCGCTTTGATTCCACATTTATTGTGCGAACTGCTAGTCTGTGGAATTTGCTGCCTGAATGGGTGTTCCCCGTTAGTTACAATCTGGGTGTCTTCAAGTCGAGAGTGAATCGGTTTCTTCTAGGCAAGCGTGCTCCAACGTAGACCGCATCGTCGCTTAACATCAGGCGAGATGGCGGACAAGCGCAGTCTTATTTTTTATTTAAAAAAAAGCAGATTAGTCAGCTTATAGGGACATAACAACCAGCTTTCATACAAATACAGTAGACACAGCGGATCTTTGTGTCTCTGAAGTTGGCTGCAAGACCTGCTCAGTAGCTATTTTTGTGTCACAAACTTCAGACACAAAAATCCGCAGTGCCTACCTATTGTATGAATTGATTTTTAAACTTTTTATTTTTTTATATTAGAACGACTGTCAAGGCATTTTTGTAAGAAATTAGTTGTAGCCAGTTGCACCCGTATAAACGAAACGTCAGTCATTCGAAAGTTAGCAACTGTGATGCGGAGTTCGACGCGTTGATCTAAATAAGAATGTTCAATCAAGGTTCATTCATAATGCCTGGTAATCGATTTTTCTTCTCATTTCCGTTCTATTTACTTCTCTTTTCTGTGGTTTTGAAGGATTACGATTTGAATTGGATAAAAAATGTTTTAATCTCATGTAAAACTAACCTGTGGAGGAAACTGGTGTAGGAGAGATGATACCGTTTTCCGTTCTCGGTATCCTGTTGTCTACTGTGCTCACACCTGCAATATAAGAACATCATAGCTTTAGGGGATATACAAGGTCCTTGCACTATGGTGCAGATGAACCCGTACGAACCGCTTTGATTCCGCTTTTATTATGCGTACTGCTCGTCTGTGGAATGCGCTGCCCGAATGGGTGTTCCCCGGTAGTTACAATCTGGGTGTCTTCAAATCACGAGTGAATCGGTTTCTTCTAGGCAAGCGTGCTCCATCGTAGACCGCATCGTCGCTTTACATCAGGCAAGTTGGCGGTCAAACGCAAGCCAAATATTATAATTTTTTAAATGGTGGTTTGCAGTGTGCATTTGTCAATTTCCATATTTTTTTCTCTGTGAGGATTTTGGCGTCGCACATCTTGTGCATTTTCCAGTTTCAAGTATTATAATTATCAAGTTTAATGATATGTAAGTTAAATGTAGTCCAACAAAGTCATGCCCTAGTAAAGTAGTGGAGTAGTGGTGGTTTAAGCACCAACGTGAAAAAGATGTGAAAAAGGCTCGTTGTATTATTTTCCTAAATGTTCGTCTGAAAACCGACGCTGATAGTCCTCGACTTGCAGCATTAATGCCGAGATGGACCCATTCGACACTGATTGTATCCTTTAGATTAAAGTTTTTGTAAAGGTGTCGAATAAAATTTATTTTCTTTCTTTCTAAACTTGTGTATTTTCGAGTGTTAATGTGTATTATTGGAGGATTGTTATTTGTTAAGTGCTTGTGAACGTGCTCGAGTGTGGTTAGTGATATAACGAGGTGAAACGTGTCTTTTCGTGTTGTTTCCAAAACTCCCTTGAAGCCTCTTGTAAAGCCTCCACCACTTTACTGAGACATGAGTTTGACTTGACCGTGACTTACTTTGCTTGAATCTGACTGTGACTATGACTTGTTTGACGCTATTAATACTATGTAAACTTGTTTAATATTACGACTCGACTCGACTCGTATGCAACTTCACTTAAAAGTGCGCGGTGAAAACCAACTGTAGTGTGGGTTGCAACTGTTGGTGCAACAATATACTAGAAACTGTATTGTTTTATGTAAAGTAAGGAAATAAAAAAAATAGACTAACACACTTTGTATCCACGGTCATGAAAAGTTTAGCAAAAAGAGAGTATTTATCCAGCAGTGGCTGTTGGCTGATGATTTGTGATGAGTGTAGTTACCGTTGGCGTGTATAGGGGCTGGCACGACGCGCAGGCCGCCGGCAGACAGCAGCTGCAGCGTGGCCGGGCTCACCACTAGGCCGCCACTGCTCACCACCTGCAACACAATGTTGGATTCAAGGGCGGATCCAGCTTACAAGTCAGGGGGTCACATAGTCGAGGTTTAGTCAAGGCAGGCTCTAATTCGATTACAATCAATGACCATATAACCACTTGACTCCTCATCCTTTCATCATCATCATTTCAGCCGTAGGAAGTCCACTGCTGAACATAGGCCTCCCCCATCGATCTCCAAAAGGGCCGGTTTGAAGCGGTCTGCATCCAGCGTTCCCCCGCCCCCCTTCCTCTCCTTGCCCTCATCCTTTATCCCTCGTGCGGGCCAATTTACTCCTCGAATTGAATGAATGACTTTTGAGTCTCCAATCACAACCTATTCAATTATCCCCCCCCCCACGTTGCCCTATTATGGCCCGTGCGCGATCAAGTGGTTAAAAACAAATCGTATTTTATTGATATAAGTCAAAATAATTTTAATCTTATATATTATATCTTAACAAAAACAAGTTTTCCCATTTGTTTAGGGTCATGACCCCAATGGCCCCCCAACCCCTGGATTGGTCTTGTGGATTATACAATTATTATAATACAAGTTGCGTTGTCAAGCTTGGCTTGATTCTGCCTACTATCACAGACTCGAAACAGACAAAATGAGCCCAAACTAGAAGGATTTACTGGTGTTGCAGACTCCACAACTCCAAATATACGGAACTC
This sequence comes from Agriopis aurantiaria, assembly GCA_914767915.1. NCBI lineage: Eukaryota > Metazoa > Arthropoda > Insecta > Lepidoptera > Geometridae > Agriopis > Agriopis aurantiaria. Next base: position 12,045,918 of record OU612002.1, on the reverse strand, counting down.
ACTAAACCAAATGAGCCTAAACTTGAGGGGTTTACTTGGTAGCTTTTGAAAAGTTTCATTATCCATCATCGAATCAGTTTGATGGTTACCTTATTGTATTATTAACTTCTGAAAGCTCATACACATTTTATTATCATAGATCAGTGGAAATCGCACGCTGTGTGATAATTTACTCGATCTTTCTTGCCTCACACTTGCGAAATTTGGAATGAGCCACCTTCCGCGGTGCTTCCGAGAAGCTACAACATGAAGTTCTTTAAAAGGCGAGTTAATAAAGACTTAAAAGGGTCGGCAACGTATTTGTAATGCCTCTGGTGTTACAAGTATCCATAGGCGACGGTGACTGCTTACCATCAGGCGGCCCGTCTGCTTGTTTGCCACATAGGGCATTAAAAAACGGATAGAACTGAAGTTCACATCATCATCATCATCATCAGCCAGAAGACGTCCACTGCTGAACATAGGCCTCCCCCTTTAACCTCCACACTGAACGACAGCCTGCCTTTTGCATCCACTGGATGCCAGCGACTCTTACTATGTCGTCGGTCCATCTAGTGGGAGGCCTACCTACGCTGCGTCTTCCGGTTCGTGGTCTCCACTCAAGAACCTTTCTTCCCCATCGGTTATCGGTTCTCCGAGCGATGTGGCCTGCCCATTGCCACTTCAACTTGCAAATTTTACGATCACGAGCACGATCTGCGTTCCTACAATACAAGATGTATTAGGGATGCAATTGAGCGGAAGTTCACATCGTACCTGTGAAATAGGGAGGTGAATTTGAGCTGGGTGCACTAGTGTACTCAGTGCGTTTGTCACGCCGTTCTCGACCACACCGTTCTGGAAATAACAACACATTCTTTGTTACAAAAACACCTTTCTGCGTAACCTATTTTTCTTTTGCATTTTTTTTTTAAATCTTTGGAGTATAGCAATGACATTAGAGATTACAGGCGTGCATAAATTTCTTCTCGTAATTCTGTAAACTTAATTCTGTAAACTGAGTTATTTGAAATTCTGTAACCTTAAATTATTTCTGTAAACATAATTATTTGAAAAAAATTCAATAAAATGAGAGATTACTAGGCGTGCATAAATGTCTCCTCGTATTTCTTTAAATCTTAAACAATATTTAACTGTGTTATATAAACGTCCAAATAGATATCTAGTTGGTTGCTAATTGGGTTCTGGAGCCTTACGGACAACTGCTATTGCGGCACCAAACTAACGCTAAATCCGCTCGATTGGAAAATATTTAGCGGATTTAACGTTAGTTTGGTGTCGCAATAGCTGTTTTCCGAAGGCCCCTGGTTACTGTAAGAAAATATTTACATAGAAAACGTATATTTTTTTTATAAGTCCGCGTTTTACCACCAACTCGCCTGTTGGTCATTGGTTGGTGGTGGTTGGTTGGTGGTTGTTAATTGGTGGTCCCTCGTTATGACCATGAGTATATTTCCTTGGATTATGTGTGCTTAGTGGCCGTCATGCTTTACTAGCAGCTATTCTATGAAGCTATGAAAATTCGAGAGCATTCATCATCATCCACAGCCTTCCATGTATAAATAGGTGGGTACGTGTAACTTTGTGTATGGATACATACCGGTTGAGAAACAGATTCCGCGGGCGCGAGAGTGGTCAGCGTGAGGGTATTATGTCGCCCGCCGTACGACGACCGGATCACTTGCTGGAAACACCAAATTGAACATTATACTTGTGTACTTAGTTCTTAAATGTGTCTTCAAAAGTTAGATTGCTTTAAAAAGGGATCTAAAAAAAAACAAGTTTAGGCAACAATTTGCTTTTGAAAAAAAAATACTGACTCTGTTTCCACAATCTCTTCTCATCTCATCAATCTCACACATTGGAATAATAAAGAGGCCATAGTATAATTTCTATTCATTGTTATTTTTTTTAACTTTTATTTCATTGGGGTAAATTTAAGTTCATAAGCGTGCGCGATTTTTCCGTTAGTGTATCCTTTTCGGACCTCAAGATACAGGCTTAGCGTAGTTTGAGGCCTTCAAATGAATGTGAAATAAATAAATTTATTTTATTTATTTACTATTTCGCCACCTTACTTGTTGCATACAGATTTTTTTTTCGTTAACAGAGCTGGATCAATAGTAAATGTTGTTTATAACCAGTACACTGACTCGACCCATTCGGGTTTCAAGAGTACACTTTAGAGAATCAAGATGCGACTAAATAATATACTACACGGGTCGAGGTCTTGAACCGATGAAAGTAACAAGTATTGAGTATTCTAAACATTTCACGTAGAGTTAACAACTAGGCTCACTAGCGCCGGTAGCGCCACCGCACATTTCACTTTCACACCATCACAAACGAGATGGCGCCACCGGCTGAAGAAACACCCTTCTAAATCCTAATCGCGGATTAGGTCGCGCGTAACTGTATCAGTGTACCAGGCGGACATACCTGCGAGGTGGTCGGCGTTATTTGTATCGGCAACGCGCGGAGCTTGGAGCTCAGGTTGAGGGACTGCGGGGGCGAGTGGGGCGGGGATACCATCTGAAACGTGACGTCACTCTTATGAAACTTATCGGCGGTTACTGAAAAAAACATGCCCAAATATTATAAGACTCATTATGCCGTGGCATGTGCGGATATTGGCAAAGAAAACCAATGGAAATTTATGCAAAATATTGCTAATTTGAATTACTGAATAGAGATATAACTTTTAATCATTTTTGTGAAACTTGTTCTACACATTGACTTTGGGTCAACTTGATTTTGGGGAAAGATTGTGCTAGGGTAATTGATTTACTTCTATTCTCAAACTACATGATTGTATAGTCATTACATTACTTTTGTTATACTTACACTTATTCCTAAAAGGTGTCCGTTAACATGTTCTTCCATTTCCTTGTCATCGGGAATGGTATCTGTAAGCCGAAAGTCAAACATTTAGAGAAGTTTCCGAATTCTTCGAACAAATTGCGCGAAAACGCAGCTCGAACCAAGCCACAGGTGGCGCCACGTGCCCGCACTGCCGCATTTTGTTTACCACAAAACAACTTTCCGACGATTATCTACCGGTCGGTTGTACCGGTTACCGATTAATTAATATTAGCAGACATTATTAAAATTATTAATTAGTAGTGGGAATTTAATGCGCAACAGTGCCAAATATTAAATAATCTCGTCGATGTGTACCAGGGATGCATGGAGCGGTGGAGGTGAACGCACCGAGAGTTCGCGGGCGAGCGGGCACTCGCAAGGAGACCTCCCGCTTGAGCGCGGCGAGTCGCTGTTGCGAGGCAATCTTCTCTCGGGCCAGTCGCTCCATTTCGTGCTCGCATTCGCGCTCCTTACGGCGAAGCACCTGCAGAAAAGTACCAGGCGGTCAGAACACAGCAGGAGGTCACGCGCCGACCGCTTCAAACAAGTTAGTCGCGCCGCACTAGAGGGCTGCCGCGCCGCCCGCCGGGAATGATAGCGTTTATCTTTATCTAGTTTGTTAAGCCCGTCATCTAACACGCGAAATAAATTGTTATTCATGCGAAACATTCGAGGTTTTTCCTAAAACTTACGCAATCACATTGAAGCAGTATAAAAGTTCGCAAAGTTAGAAATAATGGAGATAGGAAATAGCGACAAAAAAGTCATAGGTTTAATTGCCCCAAGAAATGAAGAAAAAAATATTTAGAAGTTACACAAAAGGGGGAAACTTATTGAAGCTCTCAAATAGAAAAGTTTTGTAACATTTTGTGCTCAGCGAAGCCCTACATAAAATAAGTTAATTACAAACCGAACGAACGTCGAGCGAGCCTTTGACGTTGCTCTGTATACGGATTGTTTTACGCAAGAGGTAAAAAATGCCTTCGCACACAAGGCGCGCCCAGAATTTTAATTTAATTGGATATTTTGTTGAATAAGCGCATAGTTTGAGAGTAGAAACTCCACATAATGTTTAACTTTTACCATGAAATTACTAGCACAGACCTTCCGTCTCTCTATCACATTTCTACTGAAAGTACAAAGGAGTACTTCTTTATTTATTAGAGAAATGTTCATTTATCTTTTTCTTGTATATAAAAGTAGTGTGTGTATGTATGTAATATACGTATGTACCCTATGGACTCCATATAAAATTTATTGCTGTTCGTTGGTAATCGCATCCCTTGAGAACAGCTGGACTGCTATCGTTCGTAATAATCTGAATAAGTGCTTCATCTTCGACCACATCGTCGCTTACCAACAGGCGAGTTGGTGGTCAAACGCGGACTTATCAGCGTTAAAAAAAAAAAGTTTTTTAAGGAAGAAAAATTGGAAAAATTGATGTGTGCTTTTTTCTATGGGATTTTTGTATGAACTTATGACCATAACTTAAACAAATTTATTGAACTTTGGACAGAACAACGTCTGAAAATAAAATCAGTCCGATATTGTAAACTTGTCTCCGTTAGACATACAGTTAAACTTTTATCACTAGAGGCCGCCGGTGGACAGTTTAAACTTTAACAATCTAACAACTTAAACTTGGAATCGCTCACAATACAATACAATGACTCTTTATTAAAATACCACAAAACAAGGATAACAACAAACAAGGATAATTGTGTAATATAAAAAATAAAAAAAACGAAAAAAAAAAGGATAACGTAAACATTACAATAAAAATATTATCTAGGCTTTTAACAGGCGGCCTTATCGCTAAGGGCGAGTTTTAGAAATCGGCGGGTAGCGGGGCGAAAGCAGCGACGACTTTGTTTGTATGAAGTTGCCCCCGCTGTACATCAGTCCGATACAAACATGTAGTGTTTTTAAATGCAACTGAACGAGGCGAGCGGACCACTCGCCTGATGGTGACAGAGTGCCACCTACAATTAAGAACTTCAACAGTTCAAACGCGTATACGAAAATGCACTGAGTCCATCACTTTGAAGTGCTCTCGTTTGTTCTATATCACTAGGCATGGAGGTACCTATTTTGAATATTTCAGGGTGGGTTGAACCAAGTAAATATTCAAAATATTATATTGAAAGAAGCAGAGGCGAGGACGCATATATCACGCATTTAAAAAAATAAAAAAAATAGGCTTGCGCTTGGCCGCCAACTCGCCTGAGGTTAAGCGATGGTGCGGTTTCCAATGAAGCACGCTTGCCTAGATTGCCTTATTTTCTTGAACCAGCCCCTATACTAAAACCTGGCTACCCCCGTGTCACTAAGCAACATGTAACAGAAGGATGGAAGTATCCCAGCTAACCTGGATATATCTGATGGCCGAGCCCAGTATGGAGAGGTTGGAAGTCTTCTTGTCGTCCGGCGTGGCGGGCAACTGTCGCTTGAGGAGCTCGAAGCACTCCTTAAGGTGCGCTCGTCTATTCTTCTCAAGCTTGTTGTGGACTTCCCGGGTGCCGGCGCGCGGGGCACTGCCGCTGCTGGCACTGCCACTGCTGCCCACTGACGGCGGGGAGGGGATTTGGGTTGGCCTGTCAACAAACATACAAATAATTATAATCAGTGCGTCGATCATACAAGGTTAGTTACAATCAAGAGACCCCAAAATACAGCCCCGGCCTAGTTTGGGGTTCACAGTTAAAAGTTAAATACTTAAAATCTCATTTAAGAGTCTACAAATAGCGAGTGAATCGGTTTCTTCTAGGCAAGGGTGATCCATCGTAGTTATCGTCATCGCTTAAGGCGAGTTTTTCCCAATTTTAAGCAACGTTTAATTATTACAACAGATGACTATAAGGCTCAATGTACAATACAATATATCTTTATTACACACCGAAAATACAAATGAAACTAAAATAAAAAACAAATATACAGCCTCGGTAATATACAGTCGTCTAAAGCAGCCTTTGGATGGACAGGACTAAAGAATTAGAAAACACCGACCGTTTTCTGCACTAATGCACATAAAATATAAATAAATATATATATATATATACATATTGTATTATTGTCGTAATTAGTAGAGTAAAACCATGGCAGTCGTGCGTTTCACTACTAAATACACACTACCATGTATCATTTTACACTACGATATTTTTGCGAAGAGTATAGCTGTAATGTAAAATGTGCCTTGTGTGTAATGTAAAATGTTCAAATACAAATTATTTATTTGTCATGTTCTCTCCATACTTACGAGATCTGTATATTAAGATATCATAGATATCATTTAATAAATAGGTATTCGAATGAATCCAAAAAAAAACAGAGAGAAAAGCGCAAATCAGTGTTACTTTAATTCATGTTTTTTTTTTCTTTTTGTTTCTATCGAGTGAAATGTCCTTTTATTTCGGTCTTTGGGGTTTCCTACATAAAATATTCAATTTTGTATGACACCATCTTCATAATTTTAAGCTAACCATGGAAGTAGACAAACATAAATTAAAAATACCAAAGTTTTAACAGTCGGAAAAGAGGGCCTTAACAAAAAATCAAGCAGACGATATTCTAAGGAAAGTACTTTTTTATCGCGTTTGCGTTCTAGTTTGACCACCAACCTATTATTAGCAACAACAAGACCTACCAACAGACTTAAATACCTCGCAATGTTTAGAAAACGTTTCCACGTCGGCCATTCCTTTCCTCAAACGATGGTCCTTTAACAGTATTCCGTTCACGCAGTAACGGCAAGGTACTTGTCAGTGCTCAAGTTTTTAGGTCACAGTACGTTCTAGGCATTGTATGTGCCCTGAATACTTATTTGGAAACTGGTAAAATTTTATGCGAAGCGCGCGCATTGATATTCGTTAATGACAATTTTATTGCAAGGAATTTATAAGAGTACATAATTTTTTTCACATTAATATTAATGTTTAAGATGCTTCACTGTTATGCTAGCTTCCCAACAGTGAAAGAATATTTAAAATCGGTCCAGTACTTTTTGAGCCAATTCGTTACAAACATACATACAAACCTTTCCTCTTTATAATATTAGTATAGATTTAATTTCGGATTAAGTCTTCTTCTCCTTACTTTGACTTTTGTCTTGGTCTCTTGGCTAATGAGAGAGCAACACAAAAGTCAAAGTAAGGTTATTATAAGAATGTTTTTGAGAAGGTAACCCACCAGCAGTGCAAGTACCGTTCTTTATCGATCGTCAAATTTGACAGTTGAGATCGATGCCATATGATCAGTAGTCGCTATGATCGATTCTATGGCATTTTATCGAATTTGACGATCGATAAAGAACGGTACTTGTACTGTCGGTCCGAAGCAAATGACATAGTAAGAGAAGCCAGCAGTAGGATAAGAAAGGCTGTGGATGATGATGAGTTACTACTTTAAATAAAAACTATACTAATAATTCATGTTACAGCTGTAATATGTGCTTTACAACATGAATGATGTATTATGGACGAAGCAAGGATCCGATACATTATGCAATTCAGCACACGCTTGTTATACAAACCTTGGCAGCAATTTATATCTAGCCCTTATTTTATGCAAGCCTACCTGATAATTTTTTTTGTTTAAATTTTCATGACCGTGGATTCAATGTCCTTAAGTTGTAATATTAAACAGTTTGCATGGTCTTAATAGCATCAAACAAGTCATAGTCACAGTTAGAGCCAAGCTAAATAAGTCACGGTCAAATCAAACTCATGCCCCTGTAAAGTGGCGGAGACTTTACAAGAGGCTCCTATGGAGTTTTGGAAACAACACGAAAAGACACGTTTCACTTCGTTATATCACTTTCCCACACTCGAGCACGTTTACGAGCACTTAATGAATAATAATTCACCATTTAGTACACATTATTAACACTCGAAAATACACAAGTTTAGGAAAATATTCCAACGAGCCGACATGTTTTTTTCCACGTTGGCGCCAAAACTCCCTACCTGATATGTAAATATTGTATTGCCAGTAACATTTGTGTCAATTTGCATTATAAGCTTTTTAAAAGTTATATTTTCGTAAGGAAATTATTTTTTAAAAAAAACAAGCTTTTATTTAAATGATGCATTTAAAGTTTTTATTCTTATTTTGGCGGCTACTTTAAAATATTACAATACTTTGGTATTGTATATTGTATTGTCACCAAAACTACAAGGTATATGCAAAATTTTAGCAAAATCAGTTAGGAGGAACTAGTTCTAATTCAACTTACATGATTTGACCTAAACAAACTAACAAACAATGCAAGTTAAATAAAAGCTTATAAAATATTTTTTATGATTGTTAATTGAAGTGAAGAAAAGCTCCAAGTTGATGACCTGTGATGACCACAGTTTGATCAAATCTTTCGTATTGTAGTGCTGCCGCGCGGTTACGACACAAGGTGGAGTAACCCATAGTTGTTTGTATAGGATATTTCAAATCTGTTATTTAATTATTTTTTCAACACGTTTCGATTTCTTATTTATATTGCGTTGCAGATATTGGAATTCAATTTAGTGTCTAATCAACGCAAACATGCTGATTTTACCCAAGCGCATCGAGTCGAGTCGAGATTCTCAACGAGTTGCGCGGCCAGTCGGCCGAGCAGCGGAACGACCAGCTGTTTTTGACATCGCAGCTACCAGGACAACATACCCATGACTGGTGATGCTCGTAGTACGCGGCCTGGAATGTTCTTGTGCGAAGTCGAGAATCTGCGCGGGGGGCGGCGCGGTGGCGAGAGGCAGGGCGGGAGGCTCAGGCGCCGGGACGGGCGCGGCGGGCGGCGCGGGCGCGGGCGCCGGTGACACCGGCCGCACCACGCCGTTGCTGCGCGCCACCGACACCACTCGCAGCGACACCGGCGACACCGGCGACTTGGGCTCCTCCTCTGTAAACAAACAGCGCACGTCATTATCTCGCACGTACGTAACCACGTACGCCACGCCGCCGTCGATTAGCGTTCTCGATCGAACGAACGGGCGCGTAAACATCCGTACGCACGACCTCTCCCCGGTCGATCGATGCTTGTCAAACCCGTGTCAACCGCTCGTCCCCGGCTGCAATCCGTGGCGGTAAAACACCAGGGTAGCAGAAAACGTGAGGCGTTCTACGAACAGCGTGCGAACGAAACGAACTTATCAGTGCGAGTGAGATAGCGATTCTAGCACTATGCTGTCTCCGGGTAGCATCAAGCGGCAATGAACTTTATCGTGTGTAGGATTAAGATTGCAATGCTTTGGAGCGTGGGACGATCGGTCACGCTGCACTGGCGAGCGAGACGGGCTATAATAGCGGTTGAATGGAAAGAGACGGTGGAAGAGGCGTGTCTCGGTGGATGAATTACGTCAGTACATGTGGTCTCGGCGCGTGCCGGGTTTGTTTGGTATTTGTAGTAGTTGCCACGCCGAAAATCAGCTGGTCGCCAGAAAAAACAAGCGGCGCGTAGGTAACTGTCCGTAAAAATTGACCGTGGCGCTACCAAGGCGCGCTATAATTTGTTTGCGCGACGCTGCTTTTTAATGTGTCTGTTTTATTAGATCGTAAATTAAATTTTTAGACTTAGCGATTTTGAAGAAATAAGGTTGCTTTAAATATTGGAACGTAAATTGTTCTTTAGGTTGTTTTTTTAACTGTTCGTTAGGTATACGTAAGGAATCAAATGATACTTACACGTAAAACACTAAGAATAACCACAAAAAAAAAACATTGTAGCACCTGTTTTGTCGCCTACAAGTCTGTCGTACAAAGTGCATATAAGTTGCTTAGACGGTCGTTGGTAATTATTGAAGGAAGGCTATGGAAGACCATTAATATACCCCGCCCACTATGTCACAACGTTTCTACTTTGATTCTCAAACCTTATAATCGAGCACCAAAACCTCAAACGGCTAAGAAGTAAAGAAGCTCTGCATTACACAAGCGGCCACTACTAGTATAATAGGAAAACATAAGACGGCCGGAGTGGTTGACCGGTTTATACAGTCGCTTCGATACGAATTTGAATCGTTTAACCGTGCCACCCGGGCGCTAACCCCGTGACATTGAAACTGAACGACTTTGTGCCGATGCCTTAAGCCCTTATGCCCGAAGAATAAACTTGACAATGATAAACTTTACAACAAACCAGCCCCCCGATTCTACTAAACAAATTGTATTTAAATTGTAATTGTTGCTATTTTAATTTTTAAATCAAAATTGACAGATTTAAATATTTTTTTATACTAAGTTATAATATTTAGGTGGAGGCATTTTACTAGTACATTTTTTTTTTAAACCGTCAATTTTGGGGCTACAATTTACAAATTAAAATTGAAACAATTACAATTTAAAAACTATTAGTTTAGTAGAATCGGGTCCCTGTTCATAATTAATTTAACGCTCCTAAATACAATTTTAATCCAGAATTGGTCGAGATAAGGGGAAAGCCTAAGGACAAAATCGCCAAAAATCCTCATAAATAGCAATACCGTGTCTTAGCAATGTAAGAGCAAAATGTGTACAAAAAGCCCCTATTGCATAGTTTAGAATATTGCCATACCATTATTATTAAAAGCGTCCATCTACATTATAATCTATATTTAGAAGACCTACAGACCAACGGTCTATGACCTAACACAGCTGTTGTACTGAGGTAAGATTTGGTGCCTGAACTTAGTACTTTACTGACCTAACTACTGGCGCTTGCAGACGATGCGTAGTACAAGTTGCAAGTAACTAACAGCATCGTTTTGCTCAGTGCACGTGACAGTGGAAGTGGTTAGTAGCACTTCCACTGCCACTTGCACTAAGCAAAACGATGCGTAGTAGTTACTTGCAACTTGTACATGCTGCGTATACTCCGCATCGTCTGGAAGCGCCTTAAGGCTTCTGCCTGAACTTAGAACTTTACTGACCTAACCTATGGCTTGTACTATTATCTATTATGTGTCTGTATATCACTTACAGGTTACATTTTATGAATAAGTTGTTGATGATGATGATGAATAAAAGTAACGCAACTAATATAATTACATTTTATATTGAAATAATAATTAATGTTTTTATTCGATCTACTCGACAATGAGGAAATATTAGATTCTAGGTTTTATTTTATCGTCAAGCATCGGTCTTGCTGTCGATTAATTAATTCCCCATTTCGAAATGATCTGAAATGCCGTTCCTTTATTCTCTGAACTCTCTAAAAATATCTTCCAGGTATTAGAATCTAAACTTTGTTAGTTCAGCTCAGGTTTACTATAACAAGCATAAGGTCAAGGACGTACATTTGCTTGAACAAAACAATTAATACCTATATACCTACTTCTTGTCTTGACCAACTAAAATCTTTAGAATTATGTTAGTTTTGGCCGTCGTTCGACCCTAAAGGCAATTTCAAAATTTTAAATTACCTAATTAAGTATAAACCGTTAGGTTATTTACAGGAGAGTACCTTGAACTATTCACCTCTAGTAACTTTTATAAGCTATTATTATAACTTGCCATTTAAAAGGGGTAAAGCAGCATAGGATGTTTAAATTTTTTAAAGTTTTCAATCGATTAAGAATGAGATTACTTTTAAAAACATTGACCAATAAACATTGAAAAAGAGAATGAGGTCTTTAAAAATATTTAAACGAATTTGAACAAACCTACACTTTTTAAACAAAATAGTCACGAAAAATGGAAATGGCTAAAGTAATAAAATAGTAGAAAGACGACATTTCAACAAATCGTTTAAACAACATTTTCAATAAATTGTGTAAATAAAATTATTTCAACATTATAACCCAACCCTTTTCACCTCATCTTCATCACCCGTGTCATTTGTGTTAACAGGAAGGAAGGTAAATTGCTATACACGATAAAAATAAAATAAAACGCTGACACGGGATGATTGGCTGTCGGGTGCAGATACCAGGGCATTATGAGATATGGAGTGGTTATGCAACCGAGTGTGGGAGGAAAGGTGTGGGCCGGGACCCAAGGTTGTACGTCACTGGCCTTCTAGTTGCTTCGGAGGGCGTCCCTGGGAGAACGGCCTTGGACCGGGACCTCTGCCTAGATGTAGGTAAAGTTTGCACCAGTGTATGACCTAGTTTATTTAAAGGCCTGTTGAGAAACTGACATTTCAAGTAGATATTGCTAAAAGGTCCAACGCCATCAGTAAATGTCAGGGAAATTAAAAACTGCAAAATATGTTTAAAATTTCATAATAGTTCGAATATTTTGCGTATAGTTTTTCTCGCCGCTACTAAAAGTTTATTCTTTTCCGATAGCGTTCTAGTGTCGGATTTCTTTCTCAAGGCTCTCTCCGGATCGCTATGCAAATGCATTTCATTGTATATTAAATACAAGTACATATCTGGGGCCTTACGTACAACTGCTATTACAGGCACCTAATCCGCTCAGTTGGAAAATCACGCGACCGCAAACCGTATCTGGGCGCGATAAGGTTTGCGGTCGCGTGATTTTCCAACTGAGCGGATTAGGTGCCTGTAATAGCAGTTGTCCGTAAGGCCCCTGTACTTAACGTATACTTATATAATCTATACTCCAGGGACTTAGGGTATAGTATGTTCTTACTTGTCGCGTCTGTATTATGTGTGTTTATATATATATATTATACTATGTATCATTTAGTAGTATCTATTTAATGGTATCATTAAAAGTGTTTTAGCATCCCCCGTCGATTCTGTTACATAAATTCTTTCCATCCAATGGTTGCCTGGAAGAGATCGCTTTTAGCGATAAGGCCGCCACTTGCGGCTTTAGCTCGTAAGTGTTTTCTATCGTGTTGTAATTTTTATTTCTGGTCTACACAATAAAGAGTTTCTATCTATCTATCTATCTATACTAATATTATAAAGAAGATTTGTTTGTTTGTTTGCATTGAATAGGCTCCGAAACTACTGAACCGATTTGAAAAATTATTTCACTGTTGGGAAGCTACACTATCCCCGGATGACATAGGCTATAATCTATACCCGTGCGAAGCTGGGGCGGACCGCTAGTATTATAATAAATGCGAAAAGTTTGTTGGTTTGTTTGTTCCTCTTTCACGCAACAACAGAGCAACAGATCAACCTGATTTTTTGCATTGGTATAGGCCGGACGATGTAACTTTCAGATTTATTCCTATATATGTGCCTTGCCTTTTGCCAAATTTCATGATTCTAGGTCAACGGGAAGTACCCTATAGGTTTTGATTTCCAATGATGTGATGTGTTGTGTTGTTTGTGTCTTCTCGTCCAAAATACCTCAGTGCCTTAAGACGAAAGTCTTCGACCAGTGTGTGTTACCAGTGATGACATACGGCACTGAAACGTGGTCTCTCACTGTGGGCCTCATAAGCAAGCTCAAAGTCGCACAACGAGCTATGGAGAGGGCTATGCTCGGGGTTTCTCTACGAGATCGAATCCGAAATGAGGAGATCCGTAGGCGAACGAAAGTCACCGACATAGCCCACCGGATTAGTAAGTTGAAATGGCAGTGGGCAGGGCACATATCACGCAGAACAGATGGCCGATGGGGCCGAAAGGTTCTGGAATGGAGACCACGGACTGGTAAGCGCAGCGTAGGACGTCCACCCACAAGATGGACAGACGACCTAAAAGAGACCGCAGGGAAACGCTGGATGCAGGCCGCTTCCAACCGGCCCTTTTGGAGATCGATGGGGGAGGCCTATGTCCAGCAGTGGACGTCCTACGGCTGAAATGATGATGTGATGTGTTGATGTGAAATCGCAATATATGCGACATAAACGTTTATATCTTTTGATTGCGTTGACTTACAACTTAAATTTTTTTACAGCCGGAAGAAACCGTAGACCCAAGTATTTAGTATAAATTTCAACTTGATACCTTTACACGTTCTTGAGAAAAAGGGTCTTGACAGACGGACAGACGGACAGACAGACGGACAACGAAGTGATCCTATCAGGGTTCCGTTTTTTTCCTTTTGAGGTACGGAACCCTAAAAAGTAACAATCACCGGATGATACGCGCTTGCGTCACTGGCGTCCTCTTTAATACAATCGAGATAAAGTAATGCTTGTGACATTGTCCCACTTTTATTAATACCTTTTTAATTAAATTGTTTAATGTGATATTCAGTAGTCCTCTTAACTTCTTACCCCCTTATTAATAAACGTGGAGTAGCCTTGGAATAGTTACTCCGTCTTTTGTCTTTTTCGATCGAGTTCAAAATGTGAAAGAGAGAAGACAAAACACGGCGTAACTATTCCAAGACTACTCCACGTTTATTAATAAGGGGGTTAGAGTATAGATAGATAGATAGAAACTCTTTATTGTGTACACCAGAAATAAAAATTACAACACGATAGAAAACGCTTACGAGAAGACACCACCACTCACACACACCACACCACACTCACCATGTTCACGGGAAGACTGAAGAATGCGGGTGGTTGGAGAACAGTTAAAAAGTTAGGTGCAGACATAACGATCTACCCTCTTTCTTAGTCTTTTGCTACGGTTATCACTGGAACTCAACATGGTGCATGGTGCGTGGTGAACATGGTGCATGTAACTGCGCCGAAATATCGGGAGCTCATTCCACAACCTTACCACGGTAAATATCCCGTAAATAATCATATAACTTTAGTGAACAACCGTGATAGTTTAAAACAGTGTTTTCTTAGAGTATGTATGTATATTGGGTTGGTCCCAAGTTGTTGGTTCCGTTGGTGCAGTTGGTAGTGAACCTGCCTTCTGCGCTTGGGGGCGTGGGTTCGATTCCCATCTAAGACAAACATTCATGTGATGAACTGTGTGTGTGTTATATCTATTCTTCTTCTTCTTTCGAGTCGATGTTCCGTAAATTATAATTTTAAGTACTTATGTATTTAAAACTATATATATGTATGTATATCAGTCCCTGGCAGCATATCACAAGCTTTGCTTAGTTTGGGGTCAGATGACCGTGTGTGAAAAAATGTCTTGAATATTTATTTATTATTTTTATCACACAGAAACAACTTTTATGTACGGGTAAATGACTCCATTACGTGCGGTCACAGGAAAAATCTGTGAATAAAACAAGAATTTATTTGAATGAATTTCCATATTGGACAAACAGAAATTTGATCATGCTAGTATTAAGTAAATGTCCCATAGGTTTGCGTTTCTTTGGATGAAGTTATTATAGAGTTACTTTCTTACAGTGTATACATATATGTGTTGATCCAAACAAATACAATCACAGAGTTATTGAATTACACTTATATTTAGACCAGAGGCCTTACGTGCTTACGCCCTACTCCTTACGTCTCAAACTAACATTAAAACAGCGCAGTTCGGAAAATCACGCAAACGTGAACCTTAAAGCGCCCAGATACGATTTGCGGTTGCGCAACTTTGTTCATTACCTAAACTGGATTGCTTAAAACAGCTATCCGTAAGGCGGACCGTAATTTGAAATTGAACTCTTTTAACGATTTTGTCGCGTGTTTATACATTATTTTATTTCGTGACGTTTCGAATTCTTTGCAGTGTCCGTGGTCATATGTAGACTAGATGACGGATGTCTATAGAATATTATGAAATCATCAAAGATCCTACTAATATTATAAACGGGAAAGTTTGTATGTATGGATGTATACTCGTAGATGTGTGGATGTATGGATGTTCATCATCATCATCATCACCATTTTTCATCACTACGCGGGTGAAACCGCGGGGCGCAGCTTGTCTTATATATACCATTTGGAAATTATTTACTAGTGGCGCCAATGTTCTCTATGTGCCTACTTACGCCGTAATCGCTCACGGTTTTCAAAGGTCTGCGCCGGCATAAAAAAATTATTAATTTGATGACTGGATTCCAAGCAGGTGGTACTTGCCAATCTTCCTTTCTATATACTTTAATATCCTCGCGTAGCATCTTATGTATATACCGGTCATAAATGCTAACAACGGCGATAACTTCAACTATACAATAAAAAAAAACAATTATAGACGCGTTGCGTTGTTCACAACAAAAATCAAAGATAACATGCAAATTATTTTTCCGGTTCTAGACCGGCAAAGCGCCACTGCAAAAAGCGTACAACCGGTCCTACGAGGCAAATCATAAATAATGCTATTGCCGCGAGATGCTACCCTGGTAGGTCGGCGCGTGGACGGCGTGGCGCGGCCTTTTGGGCGTCATTCAGCACATTGCTACAGAATATATAACACCGTATCGGTACCGCCCTTGCCGTGACGCCTTTTTGTCGAGCGGATCATCTATGAAGTTTCTATAGCTAAGAACCTTTGATCCACCATTGCCTTTGCTTTAGACCTTTTGCCAAGCTTTTCTTAGTTTGGTGTCAGATGACCGTGTGTGCAAAAATTACCAGAATATTTATTTATTTCTATTAGTGCTTTAACGGGACCGGAAAATGACCTTTTTAACATCGTATACGTCATAAACGAATACAGTGGTGTCGATTCCTTGTTACTATAAACTAATCTATGAAATGGCAAAATTTATTGTCTCTTTCCAATTAGAAAGGATGGCGAAAATTTTAGAGCTGTCAAGTTATTTCATTTAGAAAATGATATAAAAGAATCGACGCCAATCACAGGTGTCGATTCTTTTATTGCTCAGCCGTGTAGGCAATTCGCCTTGTTGATTTAGATATTAGTCTTTTCGATGACATGTGTATTTAAATATAGATATTTATATTAACCCTGAATCCAATATGTGTCACAGCTGTCGACACGTCTTGAGCTACACGTGCAGCAGTTTTCCGACTATTTCATAATAGTAATCATAACATCTACCCATAATAGATAACCTTCACCCGTAAGCAGAATACGAAGCGGATTTGGACTGCTTGGCTATAACTTTGACGGTATAATTAATAAGTTTAATGTGCTAAAGCTCATATTGAAGATATTCGTAATACCTACGAAGGCGGAGATAGTTCGTGCATTCCAAAGGTATCGAACAAAGAGACGGAACACGTAATTGAGTTGCAATATGTGAGCGTTCGGCCTGTGTGTGGAGGGGGGTGGTGGGAGCCTTCGGGTCTGGGAGCGATAAGCGGAGGCGCGCGGGGGGTGGCCGCATCGGCACGTGACCAACCGTCACGCGGTGCGCGTCGCAACGCACTCGTTGCATCCACCGCAGCCTGCCCGAAAGGAAAGGGAAGCGACCGGCGGCGGAATGTGTTCACCGTCTTTTCATTCCCCACTCTCTCGTAATCCTAACGCCCTGGTACTCGGAGCTATTGGATTCCTTTCAACTTCGACGATTACATCAATTTGGGAATAGACCGAGATAAGCATGATTAACTTCAATTCAGAACTGTTGTCGGGGTAACCAAAGTGACGTCACGACGACCGACGACACTATCGGGGAGGCTTCGGGGGAAAATATTTTCTGTAATTAAAAGGTTTTCGGTGGCAACCATATTGATGTAGGTCAGCTCGTTAGCGGTTGCCATTATCGGTAAGAAGAAATTGCAGCGATTATTTCGCAGATGCGATAAACATTTTTTTATCGCCATGTCAATGACCTCGCACATGTGACGCGTGCGGCTCGCTCCACATTTTTTACGAGTCTTCAGTACGACAAATTGTGACACGTGTAAACCGTTCGATAAATAATTAGGTTCTTGGCAGAGGCGCGACGCGACGGACTCTGCATTAAATCCGAAGATACAGACCGCGGCCGCGACAACCAATTGGATAAAGATATCGAGAAATTCCACAGACCAATTAAATGTTACGTAATTTTACCGGAGATCAGCAAATTGTAGACGCACGCGATTAGATTAAAGTGGCTTTAGAGGTCAAACCAAATCAAGCTAGACCAAAAAACTAGCAAAGGAGATACACGTGGAACACATAAAACAAAATTATGTAGCCGTCATTACGTTTGCAAAGATAGCGTCTAAAAAGGAGATGAAAACGTTTTACTGTGATAGTTAAAACAAAACTCGAAGCTAAAGCGCAAAACAAAAGAATGCGCGATAAGATAACATTAACGAAAACAAACGCCGTTGGGTTTATTGAAACAAAATGAAATGTGGTTATAACTGATAAGTACAACTATAAAGAATATGTAATGAAACATTCATGGAATTGGTATCACTTCGCCTAACTACCTGAGAAATGTGTGATGTCATTGCAGCTGACGAACTGTCATGTCTTTAATCGGTTTATTAGGAACATTTTTGCTTGGTTGTTCGTACGCTTTGTCCTAATGTTTAATTTATTACAAATAAGAGGCTTAGCGTTGAATATAACTAAATACATTACACATACTGAAAAAATCAATTAAATTGGCTTATAAATCTCTGATATATGAGCGCTTAAAATTTTCGGTGGGGATAGAGAGGGGATACTCTGTTTCTTTCTCGCAAAGCGTATTAGTATAGCATTTGTATGGCGCGCCTGAGGCGTGACGTCATAACTCAGTATAAAGCGTTCTCTGTCTGGCATAAAATTAAAATACCTACTTATAACTTACTACCTAATTTTTGGACAAATTTTAATTTTATTATCTTTGATGGGCTCTATTTATGATCAGCTTTTTTATGAACTAATAAAAAAATATTAGTCACCATGCTTAATATACGTGGGTTGAACAAAATCCGATTATTGCAGGATGAGGTGGATGGCATAACTAGAGAACCATCCCAGCAGTGGGATAAAAAAGGATGTTAATGATGAATGACGTATGCTTTGTACAATGATGTAGCAACATATTTTGCTGCCACTAAAAGAATGACAGTTGCCATGACATTGTAAAAAGCTGAACGAAAACAGTAATTCTGATCACTTTTAAAAGCTGTTTGAACGTAAGATTGTTGCTGGTAGCCACTATAAAATACTAAACTACTTACTACTTATAAAATATTAAAAGAAAACAGTTTTCATACAGATTTTTAAGGTCTAAACGGCCTCGAGGATGTGGCAGAAAAAAAGCTGTTTTTGTGGTGGCAAACAAGCTGACGGGCCACCTGATGGTAAGCGATCACCGTCGCCTATGGATACCTGCAACACCAGGGGAATCACAGATACGTTGCCGACCCTTAAAGACTCTATTAACAGCCCTTTT
The DNA here is from genome assembly GCA_914767915.1 of Agriopis aurantiaria. Classification (NCBI taxonomy): domain Eukaryota; kingdom Metazoa; phylum Arthropoda; class Insecta; order Lepidoptera; family Geometridae; genus Agriopis; species Agriopis aurantiaria. The sequence continues at coordinate 12,027,006 of OU612002.1, read as the reverse complement.
GAAGAACCCCATGTTATAGTTACTCGGAAATGCCGCAGGAAAAAAGATCGCGCAAAACGCGCCGTGTGCGATTTCCACCGATCTAACATATGGATGAACTTTCAGGCAGTGGCGGCTGGTGCGATGATAAAACCGCGAGTGTATCAACGTGAAGCGTCAAATCGTACGCTTTTCGACAGAACCTACCTGTTTAAGCAGTTAATCTCATAATAGCACAATACTGACAGTTACGCAACGCGAGGAAATGGACGGACATCTTTATTGGATTATCAGAGCCAGTGTGCGAAAGTTACGTAAACGCCGCCGTTTCTAACGCTAAAGATAATACAAACTCTACACGTGGAAATGAAACACGGGTTATGTCACGGAAGGCACATTATGCTTCATTCATTGTTGAAACTACGTATTATGCAAAATACCAAAAACATAGTCCGCAACAAATTTAGTGTGGATTAACGCTTAGCTAGGTATTTCTAAACCTACATCTCTATCTCTTCGCTACATAGTATAAAGTGTCGCGTCTGACGCGCGTGAGTGTCGCGTGTGTCTGTCTGTCTGTATATCCGCTAACTCCTCCTAAACCACGCAACGTTTTTTTTTATATATATTTTTAGCGCGTATAAGTCCGCCTTTTACCACCAACTCGCCTGTTGGTTTAATGCGGTTTTCACAATCAGTGAGATAATTTTTTTCTGAAAGTTTATATCTACTTATATCTATACTTAATATTATAAAGAGGAAAGATTTGTATGTAAGTATCTTTGTAACGAATTGGCTTAAAAAGTACTGGACCGATTTAAAAAATTCTTTCACTTTTGGGAAGCTACATTATCCCCGGGTAACATAGGTTAGATTATATTTTCAAAAAAAATGGGGATCCTTACTAAAACTCCAATAATGTAACCCAAGGGGTAAAAAATAAGATTTACATTTTTGACTTTGCGTGTTTGACAGTTCTAAGATAGGACAACGTCTGTCAGGTCAGCTAGTGATATATAACTAGCAACCCGCCCCGGCTTCGCACGTAAATTACACCGTGCGAAGCTGGGGCGGGTCGCTAGTAGTATATAAAGTCGCTTTTCGCGTCTGTAGTATGTCTGTATATCCGCTAACTCCTAAACCACGCAACGGATTTTGATGTGGTTTTCACAATCAGTTAAATAATTTATCGCGGAAGGTTTATATATATATATATAACTAGCGATCTGCCCCGGCTTCGCACGTAAATTACACCCGTGCGAAGACGAGGCGGGTCGCTAGTTATGTGTAAACCGTCTCATTTAAAGATAGCCTTGACAAGGGAAACCCCGCTTCTCAACTTCTATGTATCATGCCAGACAATTTGAACGCCAAGAATAAATATGATAGTTTTGAATGAAAGGAAGAAAAACCCGTTCTAGAAAGGCCTTCTTCTGTTGTGCTTTTGGGGTTCCGTACCTAAAGAGTAAAAACGAGACCCTATTACTGAGCCTATGATGTCCATCCTACCTTTGAATGGCAATATCTTTGGAACAGTAATAGAAACTATTGATAATAGTCAATCGAAATTTTCACAGAATATGTAATTTTCGGCGCATTAACTAACAAATAATAAATAAGTCAAAAAGTAAAAACAAAAGGAACAAATCCATACAATAAACGTATTTTTGTATTAGCTCTAATGTGAAAAAGGTAATACGTACAAGCGTTAAACTTGGCATGATTATAGTACACACTCTAAAGTAGGTACAACCACAAATAATAAATAAAATTATATCGCGCGGTCGGTACTTGGAAGGGTGACCGCCTAGGCGTGATGTTTTCTTATTGCACTACTTTTTGTATTTTGGAGTGGTACGGAACCCTCGGTGCGCGAGCCCGTCTTGCACTTGGCCGCGAACTTTCACCCGAGTGACCGCAAAATATGAAGATCTGTGAGCGTGTCCCATTTACACAGAGTGACGCCGAGTGGAGGCCAAAGTAAACAAACTAGAGGAACCGTCGTTAAAGGAGCAGCCGCGTTTTACGAGCTCTTTTATACCGCCCCTCGGGCCTTCCGGATTATTTAGGACGCTCGGAGATAACTAGACTTTTTGACAACATACGCACTTGCCCATAATAATCTTTAGTCGCTATGCTCAGCACCATGACAACCATAAGAGAACAGTTATGGTTGCCACCGTACTGCTTACGGAAGCTTCTGTGCTTGAAGTCAATGGACCTTACGGCCAACTCCTTACGCGGTCTCAAACTAACGTTAAAACAGCGCAGTTCGGAAAATCACGTAAACGTGAAACTTAACGCGCCCAGATAGAGTTTGCCCAACTTTTTTCATCACCTAAGAATCATCACCAAGAACCACCATCCCACTGGGGAATCGTATCTGGGCGCGTTAAGTTTCACGTTCGCGTGATTTTCCAACTGAGCGGATTTAACATTAGTTTGGTGCCGCAATAGCAGTTGTCCGTCAAGAATTGCTTAAAGCATCTAGCCGTAAGACTTTTTGAAAAAGCGTTCAACAAAGTCTTTTGCTCGATGCAAAATATTCCTTTATTTATTTCCTGTTATACGTTTTGCCATCCCTGAAGAATCTTTTTTACTCTCTTCGCAAAAATAAAAAATAAGTCAACAACAAAATTTGCTTTAAAACTTTTGCAATGTTATCCTAAAAATAATTCACAATCGGATTTAAAACCCCGACTCAGTATTTCTAGTGGATAAAATTTGCAAGCCAGATAGCTGTAGTAGGGGCTCTTAAAAAGACTACGTGCTCTATCTTCGGCTCCATTTTGCTTTCCATCAGGCAAATTGGTAGCGAAAATAATGGTGGTTAAACAATCCCGGTTTACTCAACTAGTGCCTTATGTCTAGTATGTATTAATTAATGATGACAAATGACAGCAGCGCGTTCAGTCAGTTCCGTGATATCGTACGAGGATATCGATCGAAGGTCACGGAAAGAGAGATTGGAACTTGAGGCATTGCGCGTAGGTACGTGATCGACGCTTGCATTACGTACAGTTACTAGTAGGGTTGGCGACGTTTATATTTTAGCACTCACCGGCCACAGCTTTTACACGTTTTCAATATTTTGGAAAAAACCTCACTTTTTTGTACTCATTTTGTAGAATTATTTTTATTTTTATATAATGTTTAATGACATTTTATTTCTGATGACATAATCAAATATCTACTTAATTTATTGTTTCTTTTTTATTTATGACGATGGTTATTATGATTTATATAATTATATAAATATGGTTATTATAAGTATGTGTGACCTGAATATTATTAGTTACCTACTGTTTCGCTGTATATAAGTTTTTACTTATAATAGGTAAGTCAATTTTAATTTAATTTATAGTTAGGATTTTTCATTTTGCAAAACATCACATAAAACATGTTTTAAGTATTTAGGACATAGCCGATGAATACAGGAGAAATCGATCCGATATTAGGAGCATTCAGGTTTTTTTAATGGGACGTAGAATAATTCATAAAAGATTTCTATTTCGGATAGCTCGTAAATATTTTCAGGCCCAAATAAATATAGTTAAAGTTTCCGTGTCAATTCCATAAATAAACTTTAGTTACACATGAAAGGTTACAACAGCAAACAAGAGAAGTCGCTTTTAGGTAGGTAGGTAATTACAGTAAGATATAGTGAATAACCGGTTTAATCTTTTATGGGTAATTCCCGTGTAATATAAACAAAATGTGTAAAAACCAAAACAAAACTACAAAAGACAAACTTATCTTTAGAGAAGGCCAAAGTATTCCATCCTCGGCCACACCGTCGCTTACCATCAGGCGAGTTGGTGGCCAAACGTAGACCTATTCTGATCATTAATAATTACATTAAATAGGTATACAATTTGCCATTTGTAATAATTTTATATTGTCATTTTAGTCTTATTATTCTAATTCCAGTCTTATTATCCTATGCTAATTCGTATTTACTTGTTATCTATTGATATTGATTTTACTGTTATTAATTTTATTGGTTTGTGTAATATTTTAATTTAAGCCTTGCTGTAAAATGACTTGCCCAGTGTAATGAATGTTATAAAGGCAATAAATAATTCTATGACACTAACGGCTCACAAAATTTGTGAAAAGTATGCTTTCAGTGACATTGACGCAAAAAATATATCTTTTTAATGTTTAATTAAAATAGTTTTAATTTGTTGATGTTGTTATAGCATCGCTTTAGTGTACCTGTAATGGTGTTATAAGTGGTTTAAGAATATATAAATGATTCTATAAAAAAATGGTACTAAAATTTACCATCACTTTCGTTTAAATAATATGACTATAAGAATAATATGATGGTGCCTGTTACAGATAAGTTAGTCACACTTAGGGTTACCATCCGTCCGGAATTTGGATTCTTATTCGAGATGGGGTCAAGTCCTGCACTGACGTCCCGCTCGGGGTGTATTGTGCATTTCCCCCTACCAGCATCTACCCGAGCCAACCCAACTCCTTGAAATATCAGAGTGAGGCTCTGGGGCTCACTGACATAGTTGCTCCAGTGGCGTTGATAGAAGTGTGCATAATGATGATGAAAAGCAGTCTAGCGTTGTGGTGACGTGGATAAAAAAAGGCAATGATGCCGCTCACCCGATAGCGTTTATATTTGTCCAAGTTTGTAATTTGTCCGGCCTTATTAACTTGGGCGATGTAAGTCTTAAATATGTTACCACTGTAACGACGTGCGCAGTGTTTGAATTTATGACTAAAATGTCCGGACTTTCATTGAAATATCCGGTTTTATGTCGGGACTTTTCAAATTTTGATATGGTAACCCTAGTCGCACTCCACTCAATGTCTATGTAGATTAGGTAATTTCGTTTCGTGCGTACAACCCTGCGGGCATCACGCGTTACATATCCATACGCGACCTTCGCAAGAGGAGCTGACAAATACCTTGATGCAATATAAGACCAGAATACGAGTACAATACAAGTGCAGAATAGTCTTCAGCCATTTTGGAAGCCTTTGAATTCAGCTACATATTTTTGGTGTCTTCTTTATTCTACCACATAGCACTTGTACTGTACTGTACAACGATTTTTCTAATGCTAGTCTGTGGAATGCGCTGTTTGAATGGGTGTTCCCCGATGGTTACAATTTGAGTGTCTTCAAATCACGAGTGAATCAGTTTCTTCTGGGCAAGCGTGCTCCAACGTAGACCGCATCATCGTTTAACATCAGGCGTGATGGTGGCCAAACGCAAGCCTTTTATTTATTAAAAATTAAAAATAAGTATGTATAGGTACGGTTAGAAGAAAGAAAGATGGGGAAATGTTTTGAACAGAGTATCAGCACTAATACATGTCATTCAATATTCTGATCAGTTATTCATGATATTCGGCGCTTCATTCTATCATTCTATTTGGGCCCCTTTCAGATTACAGACGCAGGTGGATGCATTCTACTTTATCGAATTTATTTATTCTCGCCTTTGTTTCAATTTTCATTTGTTTATTAGTAAACCGTCTTGTCTCTCTCGCACGTTGCGTATTTTGACAGTACCTACTGCATACTTCGGCAGTTTTGTAATGTTTTTACTAAAACACACACAAACAAACACATTAATACTTATAAGATAATTTAATTTTGAGGTTATTTTACTTTGATTTGATTTTAATTTACTTATTTAAGTTAAATTCTAAACTTTGTTTTTTTTTTAAATTTGTTGTTCCATTTTGTCAGCGCTGATCAAAAATACGTATGTTATGTTCTCAGGGTACCCAAAATACAGGCTTAGCCTAGTTTGGGGCCCACCGAAATTTTTTATTTGGTTTTCTCATGTGTATTCTGTTGTCTCTATTGTTAATTTTGATGTGCTCTTTTTGGAAATAAATGTATTATATTATTATATTAAAACGTTAGTCATCTCTTCTTCTTTCGAGTCGATGTTTCGTAAATTATTATTTTTACGTTATTTTTAAACCATAGTTAAGGTCGAGAAAGGAACAAATTCAAACAGGTTTCAAAGTGGCACGCGTGCTAAATGCGTCGGAAATGTGAACGATGCGGGGCGACCATGAACGCGACACGTAACGCTTTATTTTGTTAAAGCGTTTCATTTTCAAATGTTTTCTGGCCACGTCATATGTTTTTGTTTCGAATGGCTGATTACATTAAACATAACAACTCAATCGTCTGATTGGATATTTTTTTCTCATAACGAGAACCGTCAAACAAAAATTGTTACTTTGAAATATGATTTCGTAATTTCAGTTGTTCTGCTATGACGCAACTAAGGCATATTTAAATATTTTTTATACTAGAAAAATACAACCACCTAATATTATAACTCAGTATAAAAAAAATATTAAAAACTGTCAATTTTGAGGCAGTTATTTAACAATTAAAATCCCAACAATTACAATTTAAAGACAATTTCTTTAGTAGAATCGGGGCCCAGTAATCATGTAATTTCTTTAGCATGATTCTGATAAAAACCACAAAGACCAAATTACTTCGAAATAATCGTTGTTGTCGTAAAATGAGAGTAATACCAAAGCGTGGCGTGTTGATGTATATTTTTTGTTTTTATTAGAGAGTTACGCAACTGTGACCTCGGCAAAGCGCGTATGCAGATCAGTCTGTTGATATCATAAATGAGAATGCAAAGCGTGTAGATACATGTAGAACTGACACGACATGAGATAATGGCGTCGATTCTGTCATTCCACTCACTAAACTAAACCAATCTGACAGGACTAAAATTATCTGCCTCTCTGTTCATTTTAATATGTGAGAGAATTGTGAGTCAACAATTTTAGAGCTGTCAATTTTAGTTTAGTTTAGAGTACATCAGAATCGATGTCATTGTACTGTAACTACACAAAGTGTGCAAAATGGAACCTATGATACTACAAACATAAAATAAATCTAACAAAACCTTGCATATCAAAATCAAGTCGTTTTACATAAGGTAACGTAGTCACTAAAAACCTACATACTTTTGTACCTACTTACATTATCAGCCAGTCATGTTCCCACTGCTGTTCTTTCAGATGCGAGGATGGGCCCTAATCCATCATACTGGCCCAGTGCATATTGTTGAATGTCCTGTCTTTGAATTTTGATGTTCTTGGGCATACCAGTTTCCTCACGATCCCCACGATGTAACCTTCATCGTTTTTGAGCGATGGCATCGGAACTGCACATCATTTATTTAGTTACTAAATAAGTCATTGGTGCAGAGCGGAATTTCAAAACGGGTGCCGTTAGAGTGTAAGGCGCACATGCTACCGCTACACCACCATCGTTACCTAAATTATTCGTTCTTTAAGAAGTAGTGAGAAAATATCTTCTATACGGTAACTCTGTAATTATCAGAAAGGGACACCATGTTAATTGTTAACACATAGGAGTTGACAAGATGTGCATAGAAAACAACCAGGGGGACTAGAAAAGAGCCACTTTCTGTTAGCGTTAACGCCCACGGAAAGATGAAATTGTATGAAAATGACATTGACAATGACATTAGCTTGAGAGATGAGCAAGCTAATGTCATTTTCATACAACTTTATCTTTGCGTAGGCGTTAACGCTAACAGAAAGAGGCTCTTGTCTAGTCCCCCTGGTCATTCAACATTCACGGAATCAAATTGACTTTAGAGCAGTTCTTATATATTAAAAGAGATACTATAATAGGTTTGTCATTTTGCAAACTGGCAAATGTTTTAATAGGTCGATCCCAAAAAATCCTATCGAGCACCTATTAAATACCGATTAATAAACCGATCGTCTAGACGGCGGCAGACTGCGTATGCAAAAACACTTAACACTGCCATAAAAAACAGGTAGTCTCACAAAAAACGAATCTCACCATACACAAGTTTCAACAACTTCAACAACTGACAAGTTTTTACAATAGTGACTGATATCGAATCTACTTATAATTTGTGAACTTACAGTATGGAATAGAATAGCGAATGTCCTTCCTCCCAAGGTTAGCTCCCGATAGCCCGTTGGTCCAGTTGGTAGTGAACCTACCTTCTGAGCCTGAGGGCGTGGGTTCGATTCCCACGTAGGACAAACATTTGTGTGATGAACATTTGTGTTTGTTCTATATCTGGGCCCCGATTCTACTAAAGAAATTGTTTTTAAATTGTAATTGTTGCGATTTTAATTGTTAAATAACTGCCTCAAAATTAACAGTTTTAAATATATATTTTTTATATTAGAAAAATAAAACCACCTAATACTATAACTTAGTGTTAAAAATAGTAAAAACTGTCAATTATGAGGCAATTATTTAAAAATTAAAATCGCAACAATTACAATTTAAAGACAATTTGTTTAGTAGAATCGGGGGGCAGGTTGTTAATATCTATTTAAGTATGTATTTAAAAAAACTATATATGTGTGTATATCAGTCTCTGGCAGCCATATCACAAGCTTTGCTTAGTTTGGGGTCAGATGACCGTGTGTGCAAAAATGTCCCGAAATATTTATTTGGGTCTTACGGAGCTTCAACATGAAGCGTTTCAATAAGGGTCTAAAATCACCAATGTTAGCAAAACATCGACAACACTGACATGGTTGCAGGTGCCCATAGGCAACGGTAACATCGCATGCTGGCTTACCGCTTCTTTTTATAAAAAAGAAATAACATAAAAACGTAATTCGTAGTATCACCAATACAATACATTTCGTAGATGGGCGTGTTATTCGCGCTCTTGCATCCCGGCGTGCAAGACGCGAGGTCGCATGCCGAGGTCGAGTGCATGCATTTACCGCCTAGACTGTTCACGATATTCAGCATAAGTCGTATGTATAACCTACTCACTCCGGAACTGACCGTCAGCTGTCACGAACTAATGGCGAGGCATGAAGGAATATTAGATGTAAGGCTCATGTTATCGTGATAAGGGCAACACCTACCGCACTAGATTGCATGAGGTCTTGGCGCCAATGTGGAAAAAAACATGTCGGCTCGTTGGATTATATTCCTAAACTTGTGTATTTTCGAGTGTTAATGTGTACTAAATGGTGAATTATTATTCATTAAGTGCTCGTAAACGTGCTCGAGTGTGGGTAAGTGATATAACGAGGTGAAACGTGTCTTTTCGTGTTGTTTCCAAAACTCCATAGGAGCCTCTTGTAAAGTCTCCACCACTTTACAGGGGCATGAGTTTGACTTGACCGTGACTTACTTAGCTTGACTTTGACTGTGACTATGACTTGTTTGACGCTAGTAAAACTATGTAAACTATTTTGATTACGACTAACGGACATTGAATCCACGGTCATGAAAATTTTAACAAAAAAAAATAGATTGCGTGCTTATGATGATACAATATTAACATTGCCCGATAAGTCGATGACATCGGAACCATTGCAGGAACACGTGTGTGGATAAGATTGGTAAAAGATAGATAAAACGTCTTAATAGGAAGGAAACTATCACCCAGCAACGGATCTTTACTGACTGACCGTAATGGCTGTTTGAATAAAATAACTTTTAAACTTTCGCGATTTGATCATATGTTTTAAATGTCTAATGGAAATTAACGCGCGTTGTTTTATTTAATTAAAATTGGTAGTCTGTTTAAAAAAAGAGTGGACTTGGCCAAAAGGAGAATTAGGACGATTTTAAATGGCAACCCACCTCTACCTTCTGAAAAATGTCAAACTCAGCTATCATAAGCTGTCATAATTATCATCGTGTCGTTTTGTTGTGTTATTGAGTTATTTGTTTGCGCCCTAAAATCCCTAGTCCACTCTCTTTCTGATCAGACTCTACCTTACGCACGACGTTTCGACCATGTTACAATGGCCGTGCTCACGAGCTGACTGAATACTGCGGGTGTGTCCGGCGAGAAGAGCGGGTGTTGTGTAATTCTACCCTCACTTGATCATGAAACATCGCAGGGTTGTCACTACGACACAACACTGACTGTATCGGTGGATGTCCTAATACATTAGTACACCACGGTTTGCACTTGCTCACTATGGGATTACATGACGCCGCCAACTCCTATCTCTACCTAAATAAATAATGCGCGAAAGTCTCAATGGTCGTTTAACAATAGGCATTGTTTACGACCATGATAAATGGGTTTAGTCGACATTGCACCTAATCGCAAAATGACATATAGTCTTATACTTCTAAGGACCTGTTCGCAATATGCCTTATTCGGGAAATACCCTATTCGTACAAAGACTCATTCTTATGATGTATGTAACTGAAGCGTATCTTTTGAAACTCACCTAAGTACTCCCTAATCCACTTCTTCTTAGGCGGGGCACGTGTAATTTTCGAAGTGTCCTTCTTCACGGGGCTCGGATTTGGGACGGAAGTCGAAGGCCCGTACTCAGGCAACCGAGGCGCGGTCATCCAGGAACTGATCGCGCCGTTGGCCGGGAACCCATACCCGCTGTAGCCGTTCGCGTGCGCTTGCTTGTATGACAAAGTGACGGGGATGGGTTCGACGATAGTGCCGAACTCAGTCTCTCGAGCGTTGATGGCGATGGTTTGTACAGTATCGGTGTAGAAGTCCCTCGGGGCAGCCATCGCGAACACTCCAACCTGACCACGGAACCCGGCCCTGCCAGTACCCACTGTCACTTCGCCGGTTTCCATAAGTATACCCATCCTACGATGGGTTATGTATTCGCTAACTACCTCTATGGGTACACATTATAAAAAACACTTGTATTGCGTCCTTGTCATTTTCAATTCAATTCACTGTGATATTAGTCACTTGCTTATTATTTAAATGCCTGTAACACGTTTAAGGTTAAGCGTTACATTAGCGTCGTTTCGCGACAAAGCTTCCAATGAACTGACAAAGGAATTGTTGAAACTTAAAAGTTTGGACTTCATCGACATCTTTGCAGAGTTGCTTCATTGAAGGGCTACTCAATTAATAAATACACGGAACAAGATAGAACAAAGTTTACTTGTTTGGTTTACAAAAAAAAACAATGAAGAAAGTTTTTTCTTCTTCTGTGATATGGATATGTAGAAACGTTCCAGAATGTTCGAACACAGTATCGATTAGAGGGAGAAATGGAAATTAACAGATTTTTTTAAATGTTTTCTTGATAGAAGACTTGATGACAAAAGAAGACAGTGGAAATTCTTAATTTCCAATCTAGAAAACGATTTCAAATTGTAAAACAAAACAAGTTTCTACGTTAAAAAACCCGACAACGGTATCTTACAATATTATCCTTATTTTGTTGAGAACTTCATAATGTCGAACAGTTTAGAAACCTAGAGGAGCCAGACAGAGACATTAACTCTCATGATACGCAATAAGTACAATTAAACAACCTAGACCCAGTTTAATTTTAAAATATTAATTTAATGATACGTGATATGGGGGGATATTTTTTTCCATCCCTACTTTACATGTCAAATTTCCCAGACATCCTTGAATCAATCGACACCTTTACGTCAAAATCAGTTAGGGCATATATACGTTACAGACTATAATACCATCGTTTGGACTCTGCCGTTTTCGGGTAAAAATTAATAGGCTAGGTAAAACTTAGAAAGTACTGCAACGGTGATGAAAAGCCAATGCCAAAGTGAAATCAATACTACATGCCGTATACGAGCGATATTCGCAAGAATGAGCATGTGCATGTGTGCGTGACGTCGCTTCGTCAGAATGGCCGTTGGGACGTAAGCTCGCCAACTTGGCGCGGCAGTACAAGGCGCTCAACAAGTGCGGGGGGCGTCGAACGCATGGTGGCCGGGCACGTGCACTGCCGTCCGGGCCCGCCTTCACCAGGCCTGTCACCGGCAGACACAGCCTACCTCCTATACAGACATGAGAGCCTGGTACCTCAGACGATTGAATTGGCAGACATAGTGGATTCAATCGCAAACAAAACAAAAGAAATCGTTTTCTCAGCATCACATACCCTTTTGAAGACGTAATTCTAATATGCTTCATGATGATACAAACCATAATTGCTTTTAAATAGCCCGATTATTTCTCATGGTAAAGACAGACGATGTTTTGAGAATCCAAATGTTCTTTAGAGGAAACGGTGGTAATTATCCACGTAAATGATTGTTGACAGATACAGAATTGAGACCCGTGATGTGACGAATGTCAGTCACTGACGCACCAAGACTGAATGTAAGCCAAGCCAACCTCAAACGAGGCGTGTCAAAATAAAATAAAGAAAGGTGATTTTAGAAGAACAGGTGTTAGGAAAACGGAGTAGGCGACGTTATCGGTTACGCAGCGATAAGATGGTGAACACGTGCCCAGCGGCCGTAAGAACTGCTGATATCGTAAGCAATAACAAGCGAGAGCTTATACAACATATGATTCGAAACGTTCTAGAGAACAACTGCATAGCAGATAATACATTTATTTCGAGCATATCGTGCAAGCATAAATCATAGAGTCGTCAAAGAATTTCGTTGCTGCTATGTTTCTGCAATAACACAGTCCGCGTAAAAACAGGACCGACGTGCACTTACTTCACGATTATTTCAAGCAAACATCTCTCAATGTCAGAATGTATTTAGAAAAGATGTTACGAATTTTAGTTTTTAAGAATTTGACATGACATAAATGAATGTAGATGTTAATGACATAGAAGAATAGAAGCGGGACGTATCATTAAACAGTAATTACTCCGAACCGAACCACCGCGTACATTGTTTATTCAAAGCTAGTGTCGTAAACAGCAAAGACGTCATCAAACTGTGACAAGATGAAACAACTACAGCAGTAGGACTATCATAAAGAGTAGTAGGTCATCACGGTTTCTGAGTACAGTCTGCACCGAGTTGACACGAGTACCCACACAAACATGCGCAGTCATATAAACGACACAAGCTACACGTGTCTGTGTTTATCTTACATAACGATAGGTACCTACCGACGCCGACGCGGTTTTTAGGCGCAGTGTAAAAACAGTATTTGAAATTGTCAATTTTCTAATCATGTTGGTTGATACAAATGCTATAAGCGATGACTTAGAAAACAACGTAAATTAAACTACATATTATATGAAAAACAAAAAAGGTCCTAAGGGACCACCTTGTGAGATCTCTATGACCAACAATAGCGAGGTGTGTTTCAAAAATAGCTTTTTAGTACGCGCATTTAGTAATCTGTGTGTACATACACTAAGCCATCTTTAGGAGACAAACCAGAAGAATATAAGGCGTAAGTTTTAATACTAATTCATCATACCTATCATCATACACCATAATGCATTTTCAGAGTTCGTATATTAACTACATTGTATCGAGCTTAGTCTCTGTTGTGCCGTTGTTTAGTTACGTTTAGCACTGCATGTCATTGTTCCTATTGAACGTCGTGATGACGAAGATTATTTAACAATAATAACTGCAACTTTATTTGAGGGTCTCACAGGGAGGCTTTTTAGGGCCTTTATCTCTATCTCTACATAGTATAAATTAAAGTCACTTTCCGCGTCTGTCTGTATGGCCGCTAACTCCTCCTAAACAACGCAATGGATTTTGTTGCGGTTTTCACCATCAGTTAGATACATTTTCACTGAAGGTTTATATATATAACTATAGCGCCCCCGCCCCGGCTGCCCACGTAAATTACACCTATGCGAAGCCGGTCGCTAGTTATTACTAATATACAAATCGAACAGATTCTCTTACCAAACAAATTACAAATCTGGCCCCACTGCTGAGACACAGGCATTTTCAGAGATAGGATGGGCCCTAATCTACCATGCTGGTCCAGTGCATGTATGCAAACTTTTGAAGATTTTATAAATACCGGTTTCACAATGTCTCCACAGTTTTTGAGCGATGGCATCGAAAACTACACATAATTGAATAAAGTACTAAATAAGTAATTGGTGCAAGGCCGAGAATCGAACTGGGTGCCATCAGATAGTAAAGCGCACATGCTATCGCTCGGCCACCATCGCGCAATTATTTTATTAGGGACCATTTTTCTACGACTCTTTTACTGTGATGAAATATTATTGATGATCGTTGTCACTGTGCAATTGGACAAAACTTGATCTATTTCCTCAAATGAACACCGAAGCCAACTGAACAGATAAGTTAGGTAGTACTGTGCAACTGGATGGACGTTACCAACAAAGGCTACGTGCAGGAAAACGCTACACTTCGCATAAACGCGTAGATACCAAATAAGTAGGTAAATGGAGCGTTACGTAATATTTTCAGCAATTCATTTTGCTTATAAGAATTTTTTTTACAAGCATATTCCAACCATGATTAAAATTTCTTCGATCAAACGTTTTTATAGCATTAAAGATTAAGAACATCCTTGTACCTACCTACTTTGATTTGATAGCTGACGAAACAATAATACTAGTATGTAGAAGGAAACTAACTGATGAAACTGTTTACAATTTAAAATACTTATAATTTAATTTTTGAAGACTATGATACGAACTTTTTAACATAAAAAAAACAAATGGAGGCCTATACTCGGCAGTGGGTCACTCAGGGCTGATGATGATGAAGATTTAAAAAAAAAAACCTTTAGAGCAGTTTGTTAGATATCATTGCGAAATAAACAAAAAAATTCTACGACAACAACACAAACGAGGGAACCCATAATCAACGATTAAATAATGACCAGCAAGCTGTTTGAAGCAAGTATTCGCAGATACTCATAATAATAGAAACAGATGTCAAAGACAGGAACGAAGAGAAATTCCTTGAATAACAAATGGCTGTTCTCGAAAATCAATTAAACACTCTGCGTGGCTACAGAACTATTTGCGATCGGAGTGATTTCACTGTTAACAAAGCGAACTCATTAAAATACTGTGAGCGACTATTAAAAGGTATCATATTGTATACCTAGTTCCATATTCTACCCGGATACTAAACGTCGTCGCTCGGTTTCGGGGGTAAAAACTAATATATGCAAATATTTGCACCCATGTGTATCAAAACCGTGCATCCTCTTCAAAAATCACGTCCTTTATACAATAAAAAAAAACTCAACGGTTTTCATCGTATAAAAAAAACATCTTAAAGTGCCATTATCATAGCGATAAACGCGCGAGTAATCAGTCACTAAGCAATTATTATGTAATATTTGTCTAACAAAAGAATGTCAAAACGCCACTAACAATGTGATAACTTTGGATTGAATAGAAGAATTCAACATCAAGCGAAGCTAAAAGACAAGACTCGTAAAA
The DNA here is from genome assembly GCA_914767915.1 of Agriopis aurantiaria. Lineage (NCBI taxonomy): Eukaryota > Metazoa > Arthropoda > Insecta > Lepidoptera > Geometridae > Agriopis > Agriopis aurantiaria. Next base: position 12,011,863 of record OU612002.1, on the reverse strand, counting down.
AGTTAAACGAAAACATTGATGACATAAAAGAAAGCAGATGATCAATTGATCAAGTTTGAATTGACGACTCCGACAAGAAAGCGGATATGAGGATACTCAACAAAGATGTCGATGTGTCTGAGATCGTTAATCAATGCAATGTCCACACGTCGGGGTCGGGAGGAGGTAGCGCGAGGTTCGCGAGAGGCGCCGGACTGCCTCCGGGTGCGGCGGTGCAGCAGCAGCGCACGTGGAGGCAGGTGGCGGCGACCTCGCGCTATCTCGTCTCGCCGCCCCGAGGTCGCGATGATAACGCACGCTATTTTCGACAGGCGTCGCCGGCTCGACGGACACGGTCGTGACCGTCGCAGACGCAGCGCGGAGAACTCCCGAAACGGAAGCGCGACTGAGCGGCGCACGGCCGACTCGAGTGTGCGGGTGTGCGAGGCGACCGTCGCCGACGCGATACGCTCGACGACTGAGCGCTCGGACGGACGGGCCGGCTGACGGTGACGGCTGCGCTCGGAGGAGGGTGAGGCGGCGGGAGGTGCGCGACCTCCGGATCGCCGCGAGTGAAACCGCCGCGCCGTCGGCGGACGAAATCGCGAGGGGGAGGCGCGCGGGGCCGCGCACGCGGTCGAGCGCAACGTTCGCCGCTGCACCGCTCTCGACGCTTTACATAACGCTGCACGCGCGCCGCGAAACGAGGTCGCCTCGACGGCCGCACAGGACAGCCACAGAATTTAAAGAGGCTCGCGCCGATCGGCGTAGGTGATGAAACGGCGGCATTAGCACGCAGATGACGCGACCGAGGAGTCACTCGGCCGCCAACGGAGTCACTGAACCTCCACGCCAACGAATAAGGTGAATGGATCGGTGCAGCGCTCGCCCGGGAACTGCAAACGGTGGAGTAGGGCACTGCGAGTGCCGCGCCGCTCCTTATGCACGATGCCATTTAGCTTTCTAATGAAACGTGGCCGCCGCGAACCGTCGCCGACACTACGGGCGCAAGCAAGGTACAGCCGTCAGCAATAGCATCATCTCGCCAGTTCGAACTGGAATAAAGCTATTAGTGACGAATTTTGCAAGAATCTCAGTAGATAGTAAATTCTTTGTAACGTCTGCGGTTAAAACGAGATGAATCATAATTGCACGTATCGACCACAGCTTACGGACCGCACCTGAGGGTTCCGATTTTCAAGTACAACCAGACTTATTCGAAATACGCAATAATGTAGTACCGAGCTTGCGTCAGGGTTCTTCTTGTAGGATTTCTCCATGTGGTGGTAGTTGCGATGGCACACACACGTCCGCTCACCTCCTACGCGCCATGCGAGGCACGTGTTATCTTTACTACGTACCTAACCGTGTGTTCATCCTTTCACTATACTCTCCTAACTATCAGCCGCGCCAAGAATAGTTCGACACGCGCAGAAACCCTGAACTCTCCAACGATTTGCGGAAGCGGAAAAAAGTAAAGATTAACCGAGCGTGTCCGATGCAGTAAGTGCATCTGATGGATGGTTTCCAAAAAAGTTTAAGGACAATACCAGTCAAAGCAAACAAAGTATTTAGTAAAATAGTTAAACGGTGACGTCGGTGACGGAGTTTCACAACGCATATTCACGAATTCGTGCACTGGCGACAGTTGATACCAGTTAATGCAATCAAAATGTGGTCAGCCTTTAATGACAGGGCGGACCTTCGATTGACCTAATTCTCCAAATAAATTTGACATTGGCCCACCAAACTATGGAAGGAGGCGGTGCGGTTTGGAACAAGGCTCAGGAGCGCAAGACGGGTACTCGGTGCGGTGCTGAGGTGGCACCGGGAGGGCAGAGGGGTGGAGGTGCGGCCGCGACGCATGCGTGCGGCGGCTGACCTTGGCTCGGTGCAGCGTGCAGCCTCGCGGCCGGCGGCGGCCCTGCGCGGGGAACCCGACACAAACACCCCGCCCCGCGCCCCGGCCACCACCCGGCCACACCTGCCGGTTTAGCAGGTTGTAGCGATGCGAATGCGACCCTAGCAAGCTACCACCATACCTAGGGTCTATTTCTGGAAATCGAACCTCGGTACTTATGTCCAAGCGAACGAAATGCATTAGTTTGCCAAAATGCCTTAACCATCGATTTCCAATATAGCTCATGAAACACGGCAGCGGGTCTTTGAAACAAACACCGTTTTTTTACCCCATACATGCTACAGACAATAGAATTTTATAGAGGCGAACGTAAGAAACAACGCAACGATTGCATACTGTTTCAAGTTCACTCTAACAAACTTTGTCTCACAGTCGAATCGTATTTCAAGCGTTCACGTTCATACGTCAATTCACAAGACCCGAAAGATTAACAAAATCCATATGTATCGATAATGGAGAATTAGCAATGCTAAATACGTAGACGTGAGCGTTGGGAGAAATGTTGGGACAATCAATAAAGAGTGACATGGCAACAGTGTGGGGAGCCCACCGGATGCGGAGATATGAAGCCGTCTACACTCCGTGCGAATCCCCTGATTCATGCACTTGGTACCAATAAACGTTATAATAGAAAGTTATATATGGATGTGAAAATAGAACAGAAGAGAGGCGTTGCTTATGAGACAACGTGATATTTACGAGAGAACGTAATTTACAAGATTTCCGGGGTAGTTTCGAAAACAAATGTGGAAGTGTTTGCAGTTAACGAAAAATTAAAATAGATGTTTCTTTAGTCGTGGAAAATTACAATGACTAAATTGTACCAATTGGTGAACTGGTATGTACCACAAATAAGACATCAAATTTATAATGAGTTGAATGGCACACGACATAAACTTCATTGAATGGCCCATAGAAACATTTATGATTATGCAATTCGCAAAATAACAGCAGAAGAAATAAATTATCATAATATGTTCAGTATGTCTAGACACTGGGTTTTTATCCATGAATCCCGGTATCAGATTGAATTAGCCACGGATCCTGGAGAGCTGTATCCAAGTTTCCTTCATAAAGACTCTTCTAGTTGCTAATATATTTTATTTTACTGGTATTTTGTCTTTCTACGATACTGGTTATGTAGACGTAGGAAACAAAATATTTCCGTATGAAACTGGTTACGTAGCTCCGTTTTCGTAGGCGGCAAAAGCGGTCCTATCTATTCAAAGGTGAGAGAAAGCATGCAGAATTCGTGCCGATTGTATGAAACAATTTTAAGGTTTCGTTTACTACTCAATTCTAATACGCTTCAATAAATGAACTGACTTCAGAGATAGACTGACCTATCGCGACGTGTACTTTGTGCGATGATACAATATCAATAAAAAAAGAATAGACACGAGTACTACAAAAAGGCGACATCAAAATTTCAATCTCGTTGGAAATTGTAATAAACCAAACGGTTCTTTACCGTTGTCATCAGGATCAACTAATACATAGGCAATGTCGCATAAAACACATTCAGAATTTCAGACAATTCAAACGTAGGAAAAAAGCACAGCAGGGATTATGAGTTTCAATATATACTAAAATATGCAACTGAATATAAATTGAAATGGACGTTTAAATCCACCGACGGAATGCTTTATTTTTACAAAAATAATAATAATATTTTTTTGTCATAAGTATTGCTAATCTATTTGACCTTAAATTCTAACTTGACATTGACTTTGATTTGAGCCGTCATTGATCTAATTAGTCTAAAACAAGTTATGTACAAGTTTATGGAGTGTTAGCACCCGAACAAGATATTCTGTATCTCGGATATTTAATGATATGGAAATGTTTATCATTTTCAATTTAATTACAAGCAAGAACCTAACTGAATAATTAACCACACTAACAAATAATAAACGTTCATTCCAGCTGTGTTGAAATCGAAACGCAATAGTGCCGCAAGTACCAGGGGAGCATACACGTACAAGAAATGCAACGCACACCACGGCGCAGCGGCACAATGGAGGCGACGGGGCCTGTTTCCACTCGGTTCAATATACTACGTACGTCCTCAGCACCGTCGCGGATGGCGAGGTCATACGATCCCTTTCACCATTCTGCGCGCCGGGTACCGCCGGCGACCTTACACGAGCCTTGGATGATACGATTGTTTGCCGCGCCTATTTAGACGACCGAATGATTTCGCCTCACTAATTACGCGCCGAATAAATGGTGGTGGAACATGCAACGGTCTGTTCGCTTGACGGTTTCGAAATTCACATAGTTTATTGTGTGAATTTAGCACCGTGCTTCATTGTTTCTATTGATAACATTTTGATTTAATGTGACCCATGCACGCCATGTATCTTCAGTTAGGACTTTCATCCTTCATTCCGCCAACCACAACTAAAAGGGCTGAGGCCTTTATGAACTAAAATGTTCTTATATTATTAGAGACGGTTTATGCGTAAAAGAAGATACCGATTAAAGAACGTATTTTTCTATCGCTAATGTGAATGACTTGTTTGTTTACGCGATCTACACGAAGACACATCAAAGCGACAAACATTTTCAATGCTTATGACGTAACAGGCATCCCATGATTCAGCATAAGATAAATATTTTCTTACATGACGTAAGGCGTTGTATCAAAATTCTTATATTCGCAAATTACTTTAACGTAGGTGTATGACGGTGTAGCTTTATGGTATTTAACCTCTTTTTTATTTTGTGGGCCCCTAGCGCAAAAAAATAAGATTAAACATTTTTTTTCTATTTCGTAACTCATAATTTTAGAATATATGGTTGAAGCAAGCACAAATGTGTTCAATTTCGATTCGTCGGTTACTTGGTTCGAAATATTCAAATCAAAACATTACGCAATCAACGCCAGAAACAAACTACGTTTATTGTTTAGTTCTACGCTATTATCTGCTAAACCGCAGCACTCGAGCGTACATAAGTCTTGCCACGAGGAATTACGTACTAAAGTAACAAGCACCTACTCGAGTATTCACATACTATCAAACGGAGAAGTTCATCGACCCGACGACTTTATGCCAAGGCGGTAGAAGTGAAAATGGATTGCACACAACGACTTTGAATACCACGTTTCGAACTGCAGTATTGGCGTACACACATGGTCACGTGTTGATTTCCTTGATAAATACATATAGGTACTAAGTATAGTACATAATGTTTGTGAGTTTCATTATTGTGAGTAATCTGTGCGCTACTATAAAATCAAAATACACTCGTGATTGTTCATGTAACCGAAATAATTTGGCATCAGTATGGAGTCAACACATGTATTAAATAAGAAGTGTCTGATGTAATGGAAAGGGTTCGAAGTTCCGTTTAAAATATAGAACAGCGATAATTTTTCAACACTATCTGGGGCTTCGAATGAGCAAAAAACCACGTGAATACTTTGTGGCAAGAGATCAGCACAAAAATTACCAATAAACAAGGAACGCGGATCTAATCTAGACTATAAGGTCAAGGGGTGTTACAATCCCAAAAGCATTCTTGTTTTGTCTCGCTGTGTCTGCTAATGAGAGAGCAAGACAAAATAAAATGTGAGATGAATAAAAGTTTTTGAGCTTGCGGTACGTCCCCAGGATCTAAAAGAATGGCGGAAACAAAGAAGCATCATCGATTACGGGCTAAAAATTATAAAGAGACCTTCTGGGTTAGCCACAGTGTAAGTGAACTGGCTTCCACTTAGCTTGTAGCATAGGAGTCATCATCAATCAGAGTTACCTTTAAAATAAAATTTAGACTACTACCAGGCAAATCTGTAACTTCTATTCTGCATTTTTTTGATGCAGATAGCTCCGACAGTCCTCATTATCGTCTAACTGCAGACTTCTTCCTCTCTCAAAATTTGCTCTCAAGGCTTTATGGGATGGGATGTCCTAATCTCTTCTCATGACTGGCCATGCGAATTTAATTACTAAAGTAATACAGTTTAATAAGCTTCTATATGGCCTTGTATGGACAAGACTTTGCCAGTAATTAACAATTTTTTTAATGACATAGGAGGTAAACAAGCAGGCGAACTGCTTGAAAGTAAGCAGTCACCGTCGCGTCGCTATTTAATTAGCATCACAAATGATGTCGACTTTTAAGGAGTATTAACTCGCCTATTGAAGAACCCTATGTTTATATGTTGTAGCTTTATGGTAACAAAATGGTTTCAATTATTTTTTGCCCAAATCAAGAACAGAGGATCTCATACCTTCCTGGCAACGGAACCCTTTTCAAACATTAAACATTTTATAGAGCGTTAAATTAAGCAAAACCTGGGTTTTATGTTTATTGTTTAATGAAAATCATACATGGTACTTTACATAGGACTATGTTCTTCTGCAAGATGAAACTGTTTTATTTTCAAGCCACTATACTAAGAGCGGAACCCTTGAAAAGTATTTGCGGAGATATGGCTAGAATGGCTAATCTAGACGATAGCACCAGAACCTAAAGGGGCAAGTAAAGTCATAGGCGGCTAGTACTTTCTAATAGTCCAGTGATTAAATAAATGTTTCGGGACATTTTTTGCACACACGGTCATCTGACCCCAAACTAAGCAAAGCTTGTGATATGGCTGCCAGAGACTGATACCAGTTATCTCAGTAGTATGTATTTAGGTAGGTAACTAGGTATCGCAGGCAATGCTTGCATAATCTGCCACGTGTCTTGAACATGCGCGCTGACATAATAGCACTAGAGTTGTATCTAGCAGTTCTATGTATAGAACTCACGTAAGGACTAGATTTATATAGCGACGCTATGTATAGAAATGTCCTAGAATAATACAAAGTTATATTTTAGTTTCTGTTGATCTTTATTCTCGAGTCTAATGCAACCGAGGTATATGTATATTGAAATTAAACTTCTGTTGTTGGCAATTAAAATAACGTAACAGGGGTGCAAGTACCGTTCTTTTAGCGATCGTCAAATTGACAGTTGAGGTCGTCAAATTCGATAATATGCAATTTTTTCAGTACTCGCTGTGATCGATTCTATGGCATTTAAGCGAATTTGACGATCGATAAAGAACGGTACTTGCACTGCATATACGCTCCAAAATCCGTTAAAAGTTTTAGTTTTAATGTGTAATTGTCGCGAAAACCAACCGAGGTATATTTTAAGGCCAATCTAGAGCGAAAACGATACTCACATCAGTGCTTTCAAAGGCGGGTACCTAGATCTAACTTCGCGCCCGAGAAGTGCTTTGCGCGAAAAGGAGAAAAAGTAAAATTTTGTTAAAACAAGTCTATCAGATGTTTGTGAGTATCCCTTCAAATTCGAATTCAAAATTCTTTATTAACTGATTTTTATAAAATACAGGTGTTTGGCCTCTTCTGTTAAGTTTTGACAACCTGTGTTAGGAGAGACCGCTCTTTCGTTGTTACATCGTATTTTCACATAAATATTTATAAACAGTTTATAATTATGTAGGGTAGTTTTAAATTAAAGTGGGTGGTTTATGTGCGTGTATGTGTTTATGTCAATGAGTGAGTAAGGGCTCCGTTTGCTCTTAATCAAGTTGCTTTAACCATGTTAATTTACATTTTTTACATTGATGAAGTGACATTGTGTAAATATATTTGATTCTATTAATTTTATTATACATTTTTATTGAGTGTACTGAAAATTGTTTTTCTGCAAATAGGGTTGTTACGGATGGTTGCTTTACTACTAAGGGTTCCTTTTTTTTACGATATTTGGGTCTACATTAATACCTTTATGAACCTTCATTGATGATTAACTAACAACCTCTTTTTCCCAACATAATTAACAACTTTTACATAACATTTATATAAGTTGAAGTGGCAGTGGGCAAGGCGCATAGCACGCAGTACAGATGGCCGATATGCCGAAAGGTTCTCGAATGGAGACCACGGACCGGTAAGCGCAGCGTAGGACGTCCGACGATGATGTTAATCTTTCTAAGGACAAAATAGGCAACTGTAAGACTATTAGTAACCACCAGATTGAAAGACCAATTGTGAAATGGCTGAAAGAAATAAACTACGAAGGTGATGTTTTTTTTTATTTATAAAATTAATGTCTAACACACACCTATTTTATATACAGACACACAATTTATAAACACAGACACACCTCGCCACTAACCTAACTCGCTCTGAGTGTGCATCGCATTGTTTTAATTTAGAGTGTGTACTATAATCATGCCAAGTTTGATGCTTGTACGTATATAAACTCAATGCTTGATCGTATTACTGTTTTTACACTAGATCAAATACAATAATGCGTTAGAAAAAACGTTTGTTGAATTATGACCCCTTTTATTTTTATTGTATTACTAGCTGACCCGACAGACGTTGTCCTGTATTAGAACTGTCAAAAGCGCAAAGTTAAAATCGTCGTTAAGTTTTCTGAAATTTTCCAATTTTCTGTGCAATTTTCTTTACTTTTCTTACCGTAAGAACCTTCTATAAAGTATTAGAAAACTAAAAAAAAAAAAAAGAGGAATGAAATCGGTAATGATGTCGTTCTCAAGTTATGCCGGGACCGAGGTAAATATGGAGATTATTTTTTAATTAATCTGCCGTAACATTACATATTCTGTGAAAATTTCAATCTAATACGGTGTTACGGTTTAACAGACCCATCTTTAAAAAAAGGACAGACAGCCTCCGCTTAGTAATAGGGTCCCGTTGGGACCCTTCAGATAGTAGGTACTGAGCCGAAAGAAGGTCGTTGTACTCATCATTATGTACAACTTTTACTATGGGAACAACCCTGAAATCATAAAAATATGATCACATATCCCAGTATCGCGCTAAGCTCAAGTGGTTACCTATTCGTCTTCGTCGGAATGCTCACATCCTTTCTTTTCTATATAATATTTTATTTAACCCCTCCAGCCCGCGCTACCTTAAAGAATGCTTCACTTTGTGGAGAGACTGTCATCCTCTTCCTTTAAGGTCGAAGAACAACCTCTCACTTAAGTCCCCTCCCGCACGTTCTGAAACTTTTTATGGTAAGTCGTTTACATTTCAGGCAGTTCAGTTGTGGAACAAATTGCCCGTGTCTATCAGACATTCTCCATCGCTTGCTACTTTCAAAGATCGCGTTAAAGAGTTTTATTTGTCAAAGTTGCAGCCTTGTTAATATCGTTATGTCGAACAGCTTATTCGTATTATTTGTATCATTAATTATTACATAATTATATATATATATATATATTTAATTGCATATCTATTAGTATAATTATTTTAAATAATTTTAAGTAATAGTGTGTATTACTATTAGAATGTATGTGTATGGTATAAGTAAAAAATTTATAGTCGATCCTCTATTGCACACCCCGTCTTCTACGTCTTCTATAAATCCTTTCCATCCTAAGGTTGCCTGGAAGAGATCGCTTTTAGCGATAAGGCCGCCAGTTGTTACACTAGTTTTTAAGAGTTTTTTGTCTTCTGTATCAAATTTCATGGTGTGAACAATAAAGAGTTAATCAATCAATCAATCAATCAAATCACGAAAAAAAAATCATTTGTTCCTTTCTGCTTAGTATAGTCTATATGCATAACCCTGTATAGTACTACTTGACCACGTTCATGCCATGTAGAACTCTACACGTGATAGTCGCAGATTAATTACCAGTTGCAGACTACGTTGTCATAGGGAGGCAATATTGGTCGGCCACTGATAACTGTGGAGTAAACACGATAACGGCTGTATCGCGGCCGCTTGTGGCAATGCATTTACTTTACTTTCTATTGGAAATTATATTTGTTACGGTTACAAAAGGGCACTTGGGAATAAATTATTTTAGTTTAAAAAAACATGCGTATGAGACTCTTTAAAACAAACTGTAAGACCCATCCGTGATAGTTTTAACAATCATATAATTTTTGTGAACAACCGTGATAGTTTAAATGAGGATTTGGCTGTGGTGACCAACCTTGATAGTTTTAATAATCATTTAACTGTAGTGAACAACCGTGATAGTTTTAACAATCATATAATTGGTAGTGAACAACCGTGATGGTTTAAATAAGGATTTGGCTGTGGTGACCAACCTTGATAGTTTAAATAATCATATAACTGTAGTGAACAACCGTGATAGTCGCAGATTAATTACCAGTTTCGGACTACGTTGTCATAGGGGGGCAATATTGGTCGTCATAACCAAACAACCGAACAATCATATAATTGGTAGTGAACAACCGTGATAGTTTAAATTCGTGTTTTTACCGAACTAATATCATAGATGCGATAATAATGTGTGTAAGAAAATAATATTTATCCGCACTCAAAACCGTTACATATGGATGGATCACTTTATGAAAATTCGCGTGAAGATCTAATAATAAATACGACACAACGGTTTTCACACACGGTGTGTTTATCGGAAAACCCGAAACAGGTCGGGCGTTCGTCTCGACCGATGAACATAACGTGAGTATAAACCATTTTGTCACAGTTTATTTGGGATGGAATTTGTTATGGAGCCCCATACCCTGGATGAAAGCTGCGCTTACCGTCCAAAGCTTTCACACGTTTTCAACAGATTTGAAGAAAAACAAATCACTGTGACAAGACAAGGGTCTTTGACCAGTGTGTGTTGGATTGTAATATTAGGATTGTAATATCAGCGTACTACTATATCACTTCTATAATAGATTTAGCGTAACTTCATATTTATGAAGACAAGGGTCTTTGACCAGTGTATGGTGCCAGTGATGTCATAATATATGGTACTTAGATGTGAAGCTTAACTGTTGGCCTTTTGGAAAAACTCAGAGTCACACAGCGGGCAGTGGAGAGAGCTATGCTCGGAGTTTCTTTGCGCGATAGAATCCGAAACGTGGATATTTGTCAAAGAACCAAAGTCACCGACATATAGCTGTTAAAATTTGCAAGTTGAAGTGGCAATGGGCAGGCCACATCGCTCGAAGAACCGATAACCGATGGGGAAGAAAGGTTCTTGAGTGGAGACCACGAACCGGAAGACGCAGCGTAGGTAGGCCTCCCACTACCGACATAGTATATCGGTATATTTTAGAAAATAAGCTATAGGTCCTACATAATTCTTACCCTTAGATCAGACAAACAAGGGAGATATGCCACAGTACAATTATCAAATTTTTTCATAACTTTCGTCATATGAAAAAATTTATGAAAACGCTAGTTTTCATATTTTTTTTCATATGACCTCTTATAACAAAAACTGTAAGTACGACTCATTCATTTTTCACGTACACGAAGAAACTTAAAGCGACACCAATGAACTAACTAATATTCCACATTCAAAAAGGGGAGACAAGGTCGTCTGCTGGTTAGACAGAAGGCATCAAGCATGATTTAAGTCAGATGCATTCGCACCCGCCACCATATCTCCCTAGTACGTCTGATCTAAGGTCGTACCATTGAGTCAAAGGGGCTTAAATATTACCTTTAGTTCAAAAACATCCTGAATAATAGTGAAGTACGTATTCAGAGTTACTGGTAATCAGCATCCTCTTAAGGGCGGCATAAAAATCATTCCCTCCCGACAAAATGTATGAATAATATGTCATACATTTTGTCTGTCAAATATAATGTTTTTTTTTTTTTTGTTGGAACACATGATTTTTTCCCGCGAATTTTGTTGTTTTACAACAATACGACCGCAAACAAATCTGGGCGCGTTAAGGTTCACGTTCGCGTGATTTTCAAAGCAGATTTAACGTTAGTTTGATACCGCGTTAACAGTTGGACGCAAGGCCCCTGTATATAACATGCCAATTATCCCAAAAAATATTTCAATAACGTTACATCAGTAACCCAGCAGTATCAAGTACATGGTTCCCAAAGCCCATTGTGTATTTTGTGAAATAAATATTAATAATTCCACGTTGCTTTGTTATTCAACAATAAGTGCTCATATTTTGTTATACTGAGTGTGCTCTCTTGACCTTTCTGTATTGTAAGCGAGATAAGTGAAATAATAAAATCGTCTGAACTATGTACCTACTGCATACCCAGACTGTTAAAATGTTGTTGTAATTTTATTGTTTGAGAAAAGAGAATGGCAACCCAATTCAAATACAAGGAAACACACTGGATAACTGCAATCTGCAGTGCTTTATAGACAAAATATACAGGGCTACGCATATAGACTGTACTAAGCCTATAGGAGGTCATTGTACTCTTCATTATGAACAACTTTTAGTATGGGACCAACCCTACGTTGCTGTAATTTTATTGTTTGAGAAAAGATAATGGCGAACCCAATTCAAATACAAGTGAATTCGAAAACAGACACGCTGGATAACTGCAGTCGGCAGTGTTTAAAAGTTTTTATAATATGCTTCATAGACAAAATATACATCGTCGCCTATGGATACCTCAAACACCAGGGGCATCACAGATACGTTGCTGACCCTTAAAGACTATTAACAGCGCTTTGGAAGAACCCCATGTTATAGTTACTCGGAAATGCATCAGAAGTGCTACAAATTTGGCGAGCTCTTCAGCATAATTATAGTCTTATGGCAATTTTTTTAAAGTAGAATACACGCTAATGCGTCTTACACACAATGCAAGTAAAGGGCGCGCGTGCAAGAGCATACGTATGTAAAGATAGATGCATCTTTCTCAACTTGCGCAACTCAGATGCGCAGTGTGCAAGACGCATTAAAAACAATCAAGTAAGCAAACTACGCCTATTAGGCGTACCTAATGACTGCCGTGTTGCTAGATCTTATCGTAAAGTATTGGGTAACGAATGTATGCCTTCTGTAGACTTAGCCTAGTTTAGGCATGTGTCATCTGTAGGTATTTCATTTGAGTAATACAGAACGTTTTCTTTTTTAAGACTGAATAATATATTATGTACTTGAGGATCCAAGAATTATGGGACAAACAATTACACATACGGACTTACTGAGAAAAGTTGGTAAAAATGATCAATGCTGTCAACTACTATTTCAGGAAAATTGTTGCACGCGAAAAGGAAAAAAACGCCATTCATAAGTGCATTAATTTACATTTCAAAAGTAAAAACATAATGCAGATAAAATGTGCCATGTTTGCTTTTCGCTCTTGACCCTTCTCGTCAACGGGAGGTTGAGGTAGGGCTTTTTATCACGGGTTAGCTTATAAGAGGATAGTCAATTTCAAACAATCCCAGGTAAAAAAGACTAGTATTTATATGTATGTATACAACTGGAGGTTGATAATGAAATAAGACTCAAAAATATTGGGCTCAAGTATTTTTTTTTAATGGTCGTGCGAGAGAAATATAAAATTGTAAACGACAAAAAAGGCATAACTTCCAAAAATAAGCATTATTTGTTTATGCGACGATGCGGGGGATGGCAAACTAGTTTTCGAACGTCTCGCGCTTGGCCATATTTGTGTGGGAATAATACGTTGTCTAGACTGCATATTTTTGAGAACCAAGACACTACAGCTAGAAATAAATAATGTTGTTTGTTTTCACGACTTTCGGACTTCAATTGAATTCACGCGTGAGAAAGAGAGAGCGCACTCGTCCACAGTCACCCGTTCCGTTTGACGCGCCGGTCGAAGTTAGTATGTATTCTGTGACGGCGCGTCCGTCGCGTAACCTGCGATGTAAATTGGCTGTAAACGTTTATCGGCGGCTCCGATAATGCAGCGAGACAATGAGTTCATCGACTAGCGCAGGAACAATGGCCGGAGAGGCACCGGCACGCACCGTTACGCAACCGCGCCTTGTGCCACTTTTTAGCGAGTAAACACCTCTAACGTCCGTGCTTTATGCTAGCCCGCGCTTATCTCTAATTCTCTAGCGCGGAGGTTATCGCGCCGCAGCTTACGAGCTTTCACGACCGCCTCGGACAAGCGTATTGTTCGAACCGGGCTATAATAACGGTATAGGCACACGAGAAATTGTCCAAGTGGAATATATGAACGTGGCTGCACAAAGTGAAGCGCATTGCACAGCCGGGGCTGCGTGTGCGCATGCCGCCCTCCCCTCCCCCGCTCCCGCGCACACGCGTCGATCAGCTGACCGCAGCGCTATGCGTCATGCGTCGCCGCTCCACGTACACACCGCTCACCTGCCGCCCACTCGGAAAACGCGCAGGTTTCGAGATCTGTCGAGCCGGCCGATGTCGGCCGGGCGCGGACGCGGCGCCGACCGGCTGAATTTCAGGCTTCCTTTGTTTACTTGGGCGCGAGCGAAGCGCGCCGGGCGGTGCGCGCCGGTGTGGTGGCCGCGTTCAAGGTCAAGAGCGGGGGAGGGCGGGGCCGCGCTGTACTCACCGGCCTGGAGGCGCCGCTCCTGCAGCTCGATGTACCGCGCCGCCTCGAGCAACGTGTCCAGCAGGCTCATGTCGCGGCCGCGCGCGGTACGAGCGCGCCCGCTGTCACGCCGCGACTGGCCACGCGCGCACCCGGCCGCTCACGTGGCCACACACTCCGCCGACCAATCGCGCGCCACATGCTCCGTCACGTGGCCCCAACTGTAAACCAATAGCAGCGGACCGAGGTCACGTGACTCGCACATGGCTCCAATCGCGAGCTACGCTACCGGGACGGAGCGCGGGGTGTGCGCGATCGATGCCATTGCAGCGATCGAAAGCATGCCCCCGCCCGGCCGGTGACGCGGCACGCTAAACACTTGTTTATCTAACTTTTTAATAGATTTTAATAGAAAAAATGCGTTCCAGAGGATTTCTTGGTAGTGTAATCGTGCGAGTGGATCGTAAGTCGCCGGGGACCGGCTCACGTGCGTTAGTTAGCCGTCCGCGGCCGACTTTCACTTCCTGCAAGCGGTCGAGCGGCTTCATCGCTTTTCACGGGCCTTTCTTCTCGTTTATTGGGTCGTTTCGCATGGTTTCGACGTTATATAAAACGGCTGCGTTGTTTCCTGGAAAGCTTGACGAGTGTCGTGAAAGAAGATTGGCACATAATTTTTTTGTAGGGCGTGTTGTTACCTGTACAGGAAAACGAAGGTTAGTGTGCGGTAATACGGGCTAGAATGGCGTGTTGTCGGCCCGGGAAACAGAGTGTGGCGATAAAGCGCACAGAACGTAATTGCGTCGACACTGCAAGATTAGAGGGTGACACGATCGTCGCGCTACGTATTTAATAACAAAGAAATGCCACTTGATAGTGTATAGGCGACGAGTAGGGACATTCATAATGAAAGAGAAGGGCATCTATGCATGTCATTATCTCCCACACACCAACAAGAAAATATCAAGTACATATTTACAGAGGTAGAGAGGATAATGAAAGAGCGTCGGTTTGTGCCACGCCTATCCATAACAACTGCAGTCGTCCGTATCTCACTGCAAATTTATTTCTCACAAATCATCCAACACAGTCATCTGCAATGAGCGTCAGAGTTTTGAAGAAAATTGGCCTTTGATTAGGGGAGATACTAATGGTACAAATTGATTTTATTCAAAAACGTTGTATTATTCTTATCTAGCTTATGATTAATATTTTTTTCTAAGTACCATTTTGTTTTCGCATTTAGAGTCTAGATAGACTTGACTACAAAAAATTATACATAATAATAATATAAGACGCAGCGTAGGTAGGCCTCCCCACGAGATGGACCGACGAGATTGTGAGTCACTGGCAGGCAGGCAAAAAAGGCAGGCTGTCGTTCAGTGTGGAGGTTAAAGGGGGAGGCCTATGTTCAGCAGTGGACGTCTGGCTGATGATGATATTATTTTTAAAGACTTACAGCCATGTTGCTGTAGCCCTACATAATCTATTCTATCCATTGTATTAAATGAAAGAGCTCATTTAAATTGGTTCACCTGTTTCAGAGCTACAAAGCCACATACAGATATACAGGCCTCAAACTTATAATATGTACCCCTTTTAACGCCGGAGGTTACAAACAACACCGATGCCGACGTCACGGTTTTATCATCGTACTGGCCGCCACCGCCTGAAAGTTCATCCACACATCATAGATCAGTAGAAATCGCACACTGTGCGATTCACACGATCTTTCTCGTCTCACACCTGCCTAATGTGGAATGAGCTACCTTCCGCGGTGTTTCCGAGAAGCTACATGGGGTTCTTCAATAGGCGAGTTAATAGAGTCCTTAAGGGTCGGCAACGTATTTGTGATGCCTGGTGCTACAATGGGCCTAGTGTGAGTTTTTCTAGTTGCGTTAACGTACACGACCGCGTTAGCGTAAACCACGATTTGTATGAAATAAGAGCAGTTTCATCTACATGGCGCCAGATGGCGTTGTTATTTTTTCATACAAATCGTGGTTTACGCTAACGCGGTCGTGTACGTTAACACAACTAGAAAAACTCACACTAAGCTCTCTGATATCCATAGGCGACGGTGACTGCTTACCATCAGGCGGCCCATCTGCTTGATTGCCACCTATGGCATTTAAAAAAACGTATCACTTCTGATTTTGACCACTGAAATTTTAGGCGGTTTCATAGCAAACAATAACACTGTGGTAAGTATACAGGGATAACAAGAAAGGGAACTAAGCCGAAAGGAGTCCATAATACCCATAATAGGGTATTTGACTACTTTTGGGAAACTATTGCACATTATTGTCTGATATAAAATAATGTATACTGCATTTATATTTTCTGGATATCAGTCGTATTTGCGATATAAATCGATGTTAAAGTTTGAATAAAAAAATATCGCGCCAAAACGCAGACCTGCGTCATAGCTCCGATCACGTGACTAATTGACGTCACACAAAACAAAACAACTGCAGCCAGGCTGCAAAAGTTTGATGATTAATTAATTTCTAATAGAAGTAATGGTTTATAAATATTGTGTAGTGCCAAAATGTACAAATACTTCCATAAAGACACCGGATAAAATATTTGTTCCTGTTCCAATGCACCCAAAACTCCCCAAAACTCGAAAAAAGTGGTTGGAACCAATCTAAGGTTGGAACTAAGTAGCTCGTAGAGAACCCAAAAGTATTGGAGCTAATTCAAGTGTTTCTATGTGCGAAGATCATTTTGAGGTACATATTTGAGTCTATATATTTCTATTATAATTTGTGTTTTTATTGCATTACTATTTTATGTACTGTTACTTTCTTTTTAAACATTGTAAAGCTCGACATAACCTAACAAAATAGTTATATCAACTTACT
Organism: Agriopis aurantiaria; assembly: GCA_914767915.1. Classification (NCBI taxonomy): domain Eukaryota; kingdom Metazoa; phylum Arthropoda; class Insecta; order Lepidoptera; family Geometridae; genus Agriopis; species Agriopis aurantiaria. The sequence goes on along the minus strand of OU612002.1, from coordinate 11,994,853 downwards.
ACAACATACTTTTTGTACAACTTGATTGAATGTTTTGCTTGGAGAACAATTAAAAATTAATACTGACATTGTAGTTTTTACGTTTTGAGTTCTGCAGCGTAGAAACAATGACGTGGATTATTATTAAAGAAATTTGCAACCATAAAAACATTAATTTTGGGTAAGTTACTGCTGTCTGCTTGCACAAAATGTTTCTCCATTCTTCTCACATTTAACCTCCGGAATGTTTTTGGTGAAAATTTCTGGATAAATCGCTCTCAAAATAGCTTTACAACATTAAATTCGCAAATATCAATACAAAATCTGTTTGTTTAGATTTGTGTGACGTCACTAGGGATGAAGCCAGTTACAGACCGTTTTCGATCACGTGATCAAATGTCGAAAATACAGTTATTTTATTCGCGTTTTTTACAAAAAGTAAGCATATTTTTATCAAAAAATCAATGAAATATGCTTTTTCATTATGTCATGTTTATGGATGGCGTCAATTGGCATAATATTTTTAATACAGTCAAGTACCCTATTATGAACAACTTTTACTGTGGAGCCTTTCTATGTCTATGTCTATGTCTAAATGGCGACAAAAAAGTTACTGTTCCATATAAAAATGTCAGTCACACTCAACAAAATGTATGGAACAGCTGATATATATTTTTTCGCGATTTCAGCTTCGTTCTCATTGTAAGTTGTTCATAATGATGAGAGTAATGACCTCCTTTTGGCTTAGTACACTCTTTCTGCGTAACCTGGCCAGCCAGTGGTTTTTCCCTTGGACTAAATTTCAGAAAGTTGTAATTCATAGTTGAAGATTTATTCTTACTAGTGTTTTAGCAGTAGAAACACTGGTTGTGATTTTACTATAGGGAAACATCGAGATACAATACCCATAGTCACAATTTCTAAGTAAAAACAGTCAAAATGTCCAAGCGTCGAGACATCAATTATATAATTCACAATGCCTCATTTACTCCAATTTAGACGTTGTCACGTTCAACGTCGCTAGTCTGCTATGTCATCACAGCACTGGCATTGGGCAGCGTTGTGGGTCGCGGTTGCCTTACAACTAACCAAAAAGTAGGCGCAATGCGTAGCGGGCGCAGAGTTTTGGTTCGGCCTTTTTTGGCACGTTTGTGACTCTATAGGTATTGTATCTCGATATAGGGAAAAGATAATAAAATCGTCACATTATTGGTTTGGATTGTTATATTTATAGTACAATATTAAAACTATGTATAACAAAATAGCAACGTTGTCTTTGCGTAGAATATGTTCAGATCACAATCTATATTGTGGTCTAAATGGTTGCCTGGAAGAGATCGCTTTTAGCGATAAGGCCGCCACTTGTTCGTAAGTGTTTTCTATCGTGTTGTAATTTTTATTTCTGGTGTACACAATAAATAGTTTCTATCTATCTATCTATATTTCACTTCAGTTACAAATACGAATTGTATGACATGGTTTGATATGGCCAAGTATATTGAAATCGGCTTCTTTATCCACACTTTCATTGAAACAACCTCGACTTGTCTCGTTGCTGTTTCAGCGAGGGTGTACAGCCGGGGTAATGATTATAATTTGAAATCAAATGTTCGCTGTGAAACACAGTGTCGTATTTTTTCATAACTTTGGAATACCAACTATCAAAGAATTATCCTTCAAACAATATCCCAAAATTGGAAGCGTTTTGTTTTAACTTATTAAGGGTCCATGAACAATCTTTTTTCAATAGACTCTCCCCGTCTATTAAGGCCTCTGAAAAGAGCTAACAAATTTTTCAGGCAGAGAATTTCTTTTGCTATTCAACGCTTTTTAGGGATCCATGCCCGAAGGATAAAAACGGGACCCTACTACTAAGCCTACGATGTCTGTCTGTATGTATGTTCGTACGTCTTACCTTTAAACGGCTGTATCTTTCGAACCGTAATAGATAGCCAGTTGAAATTTTCACAGAATTAACTTTACAGTGGATTAACTACAAAGTAATAAAAAAAAAAAAAAAGTCAAAAATAAATTTAAGGTAACCCATATTTTTGAACGTATTTTTGTATTAGCTCTAATTCAAAAACGGTAATAGAGTGATTTTCAAGAAGTCCCCCAGACGTGGCGCTGTCGTCGCGTATCAATCACTATCAGTATCATTTCTCGAGTAGAACTTTAACAACTTTTGGCATCGTACACGACTCTTTAACGATGGAAAATTAATAAAAATCTCACTAGCGTCCAAACACAGTAACAACACCTGACAACTACAACATGGAAATTTAGTTCCGCTGTTTGCCGTGGGACTTCTTTCATGAAAAGAACTTTACGTACAAGCGTCAAACTTGGCATGACTATAGTACACATTTTGCTAAAATTTTCAAGTTTTGATACTCCAAAGTTTTGTAAAAAATAGGACAAGATATATAAAAATCTTTTTACAGGTGCTTTTACATGTTTTTCTATATAAATATGACTGAACATACGACTATTTCCTAACATAATTAAAAATCTTTTGATTCTTATTACTAACATGTCTTATGATTATTTATTAGAAATATAAAACATGTATTTACTCTAGTTGTATCACTTCAATCAACGATTGGTATATAAATGTAAGTTAAATTAAAATCTATTTTGAACATTGAAAAATATTTTCCTGGATGGCATATTTAGTAGTGACATTGTAATGCCGAGCGGACAGTTATGCACGTGAATACGTTGCCTCTCGTTTCATTTCAATTGGACCGAAAGAGACGCACAGCTATTACGTTCGCTCGACATCCACACGGCAGAATAATTGTGGTATTTACTTAAAATCTATTGAAACGCCTGTAGAATCTACGTAATTTCAAATATTTCTTGCAAAGAAAATGAGTTATTTACCAATCACATAAACTAAGGAATTCGCTAATGTGGCACACATTTTAAAAAACAACCTACTTTGGATGTTTTAATTTCTTCACACATTAAAAAAGATTTAACTGCTCACCAAAAACATCAAAGGCACCTTGTAATAATTCGCACAATAAATTATTGTAAAATATTGCTATATTTTACGGAATATTCACACAATAATAACTCTGTACAAATCTAAGTCTATTAGATATTTAAAAATACAATTATTGATCAAAATATGAGCTACTTTTAAATAATACTAATAAAATCTAATGTCAACCTTACAACAATGAGAGAACAAACATATCACTGTTACCGCCAAAGTTTAAAATATATTTCTATATATTTATTTGCATATTGGACTTTTCTTTATTGCGTGTATAACACCGCGTCTAACCACGAACTCTCCTGTTGGCAAGCGACTATGTGGTCGAAGATGAAGCACGCAGACTTAAAGCAGGGCCAAATGCTTATTTTTTTCAGTTACAAATTTATATTTGTTGTAATAATGACGAAAGGCAATTTTACCATTTACTTTGACAAATATACCAAACATTGACACATTTAAAATGTGATCTATTTGACATCAACTGTAATCAATTTGACATCTGTCAGTCATTTTCTTTTGTCATTGTAAATCGTAAAAATGCCCTCTTGCGTCGTTATGACAATAAATATGTAAATAAATAATACAATAGATAATAATATAATAGGTTTAGTTACATTATTGAATATTGATCAAATATGATATATTAAATTGGCCCTACTTTAGTAGATTTTATTTACTCTGACCTCGAAAAGACCTAGATTATAAAGTGCTTTTCACGAAAGAAGTCCCGCAGTCCCGAAGTCCCGCTGTCATCGCGTATCAATCACTATCAGTATCATTTCTCGAGTAGAACTTTAACAACTTTTGGCATCGTACACGACTCTTTAACGATGGAAAATTAATAAAAATCTCACTAGCGTCCAAACACAGTAACAACACCTGACAACTACAACATGGAAATTTAGTTCCGCTGTTTGCCGTGGGACTTCTAACATGAAAAGGACCGTATCTCATGCTACTCAGAAGCGTATACGATAAGCTGCTGCTAGCTAACATGTAGACGGTGGGTGAAAATTACCACCTAATGTTACACATTATTTATTTTAGCGTCAATCGTCGTAATCATTTTGACAGCTTCATTTGACTAATAAAATTAAAAAATATTATCTAAAAAAAACTTGTTACTTAAAAAAATAAATCAAACTTTGGTGGTAACTTAAATTAAAAAATCTACACAAATCATTTCGATTCGAACGTCTACGCTCGGTCCAATTTCTGACAACTGCATACATACTTTTAAACATATTTTTTTTCAATATTTCACCACATATTATATCAGCTACCAGCTCCCGTTCAAGTGACCAGAATTCACCATTTTCATTCAACTTTTTACAATCCACTGCAGATGTCAGAGGTATAAAAAAACATGGACCGAATATAGTTTTAACAACAATACAATTATTGCTTTCGGTACCTATACAAAAAGGTTTGTACCATAATTCGCTTATTAAAAACGTGTTACGTTTTACAACGAAAGCTTGGGAGTCAACATTACGTGCGTCTTTTTTTCGTCCGCGCATTTCAATATTTTTGAAACAAAATTATTAAATGTACTTTTTGTAAAGTCTTAGTTGTTCTAATGAAGAAAATTACATTATCAATGTTTAAATTGTTATGAAATATAATTGTTATGAAATGTATGTGTTAATTGTTTGTTGTTGTTGTTGTTGTGATGTTTAATTTGATTCAAAGAGGTTTGCATAGAGATAGGGACGCACGATGACTGAAAAGTTTCCGCGTTTTCAAACAAATTAAATTTAGGAAAACTGGTGCCAAAGATATAACGGTCCATGCATAACGGTCACAATCTCTCAGTGAAAACAGTAAAAAAAAAAAACGTCCGAGCGTCATTGTACATACATTGTATCAATTATATATGTCACAATGCCACATTTACTCCAATTTAGACGTCATGTCGCTTGCATAGTGTTCAACGTTAGTTGTCCACTATGTCATCGTAGCTCTGGCATCGCGCGGCGTTGTAGTCGGATCGCGGTTACCTTGTAACTAACCAAAAAGTCTGCGTAATTCGTAGCGTGCGCAGAGTTCTGGTTCGGTTTTTTTTTGGAACGATTGTGACTCTACATGTATTGTATCTCGATGGGTCCATGATATAAAACGATCTAACTTATCTTGTAAAGCTATGTATAAATTTGAAAACGCGAAAATCAAGACCCTCCATACATGACGCGATGCGTTTACAACTGGTTCACTTGAGTTTCATGGTTTAGTTTCATCTGCACTCACAATCAACGACTATTAAACTCGGTCCAAGTATTTATTTGCTCTGACAGCTGCAATAATATTGTAAAAAGTTGAAAACCACTAATTCTGATCACTTTCACCAGATTTTTGAACTTAAGAGTATAGCAGTATACTCTATTTATTTATATATAAAAGGCGATGTATGTATGTTCCCTATGGACTCCGAAACGGCTGGGCCGACTTTGATAACTGATGTTACAAGGAGTAAGCCCCGCGAGGCGCAGCTGCTTTATATACTTCAGTGAAAAATTAAAAGAAACACAATGTTTTTGCAGATGTCAGAGCAAATAAACCATCAAAATCATTTCAGTTCGAATTTGAAGCACGGCCGTGAAAGCAACGGGTTAATTACATAAGTTGACACTCGCTATCGTATCATCCCTCTCGCGCTCATGGTGTGATTAAGTTAGAGAGCGGGATGACGCGATAACAAGTGACAGCTCACATAATAAGCTAACCTCAATAGCGCGCCCACCTAAATTTTTAAACCAATTTCAAAAGCGTCGCTGCGTGTGTGGAGGGCATTAAACTATCTACATATATAAACGTTTACTTAAAATACATGTCAATTCAACTAATGTGCGTAGTAAAATGAGGTGCATACTACACACTAATAGGGTATTTTATCCCTTTTTGTCTCGCTTACATTGAGATATAACCGAAAGAGACCACATGATTCTGAACAAGGTCCCCGATTGAACCGTAATCACTGCATTGGAGATAGCTACCAATTTGTGTATACTTCGTTTGATAGGAATTCAAGGTGACAAAACCAACGGCTTTCTATTTTGTAGACAACAATTCAGATAACAAGCTGAGGTGTACTAATGAACGTTGCTGGTCCGTTTAAAAGCTCTCTCACAATTTTTGATGAAAAATCAACGTATACTGGTTTTTTGGCGTTCTGATTATATCTAATAAAAAGGTCTATTGAAAATTCAATTTCTATAATAAATGGATCTGTATTTTTTATTGAAAATAACGGCTTGAAATTTTAATGTTATGGTAAACTTGTTGTCTATTCGTCTCAAAAATTACGACTTTATTTTTCGTTTTCAGGCAGAAAACTCTTAAATCTTAACGATTGCATTTTTTAATACGGCTCTTAAGGGCAGCTTGGTACTGGCATCTCATTGGCGAGTGAAGACGAACTTAAGCGGAATAGTACTAATGTCTTGTCTGAATGTGATTCTATTGCAGTCTACAGGGCGGAAAGTCGTTGTAACAAACATCTGAGGATTTTATTACTGTCACAGGCTAATGCTTTTTTTTACTTATTAATAATCTTGCCTTTGACCGTCACTTCGCTTGATGTTAAGCGACGATGCAGCACGCTTGTCCAGAAGAAATCGATTCATTCGCGAGTTGAAGATTCACAGATTGTAACTTAAATAAGGGCGCACATAATCAAGTCGAAAAGAGGTCAGTTTCGGCTGTTCGAGCGTAAAACTACAGATCCTATACGGCCTATAAGCAGAATGTAATCTTCGCGGAGGACATTGTAAAAAGTGCCCTACGCAAAGGTAGTAGTGGTCAATTCAATTGGGCCAACGCCCGTCCAGGGCACAGCTGTTTTGAACCTTTCGACATCCTGCAATCCTGGTGCTTACTGCCCTGAAAATGCCAATGAAAGGAATATCAGTTTATTGTTGAAAGCATTTAGAACATAATTAATAAGAAAATATTAAGTCTTACAGTACATTATTACTAAAGTGAGAACATCTAGAGTAGGAAGAGAGGCGTAGCCGAGTAAGTGATTCCATAAATTTCCGCCGAAAATTTTATTAGTAATTTTCTCAAACATAGCGTTGATATTCATGAAAATAATATACATAAATACTAAAAGGCAATTTTCGCATTCCTTTAAAACGTTGCCTAGCAAACCAACTTGTAATATTAGCCAATCACATCGGGATATTACGGATATTAGTACACTATAGGAAAAAGTTTTTTTTTTACATAAACTCTGTGCATTCGCCTCTTTTTAGTAGAGAAACATAATCAATGTTGCGAAACTTGACTGCGATACTAGCGCTACGGTAATTTGTAGAACCTTTTTGTACGCTATCTGACTGCAGCGCTTACGGAAGTTCGAGACAACCTATAGCACGCTCAAATTACGGCGCCATCTAAGTATATGCCGTTTTTAAGCAAATTTCCGAGCTACGCTCTAATGTTCCGCTATTGTCTTTCCTCTTAGTCTATCTTCCTTGCTTATACACAACTCTGCTCAAAGAGAGCCTAAAAACAAAGCTAAAACAAAAAGAAAAGATCATTACGTTGTTCATTAATATTTTATGTTTTGTGCACTTTTATATGTGCACAAAATATAAAATATTTGAACTGCAAGCACTAATTTCTTGAGGTATTCACAAAAGCACACACACGTAATAATTATAATGGTAGGGCAACGAAATGACACGTTCGATGGAAAAGTGGACGAAGTACGAATAATCGATTCGTACTTGATCGCTTTCCATCAGGCGAGATCGCGGTCAAACGTTACCCTAGTCGGATGTAAAAAAAAACAAAAACGTAAATTTCGTATAGATTTCAACTTTTTTTTTTCTTCAAATTTTAAAAATATTCGTACTACGCTCAAAGGTTACATAAGTGCTGGTGAAAAGCTCGCGTGCTACAAAAACATACACATGGTTCAAAATTGTCCCGACACGCTTCCGCGCCGCCTCGACTGCTCAGTCAGCGTCAAGTCAAAATAAGCGTTAGGCTAAAATGAACTAGCTTACAAAAAACACATGCAATATTAAAAAACTTGTTTCGCAAATATTATAAAGAAGTTGTAAAAATATTACCCGGCCTTAACCCTGTCACCTCTGCAAGCTAAGCAAGCAAAGAAGGAAGGATGTATCTTGGACTTTAATTCTCTCCTAAACATATTTTAATGGCAATAGTGGCGTCGATTCTGTCATACCACTCACTAAACTAAACCAATCTGACGGGACTAACATTATCTGCCTTTCTTTTCATTTTAATATGTGAGAGAAGGATGGCAACAATTTTACAGCTGTCATATTTAGTTTAGTTTAGTTTAGAGAACGTCGGAATCGATGCCAATGTCTTTATTAACTAAACGGAATACAAGCTAACACTACAAAAACAGTTAAGACTTCCCATAGAAAAGACGGTTGAAGGTCTAAAGACAATCCAAATGCTCAAGCCCACTACCAGTTGGCAGTGTACTCTCCTAAACCAATGTTATTCCATAACCAAAGACTTTACTTACCTTACATTTCAAAAATGAGTACTTGTGAAATATGCTTTCTTAGTATTTTTAATAAAGCGTTATAAATGTGCACAAAACATAAAATATTTGAACTGCAAGCACAAATTTCTTGAAGTATTCACAAAAGCACACACACACGTAATATTATAATGGTAGGGCAACGAAATGACACGTTCAATGGAAAAATTGACGAAGTACGAATACTCGATACGTAAAATTCGTATAGCTTCCATTTTTTTTTTTTAATAATTTTAATTTAAAAATATTCGTACTACGCTCAAAGGTTAATAAGTGCTGGTGAAAAGCTCGCATGCAATAAAAACATAAAACGCAGACAGTTAAGGGGCAGATAAATGCTCGGCTATTTCGCGAGACAGCCGCGCGCTTTGTTCTCGGCCTTAAGAGTAATAAATATAATAGATGGTGGCCGAGCGGTAGCATGTGCGCTTTACAATCTGACGGCACACGGTTCGAACCTCGGCCCTGCACCAATTACGTAGTTAGTACTTAAATAAATTATGTGCAGTTTCGACGGCATCGCTCAACTCGGTATTACCTAATACCTAATAGGTAATCGGTATTACCTATGTTCAAGAACTTCAAAAGTTCAGACATAATGACATTCACCAACATGCACTGAGCCAGCGTGGTGATGGGCCCATCCTCTCTCTGAGAGAAGGCTTGAGTCCCAGCAGTGAACATGACAGGCATGATGATAAAAAATAAATATTCGGGACATTTGCACACACGGTCATCTGACCCCAAACTAAGCAAAGCTTATAATATGGCTGCCAAATATATACATACATATATTTTTAAACACATACTTAAATAGATATTAACACCCAGATACAGAACAAACACATAATGTTCATCACATGAATGTTTGTCCTAGGTGGGAAACGAACCGACGCCCCCAAGCGCAGAAAGCGGGTTAAGTTTTGGTAGTTCACAGTATTATAAAAAGGATAATAAAAAAGGCTAATAAATACATTACTAAATCAAAGCTAAATAAACTAAATCAAACCAAACACAGCAAAGCCAGTATCTCGGCGGTCCGGTCTCATCGGGTTACAAAATGAAATATGCGCGCGCCTACGTCATTTAGTTATATAAAACAAGTATTTTTTTTTATAATGCTTAGCGCTGTAAGAGCCAGCGTGTCTAATTTAAAATATATATATATTTAAAATAATTTAAAATGTATAAATATTTATATATATATATATATATTCGGGACATTTTTCACACACGGTCATCTGACCCCAAACTAAGCAAAGCTTGTGAATGGCTGCCAGAGACTGATATACATACATATATAGACATATATACATGTATATACTTAATTGTGTGATTGTGCATATTTGGATGCGGTGTGTGATGACGGTGTGTATGATATTTGTAATGTATGTATGAATGAATGAGAACGAGTTCAAGTACCTGATGAGGTTTTCTCCCAGTGCCCAGTTGGAGGCAGCTATCGACTCAGGTTGGTGACGTAGAGGCTCTTCAGCTCAGTTTTGGGCGTGTTCTCGAAGAGCGCGGCTCGGTTCTGTCCCTCTCCTTTCTTCACCCAGTGGCCGTACACGCGAAACGCGCATCCGTCTATCACCTGAAAGAAGAAGACCTCGTACAATATTTTCTTCTCTGGTATGAGTAAAAATATGAAAGCATGTACTTCTACTACAAGATATTTTTCTAATTATATATTGGGGGTTAATAGTCCTTAACCCCCCAAAAATGCGTTACGCACCGTATGTCGGCGTAAGCGAAAAGTGCTCCGACGCGCGTATTGTGTGTAAGAAGATTTATACACAATACCAATGGTATTCGAATATAATATTATTATGCACGTATTTTATACTTTTTTTTTTAATTATCTGAAAGGTAGGTGAAATTCCCCATTTTAGCCATAAAAAACTCCTTCGCTCGCATTCGACAGGTTAAGGGTCGGCAACGTATTTGCGATTGATCTGGTGTTACAAGTATCCATAGGCGACGGTGACTGCTTACCATCAGGCGGCCGTTCTGCTTGTTTGCCAAACACTTTTTATAGTTTTCTAAAACAATTTAATTTAGTTAGGTATTTATAATGTTACTTCAATTGTTTTTCTATTGATTTTCATGTGTAGCATTATCAGCCTTTTAATAGTCCACTGTTGTACGTTAGCCTACCCCCGAAAGGGTGATTGGGTCATATCCACCATGCTGGCCCAGTTGCGGGTTGGTGGATTCACATACGCCATTGATATTCTTCTCCGTAGGTACGTATGCAGGTTTCCTCACGATGTTTTCGATAAGCCAGCGGTATGAAAATCCATACATAAACTCCAAAGAGCTTATTGGCACGGGCCCGGGATTTTAACCCTCGACCTTCATGATTTTCATGTAAATGCCAGATAAAACAACTCTTAAGATCAAAATATTTAAAAAAAAATCTGATGTATGGGCAAAAATTTAATATGTACTAACGAGGATTTATTGTAATTAAACTTATTTGTATTTTTAGAAGTCGCTTTGGCTGCGCAAGCCTCCCCTAATACCCACCACTCTTCTCCTTTTCTCGCCTTCTTCAACCAGTCTTATCTGGTAATGCTCAACAAATGTCAGCAACATTTTTGTTTATTAATAAGCCCCGTATTCATGGTAAACATTTGTTTAGCAACAAAGTTGAATCAACGTGTTGCGGAGTTGCTGTCAAGATGTTGCTGGCAACACTGCGTGTTGCAGAGTTGATAGCGTCATGTTGACAAGCTCTCGCCCGACAAGCGCAAACATCAGTTTAGCGACAATTGTTGACGTGTGTGAACGTGTTTGCAACAGTTTATAAACATGGCAGTAGTGTGGAGCAATGATAAAATAATGCAACTAATAGAATTATTTCAATCAAAACCATTATTATGGGATTCTTCTATGAAAGAATACAAAGATACAAACAAAAAGAACGATGCATTCGAAGAAATTTCTCAAGCCCTAAATATACCCAAAAAAGATGTGGAAACTAAAATACATGTACTGCGTACTCAATTTACTAGAGAGAAAAAAAAGTTGTCGGCAAAAAAAACTACAGGCAGCGGCGCTTTACAAAAGATAGTTTCGAATCCACCATCTTTTTCTCTTTTTTTTATTAGAAATCCTATACATCAGATACAGAGAACACAACAACACTACCTCCTCGGGCAACATTTTAACGCAGACTGGCGTGTGGACAACCTGTATTGATTTAAACATAGTTGCTAGCAACATTCTCGCCGCACACCAACAATGTTGATCAACTGTTCCTAAACAAATGTTTACCATGAATACGGGGCTATAGAGTTTGTGAGGGAAACAATCCATCCAATGGTGATTGCGGATGCGATACTAAGTTTTTGAAATCACTTCCATAGCGAGGTGTTAAGTAAAAGACAATGCCACGCGCCATTGTGTACGGACGGATAGTTACCTTCCTGAGCACGCGCATGGTGTAGGGATCCCTCATGGCGAGGTGCAGCGGCAGAGCGCGCGCGGCAGTGCGCGGCAGGTGCCGCAGCCGCACTGCCGCGCGAACTGTTATCAACGCGAGACGCAGCTTGGCGCGAGCGTTGAAACCACGAGACTGTATCGCCTGGAATTGTTGGGAATAACGATGTTATGGCAGGAGCAGTGATTAGATAAAGTTTTATACAGGGTCACGCGGAAAGGGTGTACTAAGCCGAAAGGGGTCCATACACAGAAAATAAATTTTATTTTTTTGTTTAAACGAACGTGTGTCAAGGCATTTTTGTAAGAAATTTGTTGTAGCCAGTTACACCCATATAAACGAAACTTCAGTCGTTCGTTTCATTTGTGATGCGGACAAATAACTTTGAGACCTAACCCAAAAAGGTAAGGTCCAAGTTCTTTGGATGCGGAGTTCGACGCGTTGTCATAAATAAGAATGTTCAATCAAGGTTCTGTCATAGTCCCTGGCGACAGATTTTCCTTCTCATTTCCGTTCTATTTACTTCTCTTTTCTGAGGGTCCATATAGTACCTATCATTATGAACAACTTTTACTATGGAACCAAATAAAAACAGTTACACAACAGTTATAAAAACAGTTGTTCCATACATTTTGTAAAGTGTGATGATGATTATGATAACCGTTTTCTATGGAACAGCAGATATTTTTTTCGCGATTTTAGAGTTGCTCCCATAGTAAAAGTTGTTCATAATGATGGGTACTATTGACCCCTTTCGGCTTAGTACACCCTTTCCGCGTAACCCAGTATAGACAGAAATGTGAAAAGACTTGAATGATGAATGAAGATGTGGATGTAACAACATTTTGGAAACAATTAGTGTCAGTTTTTGTACTCATCATCATAATCATTCATTTGCCACTTTCTTGGGCCAAATAAGAAAGCATTTCGCTCACAGAGAAACATACAAAAAAAAACAATAAGAACACAACAAAAAAAAACCATGCAGCGTTAGTAAACCCGAAGCATAAAGCACCGTGTATGTGTATACAATATATTTTTTGTAACATTTTTAAAAGTGTAAACAAACATGTCAGACTCTCAACCAATGAGAACTCATTTGGTTTTCATATGAGTTTTTGTTATGTACCGTGTAGTGTGTAGGTATGTGTGTACTCAGAAAGGATCACAAAACCCTTTTATGTGCATATCATATATCACTCTCATATATCAGATACAATGCATTGGTGATTGGTTACCTTTCACCGTCAGGCAAAAAATAGTTAGTATATTTCCCTCTCATTTCTTTGGTTAATTTTCACAAAACAAATGGTTTTAGGATTCAAAACTAGTTAAATATGGAGAAACACAACGCGTATCCCGAAATCTGTCAATATTTTTTTTACCCATGCACGAAGAATTCCCGTGAAAATAACTAATGCAGACTCATTAAAATCATTAAACAAAGTGTGAACCTTAATAAATTTGTATTACGGACACCAATATTAAACCCTTCACATAAAATTTTGATACAGTAAGGACTTTACCCAAAAAAATATAAAAAAGTGAAATTAGGTCGATTTTGATGATGTTTTTAATCCGTCAGATGTCTACTTTTGTTTCCATGATTGCGAGGCTATGTAAAAGAGACAGACAACATAATAAAGCGAGACCTAGCGATTCGTACCGCATTTACACTTTCATAGCATCCCGCCAAGGTTTTTGATAATGGTGGTGTAAAGCGATACGTTCATATATCGTAATCCTTGATGTACATAGATCAAGCACCAGTGTTCGCTATTGACGCAATCACAACCCCAATTTTGACATACATTTCCCCATCATGCATAAAACACCAGTGTTACCAAGGCGAGCTGGTCGATTCTGGACATCCTTCGGCCGGCAGTGGATAGGGACTGCTTCAATGGCTTCATGTCTTGGTCCCATAGCTAAAGATAATGTGGTTTGTAGTGTGTGGCATACCGTGGCGTGGACTTAGTTGAATGCATCGTATTTGTTCTAACTGTGGTCGATGTGGTCATCAACTGACTTGTTTTACCATTGGTCTTATTCAGAAACTACTAGGCCCATTTTAGATTTAAGGTGGTACGTTTCACCTATATTCACCTGTGTGTAGTAAAAGGCTACTAAAATGGGACCTCTGAGCTCGGGATCGTCGGAAACATCCACACAAGCGCGCCCCGGGAGAGGACGACAACGTTGTGTGACTGACGTTGTCGTAGATAGAGGAGCCGTAGCGCAGTGCTGAAGGCTCCGGTCCTCTACATATCTTTGGAAGACTACCCCTCGCGAAAAAGCCATGCCTGCGTTGCCTTAATCGCGTTCCAGGCGAAACAGCGACAGTAGACAGGTCACTTCAGCTCTGACCGCATTTGCGAGTCCCGAATATACTTATTTAGCCATAAGCATGGATTTCAGACCCTACATAAATTATCTCTTGTAGATGAAAATAGGCGAATATTGATATGCAATTATTGAATACAAATTCCAAACCACTTTAAAAAGATTGATAACATAGCGATACATTCAACTATGAACACAATATTGCAATAAATAATATCTAAATAAGCTTAAAAAGTGCTAAAACAGATAAAAAGAAAGAAGTGCGGAAAAAACAGTAAAAAGAATCAATAGTTATTTTGCAATTTATGCATTAGTCACTAAAGCTAAAGTCACTAGTGCAAAGTTTTTTAATGAAAATTTTAAAGCAATTAAGATTTTATTTAAGAAAATCATGTTCGATGTACCAGGGAAGCATAAATATGAAATTCTTACCACTGTTTTGAAGAACGGGTGTTCTAACGCGTCTTGCAAGTCGATTCTTTCATTTGGATCGACGACCAGAAACCGTCTGATCAGGTCCTTGGGGTCTTCTGGAATTTTTCAGCAGAAATTTGTTTAAGCCACATACTGAATCCAACTCTGATGGGCAGCGTTCGGGAAATTGCGTGACATCTTCTCGTCCAAGATTCCACAGTGCCTAAAGACAAGGGTCTTTGACCAGTGTGTGTTGCCAGTGATGACATATGGTACTGAGACATGGTACATAAGTGTTGGTCTTTTGGGAAATCTCAGTCACACAACGAGCAATGGAGAGAGCTATGCTCGGAGTTTCTTTGCGCATTAAAATCCGGAAAGTGGATATGCGCCAAAGAACCAGAGTCACCGACATAGCTGTTAAAATTTTCAAATTGAAGTGGCAATGGGCAGGCTTCATCGCTCGAAGAACCGATAATAATCGATGGGGAAGAAAGGTTCTTGAGTGGAGACCTAACAGGAAGACGCAGCGTACGTAGGCCTCCCACTAGATGGAACGACGACATTGTGAGAGTCGCGGGCATCCAGTTGATGCAAAAGGCAGGCTGTCGTGGCTTGTCGTGTGGAGGTTAAAGGAGGAGGCCTATGTTCAGCAGTGGATGTCTTCTGGCTGATGATGATGATGGTGTTTAAAACTTGTGGATATCGATGAACTAGGTATTGCCAGCGATTACGTAATCACACGTTGCCGACCTTTGAGGGACTTTATAAACAGCCCTTTTGTACATGCCCCATGTTATAGTTACTTGGAAATGCCGCAGAAGGGAGCGCTTATTCCACTATTGCGGGTGAGAGGCAAAAAAGACAAAAAAAAAGGCAAAAGGTGACAGGCGAGGGTCCGAGTTTACTAACCTGATATATCAGCCCACTCTGGGCTTGTGAAAGAGTATTTCCCTTCCATGATGTTCCTCAGCATGACCATTTGCTTCCGGTGCCAGAAGGGCGGACACCCGACCAAGCTGAAACGTTTTAACAATAATCAGTTGCGACTAGTAAAGGTAGCATACATCTTGGCGACCGCGACCGGCGGCAGCGGCCGCGTTGCGCGACCCTCTGCTAGGTATGAATTTATATGGAGTCATCACTCAACATTTCGTTGTATGGAGTGCTAAGCAATGCAAGTGACCGCGTCGCGCGACGTGTGGGTCGCTTGCAATGTCCGGTCGCGGTCGCAAAGTTTGGAATGCTACACGGTCTTCAGCTTTGGTGGTCCAGTGTTTGTCCTTGTGTTCAGCTCGTGACGGTACCTTTTTTTTTTTCTTTTTTTTTACCTTTGTCTGGATTATCCCAGAGTTTTACCAATCATTTTCGTTGGTTAAAAAGTAACCAGCGTCCATCCTAAAATACACGCTGTTTCCTTGTCAAATCTTATAATAATCGGTTCAGCCGTTAAAAAGTGACATATCATGTATAAATTATATTAAAACCTCATAAATTTTAAACCGCTTGATAGATTTTTCATCAAACGTTGCCAATAAAAATTGAATAAGAAAAGATAACACGGTAAAATAAAAACATTTCAGTAAATGAGTTTATAGAAGTATATACGTTAATATAATGGTTGCAGTTAATCTGCAGTAGTAATATTACAAATCCTTAGAAATCTGATTTAAAAAAGTTTTTTATAAGAAAATTATCTAGTTATCTTAGAAATACTTACAGAGTAAACATGATGACACCACATGCCCATCTGAAAAATAAAACACCACTCTTTAGAAACGTTCAAAACAAATATAAGTTAACTTTAAATACTAATCTTAATTTATACCACTCCTGCTAATTTAGCTATGAATAAAATGCAAAGGATAAGTAATTTTTTTTTTAAACCTTTTTTTATAACAATGTTTTAGGCGTCCGCCATATTGAATTTAGAGTGACGTCCTATTTTTTATTTTTTATTTATTTAAGCATCAACAAACAGTATACAACAAAATTCAAAACTAAAGAAGTATATAGAAAAATAACTAGTTGAAATACCAGCATCGTTGACCACGGATTAACAATAGATATTTATCTAGATATAGATATGTCATATTATTTTTTGTATTCTTCTCAGCAAACCCTTTCATTTGACACCTATATCATGGGGGTGCATGAAAATAGCTGGTTCGCCATCTTTGGGAGTCCGCCATATTGGATTTTGAATGACGTCATTTAGCTAACCATGCATTGTCATCCAAACTAAACGTGTATGCAACAGCTCAATCTGTTGAAGATAATTGTTTTAAAATTCAGTTCCAAGATTTGACCCATACCAACAAAGCGAGTTAAATAAAAGCATGTAAAATAGTGACGACAATTCCGATGTACCATTTTCTGACCTAAACGAAATTTGACAGATTTAATACTAGATATTGAAATGAAAAGAGGCGCAGATAATTTAGTCCTGCCGGATTGATTTCATTTAGTGAGTGGTAATGCTGGATGCAGGCCGCTACCAACCAGCCCTTTTGGAGATCAATGGGGGAAGGCCTATGTCCAGCATTGGCAGATCTAGGGGGGCATGGGGGCCAAAACACCTAGCGATTCCATACATTCGACTCAATTTTTCAATTTGATTCCTTCGAAAAGCCCGGTGCCACTCCGCAGAGCATCCCCACAAATCGACTCCGTACGCCAACAGAGACTGGACAGTCGCGTAGTAGCAAGAGCGACGTACCGCTTGCTGCGAGAGGATGCTGGAGGGCAAAACACGCTCGACCAAGCTTGTCGCACAATGTGTCCAGGTGAGTGCCCTATTTATGTGGAAGCCAACCATCGTAAACGTATCGACCTGACACAGACACTCCTCCTCCATCCACACGGATAGTGCTGGGTAACGCTTCCCGGACAAGTTGAAGTGCAGAATAGTAGTTTTCATAGGGTTCAGCGCTAGACCGTTTGCTCAAAACCAATGCGCCAATTGGCGGGCAACGTCGTTAGTTTTTGCTCCAACGCCGGTACCCGTGGAGCTGTGACGATAGCCGCCACGTCGTCTGCGTACATCAGCACCTCAGCGTCCGGTACGGAATCGGGTAGGTCGTTCATGAGGAGGCTGAACGTCAGGTTCGATATACACGACCCTTGTGCTACTCCTATCTTCAGCTCGATAGGGTCAGACTTTATCTCACCCGAGGCCGCCACGACAGTTTGCTCTCTGTCTGCATGAAGTCCTTCATAAATGCGAGCGCGGGACCTCGCACACCATAGTGCTCAAGCTTCATCTCTATCAGGCGATGGTTGCAAACGTCGAAGGCGCGCGACAGATCGCAACTAATGACTGCAACCTGTAACCCTGCCCCCCGGGCCTGCATCACCTGCCACACCAGCTCGCGCGCCAGGTCAGTCGTGGAGCGTCCCGCATGACACGCATACTGTTTGTCAGACAGGGCTCCTGTAGTACTCAGGTACTTTTGAAGCCTACTACAGATACACTAGCATTGAACTATTGACATTAATATCTTGCATAACCGTGTCAAAGTTCGAGATTAAGAGTTGAGTTTACGCAGCGAAATGCGTCAGTGAGTGGCGTGAATCGCATAATTACTCATTATGCCTTTATCGTATTGAGGCTGCAAGATAATTTTAGAGATAGCATCTTGTGATTACGTGCTTAATTATAAGATGAAGATGGCACTTGATTATCGCATACACTTAAGTGTGAAAGAGATCGTGTACATTAAACATCGCGAAGAAACCGGTATATCCAAGAACCTCAAAAAGTTTAAGACATTCACCAACATACACTGGGCCAGCATAGGGGATTAGGGCTCCTCCTCTTTCAGAGACAAGGCCATGCAAAATATAAATTACCTAGTCAAAAGCAGTACATAACATAACACACTTGTACTGCGAATAAGATAAGCCGTCCTTCCTCTGAAACTTTTGTTGAACAAACTTTAACGTTAAAGCACTCACATGTCAACTTCTTTCCCGTATCCGGGTGCGTCTTCGAACATGTTCGCTTTCAGCGTCTCAGGCGCGAGGTAGCCCGGAGTACCGCAAAGCTCTGGAAACAAGTCATCTAGATTGAGTACGCCAGTGTTTAACAACCTGTGGGTCGCGACCCTCGAGGGGGTCGCCAAACCTTAGACGGGGGGTCGCGGGTAAAATAAAAAGTTCAACTGTTTGTTGGTTTTACACTACTACAATTAAAAAACTACAATTTCAGTAAGGATGTGCCTGTTTATTTTAAATCGTTTGTCAAAACGTAGTTCTATTTTTAAGACGACGATCATTTTCTGATTGAAGCCTATTATGTTTAATGTAGTTTAATAAGGCCCTGGGGGGGTCGCCAGAATTCTTTAACTTGTAAAGGGGTCGCGTATTCAAGAAGGTTGAAAAACATTGGAGTACGCATTACTTTAGTTCGTAGTGTCAACCTCGCTTGCAGTGAAAAGTAGACAGGAGGTCTCGGACGACGCCATGACAACCGTCTCAGCAAACTTTAACGCAGAAAAAAAAACATTGTTTTAATTGTTATAAAACGCCCACTACGATGTTTCTTTACCGACCATGACAGTGAATACGCGACTTTATGACGTTGTTAGTACGGTTTTATTAGTGGGCCTATTTACCACAAGTAAAAATCACGTCACAGACAAGTATTAACTAAAATAAATGTAAAAATGCCCCGAAAAAAATTTCAAACAGCTGAACAGATTTTCGTGAATTATTGCTAAGAACACTTTCGATTGTCATCTTTCAAACAAACAATTTACACATATAAAGTAGCATACATGGTCGTAAGAATGGAAACGTATCTCATGTCCTTGCCCATTACAGCGTATTTTTTTTTTTTTTTTTATTAATTACTGTTAAAGTTAAAAAAAAAAGTTTATTTTAAAATATTGTTAAAATCATATTTTTGTTTAGTTGTATTTTATACCTTAAGTAACAAAAGAAACATGTTAATTACTACCTATATTATTTATTATTATTTTATTTTTTCCTAGTACCTAGTCTCAGTCAGGAATTCTGAAATTTCATAGTAGCTTTTTTTTTAAACTAAACCATAATCGGTTCAGCCTTTTGAGAGCAACGATACCAAAGACAGATACACACGCTAATCTTTAAACACCCCTCTTTTTGCGTCGGGGATTAAAAACGGCACCTTATAGTGGAATAGATGCATATTGCAGAGACAATGAGTCTTTGTCACGAACAAACTGGTGATATTGTTTGAACCAGTTGTAACTTCACCCTGCGCAGCGACTGGGTGAGGTGATTTGGAGCGTACCAATGCTATGTCAAATTACCTACTTACTTAAAGGTGCAATCCGGGAGAAACAGTCCGGTAGCCTATTATAGAAATACAAGGAACAATGTCCTGAATATTTATTTATTTTTATCTTACCGAACAACTTGTCACCCTCGTTGAGTATCTTCGCGAAGCCGAAGTCAGTAATCTTGACGTTGAGCTGGTCGTCCAGCAGTATGTTCTCCGGCTTCAGGTCGCGGTGCACGATGCTGTGGTGGTGGACGTGACGCATGCCTTCTAGCACTTGTCTGCAGATATATAACTTATTGTTTACTCCAGAAATTACATAACGGGACGTCTATTACGCGAGATGTTTTTAGGGTTCCGTACCCAAAGGGTGTAAACGGGACCCTATTACTAAGCCTACGCTGTCTGTCTGTCAGTCCAGCTGTATCTTTCGAACCGTAATAGATAGCCAATTGAAGTTTTCACAGAAAATGTAATGTTAGGGCGAATTAATTGAGAAATAATAATAAAGTCAAAAAGTAAATCTAAAGGGTTTTTACATACAACAAACTTTTTTTATACATATTTTTGTATTTGCGCTAATGTAAAAACGGTAATACGTACAAGCGTCAAACTTGGCATGATTATAATACAAACTTTAAAGTAAAATAATAAATAATGGCCAAGTGCGAGTCGGTGATAAATTTCTATTCACCACCAAGTTAAGCAACGTCTGGCGCGGTCAGTACTTGGATGGGTGACCGCCTTAGCGTGATGTTGTATTTTTTTACTACTTTTTGTATTTTGTGGTGGTACGAAACCCTCAGCGCGCGAACCTGACTCGCACTTGGCCGGTTTATTTTTAATTAAAGGTTCAATATAAAAATAGGTCAAAGAATTTTTAATTTTATTAGATTACTAGCGACCCGCCCGCCCCGCTTCGCACGGTTTTAATTTACGTGCGAAAACGGGGCCGGTTGCTAGTTATATATACATATATAAACCTTCCGTGAAAATGTATCTAACTGATGGTGAAAACCGCATCAAAATCCGTTGCGTGGTTTAAGAGGAGTTAGCGGCCGTACAGACAGACAGACGCGAAAAGCGACTTTAATTTATACTATGTAGAGAAGATAGAGATAGAGATAGAGAAGAGATAATGTATTAAAAAAAAATATATTAAAGAAAATCTGATCAAGTACCTAATCAAGTCAATTTTTTTTTTATCTAATTGCATTGCAAAAAAAAAGCAGATTTATTATATTATAATCTTTACCCTACCATAACGACCAAAACTTTTAGTCGAAAACTACATTTTTCTCTTTATAATTACACAAATAAAAACAAAACACACGCTATGATCTCCAGTGGATCCCACGATTTCTCTCCGAATTCCTTGAAGCACACACTGAGAGCCATTATAACTTTTAGACACAAGGTTCAGCCAAGTACCAGGAGATTAGAACGAGGCAAGAGTCGACACGCTACTGGGTCACGCGAATCATGGGCTTACAATTTACGCGAAAATGTTTATTGTTATGCATACACACACACAGTTTGTGAGATCGGTGACGTATGACGCACACTTTTGTAATTGCGTTGTTTTTAACGTAATTTTTTTTCGTTCTTATTTAAAATATATTTTATTTTTTGTTCGTTCATATTATCATTGCATGGCATGGACATAATCTATCTAACTTCTATATAAATAAATTAAAATAAAACGCTATTCGTTGGTAAAAGCTCATCACTTAGTAAGCAAGAGCCGGACCGATTTGGCTATTATTTGTTTTTGAATTGTTCGTAATAGCCTAAATATATGGAAAAGTTTCCACACCGTTTTTAGCATATTTTAAATCAAATTAATTTTCGTTTTTTAGAATCATAATTTCAGCGATCTGCGACTTTGTTACCGTGATAATGCCTATAGTGTAGAAAATATTAGCTTTTTAAACTCGAAACAGGGCATCGTCGCAGAACAAATGGTAGTTACGGCGTCATCGCTTTGGCAGCTTGTAGTGTTCTATTAATAATTATATCTCAAGTGGTAATTATCTGCGGCAATGTTTGGATATTGGCGGACAGGAATTTTGAGTGATAATTACTAAAGTAGGCGCCGGTTGTTGTATATTTATAAGGTACTAGCTGCGGCCCGCAGTTTCACCCACGTAGTGATGAAAAATGCTGATGATGATGAAAAGTACTAGGTCACTCTCCGGCCTTTGAACTATACCCATACAAAAAATCTGGTCGGTCCGTTGCTCTGTTGCTGCGTGAAAAAGGAACAAACAAACCAACAAACTTTTCGCATTTATAATATTAGTATGATTAATTAACTTAAAATATATCTCCGTCTTTTTCAATGCAGTCTATTAGACGAAGATTGCACAATGTATTCCACTTCAAAGATAGAGATAATTTATTTGCACAAAAGTAAATCATACACACATTAAAAACGCATGCACAATAGTTGGGTTAAAGTATTAGTCACTTTGTATCGTTTTTTGCCTAGTTAGTACTTAATAGGCGTACAAATTTAGAGAGATGGCATCATCATTTCAACTCCATAAGACGTCCGCTGCTGGTAACGGAAGGCCCATTGGGGGGATTAGCCAATACTCGCCACACTTGGCAGGCGGGTTGGCGAGCGCAGTTAGGTGTTATTGTTACTCAGAAGACGCTGCTGCCCATCTTCTTGTAAATGTCCTTTAGCCGATTTCTATAGCACCCACAGGGGGGGTACATTCTTAGGCCGGAACCTCCACGGCAAAAAGCCGAGAGATGAAATAAAAATACCGTAAATATTGTGTATATAATATTTTAAAATTCATAATTTATAAAATCACTAACTTTGTAATAACATTTCTCGATTAAAAGACTTAGTATTACCAAAGATTATATACTAGAGGTATTACTATTATTTATCTGTTTGGTTTGAAAATGAAATTTCTATTATATTATTGTAATCATTTTAAATAATTTTATTATCATTTATTTTCTTTGACATGTACCTGTAATTTGTTATCAATAACATACTATGACTAATTAATTTAATTCAAACTGATTCCAACTAAAAAACTAAACCATTTTAAAATAAGTTCAAATGTAACTATGACCTTATAGATGCTAATGAGCAAACTTGACAACCGTAAGAGCCCTTTTAAACTTCTTAATTATGGTAATCTCCGTTTTTTGAAGATGTATTGTAGGAAATCCATGCAAATAGGTCATTGGCAGAACTATTTAATTCTATTTTTGTGGCGCATGTCGATTGACCTACATTCACAGCACCCGCATTGTGCGATACATATCATTTGCAATAACGGTTAATGACATTAGAGAAGGGGAAGACATGCGTTAGCATTTATTACAGCCTGAACTAAAAGCCTTTTATTCAAGTACAACTTGGGTATCTTCAAGACAAGAGTGAATAGGCCTCATGGGCAAGCATGCTCCATCTTAGACCACATCATCTCTTTTTCAGCCATAGGACTGTGTCCACTGCTGGACATAGGCCTCCCCCATTGATCTTTGAAAGGGCCGGTTGGAAGCGGCCTGCATCCAGCGTTTCCCTGCGGTCTCTTTTAGGTCGTCTGTCCATCTTGTGGGTGGAAGTCCTACGCTGCGCTTACTGGTCCGTGGTTTCCATTCGAGAACCTTTCGACCCCATCATCCATCTGTTCTGCGTGATATGTGCCCTGCCCACTGCCACTTCAACTTGCTAATCCGGTGGGCTATGTCAGTAACTGTTTTCGTTTTTATAATAGTATTACCTCATAATATATCTAGTCTTCTTCTCGGACAGTGTGACCACAGACGTGAGGTAATCAAACAGCTCTCCGTTCTTGCACAGCTCAAACACTAAGAATATGAACGTCTCAGATTCAAACACATCCTGAAGTTCAACTGAAACAATGACGTTATTTAAATTACAATACAGAACAAATATAATGACGAATAGACCATTAACAGGATAGGTACTTTGCATGTCTGTGGCATTTCTGAAGTTAGAAAAATCACAATTTTTCCAAATAAAATCTATTAAGCGTTATTTTTTATGAATCGTAATTTATCATGTCTTTTTTTGGATTTTTTCGTTTTATCTTAATTATAGCTTCACTAAAATTTTGCGTAAAACAGAACGCATCCTTAGCTATCGTAAAATACCTGCGCATCTTAAATTTATTTAAAGAAGCTTTCATTTGTTGAACTGTTTATTGACTGGGCAACGATGAAGCCGGAAATTAAACTTTTTGTTTTAATATTATAATACCTCACAATATTTTCCTTCGCTGACGTTACGATGACAATGACTATGTTGAGTGATGGCATCGATAGTGCACATAATTTATTTAAGTACTAAATTAAGTCATTGGTGCAGGGCGGAGGATTGAACTGGGTGCCGTCAGATTGTAAAGCGCACATGCTACCGCCTGGCCACCATGGCTTGGTCAATCAGTTTCATAGTAAGTATGAATGGTTCATATTATTAAAACCAAACTTGACAGTGCATTTAAACATTGTGTTAAGTTATATTCCACTACACATCAAAGCTCATCAGAGTTAGCCAGATTCAACATTGTAGGACATCATCAAGTGGAACAATATAAGGTAGGGCAACATCAGGTAGGACAATTTAAGGTAGCATAAGGTAGGATGACAAGGCAGGAAGATAATCATGATAATCAGATTCTACAGTTATATGTATCCTAAATTTCTTATATTCATGACTTTAAACTTATTAATAGGAGGGTGTCAACATCAGGTAGGACGACATAAGGTAGGACAACATCAGATAGGAGAAAAAGGCAGGTAGATAAGTAATTTTACTGTAATCGGATTCTACTGTACTAAGTAACCTAAATTTCTTATATTCACAGCTTTAAACTCATTAACAGAAGGGTGTCGACATCAGGTAGTACGACATAAGGTAGGACAACATCAGTTAGGACAACGCAGGTAGATAAATTATGTTATTGTAATCTGATTAATGTACAGTATCTTAAATTTCTTATATTTAAAGCTGTAAACAACTCACTCACTAATAAAAGGGTGTCCGGCAACCATTCTAAGTATTTGTATTTCTTGTTTAGTTGCGTCTCGCATTGTGTGAGTGTCCACGCCATCTTGCAGCTCCTGACTTAGATCGATGATCTTGGCCGCATATTCTCGTCCTGTTTCCTTCTCCACACATCTCCGGACTGTTGAGCTCACACCTCTGGGAATAGGAAAGATTTAGGAAGTGAAAGACATAGTCATCAACAGGTGCGTTTGTAGTCAAATACGGACTTAACGCAGTAAAAAAAAACTGAAAATTACCGTCACTATATGCCATTCAACAATTTATTAGCTTTTTGAATAGATAACTATATTATAAACATATTACTTCTACCAGGTGTATCTCTAGACTAGACCATAGTCGTGTTCAAGGATATTATTGTACAGATAAACAACTTTTACAATGGGACCAACCCTGATATCGTGAAAAAAACTCAACTGTTCCACAGAAAAATGTCATATACACTTAATGAAATCCTGACTGACAATGGGATGAATAAGTATGCTGACCCCATACAGTTTCATCCCAATTCATCGCTCGTGGTGTTCTAGGACAGATTCCAAGAGGGATTCCCAACCAAACTTCTACTTGCCCCCAAAATCAGGTAGATGATATCTAAAGCCAACCCTAACAGAGAGGTTCGCAGTTAAGACCTGGAGGGGAGACGAAAGATACCAAACTTCCGACCCAGTTAGCCCTCGCCTGCCTATGCCATATATGTCATCGCCAGCTACATTTTTTTTGTTGTTAGTCGGTCGGTGGACATTTTCAGTGCTCCACATATGACGGCACCCAGTGCAATTGCGCGGATTTAACCACCCTAGGGCTACTGGTTAGTACAATGGAGTTTATAAATAAATAAAGTCAGCGTTGTGAGTTATTGTTTATTCATTATCTATTCAGGAAGCAATTTCAATAGATAAGGTTCACCTAGCGAGAAATATGTGCAAGGTAATAGTTTTAAAGTACCTACTTTAATAGATATACACATCCCTACTTTAAAATAATCAGCACCAGATTAAGACCATTTTACTGTATCAATCCAATTACGAAATTAGGTCTCAGCCATAATAATAGCAGTCAGGTTAACTTCCAAGGTCATCGAGAAAACTTACAAAACTTTGTACTGGAGAATGCTCTAAATAACACCCTAGTTCCTTTAAAAATTGGCACTGTCGCAATCATAATAGTCACGTCCCGATTCACTGATAGGCTAATTTGGAATTCTGGTTATCAACTCACCTTCCTATAATTTCTTTGGGTTCGTATTTCGCGTAGAATTCTTTTGCCGCATCCTTGTCGGGCAAATTGTCGTCGTCTTCTTCTTTTGCCATGGTGTTCACTATTTCTGCTTTTATTTTTTCTGCTTCTATCACTATTTATACGTAATTGACGGCTCCACAAAGACGAAAGGTTATTGTTGTGGAAGGAAGGTTGATTATGTTCGTGATTATTGGGTTAGAACTAGACTTAGCATGTAGCAAAGGAACAGAAAGACTGCATAACACAGTTTACTTCGGATTTTGTTTTTCCTAATTCAGAAATTTCGAATTGTAGGAAAAACTAAATAAATTATGTGATTAAAAACATGAAAATAGATACCAATTGCCAAAACTGTTTTTTTTTAATTTTGTTAAAATTTCTATGACCGTGGATTCAATGTCCTTTAGTCGTAATCTTATACAGTTTCCTTTGTCTTAATAATGTTACAACTCCCAGCTTATCGCCGCCGTCAATAACGATAACTATGCTAAGTAATTCGTATAAATAAATGTAGGATATTAAGGTTCACCAATTAATCAGTTCAATTCAATAATTATTATTCCAGTTCATGATATTTTATTATACAATAATGTTTGATCTTTAATTCTATCTATTTTATTATATTATTTCAATTAGCTTGATTGTAAATTATTAGATGCTGGTAACATTGTTGTGTTTGCACTGGCAACTGGAGGATATAGATGGTAACACTAGCAGAAGCGAGAGGCGTTGGTTTGAAATGTAATTCACTTTCGAGACGACCGTTGAATTAAACACAACTTGAAGAATCTGCGTGTTGTTCTTATCACCGCCAATCCCTGCGACATAACCATCGTAACATCTCAGAAGTGGGATCAACCATGGAAAAGATGCTGGCCCATTTCGTCGAGGAATAAAAAACAAAAAACAAGATTTAGTGAAACGTCTACAGAAAAAGAAGGTACCAAAAATTACGAAGATTTTTTTTCTTGCAACGTGAACAAGATGGAGGACAAGAGCCAGTTCAAAATAAAACGAAGAGTGGCCTTGATGCTGAAATTATTCCAAAATTTTATCCAGGGAAGAAAACTACAAATGTTAATGGCTGGTTTAACAAAATTGACCAGCTCGGGGATGTGTACGAATGGGATCAACGAGACCGTATTTTCATCATGCAAATTCGTCTTCGTGGTGCTGCTCGAGAATGACTACGTTTATCAGATTAGAAGAAATGCTTGCTCGTAACAAAGGAAACAATGAGACGATGATCAAGTATTTCCACGACAAGATATCACTTCTCAAAAAAAAAAAAGTGGTTTAGAAGGGGACGCTGCCTTATCCTGTCTAATTGGAATTTACCGGTTAAATTGCGAGCAAATGCGAAGGCCTACAGTTGTGATACTCCAGAAGACTTGTACTATGTTTTTTTTAAATCATCGTTTGAAAATTTCAAGTTGAAGCTAGTAATGCGGAAACAAGATCATCATCCTGGCATCGTGGATCAATCATGCCAAAGACTTGCTTCAACTGCCGCAAAACGGGCTATAAATCACGGGACTGCTGAACTACTCGCTGCAACGTCTGTCAACACCTGGGTCACGCTGCTGCTGTCTGCTGGTATGCTGCTACTGGATCTGGCACGGGCGTCTGGCTACGAGATGCACAAGTATCACAATCGCCACGCAACATTCAACAGGTAATACAATAGATTTCATTTTAAATTTTGATAGATACGTTTAGGATATTATTACTCCTATTATTAAAACAATTTATTTTGCGGAATCGAAAACATCTATTTTTCACCTCTTGACAGATCTCTTATAAAAACAAAACACAACACTATTGAAATAAAATAATAAAGGCGGCCGCGAAGGTCGCACTGGTGAAAAAGAGTTCCGCCACACCACCCCCCCACGGAGAAAGGAAGAATAAGCTGAAAAAAAAAAACATATGTAATCACATATCTAACATCCCTCTAAACTTCACCCTCCTCCCGGACCGGGTGATGACAGGAGCTGGTGTAGGTGCAGGGACCAACGCAGGCGTGAAACTGCTAGCTGGAGTTGGCGCAGGCGGCACAATTGGTTCACAATTGCCAAACGCCGAATCCAAATGGGCAGGCTTAACGCGATCTATGCTAACTGTACGTTCCCTTCCATTAATATCGAGAGTGATCGTTTTGTCTCTTCGCCCGATGATACGATGAGGACCGGAATAAGGCGGCTGCAACGGTCTTCGTACTGTATCATCGCGTAGCATGGCATGCGACGCTTTAGCTAAATCTTTAAATAAGAAAGTCGATGGCTGGGCGTGGCGTGTAGCAGGGACAGGACGGAGAGCTTCCATATATTTGCGCAGCTCACGGACGAAATCTACAACGTCACTTGGGCTCTGCGATGTTATTGGAGGTATGACGAGTTCTCCAGGCAAGCGAAGAGTCTCTCCATAAACGAGCTCTGCAGAAGATGCCTTCAAATCTTCTTTGAGCGCCGTTCGCATCCCTAATAAAACTAACGGCAAAGCTCTTACCCATGTGTCATTATGACACATCAAAGATGCTTTAAGCTGCCGATGCATGCGTTCCACCATACCATTTGCGCAAGGATGGTAACTAGTCGTGCGCACCCGTTTGGTACCACATACATCCATTAGACGGCGAAACAACACAGATTCAAACTGCCGGCCCTGGTCGGTTGTCAAAATGTTTGGTACCCCAAAACGGGAAACCCAACCAGTTACGAATGTATCTGCTACCTCTTCTGCTGTGATTGATGACATAGTCCATACTTCAGGCCACCGTGTGTATCTATCAATCGCAGTCAGGCAATAATTGTACCCTTTCGAGTGAGGAAGTGGTCCAATAATGTCTAAATGCACCGACCTAAATCTGTTTGACGGTAATTTAAACTCTCCAAGTGGCGAATTAACATGGCGAGTTACTTTACTGAGTTGGCAGCGTAAACAAGTTCGAGCCCATTCACGGCAATTTGCGTTTACTTGAGGCCATACATAACGTTCAGTTACCAAGCGAGTGGTTGCCCGCGCGCCAGGGTGACTGAGGTTGTGACACCTGTCGAATGCAGCTCGACGGAATGCTGGTGTCAGGTATGGACGTGGTCGCTCAGTTGAAGTATCACAAATTACTGTGATTTTTGTGCCAGGGATGAGGATGGGTTCGAGCTTTAAAGACGAATTCCCCCGCATACTAGCTAGCTCTTCATCCGATTCTTGCGATAACGCGAGTGCAGCGGAATCCTCTTCAAGAGAAATAGACTCAACGCGCGACATGGCATCAGCTACGATGTTATCAACCCCTTTAATATACACTACATCTGTAGTAAACTGGCTGATGAAAGACAGTTGGTTTAATTGGATAGGCGGCAATTTCTCACGTCGTTGTACAAAAGCGTATATTAGCGGCTTATGGTCAGTGTAGATAGTGACGTGTTGTACCTCCAACAGGTGCCTGAAGTGTTGAACACTCTCGTACACCGCAAGGAGTTCCCGATAGTACGCCGGCCACTGAGCCTGTTTAGCAGTCAGCTTTTTACTAAAATAGGCTAGTGGCTGCCAATCATCATTATCGACGCGCTGTTGTAGGCAAGAACCAACGTGCGTTCCTGAAGCGTCAGTAAACAACCCAACCTCAGCACTGTTATTTGGGTGTGCTAAAATTGTAGCGGACGTCAAGCTTTTCTTGCATTCTTCAAAGCACTTTTCTAGCTCAGGAGTCCACACAAAAGGTTTATTGCCTTTGCCTTGAATAGCAGTGATTGCTTCAATTAACGGCGCTTGGTACTTAGCCGTACTTGGCAAAAACCGGCGGTAGTAATTGACCATGCCTATGAATCTGCGCATACCCTGAACTGTCTTTGGGGGCGGGTAATCCACCAAAGAACGAATTCTGTCCTCAGGAGGACGCGTGCCCGCAGCATTGACTCGATGCCCAAGGAAAGATACTTCTGCGGCACCAAATACGGACTTGGCTGTATTAATCACAACGCCATAGTCGTGCAATCGCTGGAACAAGATTTCCAGATGCTGCGCATGCGCTATTTGGTCTTTTGAGTAAACCAAAATGTCATCAACATAGACATAGCAAAAATCTAAGCCACGGACTACTTCATCGATAAATCTCTGAAAAGTCTGCCCAGCATTACGCAAACCAAAAGTCATATACAGAAATTCATATAATCCAAATGGAGTAGTTATCGCTGTCTTGCACACGTCGCCTGGATTCACCGGTATCTGTTGATAGGCCTTGACCAAGTCTATAGTACTAAACACGGTACAGCCAGACAAGTTGTGCGCATAATCACCTATGTATCGGACAGGGTAGCGATCAGGAATCGTCCGGGCGTTTAATGCACGATAATCACCGCAAGGACGCCACGTTGAGTCCTTTTTAGGTGCGAGATGCAGAGGCGATGACCAAGAGCTATCAGATGGTCGGCAAGTACCAGCTCGGACCATGTCTTCGAACTCTTTCTTTGCAATGCCCAGTTTTAATGGTGCCAACCGACGCGGTCTAGATGTCACAGGGGGACCGTCGGTAGTGTTTATATAATGTACGGTGCTGTGTTTAATAATTCTTGGTGCACCAGGTGGTCGCGTTATACTTGGGTATTTCTCCAAGATCGCTGTGAATGGCGAGTCAGGAAGAGATACTACCTTCACACTTTGCTGTTCCGCAGTATAAAGGTCCGCGGACGAAGTAAGCCCAGTTTTACTATCGCACAGCTTACCTTTTGAGCAATCGGGTAAAAGCTGGTAATGCGACAAAAAATCTACGCCAATAATACCACTTTCCACATCCGCCACGACAAAGTTCCAGGTGAAATCCCGTCGTAGCCCTAAATTTAAGTTCAACTGTACCAGCCCATATGTGATAATCTTACTGCCATTAGCTGCAACTAAACTATATGATAATGGCTGAAGCGTACGTCCTTTTATAAAGCTACGAGGAACGCAACAAATATCCGAACCAGTGTCCACCAAAAATTTCCGGTTGGATCTCCGGTCGGTCACGAAAAGGCGGCGACTAGCTGGCGAGCAACTGGATGTCGCCTTTAACAGTTGCTGTTTTGGTTTCCCTGATCACTAGGCGGGGAACCGGACCACTTACATGGAGGCACACATTTACGTGCTTTTGTCGCAAAACGGTCATGATAAAAGCACAAATCATAGTTACGTGAACGTGATCGGCTGCGACTACGATTACGGTTACGATTGAAGTCACGACCACGCGTACCAACATGCGAGCTGCAACCAGCAGAGGAAAGTGACGCTACTAAACGGGTCAATTCATCAACTTTTTTAGTCAGCTCCTGTACAAGATCAGTATTCGAGTTAGGCGAAACAGTACATACCTCCAATGAAGTTGATTGAGCGTTAATTTCAGCCAAATTGTCCGCTAGTTCGCTTAGCTCAGCCAACGATTCTAATCGTTGAGCAGCCAAGACAGTTTGAAGATATCGTGGCAACCTGCTCATCCAAATTGTCTTCAGAATATCCTCCGGAAATGCTGCACCGGCTAACGATCTCAGATGACGCAGAAAAAACGACGGCTTTTGATCGCCGATCTGCTCCTTCTCTAGAAGACGGCGTATTTTCTGCTCCCGAGAATCTGAGAACCTAGATATTATTGCATTGCGCAATTTCGTGTAGGGTTGCTCCCTCGGAGGTTGGATTATGAAATCCTCTACTTCGCGAGTACAATTGGTATCGAGGTGCGCAACTGCGTAATTAAACTTCGTGATTTCTTGGCTAATATTATTGATGGAAAATTGCGCCTCTAAACTCGCAAACCATAGGGCCGGGCGATCTCTACAAAATGGAGGGGTACGTATAGATACTCTGTTAATCATTACCTTCTCCGTACCGCCTGTGCCAGATCCGCTGTCACTGCTTGACATTTCACGTCCACCCGTACCCGCGGAAGCTGGTTTGAAGTCTTCCTGCTCACTGTCACTCATGACGTGTGCTGTCATGAAAAACCATGCTAAGAGAAAAACAAAATTCAAAAACAAAAACTGAAAACAAAAGAAACGTGGGAGTGTGGTGTGCGCGAATGCCCTACAAAAAACATTGGTACAAAAATAACTTAAAAATATGTACAAAAATTCACCAAAATAAAATTAAATACACACTCATAAAAACACACAACAATATAAATCACACTTTGTCTTTTTAGTCCACACTGGTTCTTCCAAAAGATACTTCGAATCGAGTCTTGACGCGCTCCATGCGATTGTTGCTAGCAGTCAGCAGCACAGCTCTCGTAGTCGAATTCACCACTTCTTTTTCTACGTTTTCGTATTCTCGTCGACGAACAATCAGACGACCGTGGTCGCTTCACTCGTACCACCAAAGAAGGTACTGGTACCTATTTGCGTACCTTTGCTCTTTTTGTGTTTGAATCGTCTTAATTTATGTTGTGTTCGTATCGGGGTCACCAATTTAGGATATTATTACTCCTATTATTAAAACAATTTATTTTGCGGAATCGAAAACATCTATTTTTCACCTCTTGACAGATCTCTTATAAAAACAAAACACAACACTATTGAAATAAAATAATAAAGGCGGCCGCGAAGGTCGCACTGGTGAAAAAGAGTTCCGCCACATACGTATAGGAAGTACGTTTCAATTAATGGTACTGTAGTTCTCGCACAAAAAAATCGATACAGGTAGTAAAATAAATATCGTTAAGTCGCGAACCAACGCAAATTTGTAGCTTAGGATGTCACATTAAAACGTATTGATGATTTCGGCGCAAATTAAGATCCTTTGTCCGAGTACAGTTCCAGTTACCTACTTATTGATGATGTACATTTTGAAAGTTATGCCGAGGTTATGGACACGGATTTGAAAGATATAGATATACCTTTTACCAATCATCAGTCACATGTGACTTGAATTGCCAATTCTGAGTTGGTAAAAATAATCACTAGTAATGAGCAATAATTATGTCCTACCCGCAAATTGTAAAAAAAAAAAGTCTGTTATCAACGGATGATTACTTAGAAACAGTGGATAAGTACCATTATTATAACTAACGATTTGAAAGCGCCACCAGGACCTATTTGTGATAATTATGAAGTTATGCACTAGCGATACACGAAATAGGTCTAGATACAGTACTCATAACACGGTATTATTGTCTTTAGTCTCGTTAGAGAGAGATTCTAATGCCACAGTCAACTTCTATTAACGGTACGCTTATGACTCGAGCATAGGTTGGCCACGACACGAGTATACTACTCACTCGCGCGGATTTGTATAAACAATCCTATGGTTTTAAAGGCGCAAGCGACCATAACTCTGATGATAGATTGAACGACAATGGGAAATAGACCAATTATTGCTGCGGACATAGAAATGGGTATCATTGATGAAAATCATAACACGCGCTTGCTGAAAACTTATTAACGCATAAAACGATTCGTTCGCCGAATGTAATAATGAATTTGGGTGGATTAGTTTAGTCAAGATGGATTATTATAATTACTACCACTGACGTGTACCTGCATATAGCATGCCTTACAGATTATCGTATAAAGAGGAAGAAATCGTTGAGCAAAAAGTAAAAGGCCTTAAACGATTACGCATGCACCTTACTAGGATTCCAGTTAAAGTCGTAACCGTTTATCTATTCTCTAAGTAATGTAAGATCTGTAGAAACTATCAAGTACCTCAAAGAAATATCAATGTTTAAGACTTCTTGTAGGGTAGTAATTTTTAAACATTCGCGGTTTGAACACATGTTTCAAATGTTTATTGGGACTTATCACGTATTATTTTATTTTTATCCTTGTGGAGTAATATTGGATCATGACATAGCATTTACAAGCAGGTATTTCAAAGAGTTCTTGACCAAAATATATTTTAAACACTATGCTTAATGCTGTGGTTTCCCGTCGTTCAAATAGAAAGAGTTAACTGAACAATATAATTGGCGGGCTCAACACCTCGACTGAAAGTGAATGTCCTTGGGATGAAAAGTTAGTTGACGTTATGTGGGACATAAATAACACTCCACATTCAGTTACAGGTTACGCACTTTTTAATTTGATGGTTACCTACATAAATACGTTTTTACCCGCTTACTTCGCTAATACGACTGGTAGTGATAATCTCTGACATGATGATAATGTGGTGTGAACAATAAAGAGTTTATCTATCTATCTATATATCATGACCAAACAAGTAGAAGAGCGTAGGCACAGGGTTAAAGTATGCATCGATAAATATAATATGACGGTCATAAAACACATAAGACAATAACCATGTAAAAGGAAATACAAGATCGGAAAATTAGTACCTACTATAAAAAGGTTAAAACGCGGACAACAAAGAAGTTAGATAACTAGTTGTTACACTAGACCAAATAAAATATCCAAAATCTGATTTTTCTATTGACCACAAGGAAGTTTAGGGTATATACAAAATCTTTGATTGACCGTTATACAACTGACAGCAAAAAGATATGAAGGCTTTAGAAAGTTTAGCGCAGTGATACCTGGAAACGTTCTACGTCCTTATAAACCTACAGTGTCATACAGCTCATTCGAATCAAATCCTACAGAGAAGATCTCAATGATTTTGTGTGTATTAATAAGTTAGCGTGCACTAATAATAATAGCTTCTATCTTGTTGCAAGAATATTTTTACAGACGCACCTGATTGCAAATAGAATAATGTAAAGCCGTAAAGAAGTAATTTCAAACAAAATAAAGGTCTTTATAGGTACATAATTTATTATTTATAAATATATACACATCGATAACAACATTGATAAAATATTTAGGAAATGATATTATAAAATACATAATTTACATAACAGAAGAACCGTGTGTGCTGAACAAAACTGTTTACAAACGAATCAAATTATTTTACTAATAAATATCTAGTTGAATACGCTAGATCTGTGTGACTGTGTGAATCTATGTGACTGTGTGACCAGCAGAAAAAGACTCTATGTGACTGTGTGACCAGCAATAAAACAAATAATAAAACGTTAACTACTAAAATGAAAATCTAATATATTATGTATTAGATCTGTGTGATATAAAATACTCAATATCTAGACAACTACGCTAGATCTGAGTAACTGTGTGACCAACAATAAAACAAATAATAAAACGTTAACTACTAAAATGAAAATCTAATATATTATGTATTAGAGCTGTGTGATATAAAATACTCAATATCTAGACAACTACGCTAGATCTGAGTGACTGTGTGAATCTATGTGACTGTGTGACCAACAATAAAACAAATAATAAAACGTTAACTACTAAAATGAAAATCTAATATATTATGTATTAGATCTGTGTGATATAAAATACTCAATATCTAGACAACTACGCTAGATCTGAGTAACTGTGTGACCAACAATAAAACAAATAATAAAACGTTAACTACTAAAATGATAATCTAATATATTATGTATTAGATCTGTGTGATATAAAATACTCAATATCTAGACAACTACGCTAGATCTGAGTGACTGTGTGAATCTATGTGACTGTGTGACCAACAATAAAACAAATAATAAAACGTTAACTACTAAAATGAAAATCTAATGTATTATGTATTAGATCTGTGTGATATAAAATACTCAATATCTAGACAACTACGCTAGATCTGTGTGACTGTGTGAATCTATGTGACTGTGTGACCACCAGAAAAACAAATAATAAAACGATAATTACATAAATTAATATCTAATATGTTATGTATTAGATCTGTGTGACCAGCAGTAAAACAAATAATAAAACTATAATTATATAAATTAATATCCAATATATAAATGTAGATCTGTGTGCGCTACAAAATAAATAACATCTAGTCAACTATGCTAGATCTGTGTGACCAGCAGTTAAACAAATAATAAAACGTTAATTACATAAATTAATAATATATTTAATATGTTATGTATTAGATCTGTGTGACCAGCAGTAAAACAAATAATAAAACGATAATTACATAAATTAATAATATATTTAATATGTTATGTATTAGATCTGTGTGACCAGCAGTAAAACAAATAATAAAACGATAATTACATAAATTAATAATATATTTAATATGTTATGTATTAGATCTGTGTGGCCAGCAGTAAAACAAATAATAAAACGATAATTACATAAATTAATAATATATTTAATATGTTATGTATTAGATCTGTGTGACCAGCAGTAAAACAAATAATAAAACGATAATTACATAAATTAATAATATATCTAATATATTATGTATTAGGTCTGTGTGCTATAAAATACGCAATATCTAGACAATTATGCTAGATCTATGTGATCAGCAGTAAAACAAATAGTAAAACGATAGTTATATAAATTAATATCCAATATATACATTTAGATCTGTGTGCGCTACAAAATAAATAACATCTAGTCAACTACGATAGATCTGTGTGATCAGTTTTAAAACATGTTATAAAATGATAATACATTATTAAAGGGTCTGTGTATGCTATAAAATAAATAACATTTAGTCAACCACGTTAGATCTGTGTGAAGCAGGTGTGAGGCATTTAGTAAGACGATAATTACAAAAAAAGAATATATAACATATTTTTATACGTTTAGATCTGTGTGCTATAAAATACATATCTTGACAAACGCGTACGCTAGATCTGTATGACCAGTTGTAAAACAACTTATAAAATGATAATTACATATATATTATTTTATTAATATGTGTTATAAAAATTTCATAATATTTAGTTAACTGCGCTAGATCTATGAGGAGAAGTAAAATAGTTACCAAAATCAATAATAACAATATTAATATATTGTGCTTCTTCCTTTCTTCTTTATGTTAACTTTACCAAAGACAACCCACTGCTTTGTATAATTTTGTTCCAGAGGACCAAGAGTGTACATAACTTTCAAGATCGCCGTGGGACACGGCCGATACAGGATGGCCGAATGTTACAACTCCCAGCTTATCGCCGCCGTCAATAACGATAACTATGCTAAGTAATTCGTATAAATAAATGTAGGATATTAAGGTTCACCAATTAATCAGTTCAATTCAATAATTATTATTCCAGTTCATGATATTTTATTATTCAATAATGTTTGATCTTTAATTCTATCTATTTTATTATATTATTTCAATTAGCTTGATTGTAAATTATTAGATGCTGGTAACATTGTTGTGTTTGCACTGGCAACTGGAGGATATAGATGGTAACACTAGCAGAAGCGAGAGGCGTTGGTTTGAAATGTAATTCACTTTCGAGACGACCGTTGAATTAAACACAACTTGAAGAATCTGCGTGTTGTTCTTATCACCGCCAATCCCTGCGACATAACCATCGTAACAATAGCGTCAAACAAGTCATAGTCACAGTCAGAGTCAAGCTAAGTAAGTCACAGTCAAGTCAAACTCATGCCCCTGTAAAGTGGTGGAGACTTAACAAGAGGCTCCTGTGGAGTTTTAGAAACAACATGAAAAGACACGTTTCACCTCGTTATATCACTTTTCCACACTCGAGCACGTTTACGAGCACTTAATGAATAATAATTCACCATTTAGTACACATTAACACTCGAAAATACACAAGTTTGGCAAAATAATCCAACGAGCCGACATGTTTTTTCCGCGTTAGCGTCAAAACTCCGCGTCAATTCATTTTTTTTTTGTTAAAATTTTCATGAGCGTGGATTCAATGTCCTTTACTCGTAATATTAAGCAGTTTACTTTGTCTTAATGGCGTCAAACAAGTCATAGTCACAGTCAGAGTCAAGCTAAGTAAGTCACGGTCAAGTCTAACTCATGTCCCTGTAAAGTGGTGGAGACTTTACAAGAGGCTCCTATGAAGTTTTGGAAGCAACACGAAAAGACACGTTTCACCTCGTTATATCACTTTCCCACACTCGAGCACGTTTACGAGCACTTAATGAATAATAATTCACCATTTAGTACACATTAACACTCGAAAATACAGAAGTTTAGGAAAATAATCCAACGAGCCGACATGTTTTTTCCGCGTTGGCGCCAAAACTCCGCGTCATTTTTTTTTTTTTTTTTTTGTTAAAATCTTCATGAGCGTGGATTCAATGTCCTTTACTCGTAATATTAAACAGTTTACTTTGTCTTAATAGCGTCAAACAAGTCATAGTCACAGTCAGAGTCAAGCTAAGTAAGTCACGGTCAAGTCGAACTCATGCCCTTGTAAAGTGGTGGAGACTTTACAAGAGGCTCCTATGGAGTTTTGGAAACAACACGAAAAGACACGTTTCACCTCGTTATATCACTTGCCCACACTCGAGCACGTTTACGAGCACTTAATGAATAATAATTCACCATTTAGTACACATTTACACTCGAAAATACACAAGCTTAGGAAAATAATCCAATGAGCCGACATGTTTTTTCCGCGTTGGCGCCAAAACTCCGCGTCATTTCAATTTTTTTTTTTTTTTGTTAAAGTCTTCATGAGCGTGGCTTCAATATCCTTTACTCGTAATATTAAGCAGTTTACTTTGTCTTAATAGCGTCAAACAAGTCACAGTCAGAGTCAAGCTAAGTAAGTCACGGTCAAATCGAACTCATGCCCCTGTAAAGTGGTGAAGACTTTACAAGAGGCTCCTATGGAGTTTTGGAAACAACACGAAAAGACACGTTTCACCTCGTTATATCACTTGCCCATACTCGAGCACGTTTAAGAGCACTTAATGAATAATAATTCACCATTTAGTACACATTAACACTTGAAAATACACAAGTTTAGGAAAATAATCCAACGAGCCGACATGTTTTTTCTTTTTCTTTCTTTTTTTTTCCGCGTTGGCGCCAAAACTCCGCGTCATTTAATTTTATTTTTTTTTGTTAAAATTTTCATGAGCGTGGATTCAATGTCCTTTACTCGTAATATTAAACAGTTCATTTTGTCTTATTAGCGTCAAACAAGTCATAGTCACAGTCAGAGTCAAGCTAAGTAAGTCACGGTCAAGTTGAACTCATGCCCCTGTAAAGTGGTGAAGACTTTACAAGAGGCTCCTATGGAGTTTTGGAAACAACACGAAAAGACACGTTTCACCTCGTTATATCACTTGCCCACACTCGAGCACGTTTACCAGCACTTAATGAATAATAATTCACCATTTAGTACACATTAACACTCGAAAATACCCAAGTTTAGGAAAATAATCCAACGAGCCGACATGTTTTTTCCGCGTTGGCGCCAAAACTCGCGTCATTTCAATTTTTTTTATTTTTTTGTTAAAATCTTCATGAGCGTGGATTCAATGTCCTTTACTCGTAATATTAAACAGTTCATTTTGTCTTATTAGCGTCAAACAAGTCATAGTCACAGTCAGAGTCAAGCTAAGTAAGTCACGGTCAAGTCGAACTCATGCCCCTGTAAAGTGGTGGAGACTTTACAAGAGGCTCCTATGGAGTTTTGGAAACAACACGAAAAGACACGTTTCACCTCGTTATTTCACTTTCCTACACTCGAGCACGTTTACGAGCACTTAATGAATAATAATTCACCATTTAGTACACATTAACACTCGAAAATACACAAGTTTAGGAAAATAATTCAATGAGCCGACATGTTTTTTCCGCGTTGGCGCCAAAACTCTCGCGTCATTTCAAAACTGTTTGGTATTGCCAAGGGCATGAAATTTATATACCCATGTTTTTAACACGTTTTTTTTTAACAATAGTATGTCAACGAATTACCAACTGAAAATGGCAGCCAAACCTTATCCACAGATCAAATAACAAAAGAGGTTACATCTAACCTTATATTAAAACTATTTACACGTAACTACATACAGATACAAACACCTTAATATTTCCACTTTTTAGTACGACACAACTTTTGCGTTCATCAAAATTATCTTATTTATAGCCACCTACTTTGCTTAACTAAATCCTTCTTAAGAAAAACAAGTTATTATCATGAATTTTAGCAAAGTAACGCCCAACTCCATTATTTATTGAATTTTCATATTACTTAATACAAAAACAATTAAGGAGGTACTTGTTCCCGTATTAACATTTTAGACCTGTATTTTGCAAGTTCATTTACCTTGGTTTTTCTTTCATCCAATTTTTGCGGTAATCTCTATGCACTGGTAATCCAGCGCGCATGCGCGGAAACGTATCGATGACGTCTCTCACGCAAGATTGTCTTTACAAATGAAATGAGCGCTGCGCTTTTATTGAACATGTTCAGTAGTAATGAAATCTTTGGTACATGGTTATTTACCAGAATTTCCTTTCCTTTGATTATGCCGTACAGCGTTAGCGGTTAAGTATTCTCTTTGTACAGTTCTATTATATAGTTCTATTTATTTATTTGACGTTTAGATTATAAGTAAATATTCGGGACATTTTTTTTTTCACACACGGTCATCTGACCCTAAACTAAGCAAAGCTTGTGATATGGCTGCCAGAGACTGATATACATACATATATAGTTGTAAATACATACTTAAATAGACATTAACAAGCAGATATAGAACAAACACAAATGTTCATCACACAAATGTTTGTGTGATGAACATGATAGATAGGAATCGAACCCACGCCCTCAAGCTCAGAAGGCAGGTTTACTACCAACTGGACCAATGGGCTATCTCTGACATTGTTTGCTTTTACTTTTATGGAATTGTAGTTTTTGAATTTATTATTATTGTTGCTAATTATTATGTTTCTGTGATACTGTGTGAGGTAAATGTAATTGATCATATAATTTTTATCTCAATACACAAGTTTAATTTAATTTGATTTGATTTAATTTATTTAATTTTATTTGGTTTGGTTTGGTTTGGTTGGGTTCGGTTCGGTTCGATTAGATTAGATTAGATTAGATTAGATTAGATTAGATTAGATTAGATTAGATTAGATTCGATTCGATTCGATTCGATTCGATTCGATTCGATTAGATTAGATTAGATTAGATTAGATTAGATTAGATTAGATTAGATTAGATTAGATTAGATTAGATTAGATTATATTAGATTAGATTAGACTAGACTTGACTTGACATGACTTGACTAGTCTAGTCTAGTCTAGTCTAGTACTTATATAATTATATAAATTTAATTCAATTTAATTCAATTCAATTCAATTTAATTTAACTTAATTATTTATTATATTACTATTTTATTTAATTATTAGATCACGATCACAAGGCACTTTTCTGTGTAATGTGAAACAGAGCTCCGTAATATTGGTCTGTTGTGGTAGTGATTACGAGTAAATTAAATGTCTATTAATGGACGAATCAAATGCGGAGATACCTATCACGAGTTAGTGTTTTTCTCAACAAACAACGTATTTATTTTCCCTTAATAGTTTTGAATGTATACCATGAAGGAAACTTTGATACGAATCTTATGAATTTCTGTTTAGGTAGAGGACATAATAATGTCGTAAACTTTTGGCTAGTAAGTGGCTTACATTTTAAAGTGTGATTAAAATTATTTCTTCGATACAGGAATTAGCTTCAGTTATTGTAGGTTCCTTCGCCTATAAGATTATTAAAATGATAGGTGTTAATAAGCCGGAATATTTTTTGAGCATACGAAAATATCAATCGTGACTTAAGTTAATTAACTTTTAATATAAGAGATAACATAAATGACAAAACCCAACAGAAGCAGGAACGACATCTTAACACAGATAAAATACCTACATTTATTTTTCTAATTTCGTTTGCAAATAGGCAAAATAATAAACTAATTGAGGTTACTATTCTGTTACGAACGTTCGTTTTGGTGATGACATATTTTAATTTAATATCGATATTGATTCCATTGATCTTTTTTTTTTTATCAATAACCTATTATTATTACTATATCTAACTATAAGTATACCTAATCAAAGGGCAGAATAGATGTTGAGTTGTAGTATCAGCTTTCCTTTCTTTAGAGGAAAAATTCATAAACTGGCAGCATTATGATCAAAAATGAATGAAAGGAATGAACAATATTGAATGATTAATAATTTAGAACAGATAGCATACAATAAAGTAAAAATTGTGATTATGTTATCAAACAGCTGCTGTGAACAGCTGATTTAGTCTATGGTTTCTATTCCAATGTCTGTTGTCCCTTTCTTTTTAAATAAAATAATAAATTTTATTTCATTTGTCCTTTTCTGTCTACACTAAAAGGCGGTATAAAAATAGAGATAGATATAATTAGTACTTTTGTTTCAATTCACCCGTCTTCTTCCAACCAAATAGCTTGGACGGACGGATGTTTTGCTTGACGTTGACGCTTCTTGTTATTCCGTTCGTCGGTATGGTATTGCATTTTTCAGTGTTTAGCAGATTATTCTTATCAGTAATTTTACTACAAGATTAATTTTGTGGACGCTGTTTGCCAGCTTGGATTTTGGTGCATCGTTTTCTACTGTTGTGACTCTAGAATCAGGTGAGTTGTAACTGCGCATTTCTTTACAAAATGACATTCAATTGAATTCATAGCTATTGGAACTAGAACATCTTTTCGTCAACCTTGAGCCAACAAAATACCAGTTTGTCATGTGTTTCTTTGTTCGATTATACGACAAATCTAAGGTAATAAATGACTCTTCGTCGAAATCCTTTTGAATTTACGGTCAGTTGATTTTCCCTTCACCAATTTCACCATGTAGGTACATTGCTAAAACAAAACAATGAACTATGGTGCCACCAGGGGCCCCTTTTAGGATGTTACTCTGCAATACTAAAATCATTCGTACGTCACATCAACTTTTAATAACTTAATACTATGTCTAACAAGTTTAGTATTACATAACTTGAGATATAGTTAACGAGTAAGTCATGTTGACCATCCTGACTATGATGTTATTCTGTCTCTTGAATGATTGCGTTTTGCGACCTAAAGTTTATTGTCAAACAATAGATATGAACACTTCAGGTAGCAGATTCTAACTTAATCTAATCAGCTGTTATCTACATTATTACACTGGCTCGATTTTGCAGGCACATTAACTTTTCTTAAAATTATGTTTTTTCTGAGTACATTCTATGTTAGGGCTAGCTGACAGCAATGTTTGCCTCTAATTACCTTCAAACTTTATTTAAAAACTTGATATCTCACAAATCTGAACATTATGTAGGTACCTCACATATATATTTATCTAAGAACAGACACCTATATTACCTATATTTGAAATTAAACACTAACAGATTTTAAAGCTTGGAATTTCATTACATTTATTCCTGACGTTTCAAGCAATTAAGTGTACATGGTCACATGCAGAAAAAAAAAACCTTTCTACAGGATACATTTTGTTTAATACAAAGCGTCCTGGAATTGACTATGTGAGTTCGCCTGCCCCTTTCTTTTATATTTTGTTATATGCCTCTTAAACAATTTTCTAAATATATCAGAATGAACTAGCTGCCTACAAAATTTAATGAAGACAGGATCAACAATATGCAAGTATACATCATACAAATATACAAACTCATTAGAGACAGTTACTTCGCTCAGTTAGTAAAAAACTAACATGCTAGGTAGAAATATTGCAGAATAGCTGCAAATACAGTTTCTAGCATTTATTGCCTTCAAGCTTCAATGGCTATGGATGCAAATGTACTTATTTACTGTAGAAAGTAGGCGATGTCGTCCATGTAGTGTCAGACGATGGCGACCCAGTTATTTCCTGGTGTGAGCTCGTATGTGACTGGCACATCGTCATACTTCTTGGACTTCATCTTAAAAACACTACCTGAATAGGTGTTCCCCAATAGTTAAGTCGAGATTTTCCCACTATTAAGCAACGCTTGTTACTACAGATGACCATAAGCCTTGGTTTATTGTATTAAAGTCGCATTTAGCACAGCAAAATCATGGGTCTTACACACATTCATGCGTTTCGGAACTTCTATTTTTGGGGTTTTTCTCATATTTTTCGTAAAGTATAGCTGTAATGTAAAACATACCTCACCGGTTTCCTTCATAATTATAAAATCTATATATCAAGATATCGCAGACAAAATTGTACCCTTTGCCAAGTATTTGAGTCCATGCATTATTAAGCAAAGATTTAATTAAATATTAACATATGCATAACTAGTATCTAATAAACATAATTTAATAAATAGGTGATTGAATGAATCCAAAAAAAACAGGGATAAAAGCGCAAATCAGTGCTACTTTGATATATTTTTTCTATAATAAAATTAATTGTCCAAATCATACTAGGTAGACATATAATATTATAAATGCGAAAGCAGTTGTTGGTTTGTTTGTTCCTCTTTCACGCAGCAACAGAGCAACGGATCGACCAAATATTTTGCTTGGGTATAGTTCAAGGGCCAGAGAGTGACATAGGCTTGAAATCATTATCATCATCACTACCGCGGGGCGCAGCTAGTCGGTACGTAAATGACGGAGTTCTGCGGTAACAAACATTTAAAAAAAAACCTATTCACAACCTTTCTTTTGAAATCGGTTAAAAATAGTTTAGGCCACTTATTCACAAAGTATTAAGTAATTTTTTAT
Source organism: Agriopis aurantiaria (assembly GCA_914767915.1). NCBI lineage: Eukaryota > Metazoa > Arthropoda > Insecta > Lepidoptera > Geometridae > Agriopis > Agriopis aurantiaria. The sequence continues at coordinate 11,950,086 of OU612002.1, read as the reverse complement.
GTCTTGCCTCCTGCAACTGACCACAGCGACCTTAGATAAGATAATTAGGTATGTAGAATTTAATCTCATTGACTTGATGGAGATGGCGCCACTTGTTCTTAAATCTGTTTGTAAATGAATATAAAAAACCGATTTCAATATGTTTAGGGAGGGGAGGTTTGTGTTTGTGTGTGTGTGTGTGTGTGTGTGTGTGTGTGTGTGTGTGTTTATGTTTGGGTGTTTGGTGTTGTGTATATGTTTATGTTTAGGGTTCCGTACCCAAAGGGTGCAAACAGCACCCTATTACTAAGCCTACGCTGTCTGTCTGTCTGTCTGTCTGTACTACCTTTTAACGGCTGTATCTTTCAAATCGTCATAGATAGCCAGTTGAAATTTTCACAGAATATGTAATGTTACGGTGGATTAACTAAGAAATACTAATAAAGTCAAAAAGTAAACTAAAGACGGGTCACCATACAACAAAAGTTAAAAAAAAAACAATTTTTGTATTTGCTCTAGATAGTGTAAAAACGGTAATAGGTAATAGTAGGTAGGTAATAGGTAGCGTCAAACTTGGCATGATTATACACACTCTAAAGTAAACAAAAACAACAAATAATAAATACTGGCCAAGTGCGATTCCGTGACGAATTTCTGTTCACCAAAGTTAAGCAACGTCGGTCGGTACTTGGATGGGTGACCGTCTGGGCGTGATGTTGTCTTTTTGTACTAGGTACTTTTTTATGTTAGTTAACAATGTGTCCTGCCCACCATGACCTATGGTGCTGAGACATGGACGCTCACGGAGAAGACTGTGCACAAGATAGCCGTCGCACAGAGAGCCATAGAGCGAGCCATGCTCGGCATCAAATTGCAGGACCGTATCCGAAACACTGAGATACGACGTCACACCAAAGCTGCAGACGTCGTAAAAAGGGTGAAGGAACTTAAGTGGAACTGGGCAGGACACATGGCCAGACGTAGCGATGGGAGGTGGTGTACAGCAGTAACTGCGTGGTGGCCGAGACTAGGTTGGCGGAACCCAGGCCGACCGAGGATGAGGTGGACTGACGACATCAGAAATACTGTCGGGAACGAGTGGATGCGAATAGCGAGAGACCGGGGAGAGTGGCATAAACAAAGGGAGGACTATACCCAGCAGTGGCTCACTCAGGGCTGATGATGATGATGATGAACAATTTAGGCCACGTGACTTTAGTAGCGTCACAAACAAGCAAACAAGTTCTTACTCACCATATAATTTTTGCATCTATTACTCGCCTGTGTCGTCACATAGCCCCCTTTGACCTTAATCTATTAAGGTCAAAAGGCGCAAACGCCTTTTGACCCTAATAGATTAAGGTCTATTAGACCTAGACACGTGATCAGTAAAAAAATATATTTATTTATTTAGCATTTTTAAAAATATTTTTTTCCTGGCATTAAAACCATTGAATGAATTGATGAATTATATTGTTGAATATACAGTCAAATACGATATTTTCTTGAGTTTATAGTTCACCCCCCAGTAATGCCATATTTAGTTGGCGCTTTCTCGCGTACAACATTATCTCCCCAATTAGCGCGCTCACACCTCGTGAAGATGGATCAGCCGCAGAATTACACTCCATACAACTCCGGGGTAATGCTTTCCAGATCCAATTGCTTGATATATCCGCTGCATTCTTGGCTAACTAGCTAGTTGCACGCCTAGTTGCGCTGTCTCATTTTATGGTTGAAATGTTGGACTCTGCTATAGTTTATGTCCGGCCGCTGAGAAAATGCATGTGACAGCTGCAATAACATTGTAAAAAAATATCAATGAGAACATTTTCTTCTATACAGGGTTACGCATATAGACCGCACTAAGCCGAAAGGAGGTCATTGTACTCCTAATCATAAACAACTTTTAATATAGGACCAAACCTGAAATCGCGAAAGAAAAATCTGCTGTTGCATACATTTTGTCGAGTGTCCGATCACCGCTTTCTATGGAACAACTGATATTTTATTCACGATCTCAGGTCGTTTAATTTCATTTGTATAGATCTATGTTTGGCCACCGGCTCGCCTGATGGTAAGCGACGGTGTGGCCGAGGATGGAACACGTTGACTTAGAAGAAATATATTCACTCTAGCCTTGAAGATGCCTAGATTGTAGTTCTCAGGAAACAAGGAGGTCGGCAGGGAGTTCCATTCTTAGGCAGTCATCATCATCATCAGCCTGTAAACGTCCACTGCTGAACAAAGGCCTCCCTCGTAGAGAGGGGTGTTGCCATAATCCCCACGCTTGGCAGGCGGCTTGGGGATCGCAGTACGTTCACCGTGTACTAATAGGACGCTGCTGCCCATCCTCCGGTGGTTCTTAGGCAGTACGTATCATAAATGACGACCCAAATCGTTGTGTACGAATCTTTGGAATTTACACGAGGAAGGGGTGGTAACGTGCAGTCCTTATACTATATTATGTGACATCATCATCATCATCATTTCAGCCATAGAACGTCCACTGCTGGACATACTCGTAGTTATATGTATACCTATTTATTTTGTGCCAAAACTTACCCAACACGGGTAACTCGATCCAAGCCCGAAACTAGACCATTCTATACGTACTTTGTACCTAAAACCACCAGACTGGATCGTAACTTGAGATTTCGCAACTGGACATTATTTGCACTGTAACTTAATAGTTCTGTTCCTGCTCTACAAATTGCATTGTTGTTAGTCGGGTTTGAGACTTATTTTATGCCTATTTTGAATATTTTAAGTACCAAAATTACCGACGCATAATTATGCAGATCAAGATGTAGAAATAGAATTAATTTATTTACTAGGTGCGGTTTCACTCGTAACTTTTGCTTTTTCCTGGGATCAAAACTATATTTTGGCCGTCCTCATGAGTACACTTCCTTGCCAAACATCTAGATTAGATTAATCGTATTAGGGTTCCGTACCTCAAAAGGAAAAAAACGGAACCCTTATAGGATCACTTCGTTGTCCGTCTGTCTGTCCGTCTGTCAAGTCCCTTTTTCTCAAGAACGCGTAAAGGTATCAAGTTGAAATTTATACTAAATACTTGAGTCTACGGTTTCTTTCGGCTGTAAAAAAATAAAAGTTGTAAGTCAACGCGATCAAAAGATATGAACGTTTATGTCGCATATTTTGCGATTTCACAGGGGAATCAAAACCTATATAGGGTACTTCCCGTTGACCTAGAATCATGAAATTTAGCAAAAGGCAAAGGTCTCATAGCTCATATATAGGAATAAACCAGAAAGTCACAAATTTGAAGTTATATCATTTAATAATTATTATTTTGATATTACAAACTTACATTTTGTAGTTGGAATATATAGAAGAACCTTATTGTCAACTACAAAGTTAAGTTTGTCTTTCAATATTTCAACTTCAGTTAGCTTTTTTTGGACTCGCGCTCTGAGGGTTCCCTCCAACGGAACCCTCAGAGCACGAGTCCTACTCGTACTTGTCCGGTTTTTTTTTTAGTAAGTACAGTAGTTTTGTGTTAGTAAACTAACACACCCTTTCACCATTTGCTTGTTAGTCAGAAAAACAGTTGTTGGTTAGTTATTGTTTGCTTGTTAGTGTGTTGTTGTTGTAAGTTTTTGCCAGAAAAAAGTGGATGAAACATGGAGACATTTGAACACGAACGATAATTGTACTAAGGCACATCTCCCTTGTTTATCCGATCTGGGGGTCTAGACAAGAGCCTCTTTCTGTTAGCGTTCACGCCTGTGGAAAGATGAAATTGTACGAAAATGACATTGACAACGACATTAGCTAGAGATAAAATATCTCAAGCTAATGTCATTTTCATACAATTTCATCTTTCCGCAGGCGTTAACGCTAACAGAAAGTGGCTCTTGTCTAGACCCCCTGGGTTCTTATAGGTACACAGTACACACTAACTATGAACACGCTCGTAACTTGAGGCGTTAAATTAACGTCAAAAAGTTAACCTTTATTTCCTAGGGAATCATCATTAATATCATCATCAGCAAGAACGTCCACTGCTGAACATAGGCCTCCCCCTTTAACCTCCACACTAAACGACAGCTTGCCTTTTGCATGCACTGGATGCCAGCGACTCTCACAATGTCGTCGGTTCATCTAGTGAATAAAGTGAATAGTATGGTCCTACGGAATAGAGGCAAATTTTTTAGTTACGTGCATGTTTTAGTTAGTCAATCAGGGCCATGAGGTTGGAAGATTTGGAAACCATGTCCATAAGTTTGATAGGAATCAAAAAACTAAAGTTTTAGACAGTAACATAAACGAACAGAAGATTAAACTAAAATAATATACAAACTACTTTAACCAATGACAATATAAAGCACTTGTTTATGGTTAGTTAGAAAATAGAACTTAGGGTGGGGGAGTTCAATAAACCGGCAAGAACACGCCCTTGATATATTTTTATACCTTACTCACTGAAACAGTGTTATTTGGTAACTTTCTTTAGTTGCTACCTACTAGGTACTGGATTTCTCAAGACTTCAGAAGTGGGATTAAAATGAGGAAAATGTTGTTATTCCGTACGGCCATGCAAGGATTGGAACAACCTGCCGGCTTCCTTATTTCTTGAGAGATATAATCTGGGTCTTTTCAAGATCAGAGCGAATAGGTATCATTTTTTTACAAGCTTGCGTTTGCCTGCCAATTCGCCTGATGTTAAGCGATGCTTTTTTTGTTTTTTTGTTGTTGTTCCACCTGTACTTCCCCACACAAGCCCGGGAAATTGTCAAGCTGAACATGTTGCTTACGCAGTTTTCTGTTTTAACATTTAATTGGCCAATTTAGATAGCAATAATTATGCAATATTGTCAGGAGAATAATAGCGATGATGCGTTCTACGATGCGGCACGCTTGCCTAAAAAGCAGCTAACAGACGTATGGACTTGGTTGACGAACCGCCGTTCAACCAACGAGAGAGAAAGATAAAGTTTTCTCTTTCCCTCCCGTTGGTTGGACGGCGGTCCGTCAACCAAATCCATACGTCTGTTAGTACTAGAAGAAATCGATTTACTCGTGATTTGAAGACACCCAGATTGTAACTATTGGGGGACACCCATTCAGGCAGGCATTCCACAGACTAGCAGTTCGCATCTTCTAAGTCTGCGTGCTTCATCTTCGACCACATCGTCACTCAAAAGGCGAGTTGGTGCTCAAGCGCTGTTCAAATTCGTGATAAAAATAAAAAATAAAAAATCTCGGGAGAAATTGCGCGGGCTGCAGTTAGCACTTTGTGTCATTGAGCCTCGATGGTGTGCAAAATGTATTTTTATTTTTGTGCCTAGATACTTGCTGATGCTTGGCAACAGAAATGTTGAACCTGGTCCACGGATGAGTAGTTTGTTTGATCGGCGCTGTAGCCGTGGCATTAGCATGGCATGGATCAGCGCCTAAGAATTACCGATTACATGCTTCGATTGGCAAATCATATTTTATTAGATCTTTGATTTGTTGCTAGCTTGGTAATTAAATACGCATTCATAAATATTGTCGTTCAAGCGTTATTCGTCAAAGAAAATCATTCTGAATTCATTCTGAAAATCGTTTTGAAGATGGATTTCCGCAAAGTAACGCCTGATTTTATCTAATATTGTCGTTCTTTTGAGAAGTTTGCCCACCACTGACTTGACTCTAGACCACGGTTGTTACATTTTTAACCGACTTCAAAAAGGAGGAGGTTATTACGTCTAAAGCTTGTCTAAAGGTTTAAAAACAATTGCAAATTTCACTGTTGTCTAACTGAATTCAATCTCGTAAAACCACGAATAAAAATAGTAACACTGGTTTAAACTATCATGGTTATTAATTAAAGTTATTTGATTATTTACGGGATATTTACCGTGATAGTGGAGTGTGGTGGTAAGGTAGCGTGGTGTAAATATCGGGAGCTCATTCCACAGCCTTACCACGGTAATTATCCTGTATATAAACAAATAACTTTTTTTAAACTTTAGCACTAAAAAAAAATACATAGCAAAATTGGTAGCCAACGTGTTTTTCGAAATTGTAGTCTCAATTTATTTAATTTGATGTAATCATGAGTAATTAAATGTAGTAAATCGTGAACTAACAAATGAAAATATTTAAAGGAAAACTTCAACACTCAGTCGGCACCCTGGGGGGTATACTCAGCATATACGAACTTACTTAAAAGGGAAGACAGACTAGCCTTATCACACCAATCAGGTAGGTACTTCTTATCCAGTCGATGTGGTACAAAACAATTTATGAAATGTAACCCTACATGTTAATCAACATTGACGCCAGCAGTAGGGGCCAAAGAGGCGGGGTGGCGGGGCGGGGTGATATTTCCGCGAACTTAAGGTGAACGCGGAAAAAAACAGTTTTAATACATTTCCTCAGTACAGTATATTACCTACATTACTAAAGCGGCATGTCCCACAAGCTGCCAAGTCTTCTATAGTACTTTTCTGGAACATTGCGTGGATACTCACGTAAAGTTCTAGACGCATTAAATGCCATGTTTGAGAAAAATACATTTACTACACCGACTCTGCTTAAGCATTTCTCGCTTGTATAAGCATTAACTATTAATAACCCGCATACACGGATTTTATAACCATACCTAGCAACCATTTACCCCGCCGTAATCTAACATTGCAATTACAGTCTAGTAAATAAATAACGTTTGCTATGTAATATGCAATTATGCATGTAGGTAAAATGAATGTTATGTTGTTGTTAGGTGCACTATCCAGTCACAAGTAGGTATCGCCAGGTTTATTGCACACTTACAAATTATTTAGAAATGTACAAATTGAGGACTTAATGCTAAACATTTTCTACCAGTCAATAGTATGTAGGCGTGCACCAAAAACACCTTTTAAAAGACAAAAATAAAATAAACAAAAGGACTAAAGTTTTACAAGAGATAGACAACCTTGATAGCTACAACAAATATAAATCTAACTTAAATTATATAACTAAACATCATCATCATTATCATCATCAGCCAGAAGACGTCCACTGCTGAACATAGGCCTCCCCCTTTAACCTCCACACTGAACGACAGCCAACTAAACATCAAGTTTACTAAATTCCATCGTTTGGCAGCACAAAACGTATGGTTCAATCAGCAGTGTAAAAGATTACAAGTAATTTCAAATTACATAGAAGCAGAATTACACTAGAGATTCGTCAGAAAAACAGTTTTAAAGAAGGACTTCCGCAAAGTAATGCCTGATTTAATCTACTATCTAAGATCAGCAAGTATAGTTGAGCAGGCAAAACTATACATCAAGTTTACTAAACTCCATCATTTGGCAGCACAAAACGTATGGTTCAATCAGCAGTGTAAAAGATTACAAGTAATTCCAAATTACATAGAAACAGAATTACACTAGAGATTCGTCAGAAAAACAGTTTTGACGATGGACTTCCGCAAAGTAACGCCTGTTTCAATTAGGAATTATTATTTCTGTTTAATGCCATGACTTGAAGGAGACTTTAATGCCTTAGGTGGCAAACAAGCTAATGATTTTATATGAATATGACGAATCTCTAGTGTAGTGTTTTAATTTTAATTTCGATACTACGACTTCATTCGTATACCAGTGCAAATAAGGTTGAAATTAAAATGTACCTCAGCTCTTTACTATTCGTGGACATAGTTTGTATCATAAACTTCATTGATGTGTCGCACACTGGACGCCAAGTTTTACAAGTAAACCTGATCATGAATGTTTACCTCGTACCGGTGGAATCACGTCGCCCGGTCACGATCTCTATTTATGTCCATTTACGTACCTTGTGGAAATATTGTACCTTATGGAGTATTTAAGTTTTGTACTGAAAATAAAAGTTATATGATTATTTACGGGATATTTACCGTGGTAAGGTTGTGGACAACCATATAACTTTAGTGAACAACCGTGATAGTTTAAAACAGTGTTTTGAAAATAAAATTTTCGATGCCATTACATTAATAACATTTGGTAAAAGAGTCGCAGGGAAATGATCCCTAATGAATAGAGCGATGGTGTCTGAGCGGTATCATGTTCGCTTCTTCGGCCAAAATAAAATGAATGGACGGGCCTATAAGAAGCGCATTTTTGAAGATTACAAAATGAGTGCCGGCGCTCACTTCGTTTCAGTTGGACTCTAGCCATGAGAAGTGTAACACGAGACTATTGTTACATGATAACGAAACGTCATCTGACAAAATTATGCATTCGTATTCTTTCCCGAAGTGTAAATACACAACAAAAAACCGCTATCTATATTTTTTGTGTAAAAAATGTACTGTACATGGTTATAATTAGGTGTTGAAGTATATGTCCGACGGTTCTGATTCGTTTTTACTGAGCATGTTTAATGGTTATGGCCCGTCCATACATTTTATTTTGGTTGAAGGTTCGCTTTATAATATCTGACGGCACTTGGATCGGGCTTTGGCCATGCTGCAATTACCTATTTAGTAAGACTTAAGTACTCAAATAAATAATATGCAGTTTTCTCTGTGACATTTCGTAAAAGAATCATAGTCATTCATGTGCATAGCATCTCTCTCTTGCTATGCTTTCAGTCTCAGTCCAGTGCTAAGGCGCCGCGCAAGTTAGTTTTGATTTTTCCGTACTCGGCCCTGCACCAATGACTTGTACAGTTATAAAGAAAGGGTATGCTAAGCCAAAAGGGGTTCGTTATACCGTTATATTCATTATTATGAACAACTTTTACTATGGGACCAACCCTGAAATCGCGATTAAAAAAAACAACTCATGCTTACATTTTGTGGAGTGTCAATGACCGTTTTCTATAGAACAGCTGATAATTTTTTCGTGATTTCAGGGTTGGTCCCATAGTAAAAGTTGTTCATAATCATGAGTACAATGACCTCCTTTCGGCTTAGCATACTCTATCCTTATAACCCTGTATATTACTTAAATAAATTAAGTGCAGTGTCGATGCCATCGCTAAAAAACGGCGAAAGAAAACATCGTATGTAAAACCGGTATATCCAAGAACCTGGAAAGTTCAAAGACATGACATCCACAAACATGCACTGGGCCAGTATGGTGAATTTAGCCCATCCTCTCTCTCTGAGGGAAGGCAGGACCCAGCAGTGTGAACATGATAGGCTGATAATGATGATGACCGTAACTGAACGCATAATCCCAGCCCAGCTCTTATCTTAATTCTTGCTTATAAATCCATCCCGGTTTTACCACTGTACCGGCCGCCATCGCCAGAAATGCCATCCGCACATTGTATAGATACGTGGAAGTCTCGCACTGTTCTATTAAATCTATTGTTTCTGCCACGTACCTGTAAGTTGTGGAATGACCTTCGGTTTTTCCTCCGAAGTATAGTTTGGACTGTTTCAAGCGAAGGGTGAATAGAGTCCTTAAAGGTAGGCAACGCACTGACAATGCGTCGGGTATTGTAGGTGTCTATAGACAGCGGCGACCACTTACCATCAGGTGGCCCGTAGCTTGTTTGCCACTAATTTAATAGATAAAAAAAACTTACCGGATTTATGAAATAAATCTATTAACTCGGCATGCTCTAACAAAATATGAACAACATCAAAGGCTATCCCAACCAGTTCAACGCCCCTCGGGAGTGTAATGAATGTTGGTAAAAATAAAGTATTGGGGAGGGCGCGCGGCAGATGCACGGGTGACCCTGACTGCGCTTGTTCAGCTTGTTGCCGTGTTGGATGCAAGGGATAAACCTACAGAGAAATACATTGATCTGGGGTATTAGACAAGAGCCACTTTCTGTTAGAGTTCAACTTCAACTCTTAGTTTGTGGCTCCCGTGAAGAATGAAGATTCTTCAACTCCGCCAATGTCCCGTAGATACTTCTGTTAGAGTTAACGCCTACGGAAAGATGAAATTGTATGAAAATGACATTATTACCTTCACATAACATCTCTCAAGCTAATGTCCATGTCAATTTCATACAATTTCATGTTTCCGCAGGCGTTAACGCTTACAGAAAGTGGGTCTTGTCTAACCCCCTGACTATTTCCAGGTTTTGATGATACTGAGGAGATCTCTAGACTAGCTAGCCCAGTGCAACATTAATTTATTGTTACCGAGCATTAAAATTAAACAACTAACGGATTTTCATCGTCATCATCATGATCATTTCAGCCTATCATGTTGAACTTCAGGAGGAGGCTATCAATTCGACTGTATTTTTTTTAAAATTCCTGACGTTTCGAAAACTTTGCGATGTCCGTGGTCACAGGTAGATTAGATGACGGAAGACAATAGAAATTTTATGAAATTAGTGACAAATAACGCCAATGGTTTTTAATCAAAACGTTCCCTATGTATACGCAGTAATTGTTCAGGGTGTTCAGAGGTCTTCCAGTTCTGCGCCAGGCTCGAGATTTTATTAATTTGATGACTGGAACCTAAGGTACGAATCTATGGAATAATACTTATACGGGCCAGCTGTCAAAGACTGTAAGGTTGTTAAGTTTATGGTTCCTGTAGTAAAGATTGTAGTAAAGTATCGCCATGTTTTTAGTGCTTTTTAGGGTTCCGTACCTGAAAAGAAAAAAACGGAACCCTTTAGGATCATTTCGTTGCCAGTCTGTCAAGACCCTTTTTTTCAAAAACGCGTAATGGTATCACGTTGAAACTTATACTAAATACTTGAGTCTATGGTTTCTTTAGGCTGTGAAAAAATAAAATTTGTAAGTCAACGCAATCTAAAGATATGAACGTTTATGTCGCATATTTTCGCATATTTTGCGATTTCACAAGGGAATCAAAACTTATAGGGTACTTCCCGTTAATCTAGAATCATGTAATTTGGCAAGAGGCAAGGTCTCATAGCACATATAAAGGAATCAATGCGAAAGTTGTTAATTTGAAGTTATTATCATAAAGAATTGTTTTGCAATTACAAACTTACATTTTGTAGTTGTTATGTATGGACGAACCTTATTGTCAACTACAAAGTTAAGCTTGTCTTTCAATATTTCAACTTTAGTTAGTTGTTTTTTTTTTGGACCCGCTGTCTGAGGGTTCGGTCCAACGGAACCCTCAGGGCACGAGTCCTACTCGTACTTGTCCGGTTTTTTTATTAGTATGAGGTCTCTATTGGTAAAACCTCATTGCGTCCATACGATTCACCGTTTGTTTGTAACCCCATCCATACCATACTCCAGGCAGACGCATTCGCTTCACCTTCATATTCCATAATATCAAAACGATGCGTATCGTACGTTTACCTATTTATTCTTGGTCTCTCGGCGCCATACGCGTTTTTCCATATCGACTTTTAAATGCAAAATGAAAACTAAAACTGGGCACCGTTATGCTCCTACGTTGGCAGCAAAAATACTACTTCGGAGCAGTTGTTATTCTCCATGGAGTGAATGTTGTTCTTTTATCGTAAAATTGGCGTTTATAGAGGTTAGTAAAAATATACAGAAAGTGTGTTTTGTGTTTTCTTTTGTTTAGATATTTTTATACTTTTTGACGTTCCGTTGTTAACGAAAATGTGTTTATGTAGAAACGGTAAAGTTGCAAATCGTGAGGAAACCGGAGAAAGGAGGAGAAGAAATTCAATGGCGTATGTGAATCCACCAACCCGCAACTGGGCCAGCGTGGTGGATATGGCCCAATCACCCTTTCGGGGGTAGGCTAAAAGTCCAGCCGAGGACTGTTAGAAGGCTGATTATGATGATAGTGATGATGATTAAATTTCCTGCCATCGCATCGGTTGGTATCTTTTCTCGATAGTCTCATGGTGTTCTATTTTTAGTGAACCGGTCCCTTACCGTATTATGCAACTACGCCGCACTCGGTGCTTGCACTAAGCTTCTTTAACCGATTTCGAAAATGGAGGAAGGTTCTAAATTCGGCGTTTTTATTTTCAATTTCAACTCTTATTTAATGCTACGTATTGCGATAAACCATCAAACGAAGGAGATTGACCGGTGCGGTTTTTTTTCATATCTTGAGTTTGCATTTACATTGGTTAATCAAGTTGTCAAACTTTTTTTAGTGTCGTTCTGAAAGGCTAATGCCTGTTCAAATATCGGGTTAACAAATTAAATCATATTTCTGTTATATATTTTAATTCATGCGCAAAAAAATATATAGACATAATATATTGTTTTTTTATTGATTGTATTTTCTTATGTTCTCGTGTATTTCGTAATTGTACTTAATTTGTCTGATCTGATCGCTCGAAGAACCGATAACCGATGGGAAAGAAAGGTTCTTGAGTGGAGTTAACGAGCCGAAAGACGCAGCGTAGGTAGTCCTCCCACTAGTTGGACCGACAACATTGTGATGTTCACCAGTGGACGTCTACTGGCTGATGATGATGATGTCTGATCGGAGGTCTCCAATCTCTGTATCTGTGCGTCTATGAATAGAAAACACTATCTATTCCAATTGCGCAGAATTCGTGTTGTACTTCAAAGAAAGTACCTATCAAAACTATTAATAAATTAAACCTGCAAATGTTCTGATAAGAGTTATCACATTTGTTTTATGTACATAAGTATCAACACAAACGACCTTCGTGGCGCCAAGGGCGTACCTACTTTGTTTTGCATTCGTGATAATAACTCCTTGCATAATGTAATTAATAATGCTCTCGCTATATCTAAATAAAGAAACGTCCGCAGCGCACTTGTCCATACAATAATTATCAATATATGAAAGGCGATGTGTATATGTACGAGTATGTTCCCTATGGACTCCAAAACGGCTCTACCGATTTTGATGAAATTTCCGGGCAATCTTCAGATTAGCCCAGCGAGTGATCCCGCAGTTTGGTAACGATCGGATCAGCAGATATTTTATGACGTTTTTAAGACCGTTATCCGTTATCTTCCACTCTTCTTGACAACTTTCTTCTTCACTGCTTCAGGTCTTCAACCAGCGCAGCGTTTTCAGCTCATGACATTTGCATTCTTCTTTATCTCTGGTCTATACTTTATTATGCCTCTCCATGGTCCACCTCTTTCTTCGAAAGCAATTTTGTATGTTTATTGTTTGCAGTGTTATTCCACACTTGAATTCAAATTATTTGTTGAAAATAAAAACGGAGAAATTCCACTAACATTTATATCACATACTGTTAAACGCATATAGATTTCCTATTAAAAATAGGAATAATATTAAAAAAACAATTATAATAAATACAACAAATTGCTGATTGAATCAGGCGTTAGTTTGCGGGAGTCCATTTTTAATGTGTATATGAATTTCTAGTGTAAACAGGTATAATTGTTTACTTCATTTATATTTCAATAGAATTGAATAATATTTATAGTAATTTCATAATAGATTCAAAAAATTTGAGTTCATTTCAACTAAATATTTACAGTAAATTTATGTTAATTTCAGTATTTATTGTTAAATTTTTCATTTACATATCAATTGAATAAAGTTTATAGTAACTTCAAGATTAACAATTTTTTTTAAATTATTATCATTAGTACAAATTGTTAAAACGAATTTTTTGTTACAGATTTAATTACAATTTGTTTCAGGTTAGGCTAATTTTACTTTTTTATGTAATTAATATTTATGTCAGGTTAGGTTTAAATTAGCATCACAAATATCTATAGAGTAAAATAGTTTGTCCCAAATCATTATTGTACTCAAAACGACGTAGAAGCGGAATTACACTAGAAATTCATATACACATTACAACAAATTGCTGTAAAAAAATTGTCAACATAAAATTAGTATGTCATAAAAATGTACATCATAGTCATCGGCTTTTTTGCCCCTGTCCCATTGATCAGTTTTCACAATAAGTCAAAACATTATCGTTAAATTTTCGTTCTTTCAATTTCGTTACTTGAAGATTTACTATTTACTTAAATTTACTATTTAAACTATACTTTATAACTTTATATTATTCCTCTCCTTTTTTAGGTTTTTCATAAATTTGTTTCGTTGTACTAAACGATCGAACATCTTGCCACTTCTCGTATCTATTTTCTTTTCTTTATCATTAGGTTCAAACCTTCCTTCGGGCTTATTTTGTTCTGTTGCTATCTCCACAAACAGCTCTAAACTCATACGTTAACAAAGTGCAATAAACATGCAGACTCTCGTCAAGGCTATCATAAAATCAGCATACACATATGCTCATATAATTGAATGTTTCAGTGAACTCATAGAGACCTTGGCTGTATGTTTACAGTGAAGGCCGCAGGACGTTGACCCTTGTTCTTATTTATAGCAGGAAAATTGCTTTAATTCTGGATTTGCTCGTATGTGATACGAATAAACATACCCTGACCTAAATGGTCTTAATGAGGCTTGAAATACTTTTATATCAAAATATATTTTTTACTCAGAACTATATCTTTAAACATTTTATTGTATGGCCACAATTTAGGTCTTATTTTAACAAATTGGCTAGTCTGTAACTTTTCAATGTCGTTTTGGAAAGATTGTAGGATTTTTTCGCTCTTGAGCCATGTGTCGAAATGGAATTTCCCTTCAGTTAAATAGGGAATGACGAAGTTTGTCATACAAACTTTCGTCCCCAAAGTAATATAACTACTTAGTTAACTCCTTTAGAAGATGAATTTCCAAAAACGCTTATACCTACAGCTGACTTTTATTTGTAAACAAAAGCCTAAATAATGAATTCCAAGTTTCTAATTTCAAAAAATTACGAACTATCTTCCTCTATTTTACTCTTTTAGGGATTGAGTTTTCAAAAACACTATAATATAATTATCTTTTTCAAACAGAAGTCTAAGTACCAACTTCCACGTTCCTTACATCAAAAATTATGAACTTCCTTACGAACTTAATCTATATTACACCTTTTTGGGGGGACAAAATGTCAAAAATCCTGCCGTCGGTCGTCGTGCTCACTTTCGTTATATAAGGAACAATTGTGCAAAATCTCATGTTTAGTATGTCATTTTGTACATTAAAATAGAGCACCTGCTTTTATTTTCGTATAAGCAGAAGGTTACTTTATCTTTCGTGTGTTAAGTTTTGTTTTCCGCAAACTATAAAAAGTTAATAAAACAATGATAACGACGACCACAGAACGTGTACTAGTTCACAGCTGATAAGTTTAAACACAATCTTATCGTATTTTGAAACCGAAATCTTATCAGAGACGCCCAGCGATGATATGGCCTTTATTTACGTCTCAAATATTCAAGAATATCGGATCAGATAGAAGTATAACAGATTATTTTAATACATGATTGTGTTAGATAATTATTGTATTTATCAAAATCTTAGGCACCACCTGTATTACTTATCAATACACACACCTTGTACTTGTTCGCGTTAAACCTTTGATTATAAAAATCATCATCATTAACCCATATTTGTTGTACGACACTAATTCGCTTTTCAGTCCCCCTAGAGTTTCCACCTGCCGCCGCCACTTTACGAAAAAACATCTGTAGGTTCGTCTTTATTTATTAAAATAGTAGTAGTAGCGTTATATATATGTAGTGTTATATTAAAGTGGTTAACAATGGGTAAAACCGATGTTCAACAAGTACACAAACGATTCCAATTTTCTTTACCGGAAAAGTATCAATGCATTCAGTCTTAATCATGGTAATATCTATGATATAGGACTTACGTGTTCGAACATTCTAGTAGCTACTAGAATTGTTTTTATCAACCGACTTCAAAAACGGAGGTTTTCAATTCGATCTTATTTTTGTTTTAACCTTTTTTAATATTTAGGTTCAGATTCAGATTCTTTATTAACCAATATATCTATATATATATATATATAAAAGCGAAATTCATCTACTCACTCATTCACTCATTAATCACGAAATCTCGAAAAGCACTTGACCTACGAAGCTGAAATTTGGCAGGTAGATTCCTAATGGGGTGTAGAGGTCCGCTAAGAAAGGATTTTACGAAAGGGCCGAATTAAAGATGACAAAAGGGGGTTTAAAGTTTACATGAAAGTCTACGCTTACGAAGTCGCGGCCAACAGTTAGTAGTATATATATGTGTATGTAATACATGTTCGTCATATTATTATGAGGCAAGTCAGTTTACACGTTGTTTCATAATTCTTTTTTAATATTGCATAAGCTATAGGAAATTCGCATTTGATGAAATTATTCTACATCTAATGGGAAATTAGTGGATAAATGCTGTTTATTGAACTTCCCGTAAAGTCAGTTGTTATTTTTTTTTGTAAAAATTTATTAATTATACTTCTCTTTTTTACAGGTAACTAAGATCACTTGTGAGTCGACATACCAGGGCCCCGATTCTACTAAACAAATTGTCTTTAAATTGTAATTGTTGCGATTTTAATTGTTAAATAACTGCCTCAAAATTGACGGTTTTTAATATTTTTTTACACTAGAAAAAATACAACCACCTAATATAATTATAACTAAGTGTGAAATAATATTAAAAACTGTCAATTTTGAGGCAGTTATTTAACAATTAAAATCGCAACAATTACAATTTAAAGACAATTTGTTTAGTAGAATCGGGGGGCTGCTATCAGTGTTCTGTCGGCCAGTCCATGGTGAGTCATAATGCCCATCTATCAAATTTTATTAGGGATTCTCGTCGGCTTGTTGATAATTTATTGTTATACCTACTCATTGATTGGATTTGTTTATCCGCCCTACTTGTGAATCTATAAATAAAATTATCAGCAATAATACTAGTATTAAGTGCTGTAACTTAGTAGAATGCTCTTCACCAACAGAGCTGCCATGCCAATCGGCGGGGAATTTCCCGCTAAGCGGCGAATCGGAGGCTGGCACAAGGTTTGATATACATATTAAAATATAACAACTTCAAAATTAGTAAAATATGATATAAGGTCGACGTTCGAATGATAAGGTCGTCCAAGTAAAGAAATTACCAGTTATAACTTGGTAATGAACAGAAGTTTGTCACCGACTCGCACTTGACCATTATATTTGTTGTTATACTTTAGAGTATGTACTATAATCATGCCAAGTTTGACGCTTGTACGTATTACCGTTTTTACATTAGAGCTAATACAAAAATACGTATAGTTTTTTATTTTAGACTTTTTTTATCATTTCTTAGGCCGTAATACATATTTTATGATAATTTCACGTAGCTATCTATTAACGGTTCAATAGATACAGCCGTTTAAAGGTAGGACGGACATACGGACGGACGGACAGACAGACATCGTAGGCTCAGTAATAGGGTCCCGTTTTTACCCTATGGGTACGGAACCATAAATAACAAACCAATAAACAAGTTTTTTTTGCACTTACTATATTAAGTAGGACTGTAATAAATGCAGATATTAGATGCACGTGACTTGATATGCACGTTTTCAGAAACGAGATACTAACTGCTTACATGTGTATTGAGTACTATTAGGTACCTACGTGCTGCGCTAAATATAACTATAAATGTTGCTGAAACTTCTATATTTATGCTTGGTAGGTGGCAGGCATGTGTGATAATAATAATTATCACCGTGGTACCCATTAATATATTCGTAGGTATACAACGTGTAACAGAAAGATGAAGTAATACTACGCACGTACTACATATAACTCGATGGGTATACTTAAGGGTGTTAATATGATCAAAGTGAACAACTTCAAGAACAAAAGTTTGCTAAATTCAAGAAAAAAAATATGACATACTAAACGATGACTGAATAAGGAAGTTTTTTTTCTAGTTTAAACTATACTTTGGTGAAAGTACCAAACTACCATTGCCGTGTTTTAAAATTGAAATAAAAACTTCATTTCAATTAGAGAACTGAACATTTGTACGCTGTAACAAGCAAGGACATGAGATACGTCTCCATTCTTACGACCATGTATACTACTTTATATGTATGTGTACCTACCATGTTCTGACAAATAAATATTTTGAATTTGTTGAAATTATTCTTCCTAGACTAATCTCCCAAACTGTAACAGTCGTAGATTCGTACGTCGGTGTTTGCTGATTGATATGGTATATAATCTGATCTAGACAGGTCTCCTTCGGTTCAAGGTCACGGGCGGCGGCCATTTTCCCCTCGCTCCGTCTGGCGTTATTACGTCGTACCTACGCACCCCGGTGGTTACGTACTTACTACTTACTAACGGTCAGCACACCTGGACTTTTTTAACGGTTTAATGGGTCCATTACAGGGTATCATTGGATGGGTGCATGATCGAATGTAGAATTTATGGAGCAAGTGAGCACTGGCATTGTTCGAATGGCGCGTTCAATCATTGAAGATCCCGGTTGTTTCCGACAGGAATTGCGGAATGTCTTTTGACTTTTTACTATCCATCTTGTCATACAATGGTATCAATCATTTTGCCACTATAACAAAATCATCATAAGCCTGTTTGTCCGCGCCTGAACATGCGGAGGCCTTATTCTATAAGTCTAGTGGCAATGGTTATAGCGTATATCGCTTCCGCCGACTTACACGGCACCATGCTCGCGAGCAGGACAACAAGCGAATACCACCGGAACCAACGTTTCTACTGCGGCTTTTGGTCTGTCAAAGCCTTTGCCTGAGAGATCTAAGTGACGGTGACCAAACTAATTGCACAAAGGTTTTCAGCTTTCTTAAATCGGTAAGTAAATATCTTTATTTTTTAGTTTTTGCATACTCTTCAGGGTTCTTCAAGACGACCTTAAACTTTACCTTACTGATTAAAAATCGCCGCATATTATGATATAGGTCAAAAGACACATACAAATAAACTGATTATGCGTTGACCTGAATTATGAAGAGCAAGTTGGAGAGATAGCCTTTCAGTGAATCCCCTTGATGCAAATTATTTCCAAAGTATTCCTAAAGATTTCGGGATCATGTCTTGTTTTTCTCAGATAAATGATTCGGCACTTTTGATTATATCGTTGAGATATCGATCTTTTGCCTGCGGCGTCAAATGCAATTAAATGTTTGATATATTTACCAAAGATAAATTAAACATCATCATCAGCCTTGAATGACCCACTGCTGGGCATAGGCCTCCCTTTGTTTATGCCACTCTCCTCGGTCTCTCGCTAGTCGCATCCAATCGTTCCCAACAAATTAAACATATTGTTGCTAAATTCGTTTTAGTCATAACATGAACTAGATTTAATAAGGATCAACGTCATTATATTTAAAATAAAAATTTAATAGTCTATTCTCTATTGCACACCCTGTCTTCTAAGTTATCTATAAATCCTTTCCATCCTAAGATTGCCTGGAAGAGATAACTTTTAGCGATAAGGCAGCCAGTTGTTACCCTAGTTTATAAGAGTTTTTTGTCATCTGTATCAAATTTAATGGTGTGAACCAAAAGAGTTAATCAATCAATCAATCAATCATTAGTTTACATCAACGTCATCAACCATTAAATTTATTATATTTTAAAGTACCTGACCCGACTGACAGTGTCATGTACAAATTTCAGTATTTTTTTTTTGTGTATATGTTCATCCCGAAAATCCCATAGAAAAAAGCACATTCAGTTTTCCGTAATTTTCCAATTTTTCGGGCAACTTTTCCGATTTGTCTTTCCCTAAAAACCTTGTTGAGAAAATTATTTAATTTTAATTTTAACAATAAAAAAAATGTCAAATCGTTCCAGCTGTTCTCAAGTGATGCGCTTACCAATGAGCAGCAGTTCATTTTTATTTATATGGATAGATTAATCGTTATACGATATAGTCGTTAACGATCACGTACTATAAGTATACGTACGTTTAGATATAAGTTTTTGTAAAGGTGTCGAATAAAATTTATTTTCTTTCTTCTTTCTTTCTTTCTTACTTACCTAATTTAAAAATGCTTATTACTCTCTTAAGTTTGTACTAAAGCATTTAATCATACCTAATGCGATTGTATACTGGAACTCTAGACCTTGACCGTGGCCCTCGCTGTCCTCTGTTTTAATTACAGACAGACAAATTGGCTTGAAAATAAATATGTTGTTAACATTGTGTCCTAATTCCATTATGAAGGATCAGCCAATCTTATTTCGGCACCAAAAGGAGAATGGGGAAACGCGGTCTAACTGTGTACTTACCGCTAACGAAATTTGCGTCAACGGGGTAGTCGACTAACTCGGCAACTTTCGACATAACAATAAGCAAAAAAAATACACGATTTTACATGGCTTTCTATTTTTTTTATATTTAATTATAGGCGTTTGACCGCCAACTCGCCTGATGTTAAGCGATGATGCGGTCTACGGTGCAGTGGAACACGCTTGCCTGGGAGAAACCAATTCACTCGTGATTTGAAGACACCCAGATTCTAACTATCGGGGAACATCAATTCAGCCAGTGCATTCCATAGACTAGCAGTTCGCATAATAAAAGAGGGATCAAAGCGCTTCGTACGGGTTTTCGGAATATAGCATAAAGCAGTGTCGATTTTTAGTGACGCTCTGGCAGTCCGATCGAAAAATGGGCAGGAGGGAATTGAATCATGCAGATCCAATGCACACTCTCCGAAATGTATCCGATAAAAAACCGATAGACTAGCAACTTTGCGCCGATGCTCAGGATTAAGGAACTTAGTCTGTAGTTCTGTACCAGGGATTTGTTGCTTATGAGCCTCTTGGCACGCTTCTCAATAGACTAGCGCCCCAAGCTGATACTTAGCTGGTCCATCCCACAGGTGAGAGCAGTACTCCTGAGTACTCCATGCACGACTGAACTTGTGCTTGATACAGTGACAGCAACTTAAAAAAAAAAAAAAAAAAAAAAGGGAGTTTCAAATGGTAAAATGGCAAATCTGTGGGAGCTCAGCTCCCACAGTTTTGCCGATCGATTGACCGACAGGGCAGTAAATAGACCATAATCTATAGCGGGATTACAATTTAAGAAAATCACGGAATTGCTTGTGCGGCTTCAGTCCCGTGGCGCGCTGACTCATGCGTCGACTTACTGTACTTTACACCCACATAAGCATGGTGCTTAGCAAGTGTTAGAATTGATTAAACCCGTAACAAATTTGTAATCAACTTGAAACAGTTTATTAAAAATAAGTCTTTGTACGAATAGGGTATTTCAAGAATAAGGCATATTGTGAACAAGTCCATATAAGACTAGGTCATTTTGAGAATAGGTCCAATATCGACTATACCATATTTATCGGTAAATAATTAATTAATTAAACCAGATACATATTAATTAATTAAGTGATTATACAATTAACTACATTCTTACTTGTTCCAAAAACATAAAATCACTGTACAATTTAAATACGCTCAATAACTGCAACTTTCAACAATGTCTTACCTCACTGACAATAACACGACAATTTAGCGATAATTAAGACCATAATGTACAAACTCAATCAACAGCGTATAAAGGGCTTTTAGTACATACTAAATTACTAATAAATACCGCCATAAACATCAAGTACAACTAGGTGTTTACCGTTGATACGACATCGTCCACAGAATTCTACTAACGACCTTGCCCTACTGTTACTCTTGTCATTAGCCTACGTGACGCCCTTCACGCATTTTTCTATGACTATTATCTCCCTCTAAACCATTCCCTTGCCCTACGCTCTGTCCTTTTCTAAGCCTCGGTTTTTTAGGCCAATCAGCTGTTGTGGGAGCACCGTGATTGATGCTAGAAAGTTCCTCCAACTCATTGAGTAGATTCTATTCAATTGAATTTGTGTGACTGTTGTAATTAATGGGTGGGTTGAATGCAAGACTTGATTTGACTTTTTAACTCGATTGTCTAACTAAAGGACTCGGTGGCCTGATCTCTATTTAACAACGGCGGATGACATCGCGAATGCGGTAGAATATTAAGTCGACGAGGCTGACACAGGACTAAAACATATTTAGCGTCGAAGAGGAGACCCATAATCTATAGCGGGAAACCGCAGGGAAACGTTGGATGCAGGCCGCTTCCAATCGGCCCTTTTGGAATTCGATGGGGGAGGCCTATGTCCAGCAGTGGAAGTCCTACGGCTGAAATGATGATATTGATGAGGAGACATACAAGTACTCCGAAGTTGGTGGAAATGGTTGGTGATGATTATGAATGTACTTTAGTAGGTACTTTCCGTGGTAACTAATTGGCTGCTTTCCAAATCTCATTGTTCTCCAGATTGAGGAGGCAGGCTAATTTATAAAGTTGTCACTGTCTTGCAAGCCTCAACTTAGGTATTTGTTGTAAATTCCTCCAAACAATGGCTTTATGCAAAACATTGCGTGAGACTGGGAACCTCTCCAGCTGACAATGAAAAAAAACTCACTCAAACTGCGTAAAGATCTTACTTCTTATACGGAAGTACTTAAATCGACAAATTCTTTATAAATACAAAACAATCATAAAGTTGTAAAGGAACTTGCGAAGAAACCACTGATCAAGCAATTTCGTTTGTCACGCATAAATTGTACCTAAAGGCTTACAAAAGCCTCATACAGTCAATGTTACACTTCTGTGGTATATTCAAAAGATGCGGTACAATTTAGGCTGATGATGATCTAAATTTGATGTCGTCCTCCTCCTTCCTAAAATCTTTAATATAAAATCATGCGTAAACATATGCTTACATCAAACACGACCATGACCTAAAATTTTGAATTTCTTGATGTAGTCGTAAAATTCTTTATCCGCTAGTATTTTTCCGTTTGCTCTGAGATTGTCGTGTTTACGGAAGAGTTCGCTAGCGGAAATGACTGCGCACCAAATGCAGCACAGGTGACCTCCTATATCCGCAGCATCCGCTAACCGTTTCTTATAAGTCATAGGAAGTAAAGAAATCTCAGTACCAAAGTCACAGAAAAGAGAAGTAAATAGAACGGAAATGAGAAGGCAAATCTGTCGCCAGGCATTATGACAGAACCTTGATTGAACCTTCTTATTTATGTCAACGCATCGAACTCCGCATCCAAAGAACTTGGACCTTACGTTTTTGGGTTAGGTCTCAAAGTTCTTAGTCCGCATCACAGTTGCTAACTGATTTCGAATGACTGACGTTTTGTTTATATGGCGGCTACAACAGATTTCTTACAAAAATGCCGTGATAGCGGTTCTCATTAAAAAAAAAAAAAAAACTTTTCTGCGACTAAATTCAAAAAGAGTAAAAAAGTCGCAACTTAGTCATTCTAAGGTCGCAACCATCTACGTTTAAAATAGCGATAAATTATATTCTAAGAGGAGTCTGTCTTTAGCACATCACTCTTTTATTTCGTCACATTCTCATACTTGGGCCCATATTCACTTTCATCTTGATGGTTTTGGACAACTTTACCATACCAAATCAGGCTAAATTCGTAATTTATCAAAATTAAAACCCATGGTTTCATTCTTCACTCTGAGCCGAATGCTCAGTATGGAGTATTAATGCTCTAACGAATTAGATTCTTTATATGACTGTAAACATGGTTGCAAAATCAAAGCAATCAAACGCGTCTTCCGATTGGATACTCCATTCTCTGACAAACACACACGCACACGCGCTAACTTGCTCCAGCCTCCGCGTTATTTTGACATTCAAAACGAGTACGTTGCGCACCTCATCGCTTTAGCAAACTTTGCCAATTCCTCGCATATAACGTAACGCGGCCGCATTACGAATTTATAAGGGCAGAGAGTCAACTTTTCAATTACTTTTTCACGTTATGACGTCACGCGTTTATGGCAAGGAATATCATGTGAGATGGAGAATAAGGGCCCTGATCTATTTGTACTTTTTTTTTTACATGTATAAGTATTCTTATTTGTTTAACGTCGAAATTATAATGGATGTCTATCATCATTCCAGAAACAATTAAAAAACATTATTTCTTTTGTAAGTTACAGAAAATAAGTTCCACAGTTCTTCGTAGAATAAAGTCAAATAAATATTTGTTTTAGGATACAAATATTGCTAGAGAATGCTGTCTGTGTACTCAGACATATTGATTTTCCTGGCCCCATTCCCCGCTAGACTACAACACAATGCAGAGTATGGGCTGGTACGCTCACTTTCACGAAATAACTCCACTCCTAAGGATCAAAACATACTATTAGGCCAAAGTTGGTTTTGAATACTGGATTCACAGCGTAGTAGATAGGCCTCCCACTAGATGGACCGATGACATCGTGCTATGAGAGTCGCGGGCATCCAATGGATGCAGATGGCAGACTGTCGTTCAGTGACTTCAGTGTGGAGGTTTAAGGGGGAGGGCCTATGTTCATCTTCTGGCTGATGATGATAATTACTAGGTTCTAGTGTTACGGCTTTTTATTAAGTTATCATCATCAACCTTTGTTTGTCTATTGCTGGACCTAGGTTTGTCTTAATACACCGACTCCGTCTTGAGCATAGTACTTATTTATACTTGGCTTCACCTTTGGAGTCTAGTTTCTGCTCAATGTTTTTAGGGTGTTTTCCCTGTCGTCACCTTTGTTAGCACTAATATGTGATAAATATATTTTCGAATTCAAAAACGTGCAAAAAAAAAAGGTCGGCGCCAAAGTCATCTGTAGGGTGAGTTCCACTAAAAGCGTGAATCCTGATATAGGGCTGATGCGTTCTCACCCGTCACGCTACCTTACCATAATTATGTCCCATTTGTCTAATCTGAGTATGTTATGTACTCCTAAGTCCAATAAGCTAGATGTGCTTTCAATTTTTTCCGCACTGTCGCCTAACATCAGGTCATCATTATTAAATCGCTGAGCCTGTCAACGTTAAAAAGCGGCCTCTTTCACTCCCATGCTATCTTTATTAAAAGGAGAGAACCTAGGCCTGTTGTATGAGTACTGCGTAGGCTAGAATTTACGACGTAGCCAGTGGCTGGAGTACGAGTAATAAACGGGATATCGTTAAAGTTTCTAACGCGTGAACCTCCTCGTAAAATGGAATAAACGCCACGTAATGCCAGGCCTGGGACGACCTTCGCATGTCAGGGCAACGAGAATCATCTCTGCATCATTAGCAAAAAAGAAGATAATAACATAACATTTGAAATCGATCTACCCGCAGAAACTACCTAGATTAGGGTTACCATACGTCCGGATTCGTCGGGGTATGTCCGGACTTTTAGATCTTTGTCCGGCTTTGTAATTTGTCCGGTGTTTTTTAACTTGGGCGATGTAATACTAGTAATAAAACAAACTTAATTATTTAAAATCAGTTATTAACCTTGTTGTGAGCATTTGAAGTGGGTTTCTTGGAAAATAGTAAAACGCAATCTATAAATGTATACATAATAATATAAGGGAAATACTATTCACTCATTCGTGCCTTGACTCATCACGAAATCTCGAAAACTACTTGATCTACGTAGCTGAAATTTAGTAGGTAGATTGCTTATGGGGTGTAGAGTAGGTCCGTAAATAAAAAAAAATATGCGAAAGGGCTGAAATAAGAAGGACAAAAGGGAAGTTTATATGCAAGTCTACGCGTACGAATTCGCGGGCAACAGCTAGTGTATACATATAATCTCAGGGAAATACTATTCACTCATTCGTGCCCTGACTGACTCGTCACGAAATCTCGAAAACTACTTGACCTACGAAGCTGACATTTGGCTATCTTAGCGGTCCTCTATAATCTATAAGGAATCTCCGTATTGAGGTTATATAGGTCCGCTGCTATGATTTGGAGAAAGAACTTAATTATAGGAGGGCAAATGGCGATTTAAAGTTTATATGAAAGTAACAGGCACGACATCGTGGACAACAGCTAGTATGTTCATAAACATCTAACTTTGTATCTGATATCTCAAAAATTAATTAAAGAGGTTTATTAGCGAAAGCTAATAATATATGCTTATTAGAATCTATTTTATTTAAGAAAAGTGCTTAGTTATCTTTAACACGATAACCTTTCCTATCTATGTGATAAACAAGCTGTGATTACTATTTTGTGTTGTGATGTGATATTAAACTGATCTTGTTACTCTTGGTATATACTATGAAAAGAGTTATATATATATATATATATATTATGTTCATTGTAGTAGGTTCTTCAGCTAATGAATGTGAAAATTTCATACATATCTTACGAATAAATTTCCAAACACAAATATGTATTTAACCAAAAATGAGTGATGGTGGCTGATCGGCAACACCAGGTTCGATCCATGGATCTGCACCAATGACTTATTTAGTACTTAAATAAATTATGTGCCGATTTCGATGTAACGTTGAAGGAAAACATCGTGAGTAAACCGGTATGTCCAGGAACTTCAAAAGTTCAAAGACATAATATGACATTCACCAACATGCACTGGGCCAGCATGGTGATGAATGTCATTCACCAAAATAGGTCAACAATGCCAGCATGGTGGATTAGGGCCTATCCTCTCTGTATTCCAGCAGTGGGAACATGATGGGCTGGTAAGGATGATAATCAACAATATGCTTACAAAGTTAGTTTTCTTTGTGGGCTTTACAAATGTCAATACCGTACCCGTCAACGTGGTTCTGCATTACGCTCAATATTTTGAGATGTCAGATATGAATACATTCTCGTTATAAACGTGTTGCTACCGCGAGGTCTTTATTAAATATTTTTTTATAATGACGTTTTCTGTTTGCACGTACTCTCTTAAATTTCCACACAGTCAAGTTCGAAATGTTGGTATATATTTTCAGTGGCTGTGGGTGAAATACCGTGGGCGCAATAATTGCGCCAACGCCCACTGTTTCTCTTATCTAGATCATAACTATGTCCAGCACTGGTGTACATTCACGATGTACCACTTCCACTACTCCGTCCTTTCCCTGATCTTTATTTATGCTTTAGAAATAGTCGGCGTTGGAAAGTAAACCTGTCATGAAATCGGTCCGGCTCAATTTATTCATGAAAATATTCATCTTGTAAATACGAGCAGTATGTTGTTCGGAAACGTCGTTCCATTATCGTTGACCTTTATTCGTATTTTTATTTGTCCTTATGTACCGGTCCGGCTCCGTTTTATTATCGCATAGAGTATAACAGTCAGGATTGGCTCTTCCTATTAGTGAAACTTGTTTATCTGCTTCTTTCCACGAATCTTTTGCTGATTTACTATATTAGATGGATGGAGGTGTGTCTATGCCTTATCTTATTGATTTTGACTCTCGTATTGGCCTTCTGCCTACTCAGATTCGCTCTTGTCATTCCAAATACTGGCACATCTTATTGGCATGACGTGATCGTGATAAATTCCCTGTGAAAGAGCAATTAAAAAGTATTACGCACACATTGTACATTGTATTGTTATTAAATTAAAATAAAATCTATAGGTCACAAATGTCAAAAAGAATAACTGACGTTTCGGACACAATATGTTCGGATACTATGTCCGAACTGTCACATTTTACTCGTAAATAGTTAGCAAACAAATCAATCAGCCTAATTCAAATCAATTTGTAATAAATAGTTTATCAATTCAATCAAAGGATGTTGCAAAGATTTCATACTATACTACGAGCGTTGGGATGTTGATATATGTATATTGTTAATTTACAGTCTTACAAACACTATCGACGCGACGGAAACAGAAGGGTGTTACAAGTTTAACGTGTGTATCAGTTTGTCTGTGGCATCGTAGCTAAATGGCTGAACCGATTTTGATTTAGTTTCTTTTGTTTGAAAGGTGGCTTGAATGGTAGTGTTCTTAGCTATGATTCAAGAAGCTGTTCAGCTGTTTGAAGATTACTAGATTTGTTATCGGTGGTTTAAAAATAAACAATTCGTACATGTTATAACTTGCTATAGCTTATAACTATGAAAAAGTTTAAATTTTTTTGATAATAACCAACTTGTGTGAAATTCCCGAGTGACTGAACCAAGACCATTTCATGCGCTTATCATTCACGATTGTCATTATAATCATTAGCATGTCATTCCACTTAATTACAATACTTTTGTGTTATGCGCTCATGAACAACCTTGGATTGATTATGCCAACAATAACCTTTACTCGCGTTCGTGTGTTATCGGAAATTGCAAAATTATCGCCGCATAGTAAAAATAAAAAGTATTTTAACCGTGGAAATACTTGCGCTATCGTTCTCATGGTGATCGGATTTAGTACTATTGTAACCATAGCTACAACTTCGATCACGTGTACGCTGCCATAATGCGAAATACTGCAAATAATATATTATATTAGATCATAGATCATATATGATCATAGACTATATAGATAGAATATCTAATCCACAACCACCACATCATCATTCCAAAACCTTACCACGGTAAATATCCCGTAAAAAATCATATTAGAATAAAATTATATGAATGTTCCTCTATTGATTGATTTCTTTACGTAGATACCCTTTCCATTTAACTAAATACATTTCCAAAGTTACAGTTTTTTTTAAATAATAAATAGACTTGCGTTTCGCCGCTATCTCGCCTGATGTTAAGCGATGATGTGGTCTACGATGGAGCTTGCTTGCCTAGAAGAAACCGATTCACTCTCGACTTGAAGACACCCAGATTGTAACTAACGGGGAACACCCATTCAGGCAGCGAATTCCACAAACTAGCAGTTCGCACAATAAATGTGGAATCCAAAGTTACATAATCGACAAGATTTTGAACATAGCGTTGATTGTGATGTTCATAAATATAATATGAATGTTCCTCGATCGATCGATTTCTTTACGTAGATACCCTTTCTATTTAACTAAATACATTGTTGCCAAAGTTAGATACATTGTCAACAGGATTTCTATACCTTTTTGCTTGATCATACTTTTATGTGTACTGACTACTGCTATGGTATTCAAACTTATCTATGACTCGTACTCACAACACAATAGATGTGTGTGTTAAGAAATCTATGGCTAGTTTTAATCTTACTTGTTATCGGTTTTCATTTGTATTTCCAGTAGCTATAGCAACCGTGGCTGTAGTTAAAACTTGTTCGGAAAATTCGTCACGATTCACGCAAAGAAAAACTTATTGCATTCCTGTTATAAATGATTACTTTTTATGCTTTACCTAACGCTTGCTAATTTGTATGAAAATTCCAACGGTATATTACAGAGCCTTGATGTAGCTTGTTCAAGAGTGAATTCATCATTCTGCATTACTTATTTCTTATTACAATACAATACAATTCTTTATTAATAACTCCATAGTTACAAGACAAACTTCTCCAGTACACTTTCTACAACGATGTATTTAAACTTATATAAAAAAAATATTTTAATAATATTATTATGTGTACATCAAATTAAATCATAAATTATTCAATTTAAAATCATCATCATCGTCATCATTTCAGCCATTGGACGTCCACTGCTGGACATAGGCCTCCCTCATCGATCTTCAAAAGGGCCGGTTGGAAGAGGCCTGCATCCAGCGTTTCCCTGCGGTCTCTTTTAGATCGTCTGTCCATCTTGTGGGTGGACGTCCTACGCTGCGTTTATCGGTCCGTGGACTCCATTCTAGAACCTTTTAAATATGTATTATGAACAAAAATTTATTGCAAATATGTGAGTTTAACTTCAATATGTCAAATTCATTCGTCAATAATTATTTATTAACGTAGCTACCTGAAATATTAATGGATTCTATTTCAGGTAGTTTAATATAGTCATCAAAATTATAATATTGTTACTTCAAGATTTTGAAATCTAATATTAGCACATTGAATTTGTTTCTAATTGTACCATTTTTGTATTTTTTTTATTGCTCTGAGCTAAGGGCTGGCTGGGTTAATTTTCTATGGCCTAAAAAGAAATGATTTTTAATCGACTTCAGGATTTTAGGATCTCAATTCAGACCATATTTTCAATGTATGTACATTGTACAGTATGTACAATTGTATAATTTTGTTCAAGCGCTTACTAATTTTGGAGTCGGTTTTCATATTGTTAAATTATTGATTTATAGATTATTATCGAAAAACAATTTGTCTGGTCATAGTATGTCGTAAGATAATACGTAAAGATTTGATTTACATTCATTTAACTTCGATCAATCTTAATTTTGGTGTCTAGGCGCATAATATCGCAATCTAACACTCAATTTGTCGCTTCGCATGATACCGTCACCTTACCAAAACAGAATCCTACTAATATCACTCCAATAACATCATCTACGAAGGCACAATGCAATTCGAGCCTTGTACGCTCGTCATATCTCGTATTCTGCATTGCTGATAAAATAAACGCATTACTCAATCAAGTCGTCCCCTTGTTTTTCCATCTCTTGTATTTGTATATCTTATGACTCAATTGTGTCCTACTACTCCGGTGATATGTCCGATTGTAATATCATTCGAGATTACAAAAGAAACTTTGCCTTATCAATAAAAAGAATGCTTCGGCTGAATATCTTGAATACTCCGTTTTTGCTCGCAACGCAAAAATTAAATTCTTTTTGCAAGTCATTGAAGCACGATGTCCATGATTATGTTGGTCAATCATACAGGCACAGCCTTGGCTGCTGAAGTGGAATCGGCAATTTAAAAAGCTACTAATGGAAACTGCTCACATCTCACGATAATTACGTGCGTGCAGAAACACTCGTAACCTGTGCTGTCTGAGTTTTTGTTCCAAGTGTCAGGCCAATCGGCGGCACGCACGAGCTCGCTGACGTTGCACAATTTTACGACGCGGGCTTCTACCTCTAGCGGCGATGCCGGCGCTGTAGGAGCACAGAGACACGGTTCAGACGCCCGACGGCGGAACCCCTCATGCAGGGGCGCGGCGCGGCGCGGCGCCCGCCGCGTGCCTCCTCAGTTGCCCCGCAGCTGCCGCGCGCGTCCGTCGCATACTCAATGCGACTCCGCTGCTCCTCTACCATAATATGGATATACAGCACATCCGCGCTCTTATCAACATCCAGTTCGGCTATTTGTGGTTTCGTGAATACTCCGACAAATATAAATGGATTATATTGTAAAGTGTCATGGGAATGCGATAGTAATCTAAGGTCCGCATTGGAATTTATAATATGGCAAACCGTGGCGCGCCGACGTGTTCGGCACATGGCTTCATAATAATATGGTATTCGCGGATAAAAATTACGTTATATAATATGATGATTGCCTGTGTTATGATTATATGAGAGTGTATTTTTAACGTTTTCTTGATCAATCCCTTTCGGTGATATAGTAAAGAGATCTTACGACGCGGCATCGGCATGGCGCACTCGTGGCGTCCACGTAACGTTATGGCGGGGTTTTTCCCTATGACATTTTCTAATAAACCATTTAAAATTGACATAATTTCAATATAGCTTCAAATCACATTATATGCTACGTTGAAAAATGCAACTATAGTATCAAATGAAATTGCTTTGATAAACAAAAGTGTAATGTTTTGAAAATTATGACCGGCTTCGCAATAGTGTTTTGAATTCCTGTAACGTGTACATTCTTTATTCGCTTTGTTCAAAGTACGATTTCCAGCGAGGTCAGTGCCTCAAGAAAACGTTGGCTAATCAATTCGGCAATTCAATGAATTGACCGTATAACAATAAAGAGAACCTCGATTTATATACAATTGTGAAGATCTAAAGGAATTTGTCGAAATCCAGATAATAAATACAATCTACGTTGAAAATTTGAAGCTAAAATGGCGGGCGAATTCCCTAACCATTCTGCAGCGGGTGCACTGGTGTGCGTCTTGGATTCATGAATGTATGTGTGTCGCCATAATGCAAGTGGTCGCGACATGCCGTAGTACTACCGCAGCTACACCAGGGCTCCGTAGGCGTGACATTCTCTTAACGCTTACTTCCTCGTGCACTTCTAAAGAGAAATCGACGCAGCCAACCTTCGCTACAAAATTTACAAATTACTTCATAGTTGTGTGTGACTGATGCTGCACCTATGTTTAATTCATCGAATTTTTCGGCGTCTACCTTTCTTACTCATTAGTATCTACTCGCCTCATTTTACTGCAAGTACGTATAGACTTCTGCGGCCTGCGGCTCATCAAGATTCACATACGGGCGTGAAAAATGTATTAGCCACGTCTGGCTGTTCCACTATCTAGGAGCTAAACATTCGTGGTTCGTTTACCCTGTGGACTATGATATATGCTAATTGTTTGACACGCGAAGTGTCCTAATTGACTTGATTAGAATACATATATTATCGCAAGACATTGTTCTGTCAACTTCATCTTGTTAATAGCTCATATATTTACCTATTCCTATGGCAATAGTATGATTCTTCTGCCCAACGATTGTATCGTAATCTGTGGCAAAATCATTAATCTCCATTGTCTTTAAAATACAGTGCAGCTAGACGTTTAATATAATAGCGATCATAACTTATTAGATTTTTGTGTCGTATGAATGGTACAAAATTACAAATGTTATTTTTATGGGATTACAAATAAAATAAAAAAACTACATTGAAATTATTTTAGGTAATTGTAGAAAGAAAGTATAAGCAGGTTATACAACGGGAATATGCCACGTGGCAATGTTCTTTGTACTGCGCATGTGCAACAGCGGTCTAGTCTACCTGACATTGTACTCGATTTCTCAGAATCTATACTATCAAGAGCATCGTAGAAAACTTTCAATGAAACGTTTTCGTATTCCCAGTATTATTTGATTTATTTGTATTCCGTAAAACTATACCTCTATGTTGTATACGCCATATTCAAGGTAAATGTACTCGTATGTAATGCAATTGGTAGCGTAAGATATACTCCAATGAAACGCGTGATATTCTTGTCTTCTGTCCATACTTTTCCGAATACTACAATGATAAATATATTCACTTTCACCTGTGAACTCCACATATTTCAAATTGAATTAAAAGTCGACTGAAAGGCCACGTGGCGGCTGAAGGCACTGCGCATGTCTACACGTTGCTCGTCTCAGCTGGCCTGGCTCTCAGAAAATCGTTACTAAGAGACCGACGCACCCATTTTCCAACCACGTGGTCCTAAAAACTTCTAAGGTTTCGATCAATACTAATCCGAAATTCTGCTGGATAAATGAAACAGAAGCTCTTTGTCTGCTTCTGATTTTGTGAGATCAAGTCACCATAAGATAACAGGATGATCTTAATAATCACTAAGATGTTCAGGGAAAATGAGTATACGATACTGAGAATATGTTAAAAGTTAAACTTTATTTAATTAAAATGTTTATGATTCTCCTAAACTCAATACAAGAAGTATTACAAATATGATAACTCGATAAGATTACGAAATCATATGAATTTATTTGACCTTATCTGGTCGTAAGCTAATGCATGCTCTAATTGTGAGTTGATAAAAATAAAAACAAACTTAAATTTCTTAACTGTATATGAGTGTGCGAAAATAACGAAATATATTCTTTTTTTTTATAGCATCAATTAATAAATTCACCCGGTCTTCAGATGGCCTCAATCGTAAAGTCCATCGTTTTATCATCATGTATTTAGGTCGCAGTTGCCTCAAGCACGCAATGTGCATGATTTCTGGGATTTCATTATTGTTCTTTTCAGTTTTTCCTTTGTCATCTAAAACATCATTAACTGCTTCCATGAAATCAATCCTAGTTTTTGTTATATTGTCTATTTCACAAGCATTAAGTGAGCAAGCATTAACTCCATTACTATGGTGGCTCTGCTTTTTTAAATGTAAATTTAACTACATTGGCCGATGGCATGTTCAAACGAACTTTGTTGTACGTTTCACGTGACTATAGGTTTGTTTGCATCATGTCGGGATAGGTTTCACTTGTGATCGCAGTGTATGCCAAGTCTACTTTCTCTCCCGGAGCATTCTGTCCCATAAATCTCTCCCGTGCTCGATATAAATCAATTGTTGTCGCAAGTACGGTGCAACGGGACAGCTTAGCTGTAAATACTGATAAATGAGAAAATTTTAATGTTCAATTTATGATCCGGTCTATAGGTTCAATTCAGATATCTGTCAATTTATTTAATCTGTAGCCTATTAAAGTCTCAGGTCGTGTGTTAAGTACATCAGGCGAATAGAGCGGTTCGAAATATTTGCAACCGGAATATTAATTTGTTTAAAGAAACAATGTTCTTTGAATGCGACCTTGACAAGTCATATCGCAACGACCTTGCTCACTAACAGAGATTGTCACACTTCTCGCACGCTTCGATTAATGCATGTAGACTATTAAATTGTTTCGTGACATTTAAGGAGATAAAGTCCACGACGACTTTCACAATCACAAGCGGCTTTAATCATACAGAAATCTTGCTGCATCGCGGAAGCGTACCTTGCTCGCGCGAACGCGGAAGATCTCTAGAGCCTTAGTAACATGCCAGAACATAAATAACCCATTGCATTCAGAATTTACATAAGTAATTAAATTCATAAATATTTATGTAACTCGTATCTAGATGCTCATCACTTTACATCAATTTTTGCTTTGATGTCATCTTGCATGAAATCTAAACCCTGTTTTTTTTTCTTCAAAAACGAACGAGGCTCGTATTTTCCTCGTGTCATACTTGGCTTCACTTGCAATCTGATATACAAGCGTCACCGTCTCATTGTGTTAAGATTCCAACTTCCTCCCATTGCTTCAGCGCTGCATTGTTGAGGTTTTTCCCGTGTAGTTTTTGTGATATTTATAGCCCTTTGTTGAATTGCACTCTTACTAGCGCATCGTGCACCATGAGCATGAGTAGTATGTTTGTAGCGATTCATGAACGCATGTGAAGGTCATGGTCTGTGCTCGGCGGCGCCAGGACAGGCGGTGGCGCTCACATGACTCGTTTGTACGTCGACTGGCGTGGGCGCGCGCCATTGGTCAGTTTTCACGCCGTTCTTTTACATAAATGCGCTCGTCTGCATGCACCTGGAACGATGTGCATTACAGTTTCACCTATAGCGCACGAGATTCTCCTATTTTGTCAATAATCACTGATAACTTATAATAATACTAATATATATATTTATATATTTATTTGTATTGAGTCTGTATCTGTTTTACCGTAATTATTGTAACAAGTTTATCCAATTGTAGTATCGGACTCGGGTACACTGTTCACTTCCGCGACACATGTTTACTGAGTACGACACTTTTACGATGTGATCTTTTATGTAAACAATTAATGTTCTCGCAATGAAAATGATAGGTCTGCCAAGGACGTACATAAGTGCTTTTGTGTTCTTTGAAAAGTTCGCCTATAATATAAGAAAAGCCTTTGAAAGCCGTTGCTAGTTAATTGTTTTGACTTCAGAATTCATGTCATTGTTAAATTAATTAATGTCACTGTTTTATAAAGATTCACGCTTACTTATTTATACTGTTTCCTAGATACTAACTCATTCAATTTCTCGGGCAATCTGCTCTCTATAATTTTAATGATTTTAGTTATACATATTTATAATTTTTATTTATGTATGTATTACATATATAAAAAAATATAGTTTTCTTTATTTTTGTTGATTGACCAGCTTTTTGTCTTTTAGACCTATGCACAGCCTACATACCATTTCTTCCAACCTGGTGGATGACTGGTAGAAATTGTATAGCATTAAGTCCTGCATTTGTGCATTTTTACATTATTTGTAAGTGTGCAATAAAAAAATATAATTAATTCAATCCATCGAGCCATACAATATTTTTCATTGTCTCTTTCACCTAGATGTTTCTGATTTTCATAATAACCTATTACTACGACGCCACTGTAAGTCCAAACCCAAGTAATTACCTCGCTTATTAAAAAGAAAAATTATGCATTTTAATTCGATCTCGTAAAGTCATGCAACCTCTCATCTTCAAGGTCTTCCAACTAGCTCTTCAGCTTAATTGATGCAATAATGGAAAGCTCGAGTCCAGTCAACTCACGTCTTGGAACCGGATCCAAGTGTTAAACACCGTTCTCTAACGTACGTATGGTAAATTTATATTAAGTTAAGTTTTAATATTAGTAATGATACGATAATTTACGATTGAACCTTTTTACATTTGTTTTTCCGCTTTGGCTCGCTGTTATTTTATTTTTAGTATTATTAGTTGGTTTTGTACCCGTTATAACCGATTTGAAACTTAGCTCTTAGGGTACATGGCCTTTATTATTGTATTGTATTTTTTATATTATTTTATAAGCTTGCGTTTGACCGCCACCTCACCTAATGTTAAGCGAAGATGCGGTCTACGATGGAGCACGTTTGCCTAGAAGAAACCGATTCATTCGCGTTTCGAGATTATAACTATCGTGGAACACCCATTCAGGCAGTGCATTATATGTTGAAATTATACACTTTCAACGGTATTATTTCTCACATTTTCGTAATTATTACACACTAGCTGCGCCTCGCGGTTTCACCCGCGTAGATTACTCCTTGTATCATCAGCTATCTGTCAGTGGAAGTCCCTTAAAAATCAGAGTCCATAGTGAACATACATCCATAAACACATCGCCTTTTTGTATATAAGAAGATTAAAATTAAACACTCATTAATGCCGTGAATTAAAATGGAAAATATACGCGATACAATTAGTTGAAAGTTTTAACGATTGATTTTATTGCGTGCAACGTGTAATAACCGCGAAACCCTAAAAACATTATTATTATTATTATTGTATCTGTACTAGCACAGTCAACAGGCTATTGTTAACAACAATACCATTTAATAATCGTTTTATTTACTTCTACAAAGGTAAATAACTCAAAAATTTACTTACTCAATCTAATAAAACAAATATTTACAAACGAAACACGCCGTCCAAATCGCCACCGTGCAGTATAGCCCCAGAATGCTGGCAGCATTGCCCCGGTGGATCGCAAGGCTCAATTTTTGAGCAAAATATGCACCAGCACCGGTTTGATTTTTGCTACGAGTACTATCTATCCCTTGAAATTGGACTAAAAGTTATTCTTTATCAGTATCGTAAATCAAAAAAGCTGAGATATTTATAACCGCGAGTACTTTGAAAAAGGTGCATAGACCTGCATTTGACCGACTTGATTTGTTACTCGGCTAAGAAATATTAATAAAGAAAAAAAATTAAGAGATTATAAAGAAATATTTTAGGCAGCCTTTCGTTCAGTGTGGATGTTAAAGGGGGGTCCTATGTTCAGCAGTGGACGTCTTCTGGCTGATGATAATGATGATGATGAAAGAAATATTTACTTTCTACTAATACTGAACCGTAGGAACTGTACGTTAGGTCAAAAGCTCAAACTAAAAAATATTATAAAACAAGTATTCTGTGCTGTAAACGAAAGCTGGAATAATTAAATAAATAAATAAATATTTGGGACATTTTGCACACACGGTCATCTGACCCCAAACTAAGCAAAGCTTGTGATATGGCTGCCAGAGACTGATATACATACATATATAGTTTTTTAAATACATACTTAAATATATATTAACAACCAGATATAGAACAAACACAAATGTCCATCACACAAATGTTTGTCCTACGTGGGAATCGAATCGTGGTAATTGAAATTGTAAATATTCTCGATATTTATGTCCTATTCTTGAATATTATGACTAAGGAATCGGGCTTAGAAGACATATTATCAAAGGAAATGCTAACGGACTAGAGTCAATAAAATAAATCCGTTTTAACAGTCCCATAAACTATACGACTGTACAATGAACATTACTTATATTTCCCTTGTTTAATACCGCTATTACCAAATGAGTTATAGCTTTAAATAACTTAATATATTTTGAAATAAATTAAGTATAATTTATTGAATTGTATTCGTAGGTATCCCACAGTTTATATATTACTAGTTGACCCGACAGACGTTGTCCTATCTTAGAACTGTCAAACGCGCGAAGTTAAAAATAGCCCGTCTTACCACAAAAGATTTAAGAACGCTTTAGACATGTGTTTAGCAATTGTTTCACTGCGAAAAATATGTTAAACACATGTCTAAAGCGTGCTTAAATCTTTTGTGGTAAGACGGATAATCGTTATGTTTACCGAATTTTTTAAATTTTCTGCGCACTTTTCTTTATTTTTCTTTCCGTAACAACCTTACACAAAGTATTAGAAATGTTTAAAAAATTAATGAAATCGGTAAAGTCGTTCTCAAGTTATGGCGTGACCAAGCTAAATAGGGATTCCTTTATATATATATAATATGAATCTTCAAAATAAAACGATAAATGTGTTGCTCTGTAAACAAAGAAATTTTATTTTATTTTAAGCTAGTTTTATACATAACTTATGTACACTTGTTACATTGAAACTTTACTTACCTGTAAACAAAGAAACGACATTGAAAGTTTCAAAATTCTGTTAAGTACACAAATTCACAATATTTATTTTCTCCATTAAAAACAAAACTCCAAAATGGATCCCTTATGCATTATCTACTTTATCGACGGAGCGTCTGCTCCGCCGACAGCGCAAAGCGCGGCAAAATACAAAATTAAAGAAATACATTTTCTTTACATCTCCCCCATAAGGAAAGAAAATTTTCATAATTTTTTAATCCAAATCATCTTGTTTCTTCCTATTCCGGTGTTGGGCAGATTGGTATAAGTTTTGTGATATGAAAAAGATTTGATTCTGTTTTTCTGTGTCCTGTATCAATTCTGTATATTGTTTTTGAAATTTTTTCAACAATTTCGTATGGTCCAATTTTCAGTTCATCTAATTTCTTCCTGTTTAGTTTGTTCCCATTCTCCACGTATACCATGTCTCCCACATGGAATTCGTGGTATTTTCGATTTTTGTTAAATATTGTTTTGTTATAGTTATGTGACTGGATTGTATTCTCGAGTGCTGTCATCCTGTCTTTTATCCAATCACTGTTAGATTTGTCCTGTTTTAATTCCTTTGGTAATACAGTTACATCTGTACCATATAGGAGATAGCTCGGTGTAAAGCCAGTCACTGTGTGAGTGGTGTTATTATATTTATTAACACATTCTTGAGCTATCGTTGTCCATGCTCTCTTTCTCTCTCCCTCATTTATTGTACACCTGATTTTGTTTACTAGCGTTTGATTCAGCCTTTCATTCAAGCCATTTGAGAATGGTGCATTAACTGCTGTGAATACTATTGGTATCCGCTGGTCATCTAAGAATTTCTTGAATTCTTTCGAATTTATTCCCGGGTATTGGTCGGTGAGAAGCATACCTATGTCGTCCGTTTCCGTTATACTTTTTACTAGTTTCACAAAATCGTTTGCACTCTGTGTTTTTGAGGTTAGAATAAATGCATATCTCGTGAAGTGATCTACTAAGAGATGTAGATATTTTTTTGTTGACCTTGAACCTCCAAAACCCCCAATGGTGTCAATGGAGATTATTTCAAAAGGCTGTTTGGCCGGGCCTAGATAGGACATAAATCCATATTTGTGGTGACTTCTTGATTTATTCTTAATACAAACTTCACAACTTCCACAAACTTTTTTTATGTTTTTAGTCAAGTTCTTGGCAGTATAATGTGGACTAATCGTCTTCTGCATTTGAACCATCCCAATATGACACAAGTTTTCATGTATGTTTTTTATGAGTTCGATGCTAAATTGTTCTGTTAATATGATTTTTTCTTTCTTGTTGACCCTTTTTAAGTATACATTATGTTTATCTATTAATTGATGTTTTCTATTTTGAATTTCTTCATTGTTGTCCTGGTCATTTAAAATATCTTCTAGTTTAACTAGGTTCACGACTTTTAATTGTTCATCTGTGTTTTCGTAAGACTCTAATACTGGGTTTCTGCTTAGACAATCAGCTTCTAAGTTTTGCTTGCCCGGTGCGTATTTTATTTTTAAGTCGTATTGCGATAAGTAATATGCTAAATCACCTAGCTCTTCATCGGTTCTAGATTTTAAATTCATGTTTTCTAGTGGTTTGTGATCTGAGTAAACTGTAAATGATTTGCCTATCAACCAGTATTGCCAATATCTTACCGCTTCCTTGATGGCTAAACATTCTAAGTATATCGCTTTTTTCTTCTTCTGGGCATCATTTAACTTTTTTGAAAAGTATGCTACTGGTTTATTTCTTCCATCAGACTGTGTTTGTTTTAAAATGGCCCCCACACCTTCTATAGAAGCATCAGTATAGATGTTGATTGGTAAATCTTTATCAAATATTTCTAGAACTGGTTGTGTGCATAGTAATCTTTTTATGGTATCAAATGATTTCTGACATTTATGACACCAAATGAATTTTTGATTCTTTCTGAGTAAATTATGTAACGGATCAAGTATGATTGCACTCTTTGGTATGTACTCATGGTAAAAGTTTATCTTCCCCAAAAATTGTCTAACATTCTTCTGTGTTTTTGGAATAGGAAAACCCTTTATTGAAATCAAATTATCTTTTACTGGTTTTATGGAATTGTTTTGAAGTATATGACCCAGGTATTTAACCGAATCTGATGCAAATGTGCATTTGGTAAATTTCAATCGGAAACCTTCCTTTTTCATTGCTTCTAGCAGCCGCGTTAGATTTTTGACTTGATTTTCAAACGTATCACTAAATACGAGTATATCATCTATATAATTTACACAGGAATCTGTTAGCTTGTGTTTTTTCAGTATGTTACTTAATATTCGCTGAAAAATTGCCGGAGAGGTCTTCAATCCAAATGGTAGGCAGGTCCATTGATAGTGTCCTACTTGTGTCACGAATCCGGTTTTTCTTCTATCCTCCACTCGCATAGGAATAGCCCAAAAAGCTGAGTTTATATCGAGAGTAGAAAAAAATTTACAATTTCTGGTTTTTACCATGAGGTCTTCCATCAAGGGAAATGGCTGAGCTTGAGGCACTATTATTTTATTTAAGTCTCTGAAGTCTATGCATAGCCTGGATTTTTTGTTCTCCTCTTTCTTAAACGCCATTGTAACCGGTGCAGCAAATGGACTGTAGGATTCTTCTATGAGCTTATTTTCCAGTAATTTTGCTATTTGTAGTTCTATCTCCTTTTTATCTTCTATAGTGCATCTGTAAGGTCTCTTGCTACAATACTTGTCTACCTGTAAGTCTATCCTCGCTTCATAACCATTAACAGTGCCAACATCGTACTTATCTTTCGCAAAAACTGATTTATGTTTTTCAATCATTGTCTTTATCGTTGATTTTTGGGTCTCATTTAAATGTTTGATTTTTAATTCAAACTCTTCTTCTTTAACGTGTTCATTAAAGTTTATTTTGTATTCTTTCGAAGCATCTTTCCCCGTAGCTTTCAGTTCCATGTTTGGTTTTACATCCGTAGTAATTACTTCTGTGCTTTTTTTAATATCACTATTCAAGCACTGTTTTTGTGTTACTTCTAAACTTTCATTTTGAATTAGTTTAAATTGTTTTATCAAGTCTAATCCAATTAAAAAGTCATAGTTGAAGTTTTGATCATCAATAATATACACATCCACACTTTTTTCCAATTCAAAGATCTTTATTTTTAAGGTTGTCAAACCAGTTGTCTTTTTAACACCATTAATTGTTACTAAATTCGCTTCGTTTAAACTGTTTCTTTTTCCTTTCAATTTCAATATCTTGGAATTAATTAGGGAAACATTTGAACCCGAATCATAAACTCCATTTATTTGCAGTTTATCATTCAATAGCAGTTTGACATATATTAATGGTGTTACTATTCGTTTTTTTTTGTCAGTTTCATTCAGCTCAGCTTCTATTACTGAATTATTGACATGTCTAATAAAATGTTTCTTCGACTTATCATCCTCTTTTGTTCTAAACCAGCACGTAGTCTCAGGGTGGTACCGAGTTCCTTTATTTAATTTTTCACAAATCTTACATGAACTTTTTTCTTCATTTTTAATATCACCTTTTTGATTAAAATACCTTCTCTTCGGCAAAAAGCCTTTTCTATTTACCATATGTTCATACTTGCTCACTTCGTTGAATAAATCCACTGTATCTTTTAATCCTTCTCTATCAATCTTGTTAAGAATGAATTCTGGTAAACCTGATGCAATAAGATCCAGTAAAGTACCTATATCAATTGTTCTTCTCATCTCTAGTAAAAGTTTTTCTTTTCTCATAGCATAATCTAATAGTGAACCGTCTCTGTATTTAAATATCAGCGCATATGTTACCGGGTTCCATCCCTTGTTTGCAAATGTTTCGCAGAATTTATTTTTCCATGTTGTCCATTCAGAGTCCATAGTTAATTTTATAATCATCGAACTATACCAATCCATACAACTTTTATCCATAAATAGTCGGAGTATTTCAATTTTCTTTTCATCCGTTGTCACATCAAAGCGTATGCACTCTTTTTCAAAAATATCAATCCACTGGTTTGCATTTGAATTCTTGCTTGTAAATTTTTCAATCACAAATCTCTCAGCAATGTGTTTTAGGTTCTGCTGTCTATTTACATGCGTACTTTCTACTAATTTTTCAAATAATTTTTCCAATGTACCTGGTTCTGTTTGATTAGCCGCAGCAATATTTTCATAATTAATTTCCTCCAAAAATTGGTCACCAAATTGTAAATTGCCATCCTCATCTATATATGTTTCTCCAAGTTCTTCTGTCATAGTTATCCAAACTCGTCTTGTCTGGTACCTTTTTTTCAAACTATTTTTTACCTTACTATAAGCAGCGGTCCTCATTATATCTTTATGAAGATTAGCTGATTGGAGCTCTTCTGGTATTGCGTACATTTTATTATCACCTGTGGCTATTGAGGTTATAGACAAATTATTCGATTTTCCATCACTCCCAGGTAACAGTGTAAACTCGAATCGAAGTTTATCCATCTTGCAATTGATTTTTTTCAAACAATAATGTCGTTTTATAATATGAATCTTCAAAATAAAACGATAAATGTGTTGCTCTGTAAACAAAGAAATTTTATTTTATTTTAAGCTAGTTTTATACATAACTTATGTACACTTGTTACATTGAAACTTTACTTACCTGTAAACAAAGAAACGACATTGAAAGTTTCAAAATTCTGTTAAGTACACAAATTCACAATATTTATTTTCTCCATTAAAAACAAAACTCCAAAATGGATCCCTTATGCATTATCTACTTTATCGACGGAGCGTCTGCTCCGCCGACAGCGCAAAGCGCGGCAAAATACAAAATTAAAGAAATACATTTTCTTTACATATATATAGATATAGAAGATAATTACTTAGAAACTATCTAATATCAAGAAGACCAAGACAGCTTTGAATTGGATTTATATTTACGCAAAGCGTAATGAAATGGTGTCACTAAATACAAAAGCATATAATTATCTATAGAATTAATGGTCTCCTGTGTGCCCGTTATGCCGGCACTGACGTCAGTGAAGTAACATTATACAGTACAAATAGATACACAAGCAAATAAATGTTACGATGAACCAACTGTTTAGCATATTGCCTCTAGAAGTACATGAAATATAAATATTAATATCCTCCATAACTAGTAGGATGATTTAAATGGAAATAATATTTCATTTTGAATTACTTTTGAAAAGAATGCATCTTTATCTGGAATTCTGGATGGATAAAACGTACGAACTATGTAGATATATCTAATAAAAAATTCGGGACATTTTTGCACATACGGTCACCTTGTGATATGGCTGCCAGATACCGATATACATACATATATCGTTTTAAATACATACTTAAATAGATACAAACAGATATAGAACAAACACAAATGTTCATCACATAAATGTTTGTCCTAGGTGGGAATCGAACCCACGCCCCCAAGCTCAGAAGGTAGGTTCACGACCACCTGGACCACCGGGCTATTAATCAAATTATATTTCTCATTAATCTAGGTAGGCGATGAACTGATGATAAATCTAAAATGATTAATGTGTATTATCATAACGGAAACATTATCCAAAGCTAAAGTGCCTAAAATAGCACCATGATTTGGCGCTACTATCTCGTCCCGTGTTTCAAGAACCTTGGCCCATTGAATGTATATGTGGCGTCATCGCGATGATCTACCAAATTGACCTGACGTCAGTGATTCTACTACTTATCAAGGCTTAACCACGATTCTTCCACCTCTAGGTCGCACTCCTCATGTGTTTACTTCATTTATATCTTTGTTTTAAGAGCGTGGTTATTTTGCGTTATTTTGCTAGGGTTTTCACCTTTTTGTAAGGTTATTGGTATGTAAATTGTCCACTTTGCATAGTGTGCCTTATCTTTGTTATTTGATTTTAAGAATGTTCTTTTTCATTATGAGTTTCCCTCCTCTTTTAATTGTAACAGCTGTTGTCTGTCATACAACTTTACTATACTTTTACAATTTATACAGCATGATATGAACGTCCGGGCATTTCACACGACAATAATATCGCAATTCACACCTATAAAAATGATGTATGTGGACATATAAACTATATGTTGATTCCAATAGATCACGTTACTTGCAACGGTAACGGTGCAAACATGTATTTTTTTTTATACATATAGAAATGGCAATGTACGACCTCCTACAAGTGAACACTGCATGCACGTGAATGAATACAATAGTAACAATTAATACACTACTTAAATTAAACTAAAGATTGAAATTACTACTTAAATTACAATATTTTTTGATACTGCCTGATGTAGTATTAAAAATATCCAATTCGTTACAAATGTTGTTATAAGAGGAAGACATTCGATAGTGAGTGTTGGTAATAAATTGTTCGACAGGATGAGAGGCTGAATGTTTTCCTATTGACGATGATGTCGTTGTTTTATTGTTACGTATCACTTTTCGCTAAAAATGTTAAGAGCTGGT
This sequence comes from Agriopis aurantiaria, assembly GCA_914767915.1. Lineage (NCBI taxonomy): Eukaryota > Metazoa > Arthropoda > Insecta > Lepidoptera > Geometridae > Agriopis > Agriopis aurantiaria. Next base: position 11,905,567 of record OU612002.1, on the reverse strand, counting down.
TTTGCGCGATATTCGACTTTGCTAGACTGATAGTAGAGGCTGTGTGGTCGCTGGAAACATGATGATGTTGGCGATCAGACGACTACGCTATATTATGCGGTCCAGCTATGAGATTCGCGGCTAGAAAATAACACCAAGTGATGGCGTTCTGGTGCATTCATTATTTTGTTATAAAGGCATACGAGTAATGCACCTAGCTTCGTCTATCTTCATTGATGCGAAAGCTACTATCGATTTGTGTAAACCATTTGAAACACTTAAGCTGAGTAAACTTACAATTTATTCAATTAATACGAAAATGGTGGCGGAATTTAGCGATTATAATTTTAGCGTTTATTTAACATTGCTAGTTTAGCAATCGCTATTAGTCCGATTCGCCTCTTCAATTGATTTCACGCGCGTACTCCGTAATTCAGGAAAATTTATCTCGAGAATTATCGAATTACGTATGAACCAAGATCCACGAAGGACGGCCTTCTGGAATTGCTTCTTAATTAACAGCCTACAACGACTGAATTATCCGCGATTCGTGCCGTCCAAAAATCGTTTACAAATTCAATTGTTTTTATAGGAAACAATGGGTTTTGTTTTTTCTTTGGCCAATTGTCTTGGTTGGCGTAATTCTGTGTTTTGATTGTGACAGTCAGTAAACCGACAACGTTAACAAATACATGAATCTCCTTACGGTGGTACGTAAATTTATGGAAACTTACGTACCTAATTTTTTTTTTTCGAACATGTTTTTTGAGGAAATTTACATGTATCATTTGACACTTTTTGTTCTAATAGACTCGACACACGATATTTGTAATCTTAGATTACTAGGGAAACATGAACGAGCGGAGGTAACTTCGTAGGCGCCGCCGCCGGTGACCGCATTCTTCCCAACGTCGCACATCGCTGAAAGTGGAGCAGGCATCCGTACACAGTTTACGAGATTCGCAATGTTGTTTCTTGGTATCGACACCACGGCATTTCTATTGAGGAATGGTATAGAGTTTCAGTTGTATTTTCTACTTCTAAGAATTTTTTATTTGTTGCGAAAGCTTAAGCTAGGCACACGTGATTTCTAGATCAATGATATCACTATTATTCTGAATCATGAACTGACTTCGGTCCCAAGTGGGCCGAAGTCGGGATAATATGGCGAAGTGGGGTTATATAAAGGGGTCTGACACCGAATGTCTTTGTGGTGAGAACCATCAAACATTGACACACTTGATGGACTGTGCAGCGTGTCCTACAACTTGTACACTAGACGACCTGAATGAAGCCAAGCCAGAGTGCCATTGGTGTGGCAAAATTTTGGTCTAGCAATTTTATTTAAAAATAAAATAATAATTTACGGAACATCGACTCGAAAGAAGATGAAGACTATTATTCTTGTAACCTTACTGAAACTATTCAGATAAATATGCCAAACATTTTGCTATATATCACATTTGCTATATCATCTAAAACTTCTATAGATATAGTGTTCATAAAGTCCTAAGTATTACATAATCTTTTAAATTAACTTGCGTGGGTACTTGCTACTTGGTTGGTGTTACTCGGAGTGAAATGACCGGCAAATGCCTTTCTTCATAGAATACTAACGATATCATTGGAAAGTCATCAATATACATGACTTTATCTGTAACGCGTTAAAACAATATGGTAAATAATTCCATTATTGAAATGTCTATTGTTGAAATGGTTTTGTATATTTATAATGTTGATAGTTAGGCCTAGTTTCATAAAATCAGCGTGACTTTGATTTAATGGCGATACGATTAAAGTAAAACAGTGTATTTATTAAAACTGAATCGTTATGTGTAAATACTATATATGAAAAGCAAAATTGTTGTGCAGGCAACATGAACTTATTTTTACTAAATATGGTTTAAAATTAAAATGTAATTACTAAATGATTTCCCGGATTCATTCATACAGTATCAAACAGGAATAAATATTTCAGAGTAGATAAAATACTTCATTCTATCATCATTGTCATATAGGGATTTCAATTCAAATGACTGAATTATAACATTTTTACTGCTTTCAACTGTACTTGACAACAAAATCTATAATCCTTATACATGCGAGTATGTCTCTTTATACGATAATTCTGTCACGATTTAGTTTTTACTCGTATTATTCTCATCACGAAGATATAAAGAAATACCGAACGCAACACATCGAATGCATTCCAAATATAGAGAGTGACACTTCTCTTTTAGTTTTTTCCTTTATAAATTTACTCGCTCTCTCTGTGTGACATTTACTAAGGTTTTATTGCAAACTTTAAACCAAAAATTGTTTAGCTCCCAATCAATAATTTATTGACTGACGTTTCTACATCCGCTTAGAGGGTAATGAACTCCTTTAACTGTGTTTATAATGCATTATTTGTTTACGATACTATTGTCAATAAACACACGCTCAACAACGGGTAGTGTTTTAATAACGTCATCCGGAGGAAGAGGTTTCAGTTTGTTTGTATTTTTATCTGTGACTATGATTTTGTTCACACAGTTAGAGTCTATTTTCATAACAAATGTCAATAGTTACATCAACATACTTCACAGTAACATGTATTTCTCATTGTCCTTGAAGACTGCACATCGTTTGTATCTTCGCCGTTATCTCTGCAATCGTTGTTATGAGAATTAAATACAGTTTTCTTTATATATAAAAATACACTCTCATTTTGTAAGACAAGTGTTGTAAACGATTGATCAAACAATAAATACCATATTTTATAACATCAGCCATTGTTGCTACAAAAATGTGTGATTAAATGGTGTGAGAAGCCTCGTCTCTTTATTGGATTGGACACTTTTATATACATTGTTCTTCATTGTTGTATTTATAATATTTCATATTATTTTTCAAGTGATATTGTATTTAAACATGGTTAGTTTAAATAAGCAGTAATTGCGACTAGCATTTCAACCATCAGTGCTCGTACATTGATTGGCCGTGCAATCGATTCAATAAAATACGCACACAGACCACTTGTGTGATTGTGCTTAAGCTTAAGTTTTAATTATTTCTAATGCTTATTTTTCTGTAATGTTCCATTGATCATAGTAAATATATTGGCCATGCGGTATTGGCCTTTGAACAGCTGTTAATTTGTCCTCACCGATAAAACTTAGAGACCTCGCTTCAACATCCGATAACACTGTCAAAATTTAACAACAAACATTACCGTTTCCAGTAGATAAGTGGTGCAAATGTGATTACATATACAATAACTTATTTATATATATATGTATATAAAATATATTTATGAAGACTACAATGGAGCGTTTCAAAGCATTTCGATGGCGTGCTTCCCTTGGACCGTGATAGACTAGTGCTCGTAAAGTCTGATCTGTTAGACTGCGTTAAGTTATTTATTAGTTAGTTTTGTACGTTGTGTATTATGCTGATCAATACATTCTTGGACACGGAGGATTTCGTGCATCTTTATTACCCGGAGGATGAGCCGGCGGCTGCGCAGGGGTGTGGCGCGGGCGCACGCATGGCCTCCAAGTACCCGCCGAGACCACCCTCGCCTGAATACTCACAGGTATGCACTTTCATAACCTTTACTGTTTAACCCCGATGCAAAAAGGGGTGCTATATGCTTAAAGTGTGTATCTGTGTCTGTCTGTGGCATCGTAGATCCTAAGCGGCTGAACCTATTTTGATTAAGTTTAATTTTTGTTTGATAGGTGACTTAGTTAAGAGTGTTCCTGGATATGATTCAAGAAAATCTGCCCAGCCGTTCGAAGATTATCATTGACATTACCGTTTTTTATATATTTCAATTTATACTTGTACAGTATATAATTGCAACGAACTTTGGACATTTATGCTATTTAAAAACTAACCTAGTTTTAAGGCAACTTTATGGAGTTCTCAATAAATAGAACAAATAAGTCGTTCAATCCCTTTTCAGACACAAAATAGTCAGCTATTTCTGAAATCTCTAACTTTGGCTACGAATGTATTCTCAGAAATACGAGTACCTGTCTTTAAACTCTTTAAAGTAACTAACATTGATTAGAGGTGGGAGGAAACACGGAAACGTCTGACTCCACGATGTAGCGTAACCATCGTCGTTACATACATACTCTCAAACATCACTAAGTATGTTGAAAGTGTAAATTTTTCTAATTACGTAAATTTCCATAATCGACATAGAGTTCCACAATGACTAACGGTTAAAATTCTGACCTTGAGACAAAACAATATGGCTAATACAACCTTGCAGACTCACAGTACCGTTTTCGGCCAGCCGTCATTCATTTTAACCGAAAAGGGCTGAATATTTTCAAACGTCACTAACACGTAACAATGTAATCTAAACAATGCAGAAACTTCTAAACAACACAACAGTACAAAGATTCATTTCCGTGACATTCTCGGGAAGAATGAATATCTCTGACAAAGGACTTACTCCTTAAACGGTTGAATCATACAATAACGGTATGAGATCCTTAACCTTGGAATTGCACATGCATACATTTCAAACTTGAACAATAAAGAAGCGTTTACATAAAATCTTATAGGACCAATGATGGCATTTTGTCTAAATGCTGATCATCATCATCAGCCAGAAGACGTCCGCTGCTGAACATAGGCCTCCCCGTTTAACCTCCACACTGAACGAAAGCCTGCCATCTGCATCCACTGGATGTCCGCGAATCTCACAATGTCGTCGGTCCATTTAGTGGGAGACCTACCTACGCTGCGTCTTCCGGTTCGTGGTCTCCACTCAAGAGCCTTTCTTCCCCATCGGTTATTGGTTCTTCAAGCGATGTGGCTTGCCCATCGCTGATCATTAAATACTGATCATTAGACATTAAATCAGAAGAGAACGAAAGCGTAGACAAATATCGCGACAAATATTACCTAAAATTTCTGATTCACATCGATTTTCGGCTCACGAAATAACTTTCTAAGGAATCGAACTGTAAAAGTTTTTACTGTTGTAGAAAACTTGAGCGTTGCAAGACTGCAAATTGAATAGCTGCCAAAAACGAGGGATTCCAAGGGTACTACTCAATGACGATATAAATTATCTTTGGTCTCAACAATCGACTTGCAGAAGTTGCAAAAAAAAAATGTCCCGAAAAAAATATTTATTAAAACATTTCCACATGTTGTTCTTAAAACCTATTAAAATCAATTGTACAGAGAGTTATTACTCTTCAAGTTAATAATGTGTAATTTCTTTCCATGACGCACCAAATAACGCCCTTTCTCCTTTCAATTAGTTTATTGCTTCCCAATCATTGTCGTCCGCGGTAATCAAATGATCCACAGCACTCTGTCCCCTCAATTGAAACAAACAGTAGGGGTTGTTACATTAACTATAATTACAATGTCAATGCCAACGTCTGTCCATGCGTAGGGTTACTACACATATTTCTAAGTCTTTTAGTTCACATAGTAATTATGAAAAAGATTAAGATTAGGTGTTGTGTAATGTTGGGCAGCGCCGGTATTTCAAAGTTGGACAGCGCCGGTTTTTCACTGAAAAAAAATATAAGCTCTCTAAATACTATTCTCTAGATGAGTTCTTAAATGATAAAAAAAACTTTGAATAAAATGAATGTATTTTAGTACAATTATTATTAGACTTTATTCATTATCAATTGTAAAATTTTAATGTAAATGACATTTTTAATATTATTTTCATTGATATTCTTGTAATTAGTTTTAAGTAACTGACTATATATGCTGACAAAGCGGGACCTGGAGAACTTTAATTAACATAATGTAGAAATTTATGTTAGAATTAAATTACTTACTAGCCCATTAGGATAGACTGTAATTAAATTAAGCTCACCTGATAAAAATATGTCTGTCAAAAAAAATATTATATGATTGAAGTCCGTAGACCCCGTATAATTTATTTTTCATGCACACAGTCTATATATATTATATACTACGTGTATCAGAAGAAAGAGTAATAATAGTAATACTTAAGGGGGCCGCTCTAACCATTAAAGTAAACAATATGTACAACAAGTTTCCCAAATTCGAGAAAAAAAAATTGTGTCCTTTCAATATACAAAAATAAATACGGGCCGAATTGAAAACCTTCCTCCTTTTTGAAGTCGGTAAAAATGAATCACGTGGTCAGTCATTTTGTATGGGAACACAATTACTTACTACAACAATATTACTAAAACACGAATAGGTACTCGTACATCGAGAATATCGATGTACGTATAACGAGTATACGCCACATGTATATCGATTCGAGATACATGATTCATGACCAAGGCTCGTTCATTGCTCGTTCACTGTTGGAAAACACGTGTTTTTATTTATTCTCAAATCATTATCTGTCTCCATATGTGATGTGTGTTGCTACTTGATTATCTGTTTATTTTCACATTCCATTCGGATTGTCGTTTACGATGAATGGTGTAACTAATTATAGTCTCTTATTTTCCTTGCTGATACATAATTTTACATTTGGTTATTCACCAATTTATTCGTTTCGAAAACTTCTTGTGAATAAATATTTATGATGATATCTTTATGAAGCGATCGACATGTCTTGTCATGCCGTTGATATATTTTCCTGTGACATTAATACGAGTACGATATCAGTTAATGGGATTACAAAAATAGATCCCACTTCTGAGAAGTCTTACTTAGTCACAATATCTTTGATTATATTTACTTACATATAATGTGGACATAATATCGTGTTTACGTCCTAACGCTCACCTTTTCACCTTCTATTTTTTCCGATGTCAGTATATTATCAATCGGTATATCAAATGATGTTCACGTTTCATAGCTATTATTATGTACTACAACTATCATCCAACAATGTCATGCACCGGAAGTTTTTGACTCATTGTCTGCGTTAACTATTGCATATGACTCTACAGGTGTACGTATCACAGATTCTATGTAGATAATGGTGAGTATTGTGGTGTCTCTTTCTAATACTCCAGTGTTGATACCAGAGCTTCATAAACAAGTGAAGGTACGAGAGCCTTGAATGAGCCTTTCAACGTATCGCGCCCCGCGCAGTTGAATGACTTGGCTGGCATGGACTAAGTATACAATATACCCTACTACTAATCTACTTGCAAGTTACGAGTTCGTCACAAACTGGTGATCCGAACACACGTGTGGCCAGTTAGTGAAACTAGTAATGAGTACAATTACTAATTCATCAAATTTACACATAATTTTTTAACTTACTATCGCGTGCTCAGATATTGAAACTTATTTTTTTTACCCTCAGAGTTTGCCTACTCGTAACCCATGCTTGTCGAAATATGCTAGAAGTTGATCTTTTGGACGTTCACATAATACCATTTGTTACGTCCTCGCCCCGTATCAAGTAACCCGCATATTGACCAACAAATTCACTAAACCGTTTCAATATACCCATATGTCGGTCATTGGACTGAATTTAGCAACGAGCTGACTCCATATCGCACTGTTAATACAATTTTTATTGAGATATGCTATAAAGGATTATTTTATAGATGGAACTTACGTCTTTCATCTACCAGTGTCAGTGCCATATGCTCACTGCTCGCGCCCGCATGGACGGCCTTTAACGGCCTCAAATGTTTCACACACCGTCTTCCTACGCGTACCTTTCGGATTAGTCACAGTCGTGCCTCGCACCGCTCATCATTTTACTGACTATTTTATAATCTGTGATCACCGTTGCTGTGGTAACTGTTAATTAATCTATAACGTTGTCGTAGTAACTGTAATGTGGCTATGACGTTGCGTAAGTGAGGGTTTGCCCCTACCAGCGTATCCGCTGTTGCTCAATGTGCGTGTAGTACGTCCTTGTTGACGTTTTTTTCGTCGATAGGCTTTTCGTCAGCTGCCAGTGAATTGTTTGTTTTGACTTGTTTGTGCTCCTAATTGGGCCCTTGTTTGGTTTATTTACGCATTGTCGAAAAAATTTGGACCTGAAGTAATTTTTTATTTTTGGCGGTTATACTTAACGAACTCAGTTTTTGGTGTGTTAGTCAAAAATTTTGCAGCTCATAAATTTTCAATCCAAGTTCGATGATCCTGACAGAATTTATCATTGGTTCGTGTCATAAAGACGCCCACATAATTTTATACACTGCATTTTATAATCCTGGTCCTCTTTGTCATTATTTTGTTTCGTGCCTTAGCACAATGACCTAACCTTAGCAGTCTTAGCACCGAATTAGGAATCGTTATTCACGTCTTAAAATTGTTTACTAAGACAATTGACTGCAGTAACTTGTAATCCTTTTAGGGTCACTGCTGTTTTTGTAGAAACCGTCACATTATCCATCATTCGTATTTTCGGATTGAATTATGAATTCATGTTAAAATCTCTACTTCATTCATCATCACCAGCCTATCATGTTCCCACTGCTGGGACATTCCTCTCAAAGAGAGAGAATTGGCCATAATACACTATGTTGGCATAGTGCATATTAATGAATTTCATGTCTTTGAACTTTTTTGAGGTTCTTGGATTTACCAATTCCCTCACGATGTTTTCCTTCGCCGTTTTTTGAGCTATGGCATCAAAACTGCACATAATTTATTTTGGTACTATATAAGTCATTCATTGGTGCAGAGCCGAGGATTGAACCGGTTGCCGTCAGATTGTAAAGCGTACGTACATCGTACTGCTCGGCCATCATCGCTCATCACTTCTACTTCATTAATAGTTCAATACTCTTTACTGCACCATTTAATCCCAATCAACCTCTTTATGGAACTATTAAAACAATCTTTCCCTGGTGGACATCAACCTTCTTTATTTAACACAACATCCTTTATCAATTTATCTTCGGGACCACTCTCATACATATTTATCTGTCCCGATTTACAATCCATTGGCTCCGATCCGAACCTTTCAGCTTTGAGAGCTTTAGGTTCTTAACCTTTAACATGGCATAGATTCACTGTGTCATGGCGTTCTATTTTTTTGATTGATGGTTTTTCTAATACTAAAAGCAAGTGTCCATTAGCTCTACTAAAACAAAGCGACATTTTGTAATGCGCGTAAAACGTTAGAAACAAAAAATAACGCTATACTAAGTAGAGCTTAAATACAAACAGTATACTTAAAAACTCCAATGATAATTGTATTTAATAGGTTGTTTTTGTATGTGTGCGTCCATTCATATTCTTGTGTACAAATCTGCGACTGTTCTACTCCAGTATTATTACTATTATGTATTAGCATTATTACTATTATGTAATAATACAAAATGATTCAGCCTTTGGCCTGTGCGTAAAAGTTAATTTGTTTCAGATAAGCTCTAGCTAGTTATGTTTGTAATCTTATCTACTGCATTGTTTACATAATAAATATCTTCATTATCACTGTTGTTGATTTCATAATGAAACATTTAAGTATTATTAGCACGAAGTGGGGTAGAAATGTAATTCTGATTTGGTTTTATCATTCATCTAAATTATATTGTTCTCATTAAATGCGAAAATTTCTGTGAGTAATGAGTATATTTGTTACTTATTCACGCTGAAGCAGCTGAATGGATTCGAATGAAATTTGGAATAGAGACAGCTTATTGTTTTGTAATCGTGTTGCGTTGCGTCTCACCGCCACCTCGCCTGTTGTTAAGCGATGATGCGGTCTACGATAGAGCACGCTTGCCTAAAAGACATTATATTTACTCGTGATTTGAAGACATCCAGATTATAACTATCGGGGAACACCCATTCAGGCAGCTTAAATAGTCTAGTACACAATAAAATTAGGCACAATAAAAGTGGGATCAAAGCGGAATCAAAGCCTTTAATACGGTTTTTCAGAATATCGATCATGAAACGGCGTTTTCTTTTTTTTGCCCGCCCTGGCCGTCTGATAGAAAAATGGCCAAGAAGGATGCCATGCCGATCCGATGTACTCTCCGAAATGTAGGTATCCATCAAAAACCGATAGATTTGCATCTTAACGCCAATGTTCAAGGCTAAGAAACTTATACCCTGCATTGACTTGGCATTTATAACTTTTATACCGAAAAAAATTACGATTAGGATAGCGGGTAAAACCGCGGGTGCAGTTACTAATTTAACATTATTTTCTACTTGTATTGTCAATATTTTTTTTTTGTATTAGTTGATCTGGTTATTCCTTGGAAGTTAATTATCAATATAAGTATAATATGAACCTTTGCTATCAATTTGACGTTTCAAGTCTAGACGTTTCCAAGACGCAATATTTTTCCATCAACACAGGTGTGGCTGGTCAAATTTAGTTATGTAAATCGGCTCGCGCGCTTTAATACTTTTCGACAGCGTGAGGTGAACGGCCGTGCTCTCGGTGCTGCTATTAATCTGGCCAAATGAATAGTATCCTAGTTGAATGGACGCTAATGATCTGGTAAACATTTCATAGTTAGTTGGTTAGTCACACCAGCAATAGACGGGCGCCCACCCGCGTTCTTTGACGACTGCTGTAATGGTTACTGTTTAACTACATACACTGTCCGTTTATGTTTCAAACTGAAACGCTTTTGTTTTAGTTAATGCACCTATTTATTTTATAGCTCTGGAAGTTTAACCTCATTCGAATGCTGTAAACGTATACACGTACAAATTGTTGCACGTAATAAATGGTCTATCGTTACGGAACAAAAAGTGTGAAGCTCGGATTGCAGACCAGTTTTTGTGAAGTTTTGTGATTATGTAGAGTCTATTTTCTTTGTTGCCTAACATTGTTGGGTTTTATTACACAAAAAGACTGCAGTTTTTGCTAAGTTTCCTTATTTGGCGTGTGTAGTTTTGTGTCCGTTGAACTCCAGGGTGAATGTGCCAAATAGTTATATGGGCGTTACGCCTACGCTAGTTTAATATTTATTGTTGACATCTACTATAGCTGAGAGCAAAACTTGAATGGTTATAACTTTGCATTATTCATTGTTAAACAGTTCAGAGTCTAGAATGTATGAGCATTCATCGTACTTTGTAGCATTTATGACAAGTTTATTGAGAACAATAACTTTGAGTCAAGCGTGGTAGGTACGTCGACCGCATTGACGCTTGGTGGTCTTCATATCACAACTAACGCTAGTAGCTTCACTATCAGACAAGCTCCTAATGTCATAAACATTTTATGTATTCTCTCATAATTGTATTTTTCATCGCAGTCATTAACACTTTTGTAACAGCGTAAACACACCATCGAATTCAATACCACTAACCAACTCGTCCTTCAAAAACCGGATCGGAACCGGTTCTTGTTTTGGCGGAGCCGAATATTTAAATTTTATCGTCATAATAACCCATGCAAATAATTTATTCAGAGCCATGGAGTCAATACTGAAGTAGGTACTGAATTCAAACCAGACACCATATAAAGCAAGGGGTTCGTGCTTATAATTATCGCGATCGTCTGGGCGCCATGATTCACGATCGTAATTAGTAAGTGCAGGTTCTAAGTACATGAGAACCGCTGGAGGCAGTTACGTCATTATAGAGGAATGCTACAGCAATTAGACTTTAGACCGACCAAAGAACTTACCTTGTACACTTAGAACATAAATAAACGTTGGTACTTGTGGTTTGAGTAGCAGAATGTTGTTTTTTAACCAAAATTGATCGTTTCTATAAAAAATCTTTCACTTATCTCTTTTCTTCAGAGATGTTCATATTTTCTAATTTAATATTTATAATGTCATAAAATTCTTAGCATCATTATTATGCGTTTAGATAGAAAATAAGATAATATACATTTATTTCCCAGAAATACAACTACTTTTAAACAAAAAATATACACAGTAAAAGATATAATTTCCAGACAACCCTGCGGTCCAAACTAGGCTGAAGAAAAAAAAATACTCTAACGTTAGTACGATAGCTGTCGTCTTCATAAATCCATTTTTCAAGTTTCAAATTGAAACTTCATTGATACAGGTGTAAGCAAAAAAACTAGAGCACCTGTCGATCGATTCTCCAACACCGGTTCCGATTTCATAAGAATGAATTTTTTAAAAGGGCTTTCTTTGTGTGAGCTGATTTTTGCTTCTATTTAGAAGTCGTCTTCTGTTCTCACTGTCGTTTTTGATCGTTGAATATTGGTCTTATTTCAGTTTCTGATCAATTAATATGAACTTTATGATGAGAATAATTTAAGCAACGGTTTCTACCGTATGACCTTTGTTACAAATAAAATGTGATTTAAAGTTCCCTTCCCTTTAAAGTGTTTGAAAAGCAATTCATTGGAATTTGCCTCATAAAATGAGAAAAGCTAGTAATTAAGTAATTGAATAATGTCTATATGTCACTGATGTCTCTGATGTGAGTTCACAATAAGGTCACGCTTGTGGTTAACTAATTACTTTCGTCGTTAATTATAAATGTCATTTATAAGTAACCTTCTTGATCAAATTGGCTTTAATCACTGCCACGCCTTACTTAAAAGCTTTCTATGATAGGCCTTTTTACCTTCTTTAGAATTATATTATTAGAATTGAGTGACGAATTGAAATTCATTAACGAACCATTAGTGACATCACTAGTGTTTATATCTTCTTCTTGGTAACACTTTTCAGAGTGGTCGATGCGATTCGATTATTATGTACCTCTATTAGTCCTATATGGTAACCTCATTCGCTCAGAAGTGGGATCTTTAGAAAGCGACTTGGAATTACCTAATAAGCGTAAGAACATGAAGGCGTTCTTTATAATATGAAGGACATTTTATATTGCCACATAAGTATTTTTGGGAATTAAATGGTTGTGGTTAGGCGAACCATGAACTTGCTTGTCTGTCTCTATATTTTATAAAAAATCTGTAACTAACCAATAACACTTGTGTGCTCAGTTGGAAATCAAACACAGACTTGTTCAACAACAGTTTACATTGCAATACAACTGGCTGCATTGCGAAGTTGTTTACCAATCGAAACGACGCTAACAAAAAGCTACAAGTGTGAACTAGCGTTTGTCAATCATGCTTGTCTAGAGGTTCTTAGAACAAACAGTTGAAACTTGTAGAAGGTTGGTTGGAAAATTCTCGATACTGGGCCTTACATATTCTACTTCTCAATACATTTATATCCTGTCGTATTCGATAGTTTCCTATTTCGAATGTCAGGGCCGTTGAGTCGTGTGGCATTGAAATCATGTGATCGACCTTCTCTCAGTTTGGGCCTCAGAGCAAATTCTATTTGCTCTGAGGTTTGGGCCTTAACTGGGTAAAACCCAGAACTACAACGATGAATGTACTTACTTGCTAGAAGCACGTAGAAGTACAATATTGCGTGTGAACAGAAACTTTACCTCTTACAAAACCACATTGCATCAGCTGATTGTCATGCGTTGACGGATTGCCAACACTTGTATGGCAATAAAAATATTACACTTTAAATGTTACTTAAGTAGTAAAAATTTTGGCAACTTGGCCGTAATGAGAACGTTTCAGTTCGTGGTTATTTTTATAACAAACATGATAATATTTAAAGAGACATGGTACAAAAAAATACGTCTGCCATCAAGAATAAACAGCTGTAGACAATGTTTTGCAATACCAATAATGGGCATTTGTATAAAAAGTTAAACTATTTGCTTTCAGAAAACCTCACAGAAGAGCTATTGACATGAGTGTACTTTATATTTATGTCAATAGCTCTTCTGTACGTAACTTAAATAAAAACTTAGTTATGTTATGAAAATAAACCTAACAGATACCTATGAAGTCCAAAATCAACAAGCTCGTAGACAAGTGTGTATAATTATCTGTAATGAAAAATTATGACACATAAAACTTTGAAAATTATAATACTTATATGAAAACAAAAGCTGTTGACATTTATGCGTCTTTTGTTCTTTTTTGTTCAATAAGTATTATTACACGAGTCGATTCTTTGTTTAGTCTAACTAACAACAACCCAGCTGCTCAGCAATTAATCTCTACTATGTAAATACCGCGCTTAGGATGAATAAGATAAGTTATAGGATGAGACAAAAACATTCCAATTCCACCCGTAATTCCTTGTACTTGAGTACTTCCCATACCTAATTTACCCTATCGCATAACTTACGTCATAATATCAACCATTGTTTCCCAAAACTACTCGTTATGGCAATAAAAATGTCCTTCATATCATACAGAATGCCTTCATGTTCCTTACGCTCACAAGGTAATACCAAATCGCTTTCTAAAAATCCCACTTCTGAGCGAATGAGGTTACACGTAGTATACATTACTATCCTGTCTTTTAATTAGGTTATATTTTAGTATTGTAAACGGTGTGGGTAACAGCAGATTTGCTAAAACCACAGCAGCTAGGTACAGTTGCAGTGGCATGTGCTTATTAGGTAATGCAAGGACGCTTTCTAACGATACTAGTTTTTTTACCTCGAGCTTACATTACACTCAATACTTTAACATATTACTTGTCTACAGTCGTTTAAATATAAAGTTATACTGAATGATTGTACTAACCACTGACTGATGTACCCAAACTTTCGCGTTAACAAAGTTCGCAGTCAGAAGGTACTTCCACATACGGAATGCCGGCACGTAAGGCACGGTTGAGGTGGTATGCGCTTGTTAGGTAATGCAAGGTCGCTTTCTAACGATACTAGTTCTTACGCCGAGCTTACACACACCACTCGTCTCGCGTGTTCTTATTTTTATGCAACTGTATGAGGAGACGAGTAAGTTGCTCGCCTGATGGTAAGCGTCACGCTTGCCCATAATAGCACGGTTCGACCTAGACTTTTGAACTTTAACTTTGTCTACACAGACATTAGTTTCACCTCTTGAACGGATTGCCCGATGGGCGTACCATGAATCTCTGGCTTTCGAGCCATTAATACCGGCAGACCGCCGCCGCGTCGTCACGAATGCAGCTTTGCACCGCTCCCTTTTTTTTAAACACAGATTTAAAACATTTTTAAAGTGTGAGCATTGGTTGAGAAATGTATTTAAAAAACTATATATGTATGTATATCAGTCTCTGGCAGCCATATCACAAGCTTTGCTTAGTTTGGGGTCAGATGACCGTATGTGCAAAAATGTCCCAAATATTTATTTATGGTATTTATTTTATTTATTGCCATACAACGTAGTAATGGGGCCAGCATTTTGGGAACAATTCCCACTGGTAGCTAGGTACGTCGTACCTATTGCTAGGTAAGTCGTTTTTTTATACATATTACCATAGACAAAAGGAATAGTGGAATGTTATAAATGTTGTTATGTTATTGTTGTTTAAGTTAAATATAATTATTTTTTTAAACTGCTAAAAAAAGGTTTATATTTATTTACGCGATATTTACCGTGGTAAGGTTGCGGAATGAGCTCCCATGAAAAAAAAAACTAGTGAATTTTATCGATGATGTTGTTTCTTGTTAAACATTGTTGGAGCAGTACGGGACATTTTTGCACACATGGTAAAAAAAAAAAAGCAAGTGGCAGTATAAATAAAGCATTACAGTATCTAGAGGACACGAATAAACTGTGCGATTAGTGCGTGTGAATCACAGATAAGGTAAGAGTTGTTTGGATTCTCACGTCAATTGTTTGCTATTAGTGTTGATGGGAGTTTATTCATGGGAAACTTTGATTTGGCAATCGCGAACAAAACGAGGCTGCCAGTAACTATGCTGTTGTAAACGAGGCTTAGTAGTTTGAACACTCGGCGCGAGATCAAACGCTTGTGCCTCATTATGACTAGACAAGAAAAATAAAATAGGAAATTATACTATGATTTAAACTGTAACGTGGTTTATTTTACAGTAGATTTTTAACCGACGAAAGGAGGAGGTTATCTATTCGATTGTACGTTTTTTTAAATGTTTGTTACGCGATTACTCCGCCAATTGTAAATTGATTTTGAAGATTCTTTTTTTGTTTGATAGGTCATACTTCAGAGGTGGTCATATATAAATTTCATCGAAATTGATTTAGCGCTTTTTTTACGAATTCATAGACAGCTGATTACGTTTTGGTTTGTGGTTCCTTTCAGCAAAGGTTTTGATGAGGACTTTCAATCTCTGTTTTAACTGTCATTTTCAACTTATTAACGTTTGTACATATAGGTAGTTTTGAAGTCGTTTTTTTTCTAAAAAATAATTATTTGTTTACAGTTTTGGTTCCAAACGTCTCATCTATTTAACCAGCAGTGCAAGTACCGTTCTTTTATCGATCGTCAAATTGACAGTTGAGGTCGTCAAATTCGATAATATGCCATTTTTTCAGTACTCGCTGTGATCGATTCTTTGGCATTTTAGCGAATTTGACGATCGATAAAGTACGGTAATTGCATTGCAGTGTCGTGTGTAATAAAATTTTCAAGTTTTATTAGATATCGGCAATAAGTCATACTCACAGTCAAATTCAAGTAGTTAACTAGATGCTAATGGGACTTGTTGGGTCTCACGATTTCCCGGTTGGCCTCATAGTAAATGGTTGTTCATAATGTTATCATTGTAAACAGAAAGGAATGACTTCTTTTCAGTATTTGTGTAAAAATAGAGATCCGTTTAAAGGTAATTAACATTTTATCAAACAGTATTAAGAGTTTCGGGTTTAGCTGTGTTATTATAAAGAAGGAAACGTTGAGCGATGGTGGCTGAGCAGAAGCATATGCGCTTTACAATCTGACGAGACCCGGTTCGATCCTCGGCCCTATACCAATGACTTATTTAGTAAATAAACTATGAAGTTTCGATGCCATCGCTAAAAACGGCGAAGGAAAATATCGTCAGGAAACTGGTATGTCCAAGAGTCAAAAATTCAATTGCATATGATATTTACCAACATTAAATAAAATAAAAATAAATAAATATTCGGGACATTTTTGCACACACGGTCATCTGACCCCAAACTAAGCAAAGCTTGTGATATGGCTGCCAGAGACTGATATACATACATATATAGTTTAAAATACATACTTAAATAGATATTAACACCCAGATATAGAACAAACACAAATGCCACACATTATACCATTATACTGCCTTATATTTGTTTTTTATGTTAGTTTAAGTTTCATTTGTATTTTCGGTGTGTAATAAAGAAATATTGTATTGTAATGTATGCACTGGCCCAGCATGGTCGATTAGGGAATTTAGGAACCATCCTCTCTGAGAGAAGGCTTTTGTCCAAGCAGTGGCAACGTCATAGGTTGTTATTGTTAATGATGGTTATAAGGAAGATATTTTCTTCAAAAGAAAGAGAAACCTTCGAAGACACTTTCGCTTCTTATCCTAAACAAACTTTACGTCTAAAATAAAGTTGTTCGTCTCCCTCGCACTATTGCTCCTAGAGCCCTATCTCTTATCAACCGAGTCGACTAGTTAGTCAACAGTTGACACTTTACTAACTCGAACGTACGTGGAATTTAGTCAGGATTTAGCGTTTCTTCGACAAAACTTTCCTAAACTTTCTGCCGTTGAACACAAAGTACACTTTCGCAATATTGTCAAACCGATTCACATCTGAAAGTGGCTCTAGTGTAGTGTTGTTCTTTGCGAGTTGCAACCAAAAAATATTTCCCTTGGGAAAATCGCATCAAAGTGACATTAGTGTTGTACTTTTTGAGATATATCATAACCAAGTGTTGTAGTCTCCGTAAAATCTTGACTTTTACAAGGATCGAACACATTAAAACGGGCCGCAGCGGGCCGGGGCGCATCGCAAAACTCGCGTTCATACATTTTATATGGAAATCCGCCCCGGGCAATTTTTGCGATGCGCCGCGGCCCGCCTAATGTGCTCGACCTTTTACTCTTAGGAGAGTGACTATGTATGTGGTACTTCTGAAGGTATTGTGCGGATGGAGAGTAAATATGATTTATTTTACATTTGACGGAATTTCACATCTAGGACTGGCACGAACAGGCGACATCGTTTCATGTTTGATATTCCGGAAACCCGTACGAAACGTCTGATTCCACCTCTAATGTGCAAACCGCTAGACTTTGTGTTTATTAAATGGGTGTTCCCAGGGGCCTTACGGACAACTGATATTACAGGCACCTAATCCGCTCAGTTGGAAAATCATGCGACTGCAAACCGTATCTGGGCGCGATAAGGTTAGCGGATTAGGTGCCTGTAATAGCAGTTGTCCGTAAGGCCCCTGATAGTTACAATCTGGGCGCTTCAAGTCGCGAGTGAATCGGTTTTTTCTAGGTAAGCTTGCTCCATCATAGACCGCATCATCGCCGAGGTGGCGGACAAGCGAAGGCCTATTATAAAAATATATATTACTAGCGGTCCGCCCCGGCTTGGCACGGGTATTATTGGAGATTTAGTAAGGTTCCCTAATTTTTTTGAAAATATAATATAGCCTATATCACCCGGGGATAGCGTATCTTCCCAACAGTGAAAGAATTTTTCAAATCGGTTCAGTAGTTTCGGAGCCTATTCAATGCAAACAAACAATCAAATCTTTCCTCTTTATAATATTTGTATAGAAAAGGACATGAGAAACGTCACTATGGACTATGTGGTTTACGTCACTATGGATATTACGATGATTTAAACTTACACATCTACAATAACAACACAGAACAGCGGTCTTTACAGTCTTCATTACCTCTTTCTCCTTTCTATTCTACATCATATAGCCAGCATGGGGACAGACCAAAATAAATTAGTTCGATCTGCCCCCACGCCGGTATCGGGGGGATAAACCGAACTTTTTTTCCTGTTTGTTCCCCCAACGGGACATATCAGGGGGACAGACCGGAATAATCCACAATAAATAATAATAATAAATAAATAAATATTCGGGAAATGGCGTCGATTCTGTCATACCACTCATTAAACTAAACCAATCTGACAGGACTAAAGCTATCTGCGTCTCTTTTCATTTCAATATGCGAGAGAAGTTTAGCAAAAGTTTTAGAGCTGTCAAATTTAGTTTAGTTTAGATAATGGTACAACTGAATCGACACCAGTGGCATCGATTCTGAATTCTGATGCACTCTAAACTAAACTAAACAAAATTTGACAGCTCTAACATCCTTCTCTCACACATTAAAATGAAAAGAGAGGCAGATAATTTTAGTCCTGTCAGATTGGTTTAGTTTAGTGAGTGGTATGACAGAATCGACGCCAATGACTGCTTTTATTACAGGCTATTCATTCGTCTATTTCATGAATGTGTCCTTTCATATGTAATGTTTTTGTATCTAACCATGTGACGTTGCTTGTTCCAGGTGGCATCGCCGTCCACGAGCGAGATGAGTGACCGCGAGCGGTACCGCGCGCCGCCGCAGCCGGAGCCGCCGCCGCACCGCGTGCGCGCCGCCGACCTGTACCCGCGCCTGCGCACGCATTACGACGAGCCCGGACTCGACGTGCCCTTTGCGCCGATATGCGGCGAGTTCGTGCAGGTGAGCGAAACGGGCAATAAAAGCAAATCGAACAGAATTACCTAAACGATACTTTTTAGGGTTTCGTACCCAAAGGGTTAAGACGAGACCCTATTACTAAGCCCACAGTTTTTTTTCCCATAGCTGTCAAGGCTATTTTGTAAGAAATTTGTTGTAGCCATAGTTAGTAGCGAAATGAGTTAGTTAGAGTTAGAATACTTTAAGATCTAACCCAAAAAGGTAAGGTCCAAGTTCTTTGGATGCAGAGTTCGACGCGTTGACATAAATATGTTCAATCAAGGTCCTGTCCTAATGCCTGGCGACTGACTTTCCGTTCTATTTACTTCTCTTTTCTGTGGTTAATACCTACGCTGTCTGTATCTCCGTTCGTCTGTCTGTCTTTCCTACTTTTTAACGGCTGTATCTTTCGACCCAAAAGCCCACACCTCAGATCAGACAAACATGGTAAGGTGGGGTGGCGGATGGGAATGCATCAGGCCTTAATCAGGCCTGCTACTTTAGTTTATTGGTATCTCTGCAAGACACGTGCGTGAAAATGTGTAAGTGTTCCGTACTTGCCCCTGTATTCATAGACGTAAATAAAGGTTAAGTTAGGTAAAGCTACCGACATAGCCCACCGGATTAGCATGTTGAAGTGGCACTGGGCAGGGCACATAGCACGCAGAGCAGATGGCCGATGGGGCCGAAAGGTTCTCGAATGGAGACCACGGACCGGTAAGCGCAGCGTATATAGGACGTCCACCCACGAGATGACCTAAAAGAGACCGCAGGGAAACGCTGGATGCAGGCCGCTTCCAACCGGCCCTTTTGGAGATCGATAGGTGAGGCATATGACCAGCAGTGGACGTCCTATGGCTGAAATGATGATGATGATGAAATAAATTGCCAAAACACCACTTGAGGGTGACGTGAGGATTCGAAGTACCTTTATTTTCGGGTTAGTGTTTGAGTTAAGAGATATTGCAGTATAGTGAAAAAAGTGGGTGAAACATGGAGACATTTGAACACAAACGATAATTCTACTAAGGGCACATCTCCCTTATTTGTCAGATCTAGGCCTACACTCATCGCACAAAACGGTTATGTCACCTCACTTTAAACAATCGCTGATGTATGCCCGATTCGTCCACAAGAGTTTTGTTCCACTTAAAAAAACTGGTTTCATTTCGATCCTGATGTTATACCCGTTTCGGCCCTAAAACATGTTTATTAATCATGTGGGCCAAAAGGAGAATGATATATCGAGAGGGACGAAACAATAATTTTTAAGCTTGAGGGCCGAAACATCGGGACTAATCGGGCATACATGTCGTCGCGTCGGCGCCATCGTCACGTAAATTAACTAATTTGCTTGACGGCTGTGTAATAGATAAAATAGCATACACATGGACCATAAACCTTTATTATCATAGACACTTCAATATGTATAAAAACCTCGCCTTTTTAATACTTTATGGTTGATATTCCGAAAACCCGTACGAAGCGCTTTGATTCCACATTTATTATGCGAACTGCTAGTCTGTGAAATGCGCTGCCTAAATGGATGTTCCCCGATGGTTACAATCTGGGTGCCTTCGAAACACGAGTGAATCGGTTTCTTCTAGGCAAGCGTGTTCCACTGCACCGTAGACCGAATCATCGCGTAACATCAGGCGAGATGGTGGTCAAATGCAAGCCTATAAATAAAAGTGGAATCAAAGAGCTTCGTACGGGTATACGTTCAACCGTTTGAACGTTATCAGCTCTTCTATAGGGGGTAAAAATATATATTTATACTTATTGTATTAACGACTGAAGTGCCAAGACGGAGATAGAACTAAATAAAACGGCGTGCTAGTTAATAAGCATTGACTTCCAACCACCAACCAACTTTTGATTTTCTTGGGAAGTGGGTGATCTCGCGGGGTCTATCCGTAGGGTCTGCGGCATAGACTGATACAGTTGGCCTAAAGGTCACCAGGGCGGTGCAACGAGTTGAACGGACCGCGTGACTCCGATAGTAAACATCGGTCTATTTCGCATTCCTTGCAGTTCGTTGACAGTGTGCTATCAGCCCAAAGAGTATGCTAAACTGTCATGTCACAATGTAAGGCTTTGTACGTTAAACAGTTTCATTTGCATTACAATGTGACGTATTTTTACTCGTCTCTATTTTAGATTTAGTTGTAAACCGGCCAAGTGCGAGTGCACTGAGGGTTCCGCACCACCACAAAATACAATAATTATCACAGAACCAATTATCATAAAACCGACATCAAAGTTAGTCATCATCATCATCATCATCATCAGCCAGAAGACGTCCACTGCTGAACATAGGCCTCCCCCTTTAACCTCCACACTGAACGACAGCCTGCCTTTTGCATCCACTGGATGTCAGCGACTCTTACTATGTCGTCGGTCCATCTAGTGGGAGGCCTACCTACGCTGCGTCTTCCGGTTCGTGGTCTCCACTCAAGAACCTTCAATGATCAAAGTTAGTAAAATATGGCAATTCGATTCGGAGAAAATAATGATAAGGTCGTCTAAGTAACCGAATTCGTTGCTTAACGTGGTAATGAACAGAAACTTGTCACTGATTCGCACTTGGCCATTATTTATTATTTGTTGTTATACTTTGCGTACTATAATCATGCCAAGTTTGACGCTTGTACGTATTACCGTTTTTATTTTTACACTACAGTAAATATAAAAATAAGTTTAAGAAAACGTTCGTTGTATTCCCTCTTTCCTTTTTTTTTTTTTTACTTTATTATTATTTCTTAGTTAATCCGCCGTAACATTATATAGGTACCTATTCTGTGAAAATTTCAACTGGCTATCTATTACGGTTCGAAAGATACAGCCGTTTAAAGGTAGAGAGGTAGTTTTTGTAAGTTTAGTCAGTTTTAGGTCAGTTTAATTGTTTTTGTGAGGTTGAGTTTTTGAGTTGTTAATTTATTGTTTTTTTATTTTTAGTAGTTTAGTATTTATGTTTTATAATTCAGCCGATTTTATTTAACTCTTATAACATATTCCTTGTAAATGTGACTTGCCTATAACGTTTAATGTTTTTATGGCCAATAAATATTTCTGATTTCTGAACGGACGGACGAACAGACAGACAGCATAGGCTTAGTAATAGGGTCCCGTTTATACCCTTTGGGTACGGAACCCTAAAATCAACCGGAATATTTAATAAATTTTTTGTTTGCCTGGTCTGTGATTGATCTGGTCGATGTTGAGCTATCTTCTAGTGTTTTATAGTGAAAAAACTCACGTCTCAAATATAATACAATAGTTGAGAACAAGGAAAATGAGTGGCGCTTGAGACACCTTCGTATATTCCCAGTAAGTATCAGACTGTACCGTAGTAGTTACTACGAGTATCTATTCCGCGTCTGTACTTTGACCGGCAAGTAAGGACGTTCTGCAAACTGCGTCATATTGCGGAGCTAACCTCTAGGGCTAAGTCGGGAACTTACGGCGCAATACATCTTAGTCCAGATCAAGCGGGACCAACAGCAGATTTTACTAGAAAGACAGCTTTTTTTGTTTCTCTCAAGACTTGACTTCTCTCTTCTCTTCTTGAAGACTTCTCTCTAAT
Source organism: Agriopis aurantiaria (assembly GCA_914767915.1). Taxonomy (NCBI): domain Eukaryota; kingdom Metazoa; phylum Arthropoda; class Insecta; order Lepidoptera; family Geometridae; genus Agriopis; species Agriopis aurantiaria. Next base: position 11,882,655 of record OU612002.1, on the reverse strand, counting down.
AAGTTTAATCAATGAGGTGTAACATATAAGATCATTGAGTTCAATTGTCATAATGTTAAAGTCGTATATATATTGAGCACGTGCACGAACACCTTATAAATAATAATCCACCATTATTACACATTAACACTCGAAAATGCGTAAGTTTAGGAAAACAATATAATGAGGCGACATGTCTTTTCACGTTGGCGCCAATACTCCATGTTTATTGTTTTCGACTAATTTACCGCTTGGCTGGTATGCAAACATGGCCGACACGTGCTGCAAGGAGGTCCTATATTATGTTACTTTGTGGCGTGTGACCTCTTTGGAGCGTCCTTGTTTATAGTATGGGATCTACTCACAAATTATTTTTTTCTTTTTTGTGGTTCTACTACAATGACTAATTAGTTTTCCATAAGCTCTTTGTTCTACTAGTACATATTGTCATTTGCCAGAGATAATAGAAAGGCTATCCTAACGCCATCGTTTTCGCTATCCGCGAATTATCTATTGTGTCTGTGTGGTCCCCTTTTTGTCCATCCACTTTCTTGGCTAATTAGTTCAAACTCTATTATGCGAACTAAGATATCTCCGTAGGAATTAAGTTGATTGCGTCATGGATAACCTTGTTAAGGGAGAACAAGAGGCTAATTTTACTTTTTACGGCCGTTGCTTGCTAGTTGGCTCTTTAAGGCGGCAGTTGGCGTTTGAAGATTAGGAATACAATAGAAAGTTTGCAAACTGTTGGATGTAGATTTTAGGAGCATTTTTTCCTCGTCGATCGCCATTTCTGGTTTTAGTATTATAACCGACTGAACTGAGCTCGACCGCGTAAAAACATTTTTTTTCTCTTGTCGGTTTCTCTGTAGGATTTGATGATGTTAAGGGGTATTAGATAAAAGCCACTTTCTGTTAGCGTTAACGCCTACGGAAACATGAAATTGTATGAAAATGTCATTAGCTTAAGAGATGTTGTCAATGTCATTTTCGTACAATTTCATGTTTCCGTAGGCGTTAAAGTGGCTCTTGTCTAATACCCAAGGTCTATGTCTACTTAGCGTCTAATTTTCACACATTTACGACCGCCCGGCAGCGAAAAATTGAAAGAGCACTTCATAGGGTTGAGTTGAAATGAAAACTTGCAAAATCAATTAATAGATATTATTTCCTCTTTTGTCCTATATACCAGGAGCCTAGAACTAACAAGAAGCTTTATTCACAGTGGGTCGGCCGTATGGCAGATGGCGGGATCATCGCCATGTCGAACTACCGTGTCCACGCGCAGCCGAGGCGGCGCAACGGGCCCGGGACTTCGGTGCCCATCCGGCTGATCGACGCTTTGGAGATCAGGGACCTGCTGCATCTTCTTGTGCTGTGCAAGAATGGGCGGACTCTCAGGTACCATCCTGTTTCCTCTAAATATATCTCTATGTATCCTTCCCTACGCGTTGTCTTCATATTCTTTGTGCAAAACAGGGCTGTATGATGCATGAGGGTGGAGTCCTCACATCCAGTAGGTATATATGGTGACTTGAAGAAGATGCCGATGATGATTATATGAATGGAGTTTTTATTATAATTTTCAGCCTAACGCCGAGTTAGAGTCGAGGCGGCGGTAGTGCGGCGTGGCGTACAAGCTACCGTGGAAAATAAATTATAGTTTTTAAAATCGAACTTCAGTGCGACGTGGAAGCGCGTGACACTCACGTCAATTTTGAACCTGGTTGAACCTACGGTAAACTGAAGAGTTGTCTTGACGCCTCTTGTACGCCGCCGCCGCTGGCTGCTTCGACTCTACAGTGGGCGTTGCGCTTTACATTATCAACTCACTGATAAACGTAGCCCTATAACTAATTAAAGTTACGTTTTCACGCTACCGGCGCCCACATCGCTACTGAGAACCCACTAGGCACGACGAAAACCGTTCACCACCGGTTCTCGTACGATCACGAAGTGAAGCAACGACGGGCGCGGCCGGCACTTGGATGGGTGACCGCCTGGGCGTTGATGGGATATTGTCTTTTTGCACAATTTTTTTGTACTTTAGTAGCTAACAAGTTATGTGCCCACACGGCACGACGAAAATTAATTTTATTGGAATTTACATTGGAATTAACTGACCACAGAGCTGTCCTATCTGGCTCCGACTAGCATAATAGATATCTGAGGAATCGGGTACCGTCAGATTGTAAAGCGCACAGGTTATAACTCAGTCACCATCGCACATTAAAAATAAAATAAACCGGCCAAATGAGAGTCGGGCTCGCGCACTGAGGGTTTCGTACCACCACAAAATTCAATAATGAAAATACCTGTTATACTTTGGTAATGAACAAAAATTTGTCACCGAATCGCACTTGGCCATTAATTATTGGCTTTTTTATTATTTCTTAGTTAATCCGCCGTACCATTACATATTCTGTGAAAATTTTAACTGGCTATCCATTACGGTTCGAAAGATACAGCCGTTTAAAGGTAGGACGGACAGACAAAGTAGGCTTAGTAATAGTGTCCCGTTTTTACCCTTTGGGTCATCATCAGCCAGAAGACGTCCACTGCTGAACATAGGCCTCCCCCTTTAACCTCCACACTGAACGACAGCCTGCCTTTTGCATCCACTGGATGCCAGCGACTCTTACTATGTCGTCGGTCCATCTAGTGGGAGGCCTACCTACGCTGCGTCTTCCGGTTCGTGGTCTCCACTCAAGAACCTTTCTTCCCCATCAGTTATCGGTTCTCCGAGCGATGTGGCCTGCCCATTGCCACTTCAACTTGCAAATTTTAACAGCTATGTCGGTGACTTTGGTTCTTTGGCGAATATCCACGTTTCGGATTCTATCGCGCATAGAAACTCCGAGCATAGCTCTCTCCATTGCCCGCTGTGTGACTCTGAGTTTTTTCAAAAGGCCAACAGTTAAGGACCACGTCTCAGTACCATATGTCATCACTGGCAACACACACTGGTCAAAGACCTTTGTCTTTAGGCACTGTGGTATTTTGGACGAGAAGATGTCACGCAATTTCCCGAACGCTGCCCATCCGAGTTGGATTCTTCGGGCGACCTCTTTGCCTAAGTTGGACTTACCTAATTGAACAATCTGTCCAAGATAGGTGTAATGGTCAACAACTTCGAGAGTATCGTTCCCAACGACTACTGGCACGGGTTCAACATGGACATTGGACATGATTTTTGTCTTGTCCATGTTCATTTTAAGACACACCTGTTGGGAAAGGCTACTGAGGTCGCTGAGCATCGTATTTAGGTCCTCCAGCGACTCTGCCATGATGACTATATCATCGGCAAAACGAAGGTGAGTGATGTATTCGCCATTGATGTTGATGCCTAATCCGTTCCAGTCCAAGAGCTTGAAAACGTCCTCCAATGTGTTCGTGAACAGTTTCGGAGAGATAACATCTCCCTGTCTCACGCCTTTCTGCAATTGGATTGGTTCCGTGCTCTCGTCCTGTAATCGGATCGACATGGTGGCGTTTCTATACAAACATTTCAACACTTCGATATACCTATAGTCGATATGACAACGCTGGAGGGACTGTAATACTGCCCTTTGGGTACAGAACTCTAAAAAAGGGCAGAAAGAGCGGTTTTTTGTTCTACAAAGTCAATGTCAGCACTAAAAATGTATGAAAACATAAACACATCCAATACTCTTATGTATTTCTTACGCTTGCAGAACAAAAAAGTCATAGAGCCAACTGATTCACATCGGAAACCTGTTGAATGGACGCCGTTCAATGCAAACTAGCTCTAATAGTCCGGATCCGTCAACAAACAAATTATGGTGCAAAGTCCAGTTTGACCAGTTAAATCGGTCGACTTAATTTAACTTACCTAATCGCTTGTTACTTTAACTTGTGTAGTCACGTTTGTTGTCGATGTTTGAATTTAGCGTAATGGATGTATTTATTGGTTTGAGGATAATGGGTATTGAGAAGATGTAGTATAAGTTTTTTTTTTTTTATCCTATACTGTCCCACTCCTGGGCAAAGGTCGAAAAAAAAATCGCACTGTCTGGAAAGAATTGGGGGAGACCTTTGCCCAGGAGTGGGACAGTATATGTATATATTTAAAAAAAATGGCTTGCGTTTGACCGCCCACTCGCCTGATGTAAAGCGATGATGCGGTCTACGGTAGAGCGCGCTTGCCTAGAAGAAACCTATTTACTCGATCTTTTGATATTTCCATCATCCTTATCTTTCATTCAACCTTATTTTAATTTATATATTTTATTTTTTTATGTATATATTTTTTGTTTTTTTATTATATATTTTTTTAATTTGACTCTATTTCTCCTCTTTCTTAATTAGAACAGCAAAACAATGGAACGCCTTGCCCCTGTCAGCATTACAATCTTGGAGTGTTCAAGTCTAGGGTTAATAGGTTATTACTGGGCAAACGTGCTCCAACTTCGACCGCATCATCGCTTTCTATCAGGCGAGATCGCGGTCAAACGTTAGCCTAGGCCGATGTAAAAAAAAATAATGCAACCTTTTTTTTCACCCATTTGAGAGCCTGTCATAGAATGAACCCATCTTGGTATTATTTTGTTTCTTTGCTTTCTAATTTTAAAATTACAAGAACATAGTAGAGTTGTCTGTGTGAAAAAAAGTTAAGATTATAATTAAAATAAGGTTGAAAGAAAGATGAGGATGATGATGATAAAAGATATACTACAAAGTTAGGGAATTATAAATGGCCTACTATTTTATTATTGTCTGAAAGGGAAGCCACGATTTATTTTATGTTTAGGCTACTTTAACTGTACGTAGAAGTAAAACGTAAAATTTGGTTTGTCAACATGTTTGTAATACTTCATTCGTTCAGAAAGTTCTTAAGCTCTACGGGTAGCCCGTTGGTCCAGTTGGTAGTGAACCTGCCTTCTGAGCTTGGGGGCGTGGGTTCGATTCCCACCTAGGACATACATTTATGTGATGAACATTCGTGTTTGTTCTATATCTGGGTGTTAATATCTATTTAAGTATGTATTTAAAAATATCTATGTATGTATATCAGTCTCTGGCAGCCATATCACAAGCTTTGCTTAGTTTGGGGTCAGATAGCCGTGCGTGTGTGCAAAAATGTGTCGAATATTTATTTATTTATTTATAAACTAGCTGACCTGACAGACGTTGTCCTGTCTTAGAACTGTCAAACACGCAAAGTCAAAATTGTAAATCTTATTTATTTACACCTTGGGTTACATTATTAGAGTTTTAGTAAGAATCCCTATTTAAAAAAAATATATATAATATTGCCTATGTTAACCGGGGATAGTGTAGCTTCCCAACAGTGAAGGAATTTTTCAAATCGGTTCAGTAGTTTCGGAGCCTATTCAATGCAAACAAACAATCAAATCTTTCCTCTTTATAATATTAGTATAGATAATAATAGGTAATTTAAATTGTAATGTCACTTACAAGAACTTGGTTCTTTTCAATACATTTTGTTGCATGTTTTTCGGATGAAATTTTTCTATAGAATAGCTGTTTTTTGTGATATCAGGGTTGGTCCCATAGTAGAAGTTGTTTATAATGAACCATTTCCACCAGGTCATTGAGGAGCAATTTACTAAGCCAGTCGACAGCCTGCCATATCTCTATTGGTCTCTATATACACATTTTACACAACACCTATGATGGCTTGGCTTATTAGAATTTCTGGTCCATAATGAGTTCCGATAACCGATGGGGCAGAAAGGTTCTTGAGTGGGGACCATGAACCGGAAGACGCAGCGTAGGTAGGCCCACTAGATGGACCGACGACATTGTGAGAGTCGCGGGCATCCAGTGGATGCAGATGGTAAGCTGTCGTTCGGTGTGGAGGTTGAATCGAGGCCCATGTTCAGCAGTGGACGTCTTCTGGCTTATGATAAATGAGTTCAATGACCCCCTTTCGGCTTAGTACCACGTTTCTGTGTAACCCTGAATACTATGAATGCGACATAGTTCAGTCTCGCCCACCAACCAATTTGAAGTAGGTATTTATCACGGAAACGGGGGCGCTTGACTGATAATACGCGTATAGTAACCGAACATAGTAAGCAATGAAAATTTTCCTTCAATAACATGATAAAATAGATCTCAATTATAAATTTCTTTCTTTACTGTACTATCCTTATTTGAAACTAGAAAATAAAGTGATACTCGGAGCAGGGGCGGATGCAGGATTTCATTTAGGGGAGGGGGGGGGGGCATAGCCCCTGGATCCGCCAAGGCATCCTCTGTATACAATACGTTGTTTAAGAGCATGAGTCACATGATCCTATCTATAGAAAACGGTCATTCTCACTCGACAAAGTGTATGCAACAGCTGATATTTTTTTCTCCATTTCAGGGTTTAGTCTCATAGTAAAAGTTGTTCATAATTATTGGTACTCCTGGACTCCTTTCGGCTTAGTACACCCTTCCGCTTAACCCAGTATATGAAGAGATTCTACTAGGACTCTGATTTTTGGACTGTAGTTACATGAACAAATGGACCCATGTCTTATAATATGAATTCGGTCCTGCGTAACTTAGTAGTGCTCTGAGAGTTATTAAGAAGCCAAAGACATATTTGCTTAATTTTGCATAGACACTCATATTTCAATTTATACTGGGTCTAGCCAAGAGCTTTGAGAAGCATTGGTGGGGCCGACCCCAACACCAAGAGTACAAAATACATTTATGCGGTGTTAGGTAATTGGCGAGAAATAAAAGACGTGCGCTTCAGTTCGCCATTGTATTCGCAGAGATCGACCATAGACTCAGATCTTATAGAGATGCCTAAGTACCATAGTGTAGTAACTAAATAGAGATGGGAAATACAACATTCAATATGCGGTGTGTATAAAATGGAATATAAAACTACTGAACAGTATAGGATACAAAAAACCTGGGCTATTGAGTTGAACAACTCATAATATAATATTCGGGACATTTTTCTTTTGCACACACGGTCATCTGACCCCAAGCTAAGCAAAGCTTGTGATATGGCTGCCAGATACTGATATACATACATAATTATGTAGTTTTAAATACATGCTTAAATAGATATTAACAACCAGATATAGAACAAACACAAATGTTTTTCCTTGATGGGAATCGAACCCACGCCCCTAAGCTCAGAAGGTAGGTTCACTACCAACTGGACCAATGGGCTATCAAACTGACACTCAAAATGAAATTGTGAATCATAATGTGTTTTGTTCCAGATGTTCATTCACGTCTGGAGAGCAGTGCGTGGAATGGTGGCGACGGTTGAACACGGCCATGGTTCCTCTGAGCTCGATGCAGGAAACCTTCGCAGCTGCGTACGCGGCGTGGGCCAAGGAGCAACCTGCCTCATCCGTGCACCGCGCCCTGCTGCGAGCTTCGCACGTCACACATCCGCACTGGTTTGGACCTGAGGTGAGCATCATAACAAAAAAAAACATAAAATAAATAATAGGTACAGAAGGCCGACTCTGTACAACGTGCGTTAGCAGGCACACGCACACATGACGTGTACGTACAGCGATCTCGGATCAAGTCGGTCGAACGCCAGTCGCTAGTGCCCGCGCTTTGGCAATACACGTTATTGTTGTTTTGTGTGACAGTTATCATAATTTACAATGATTTTTCAATTTTATTATAGAAACTGACGTGGTTTTCACACATTTTTTTATTTATATTACACGGGAATTACTCACGTAAGATTAAGCCGGTCACTCCGACTATAGTTTCAACCGCATTAGGCAGTCTTTTTCAATTGTTGTGTTGCAAAAACTTTAGAATAAAATAGTCCTGCCTTTCGTATGTGCCGTAATCGACGAAAGTACTTTTCGATAACCAATTTATAGACTTACCCTTATTGTCTATTGCGTTAGCCTTTTCTATTAGAAATAAAAAAAAACCCATAACTGTTGACTTGTTTTAAAAGAAACATATACCATTTTTTTTTTACCTAAACTCCCAAATCTAAACTTTTCACATAACATTATTATTTCTGTGCCAGTTACGGCCCTACGGTTGCGCGTAGGCTATTAAAATCTAGGTCAGGCGAAGACGGCCTTCTGTACCTATTTATTGTGTGGTATAACAAAAGTTCACTGATGCGCACACGACGTGACCGTAGAAACAACAGCACTCGTCTAGACTCTTTATGTCTCCAATGGGCATCCAAAATTTGTAGTAACCTCTAATATTTCGTTTCAGTTGGAACGGCTAGGGTTCACAACGAAAGGCGCGTGGCGTGTCACCACAGCCAATGAGAAGTACGAACTGTGTCCTTCCTACCCGCCGCTACTGGTCGTGCCGGCCACCATCTGTGACGAAGATCTGGACTCCGTCGCGAGGTCAGTAACTTTCCAGGTCGAAATAGAACTAACACAGTGGACATATTGTGCTCTAGTTCAAAATTCGACCTCTAATGTTGATCCTGATGCAGTTTTACACCTTTCCACGACTAATTCTAATTCTCTAGACATTTCAAATGTTACCTTCTTTTACTTTCTTCTTTCTTCTTTTAGTTTGAGGGTTCCAAGGGCTAGTTAAACTCACCCTGCAGATGACCTTGCCGACCTTTTTTGTGTGTGGACTATAATTTTATTGCAAGTTGCAAGTTTTTTTGTGGGGGGTCAATGGGTCTTCGTTTGATTGGGGGGGGGGGTTGAGAGAAGGTAAATCTGTCGCCAGGTATTGTGACAGAACCTTGGTTGAACATTCTTATTAATGTCAACGCATCGATTTCCGCATCCAAATAACTTGGTAGGTCCAACCTTTTTGGGTTAGGTCTCAAAGTTCTTTGTCCGCATCACAGTTGCTAACTGATTTCGGAATGACTGACGTTTCGTTTATATCGTGCCACTAACAAATATCTTAGGTACCAAAATGCCTTGCCAGCTGTTATAATTTAAGCAAAAAAATATATTTTCAGTGGTACTTATACAGTTTTTACGTTAAGCGGTTTGGCGGTGTAGTTAAAAAGGAGGAAAACGGAGACATTTGAACCCGAAAAATAATTTTACTTATCTTTGTTTGTTCTGAGAACGTCTCAATTTAATTTGTAGGTTTCGTGCCATGCGGCGGATACCAGCAGTGGTATGGAGGCATCGCGGCAACGGCGCTGTGATCGCGCGATCCTCTCAACCTGAAGTGGGCTGGCTCGGCTGGAGGTCGAGCGAGGACGAGAGACTGCTTGCTGCCTTCGTCACCGCTTGCAACACTGACAGGGGCCTACAACCACCTACAACCAACAAGGTAAATTTTTCGACGGATATCATATTTTAGGTATTTCAGAAAAGATCAAGTAGCTGTTTTTGGGTAACCTCAAGTTTATGCTCGTTATGGCCAGAACCACCGGAGGATGGGCAGCAGCGTTCTATTAGCACACGGTGAACGTACTGCGATCCCCAAGCCGCCTGCCAAGCGTGGGGATTATGGCAAAACCTCTCTCTAACAGGGAGGCCTTTGTCCAACAGTGCGCGTTTAATGGCTGCTGATGATGATGATGATGATGGCCTGGAAAAACTGTGACTTTTAGCTGAGGATGCCAAGACACATTTTTAACCGCTAAGCCAACATAGGTCGCCTTAGTATCAAAATGGAAGTGTTGATGGAGAGCAATTTGCAATTGTTTGTAATAATTTGGTTAACCTTTTTTGGGCAGTTTCATTTGGGGTTGTGGGAGGTGGTATAATGCATGAATCATATTGCCACAAAAGGACCCACGGTTCGATTTATGAGATGGACAGCAGCAACGTCCCACGCTGGATTTTGCTGGGCAAAATAAATGGTCACTCGGCCAGTTACATTGTTCGTTTCGGCAAATCGTTAACTGTCCCCATTGCTGTGTAGGAACACCAGCAGCATTGATTCTGGGGGTATCTCCAATAGTGAGAAAACTGAACAGGAATAATAATTGTTCTGAGCAAGCTTTACTGTGAGACGAAGTCAACGTTAGCTTGTAAAATGCTCCTATCTTCTCGAGATTAAACTAATAATTAAGACTAATTTGTTACCATGGGGTTATGCTGTCTACACTTTTGGTTATTGACTTATTTACTTTCGTCGAGATGATACCTTACTTTCGACCCTTACTGATGTATTCAACCATTGCTGTCTATCTTTCCAGCAACTGAAGCTGCTAATAGTGGACGCCCGTTCCTACGCGTCAGCCGTTACCAACCGAGCGCGCGGCGGTGGCTGCGAGTGTCAACAATACTACCCGAATGCGGACATTCAGTTCATGTCCATGCCCAATATTCACCATGTGAGGCGCAGCTTCCAGCAAATGCGTGCACTGGCAGCTGAACCCGCCGACCAGGCCAAGTGAGCATCTACTATCATACATAATGTTCTAGCAATGGGAGTTGCTTATAGTGGACATTCAGTTCACGTGCAAGCCCAACGTATACTCCGTGCCACACAGTTGCACTTTAGTTGCCGAGCCTAACGACCAGGCTATGTAAGTCTTTTCTATCCTACCCTGTATTCTAGCAGCGGGAGCTTCTTATAGTTTGTGCTCTTCTACGTATAGCATGTAAAATATCAAGTTCGAATGTCAGCAATACTACCTGATTGGACAGTTCTTCTACATGCCCAAGATTCTCCCCATGCGACGCAGTTTACAGATATAAGTTGTGGCCGCTGCCGTCCAGGGTTAGTTAGTCTCTTCTATCCTACCCTATGTTCTAGCAGCGGGTGCTACTTATAGTGGACTTACTTTTCTATTTCTGGTCTTGGGGATCTCATCATGATAATCATTGCAGCCATAGGATGTCCACTGCTGAAAATAGGCCTCCCCCATCGATCTCCACTAGAGCCGGTTGGAGGCGGCTTGCATCCAGCGTTTCCCTGCGGTATTTTGCTTGGGGACCTAAAAGTAATTACATTCCTTTGTGAGATATCTTTGTTATATTTTGCGATCTCACTGCAAATAAAGGCACTTGGTCACGTGGGCGTTCACACGTGAAATTCTCAGCTACTCCTTTGTTCATTTGTTTATGTCTCGTTTTTGGAGAGTGCCCAACAAGACTTTGTATATGTTTATAGTCAGTTGATAATCAAGTACGAAAAAACGAATCAAACTGCAAAAAGTGCCCGATAAATTGCTGATTCATTTGAAAGGTGCCAGACAAAAAGGAAAGCTTGAAATGTAAAAATGTTAATTTTGGTTTGTAGAGCTTGTAAGCTTTGCAAACCAAATTTTACACTCTTGAATTCTGAAATTGGTAACCAAGCATGTATTTACCAATGACGATATAAATTACCTTTTGGTATTTACCTAATCAGAACAATGACAATGGTTTGATCATTGGTTTGTTTGAAAGGATGAGTCTGTGCAGACGACCGGTTTTGTCTGCAAACTTTTCCCTCCCCCCTTTGTTTGTTCACTGCTGAGCGTCGTAATGCAAACTTTTAAACTTAACTTCTTATCATTTAATATTTCCTACACCCGCTGTTTTTTTTTTGTTTTTCTCTAATTATTGGCGCCTCCGAATTTGTATTAGCATTGTCTCGAGACGAGTTTGCTTTTCATTATAAGCAGCCAGTACTTTTAAATTACAGGCTTTTGATTCCTAAATTATATTAAACGGGGATTTAGTTTTTTTTTTTTTTTTGGTGGGCGTTGGCTAGAGCTGCTATCTATGTCTTAGTTTGTCGTCTGGTTACGTAATCATCGGTGCACTTTCTTCACTGGAGGATAGAGGTAGGAAAATCGCCGTCGAGGCGAACCTCTTTGCCGTGAATGGGCTCTGGGGGACTCGGCTCCCAAGAAAATTAGACGGGCAAGTATCCAGGCCTAGTGCGGTGTGACTGGGCGACAACTCAAGCACCCTTGTTTGGACCGAGTCCAGTGGCCGTCGGGACTTCCGATACGATCTTCGCTCCGCTCTTGCCACCGTCCTGCTATTGCTGTAGCCCTGCTGCCCATTGAAACCGTTTTATATATATAATAGGTTTGCGTTTGACCGCCATCTCGCCTGATGTTAAGCGTTTTTTTTTTTTTAGTTTCTTTTAATTTATTTAAAAACACATAGTATGTTACATTTCGAGTTAGTAAGTTGTCTTAAAACCTATGTTAGATTTATCCAGACCAGGTTCTCGGTACAGTAAGTATTTTTTTAAATCTAATTTCCTACATTGCACAAAATGAAGCGCGCGAACACACCAGACTGCTTTTGTAGGCATAAGCGTAAAACCGGTTGCGATGATGCGGTCTACGATGAATCACGCTGCCTAGAAGAAACTGATTCATTCAAATCCAAACTAAAGACCAATATAGACGGTCCACAACCGCATGAATAATTGTAACCAACCGTTTGTTTATGTTTCCAGCTGGCACAGTAACCTGGAGCGCACACTGTGGCTGCAGTACGTGTCGGGTATAGCCCGTGCGGCGGGCACGGTGTGCCGTGCCGTGGCGCACGGGAGGCCCGTGCTCGTGCACTGCTCCGACGGCTGGGACCGCACGCCGCAGATTGTGGCGGCTGCGCAGCTCATCCTCGACCCCTACTATAGGACGCTGGAGGTACGTACAGAGTCCGGGCCATTCAATTCTATTCTTCATTTCTACCTCTTGATATTGTCTCAATATACGTCATATTTAACCTATTCTTCATTTTTACCTCTTGATATTGTCTCAATATACGTCAAATTTAACAACAGTTATGCATATACAACGGCTATGTATACAGTAAAAAAATTATAATAAAAAAAATAGCTATTAGAAATAATCATGTAACTTACAGCTGTATCACGAAGAATCGACACCGCTTTATGGTTGATATTCCGAAAACCCCCTAAGAAGCGTTTTGATTCCACTTTTTTTGTGCGAACTGCTAGTCTGTGGAATGCGCTGTCTGAATGGGTGTTCCCCGATAGTTACAATCTGGGAGTCTTCAAATTACGAGTGAACCGGTTTCTTCTAGGTAAGCGTGCTCCATAGTAGACCGCATCTTCGCTTAACATCAGGCGAGTTGGCGGTCAAACGCAAGCCTACCATACTTAATATTATAAATGCGAAAGTTTGTTTTTTGTTTGTTTCTCTTTCACGCATCAACAAAGCAACGGGTTGATCTGATTTTTTGCATGGGCATAGTTCAAGGGTCCGAGAGTGACATAGGCTACTTTTCATCATCATCGTGTTATTACTTTAATTAATTTCATATCAGCTAGTTATTAAATAAAATAATAACGTCAATATTATAAAAACGTTAATATACGTCTCAATATTTGTACAAATGTAAAATGACAGCCTATATTTCTATTTCAGGGTTTCCGTATTCTCATCGAGCGCGAATGGCTTGACTACGGTCACAAGTTCGCAGACAGGTGCGGGCACCAGTTCGGCACCGAGGAGCCCAACGAACGGTCGCCTATCTTCCTGCAGTGGCTTGACTGGGTGCACCAGGTGGCGCTCCAATACCCGTGCGCGTTCGAGTTCAATGAGGCTTACTTGGTGAGTCATGGGTAGAATAGCCTCGATTTAGGAATATTTTCGACTTAGAGTGTAATTGGGTTGACTTTTGGACTGAATTTGGCTCGACTTGGAACATAGTTGACTTGACTTCGGTCATAAATTTTAGGACAGATGCGGACACCAGTTCGGCCCCGAGGTGCTCACTGAGCGGACACTCATTGAGGTTCTTGGACATACGGGTTTCCTCACGATGTTTTCCTTCACAATTTTTGGTCGATGGCATCGATACTGCACATAATTCATTTAAATACTACAAATAAGTCATTTGTGCAGGGCCGAGGATCGAACCGTGTGCCGTCAGATTGTAAAGCACACATGCTACCGCTCGGCCACCATCACTACTCACCCAGTTGGTACTACTGAATATCCTACTAATATTATAAACGCAAAAGTTTGTATGTATGGATGTTTGTTCCTCTTTCACGCTGCAACGGGACAACGTATCGACCTGATTTTTTGCATGGGTGAAGTTCAAGAGCCAGAGAGTGACATAGGATTTTCATCATCATCACCATTTTTCATCACTACGTGGATGAAACCGCGGGGTGCAGCTAGCAATAAAATATGTGAACCGATAAACTGTTTGTTTACAGATAAAGCTGGCTGTGCACGTCCATTCATGCATGTTCGGCACGTTCCTGTGCAATACGACCCGGGAGCGAGCCGCGGGAGTGGGCGACGCCGCGCATGTGTGGCATTTGTTGCGTGCGCCGGCCTACAGGAACCATCTGTATTCTCCGCATCAGCCTGAACAGGTAAAGGGAAGCTCAAGCCACTGTTATCAATCAACAGCCAATCACCGGTGACGGTGACGTCACAGTGGCTCCCACAGAATTGTACCAATATAATCTGTTTTTTTAAGCACAATCATCATCATCATCATCAGCCTGTAAACGTCCACTGCTGAACAAAGGCCTCCCCCCTCGTAGAGAGGGGTGTTGCCATAATCCCCACGCTTGGCAGGCGGCTTGGGGATCGCAGTACGTTCACCATGTACTAATAGGACGCTGCTGCCCATCCTCCGGTGGTTCTGGTCGCAGTTTTAGGACATACCCGGGTCCGCACTGTTTAAGCACAATAGTTGTGTTAAACTCAAGGACGACTTTTTTTATTATGGCAACTGAAAAATGTTCTCGTAATAGTAATATTTTTCCCTCTTTCACAACGTGCAATTAAATTCTCAAAATCTTGAATTTTTTAATGTTGGTTTATCACTTTTTTTGTCATATATCTGGGTGTTAATTAATCTAAGTATGTATTTAAAACTATATATGTATGTATATCAGTCTCTGGCAGCCATATCACAAGCTTTGCTTAGTTTAGTGTCAGATGAACGTGTGTGCAAAAAAAATCCCGAATATTTATTTATTTATATGAAAATTTCCAAGACTGGGACAAGACTTGTCGAGATTACTTTGCCACCGTTACATGCTTGCTAAGATCTCATGCCCTATGATAGCTCTTATGTTTTGAGCCAAAACGGCATATTAGCTTCTAGGCCCACTACGAAATGGTTTCTTCATGACACGCGCAGAGAACCCACATTCCTTGCGACCGCCGCGGCTAAGAAAACCGGGTTTTTTTTTTGTTTAAATTCGAACGGCTGTCAAGACATTTTTGTAAGAAATTTGTTGTAGCCAGTTGCACCCATATAAACGAAACGTCAGTCATTCGAAATCAGTTAGCAACTGTGATGCGGAGCTCGACGCGTAGATCTAAATAAGAATGTTCAATCAAGGTTCTGTCATAATGCCTGGTAACAGATTTTCCTTCTCGTTTACTTCTCTTTTCTTTGGATAAGAATAGTCAAACGTTTTACGCGAAAATGTTAAACCTTATGTGATTGTATTACAGGTGCTATGGCCGGAGTACAGCGTGCGTGGCACCGCAGTGTGGAGCGCCATGTTCGGCGCTGAGCGGGGGCCCGACACCGACGAGCCGCGCGTGCCGCTCGACCTACCTCAACATAATAACAATGGTAAAATCACACTATGATTTGATGTATGATGACACACAAGAGCTGTTTAAGCTGATCCCGTCAACCAATTTTCGCCATAGGTCATCGAGGCAGACATTCCATCCTTACGTCGTGAACTTTGGTAAAGTCCGCACGCAGCGTTTCCAAAATTCCTTCCTAATACGAACTGCACAGGAATGGAATGCGCTTCCTGCCTCGGTGTTCCCTACAAGGTACAACCTGGGTCTCTTCAAGGCAAGAGTGAATAGGCACCTCATGGGCAAGCGTGCCCCATCTCAGACTGCATCGTCACTTACCATCAGGTGAGTTGTGGTCAAACGCTAGCCCATTTAATCATAAAAAATAAATAAAAAGATTATAAATGGGAAAGTATGTGTATATGTAAGTGTGTGTGTATGTTTGTTACTCCTTTACGCTGAAATGGCTGGACGGATTTGGATGAAAATTAGAATATAGATAGTTTGTCCTGGATTAATACAGGCTACTTTTCATCATCATCATCATCATCATCACCATTTTTTATCACTACGTGGGTGAAACCGCTGGGCGCAGCTAATTACTTGTGTAGTGGGCATTTTGCGTCACCGGCTGCAGCTGATTCAGCCACCCTCAAGGTCTCCAGGTCTCCTCCAGGAAAGCCAGCAGCTCGCTTATGCCTGCGCAGGCTTCACAGAGCGTCCTACAGAGAGAGCGTTTAAAATTTTAGGTGGGGATAGAGAGGGGATACTCTGTCCCTTTCTTGCAGAGCGTGTGTTAGTGTAGCATTTGTATGGCGCGCCTGAGGCGTGACGTCATAACTCAGGATAGTGCGCTCTCTGTCTAGCGTGAAATTAAAATACTGATAACTTATTCATTTTTTAACTAATTTAAATTTTGTTTTCGTTGATGGAAAGAAAGAAATAGATGATTTTTGTTTCGCACTGTTTTAAACTATCACGGTTGTTCACTAAAGTTATACGATTAAGTTGTAACAGCGCCGAAATATCGGGAGCTCATTCCACAACCTTACCACGGTAAATATCCCTTAAACAATCATATAACTTTATTTTTGTTTCAGTTCTGATGACGAAAACGAGATCCTGCGACAACTTGCTGAACGAGGGAGAAAAGAGGACGACGCAGAGACGGTGTAGCGATCCCAGCATAGCACCCGATGTCATGTAAGTACACTGAAAAGTGTTGGCAAGTTATTTATTCATCGTTTCAGCTTACGTCCACTGTTGGACATAAGCCTCGATCTCCAAAAGGGCCGGTTGAAAGCGGCCTGCATCCAGCGTTTCCCTGCGATCTCTTTTAGGTCGTCTGTCCATCTTGTGGGTGGACGTCCTACGCTGCGCTTACCGGTCCGTGGTCCCCATTCGAGAACTATTTGGCCTCATCGGCCATCTGTTCTGCGTGCTATGTGTCCACTGCCACTTCCTAATCCGGTGGGCTATGTCGGTAATTTTCGTTCGTGTACGGATCTCCTCACTTCTGATTCGATCTCGTAGAGAAACCCCGAGCATAGCCCTCTCCATACCTCGTTGTGCGACTTTGAGCTTGCTTATGAGGCCCATAGTGAGCCATGGTATTTATTTCTTATTTAAATTCGATGTGACACACCAGAAATGACATACATAAAATAAAAACAACTTAAAACCAGTGTTTCAATGGGTGGCCTTATCGCTATAAGCGATCTCTTCCAGGTAACCTTACAAAGAAACAGTTTTGAATATATATTTTTTGTCTTTGGTGCAGGAAACTATCTATGGTAGTGACTGAATGCGAGTCGCGGAGAGAATGCCGCTCCGCGCTCACTGACAGCTGCGTGGACGAACTGCCCGCGATGCCGACGGAACCCGACACTGCCAGGGATCAGGTAACGAACAGTGCATCCATTAAAGTATATACAACATTCTCTTCTGGGGGGTTAGACAAGACCCACTTTCTGTTAGCGTTAACGCCTGCAAAAAGATGTTGAGTTGGATAAACCGTATCAGTTTCCTGCGATACAGGCCTAGCCTAGTGCAGGAATCGCAGTATAAACAATTAGCATTTCTCCTCCATAGACATAAGCCCGTGTGTATTTCTATTATAAACAAGTATGTAAGCCTATATTTATGCAAATAAAAATATTTTCATTTTTTTCATATATTTTTTTTTTTCAATGAAGAAGTTACTATATCACCATTATCACCCCCACAGGTGGACGGCCTTCATCCAGACCACTTCGAGACCCCCCGCCGCGACCTTACATCCGGCTCTTCGTCCCTCGAACGTGAACTTTGCCCCCCCACCGGCACTAGCGACGTGCCTTTACTCGACGTCAGCCAGCTAGTCGACATCACGCCACCGGCCAGCACAGATTTGCGTACCGACTTGCTCGTGGACTTGCGTGCAGACTTGGTAGAAGTGGGTGTGAACGGGCTGAGAACTGATGTGGATACGCCAGAAGAACCGCCCGTATTCGTCTGTGATACTTACACGGATGTCCTTGGCATGGAGGAGGTAAGAAAATGTACTTCTCTATATTTTATTCACCGCTTTATGGTTGATCCGAAAACCCGTATGAAGCTCTTTGATTCCGCTTTTATTATGCAAACTGCTAGTCTGTGGAATGCGCTACCTGAATGGGTGTCCCCGATAGTTACAATCTGGGTGTCTTCAAATCACGAGTGAATCGGTGCAAGCGTGCTCTAACGTAGCCCGCATCGTCACTTTACATCAGGCTATTTAGCGGTCAAACGCAAGCCTATTATTAAATAAAAAAATTAAATATGTATGTTTCATCAAAATACGATTCACCCCACATAATATAATACAATACAATACATCTTTATTACACACCGAAAACCCCCACCCACCCATTCACCCCACAAAAGTTTAATTAACTTGGGGTCAGTTGTTTTTTTATCAGGTCCCAGCTACATGAATACGAGGAATATGAATAACCAGCTATACGAATTTTGTTTGTTGGCATATTCATTTTAACCCCCGACGCAAAAAAAGGTGTGTTGTAAGTTTAATGTTTGTGTATCTGTGTGGCATCGTACCTCCCAAACGGCTATCAGCTCGATTATTAAATATTTTTGGTGGTTTTTGGTGTAAAAAAAAACTTGTGAATTCGGTTTCTTGAATTAACAATTATGGCTTTATGCTATTTTATAATATGTGTGACGCAAAATTTTCTTACCATCTCACGACATGCATAACATGTGAATAAAAGTAAATCAAAATAGGTACATACGTGGTCATGTATATCGCCTAAAAGCGTCCAACAATGCTATTAAATGCGAGGAAACTTATATCGACCCTTCATTCCCAGGCCGCCCGCGAAGTAGGCCGCACCCGGAACATCAGCATAACCTGGCGATCGATCTCCGAATCGTCCAACCAGTCGTCCACCGGGTTTGACATCGCAGACACGCCCAATCGACTGGACAACTCACTTCCCAACTCGTTGCCCAACTCGAGAATCAATTCGCACGAGAGCTCGCCATTAGACAACCATAACAGCACAGAAGGAGATATAGCCAATCACAACGTAGTGTCAAATGCAGTGAATGAACTAAACAGGAGAGTGAACGGGGTGAACGGAGTTAATGGAACGATGAACGGGATTGAGGATGTCGCGACGAAGTTTTTAGAAGTTGATCTCAATGGTGAGTTAAATTTACTCCATTGCTAGCTCTTTATCCGTCTGACAAGTCAATTTGAAAACTTGCAATGTCTCTTAAAGATAACAAGAAACGTGTTTTTGCACACATTCTTATTTTTTTAAATAACAGAATATGTAGAAGTTTAGGTTAGAATTAAATTACTTGGCCTAACATTAGGTCTAGATTATAATTAAATACACAAGTGCAGCTTAAGAAAACGGAAAATATATGTGTTATTCTAAGATTTCTAATCATGTTTTGTTAGAGTTAGAGTTAGTTTTGTTAGAGATTTTAGGGTCGGCACCGTATTTGTGATGCCTCTGGTGTTACAAGTATTCATAGGCGACGGTGACTGCTTACCATCAGGCAGCCCGTCTGCTTGTTTGCCACCTATGGCATTAAAAAAAAGTTTTGGCGTAAGAGTCCTGGCTTAAATTTCAAAGAGCTACGTCGTGACAATGGATGTGAGTTTCCAATGTTATGGTCGTATAATGTGTTAGGTGGCGCGACGTCCAGCAGCCTGAGTTCGGAGAGCGAGGGCGAGGCTGGCGCCGCGCCGCGCCGCAGCGCGCACGTGCGTGCCGCGCGCGGCTCGCAGCTCACTCTCTGCCCCACCTCGCCGCGCCGGTTCGCGTGCTGCCACTGTTCACGACGACCGTCCACTACCAGTGAGTACTGTAGCATCTTGGGGTTGCTATTGAACGCAACTTAATAGTACGGACTTGTCAAATTATCTGAGCAACTACAGGTTAGTTTTGACAGTTAATACAATGAGTACAGGCTACAATGAACCGTGCAACATGGAGATATAACATAAGTGCGGTTTTGTGGACAGGACGCATAAGCTTTCGTGCGACACTTTAAATAATCGAATACAGCAAGTTCCCCCAGAAAACCATCTTTTATTTAACACGCAAGATCATACAATACATGGCGCAGTCGGTAGGATTCGAACCACTAGCTTGACCTATACAGCCTATACCAGGCCTGGCGCTCTCCGCACTTTAGGTATGAAGCTACAAGTAGCCGACTTGTCGCGCGATAGACAGAGACGCAACTTCTAGGTTAATATGTAGGTAGTTAGCGTTCGCGCGTCCTGAATTGCACTTTATTGTGTAGTAGCAAGAGTCGCTTCTTATTTATACGGAAGCCGTGGTAGCCGATTTGGGAGACCGCTAGACTTGAAAGCGTGAGGTCGCGGGTTCAAACCCCGGGCCTGTACCAATGAGCTCTTTGGAGCTTATGTACGGATTTTCATACCACTGGCTTTTCGGTGAAGGAAAACATCGTGAGGAAACCTGCATACGTACGGAAAAGGAATTCAATGACTTATGTGCATCCATCAACCCATTCTGGGCCAGCGTGGTGGATATGGCCCAATCACCCTTTCGGGGGTAGGCTAAAAGTCCAGCAGTGGACTGTTAAAAGGCTGATTATGATAATGATGACACTAGTTGTTTCACCTGGTAACCTTGCGTGTGTGTGTCGCAGGCGGTATCGAGACGTCCGGCGAGAGCGGCGGCAGCAGTGTGGGGTGCTGGTGCGGCGTGTGCGGCGAGGCGGCGGCCGGCGCGCGCGTGCGCTGCGTGTGCGGCGCGGCGGGCGGCGCGCGCGACCCGCCCGACGGCCTGCCGCCCGCCACGGACCCGCTGCAGGCGCGCCTGCACCAGATCATACTCTACCAGCGGGTAACTCACTACACTTGTACCTACTACTGGAGGACGTCAGCTAACAACGTGGACTTTATTTTTCGAGATACACTACCTATAGAGTATCTCTCACATGAAAAGAGTTTAATAAAATCCGAGCGTCGATACATCAATTATATAATTCACAATGCCATATTTACTCCAATTTAGACGTTATGTCTCTTGCATAGTGTTCAACATCGCTTGTCCGCTATGTTATCGTAGCTCTGGCTTCGCGCGGCGTTGTAGTTGGATCGCAGTTGCCTTACAACTAACCAGAAAGTCGGCGCAATGCGTAGCGTGCGCAGAGTTTTGTTTAGGTTTTTTTGGCACGTTTTTAAAGGGCTGTGGATTTTGTTATATAAATAAAATGAAATAGGCTGATAATGATGATATATCTATTACCGTTTTATTCCAGAAAGTGGTAGAAGAGCTGAGTGGTCAGTTGCGAGAGGCGCGCGAGGCGCTGCGGCTGTCCTCCCCCGCGGCGGCCGGCGCCTCCCCCGCCGTGTCTCGCCCCCTCTGCGACACCCGGACCAATCCACAGGTACACCCGAAATCAAAAAGCAAATTGTAATATTGTAACCCTCGATTTTAAAAGAGTACCTAATATTTACATTGGGAAAAATCGGTGGAAATAATAAGCCATTTTAGTGATAATAACCTCCTCCTTAAGTCGGTTACAAAACTAAGCTGTCACAGTGTTTTAAGCTGTCATGTCCATTTTATTCTGGCAAAACGCTAATGATCTCTATTATTCTAATCAGTCCATTTTCTTATGTATAGCGATTTTTTACCCATTATCAACACTGACGCCGTTTTCTTCAACTTTTTAAAGTCGAACAGATATTTAGTCTTGCCCCCACCCCCCGTAGGCTGCTTATGACCACGCACCCACGCAAAATACTAGTGTAAATATAACAATGAATTTACACCACCTTAGCATATGACAAAAGAAGGAACTAACTACCAAGGCACGGGTTTACAACACCCAGTTTGGTGGTTAGAGCCAGTAACGACATGGATGTAAAATAGCACACTCGTAAATTGATTCTCCAGATCTCCTCTCCAAAATTGGTATACTATATATATATGTATCTTAACCAACTTCAGGAAAAAAAAAAGTATTAAAAAAAATCATCTTTACGATGTTTCTCTTTTTTTTTTTTTGTTTTTTACATTGAATTCGGAACGTCATACATACGACGGGGACAAACTGTAACAGTAAAAGATATTGCAATACAGCAATAGTCGGTGAAGTGATCTTGTGTTAAAGTAGTGTTGTGTCGTGTGTGCAGAAGTGCAGTAGTGGCAGCGGCAGCGTGCGGTCGGGCAGCAGCAGCGGCAGCGGCAGTGGCAGCGCGTCCGAGGTGGAGGTGGGCGAGGAGGCGCGCGGCGTGGTGTGGCTGCCGGACAGCGCCGCGCCGCGCTGCCAGCACTGCCATCACCACTTCTGGCTCGCGCGCCGCCGGCACCACTGTAGGTACGCACCACTATACTACACATACCATACCTACACTACAACACAAACAAAACTATCGCACACCGTTATTATGGCCGAGAAGACCGATGGTGGCCGAGCGGTAGCTTGTGTGCTTTACAATCTGACGACACCTGGTTCGATGTTCGGCCCTGCACCAATTAGGGATTAGGGCCCATTCCCTCTCGCCGAGAGAAGGCCTGTGTCCCAGCAGTGGGAACATGACAGGCTGATAATAATGATGATGTTTGTGTTTGACTGCTAACTCGCCTGATGTTAAGCGATGGTGCGGTCTACGGTGGAGCACGCTTGCCTAGAAGAAACCGATTCACTCGCGACTCAAAGACACCCAGATTGTAACTATCGGGGAACACCCATTCAGGCAGCGTATTCCACGGACTAACAGTTCGCACAATAAATTGGAATCAAAGCTTCTTCGTACGGGTTTTCGGAATATCAATCATGAAGCGGTGTCGCCTCTGGCGAAAATGGGCAGGAGGGAATTAGATCATGCAGATCTGATACACACTCCGAAATGTTACCGATAAAACACAGTGATGTGAGCGAGACTTCAGTGGCGCGCGGTGCGGCGGCGTACAGACCCATGCTTACACTAAACTAAACAATACGTCGTATCCACATTTCTACATGCAATACGACGTAAATGTACGTTCGGCTTGCCCTACGACAGGCAGCTAGGGAGCTAACGAACTGGTGATAGCGCGACCAACAGAACTGTGACCAGAATGTTACTCTCATGGACTTCCGATTATAACAACGTGAATTTAAAAACAATCGCACAAGGAATAATTTTGTTACTGACACTGTGCTTGGTTTTATGATACAAAAATATGGTGGATCTAACTTGTAACAATACTGTTTGTACAGACGATGCGGCGGAATATTCTGCGGCTCGTGCTCTGAGATGAGTCCGTGGGGCGAGTGCGGCGCCGTGCGCGTGTGCCGCCGGTGCCGCGCGCAGCGGTGACGCAGCCCGCCCCCGCACGCCCCCCCACCTCTACCGGTCACACCGCGCGGTAACGCCCCTCTACTGACCGCAAAGTCTACGCCCCCCTATCACAAAACTATGGACTCTGAACACGATAAAACCGTTCTAGTGCCTGCTAACTGTCAAGATGCCGAGTCCACGTTTGGACACGCTTCCCTATCACATACTGTGGATTTACAACAAGACAAAAATGTTCTATTGACTGTGAACTGTCGAGACGTCGCCGAGTCCGTGCTCGGATACGCCCAACACTCTCAACAAAGTGAAGTGATCCGAGACACTGCAGTATTTATTTGCAAACTTTCGCCAACCAAAGTGACTCCTCGAAAAGTAAATACAGCCCTAAATAGATTCGGCTATCGAGTCGAGCTTATATTTAAAACTGTACGCCTCAGGGATAGGACCGTCGAAAAACGTAGTCTGCCAAAGTTAGACGACGTCAATAGCAAAATGGAAAAGTTTCAGCTTATGACGTCGAATTTAGCTGAGTTTCACCACAAAATAGTGGCCGATAACTTTCAAAAAGTCATCGAAACTGATAGATTTCACTTTACTATAAAAGTTGTCCACATTAATATCAGTCGCCGTGAACAAGGTCATGATAGCAATGTTTCAATGATTCAGAATCTAATAGCATCTGATTTAGAAACACGTTTCACAGCAAAAGTCGGTAACAATTCAATAACGGTATTAAATGGAACATATTTCCTCAATAACTTGTCCGACTATGTGGAGTAATTACTTTAGATCATGATCCAAAAAACAAGGTGTAGCGCTCCGAGAATTGTCCCCCAATGACGTCACTGTCCAGTTGCCACTTTATTGCAACAAACACAGATATTAGGGAAAATATCTATTAAATAAAATACAAGAAGCATTTCAATTGTCATTTGGTTTGTTCGTTCAAGCAATGCAATTCAAAACAACCACGAATTTAATGTATTAAACACATTATTAATTTATTAATATCACAAGCACATTGATTTATTGGATTCCCACAGGTAATATACGGAGACTGGGAGTTATAATTTCACGCTACTGGTAACACAGAAAATCAGCTGTCGCATAGGTATTCCGCCATTGTTTCGTGTATCGTCATCTCTCTCGAACTAGTTGTAAATTACTTATTCTGCTTTTGCTTATGCACGTGCACGTGTATCCATGACATTGATGACGTAGTTGCGGGACACCCCACATGAATTTTTTTCTCGGAGCGCTATACCTGTCGGTGTATATTATACCATGCCTTGGATGACTGTATATAGATGTGTCTACCAAAATCTCTTGATGCATTTTAACCAATGTACCCTGTTACAGTTTTAAATTAAGTGTACTATTTCTTATGGTTTGTTACACTGTAGTATCCTACATCCTAGTAAAATCTACTCTCATATTTTATCTGTGACACGGCTTGATTTCCTAACAATGTATAGTATATGTCTGTAGTACTTTAAACAATAAATAGCTAGTTTTCATACTCAGTTGCTATGGCAAAACACTACAGTCAGGCCGCTGAAAAAATGCGTCTGACAGCTGAAATAACATTGTAAAAAAAAACGGAATGAAAATATTTTATTTTAATATTTTACTTTTGCATAAATCGGCTTCTAGCTACAATCTTACGTTCAAAATGCAAAAGTGATCAGAATTTACTGTTTTCGTTTAGCGTTTTACAATGTTATGGCAACTGTTAGACGCATTCATTCAGCGGCCGCACTTTAAGTGACTTGACAGAATAGATGCCGAGTGAAAATATACAATGTGCATCTTTTTTACTGAAAGCATCTTTTTAGCTTTTTAGCAAACTTTTGTAGTACTTTTATCACTCATTAAAGGTTGAAAGGTGCGCAGGAGTGGCGCCCTCATTGAGGAAAGGCATTTTAGGTTAGGTGTTAATACTATAACATGGCTAAATTGGGTTCGACTCCATAGTCGCTTGGGAAGGTGAAGAAGTGTTATTTAAACTGTTGTTACTGGCGCATGTGCCTTTATTAACTAAACAAAATACAAGCTAATACTAACACTACAAATACAGTTAGACCGTTGAAGGTCTAAAGACAATCCAAATGATCAATATCAATTTGTGAACTATTATTTTTGTATCATATAGTTATAAAACTCATTACCGCCAAAAACTACCGTTCTTAGCTAATCTGCGTTTTATAACCTATGCAATACGTTGTGATGCAAGAATTAGTATTCCAAAGGCGCTTCATTACATTCTCGACCGACTATCCGAGTCAAATTTTTATTATTTAATATGCCTGTTATGTTATTTTTTAGATGAGCCACTCCTGCGCATTCTTCATCTTAAAAGTATTATTATCAGAGGCCTTAACAATAGTTACTATAGAAAAGTTGTGGTTTGTATAGTTGTCAGGCGTGTCACAGATACCAAGGCAGATAGAAGACAATAGCGGAACATTAGAGCGTAGCTCGGAAATTTGCCTAAAACTGTATAAACTTAGATGGCGCCGTAATTTGAGCGTGTTATAGGTTGTCTCGAACTTCCGTAAGCGCTGCAGTCAGATAGCGTACGAAAGGGTTCTACAAATTACCGTAGCGCTAGTATCGCAGTCAAGTTTCGCAACATTTCAAGAGAAGCGCAACCGACACCGATTTACGCTCTAATGTTCCTTGCAGATACTAGACTCGATGGTTGAAATATTGCAGTGAGAATGTTTGTCTTTACCTAAAGTTGGTTAAACTGTTGAGACCATTAGCTAAATAATCAACCATATCTATTTTATATTAACATGTGTATTGCAACTAAATTTGAACACTGAAGCAACGGAATAAAGTTAGCTTTCGGTTGTTTCAATTTGTATGTCTTCTAATTTAATCTCCTTGCTTTTTTCTTCTTCAATGATTTGATTTTTACAAAATAGTGGTTTCAACATTTATCCTATAAAACTAGTCATACATAAAACGTGAAATACCTTTTAATATATCACTAAGTATGTCTGTTAATGGATTTTCACATAATTTATGTCTCGTCTAACAATTATGTTGAGTGATTATTAATATGAACTCTACGGCATTGGATATGAAGTCTTATATCGTTTGCATATTAACTTGCGGCCTTAGAAACGTTACTTAAATTGAACAATGTTTGAAATTGCTTTTTTTATCGCTTGTGGCAATTTCCATCAGCGATAAGTAGTTTTAAACATTGTTTAACTTAAATAACGTTTTAAAGTAAGGACGTTCATGTATGTGCGTTGTTACGTTCCAAGTTTGATACCTTACGCAATACGCTCTGTTTCCATCTATCTAGTTTAATCAAACCTTTACAACTAAATTTGCATTTTCAACCAAAGATAATATAACCACTTGATCGCGCATGTAGTAAAATTTGCAAAAGTAAGCCACACCGCCGAATGGTGGCTTGTGATTGGTGACTCAAAAGTCATTAATTCAATTCGCGCCTAGGATTGGCCCGTTCGAAGTAAGTTATGCTGCAAAAAAAATCCTTTTCATCGCGCGCGGTAAAGGATGAGCTGGTTATATTGTCATTGCTCACAAGTCTTACAACTAAGACAAACGATAGATAGAACGTTGTGGTTTTTTTTTTTTCTGTAATATTGCAAATTTAATTTTCAACCACGCTGAGGTATTGATTCTGGGACGTGGCGTTTCTAGTCTTTCGTGGTTTGTGGTTCCAGGGGGCCGGTGAGGTGTCGGTAGATAGGGAATGGTAGGAAAATTTAATAAAAATTTAACGAAGGCTGATTTTTAAAGTACCTAATATTTATTTGTTTCATGGTTCTGTCTTATATCTATTTGCCGTCGGATCTTGTCAACAATGACCCTTAGAAATAGGGATGAGATTTTTTTTTGTGGTTATACCGAAATAAAATTATGTCGGTTTGATATCCAACCACGGATTAGCTTTGACAAGATCCGACTACATACAATTCTTCAAGATCATTAATGGTGAAGAGATAACATCCTGGAGTCGTTTAAACTGGTGGTTGCAAAACTGGGCCCTAATGAAATAATGTATACAGACACGTGAGACTATTGTATAAACTTGTTTTTATTATTTCTTTATAACTTTGTATGATAGTGTTTCTTTTTGTTCTTTATTCCTATTATTTTTTGTACAGTAGTTTTGTTTCACACTCGGTCGTCTGCTGACGGCAAGAGACCGTTTTTAGTAGATTAACGATTCTGAGAACTTTGTAATAAGACTTAATTTTGTATATTCGACATATTTCCAATAGTTTGAAATGTATGAGATACATTTTGATTTGCTACTATAACTTGTTTGGGTGTTCGAATGAAGCTTTCGGTTGAGGGATGTCCGATGGGACACGAAATCCATAGCTTCAAATGTTAATACAATGTAGGACTAAATTTTACATTTGGACTACCGTTCACTATATACGGAAACGGAGGGTGTGACTGAAGTTTTCTATACTAATATTATAAAGATGAAAGATTTGTATGTAAGTATGTTTGTAACGAACTGGCTCAAAAAGTACTGGACCGATTTTAAAAATTCTTTCACTGTTGGGAAGCTACACTATCCCCGGGTAACATAGGCTATAATCTATACCCGTGCGAAGCTGGGGCGGACCGCTAGTTATTAATAAAACGATAGACAATATAAGACATTTTCTAACGATATAAGAGGAAAATCTATAAATTCGATTCAGAATTGCGCTAAGTTGCTGTTTCTTAAACAAATTACTTCCAAAATGGTGTAGAGAAAAAAAAAACTCGATCTACCCGCACATTCCCTGTTTTCTGTTAGTGGACGCTAGACCTCTTGTAGTGTGAAGGGCGTCAAGTTCTGTATTTTATTTGTGATATTGATGATAATTTTGTATAATTAAGAGTTTAACGCGTTGTTAGAAGTTAAATTTTACAGCTGATTTATTTTAGACGCCCTCAGGCGCTCTCGTTGATTTTTGCGAATTGTTAACGAAAAATGTAGTGGAATTAAGGAACGCCCGCGTAACTAATGTACAGTTTACCGCTTGGAATACGAGGTATTGGCGCCGAGGCGAGTCTCAACCGCACGAGACAGGTAGCTTCATATTTCTAAATCTATTTATTCCTAACAATAATCCTAATATTTTGGTCGCGATTTCGACCTCAATGGCCTGGGGAGTGGTGAATTTATATGCATTTTTGTATGGAATCATTCTGAACAACAGCGGAGCGACTCCATACAAATTAGGCTGCCACCTCAGTCGCCACCGCCACGCTGTCTGAGGTCAAAATCGCGGCCTAACACGAGGCTCCACCCTCGTCCTCATGCCAATAAATCTGCTTATATAAAGAATGTAAGTTATTCGTAACCAGAGGGATTGTTGTTAACTGCATATATTTTATATTTGTCTGAGTGTTTGGAAGCGCGTGAGTTCTATTGCCAAGTGCGAGACTTGTTTGTGACCAATGAATGACACGATGTGAAATAAAGCATTATTTAGTTTTATGAATGATGTATTTTATTTTATTCCTTCCTTAGTGGTACTTACCTACCTTCTTCGATTCAAATAAATACCAGTTGCGTCCCTGAAATAAAAGTTGTAGAGCAATGTTTTAAAGTATGGTATAGGTACTATGCCAGGGATGTCCAACTAAATTTTGTGGCGGGCCGGATTTACTAACTTTGTAACTATGGCGGGCGAAGAGATGTTTCGTAACTGAGCAAATCAAGACTAATATAAGTAAAATGGTAGAAAGGGTATAATTATAACATTTTGGCGGAATTCATAGCAGGTTTCACTTGTAACTGCATGCACAGGCACACTGATATAGATATGAATCTCCGTTCTTTACAAAACCACGTCTAAAAAAAGTTAAAAGTTACCCAACCTTTGACTCATTCGCGGGCCGGATTAGGAACCTTGGCGGGCCGTATGTTGGACACCAGGGGCCTTACCATAAGCGTTACACAAAATAACAATGCTGCGTGAACATAGCGTTCCGAGCTCAAAACATTTTTACTTTTGACCATACCATAGCCGTCAAAACGTTTCCGCTTTATTATGAAAGCACGAGACGACGCTCTACGTTAATACAGAGTTCTCACTCACACACCCGATCATAGTTCGTTAGATTCCGTTCATTATTCCGTAATACAAAAGTTTTAAATTAAACCCGTACCATAGTTGGTTTTAACAACGCGAATAACATTATTTTTGCGTCTATGAGGCTCTATTCTAGCGATAATAAAAAAGTTAGTCAGGACCAACTTTTTTACTATCGCATTGAAATTAAAACTGCTTTATGCCTTCCGAAGGCCTCTGACAAATACTTAAATCATAAACCAAGTTTATAAAGACTAAGCGGTAGACCCAAATGTCAGTTTTAGGCCGCTGGGAGGCTTCCGACAAATACGTGTCATTCACTAAAATATATGTAGTAAGCAAGATAATATAGGCTGAATTGGCAACCCTAGCGTCAGAATCATTAGGCCTCCCGAAGGCCTCCGCCAAAAATCTGTTTTAGTCACCAAAATATGTAGGAGCATTAAACAACTGGCTGTATTGGTAACCTTAGTGTTAGGATTTTAGGCCACTCGAAGGCCTCCGACGAATATGTAGTTATATCGCTAGTATATATAGTAGATAACATAGTAAAGGCTGAATTATCAATCCTAGTGTGAGAACTATTAGGAGTCACCAAAATATGTAGGAGCATTAAACAACTGGCTGTATTGGTAACCGTAGTGTTAGGACTTTAGGCCACTCGAAGGCCTCCGACGAATATGTAGTTATATCGCTAGTATATATAGTAGATAACATAGTAAAGGCTGAATTATCAATCCTAGTGTGAGAACTATTAGGCCTCAAGGCCGTAGCCAGTATCAGAACACCAGTAGTGTTCAATATTTTAGTGTGAGCGTACGTATAAAACGGTGGGTTGGCTAAGACATCTTTGGGGGCGGGGGCGGGGGGGGGGGGGGGGGCGGGGGGGGGTTGATCTCCCCTGCCTTGTACTAGGCAACGTCGGATTAGACCGTGTCCAATGACAGATTAGTTGTTGGGCGCTTAAAATCTATGAGGGAGGGACAGGAGAGATATTCTGCATGTCGGATTGCAAAAAGCATCTAATTCACCATAATACTTTCCGGTTTTTTTTTTTTTTTTTGACCGGCTTAATCTTACGTGAGTAATTCCCATGAAATAAAAATATAATATTTACACTTTACAGAAGAAATCAAACCACTATTCATTTTGAGCATTGTTTTATTCTGACAAATGAGGTAAAAACAATGGTTTCTTTATTGTTATGCTTAAAACGAAATAACATTCAAATAGAGTATACAAACTCACAATACAAATTACGAACGGACATCCATAACCCCGATGTTAGCTAAACATGCAGTGTTATTAGGTCTAATTTTCGCAAAACGGGAGGCGTACCAAGGAAAAATCGGGAGATGTATGAAGACAAAATTAAAAATTCGGAAACTTATTTAGCCTAAATGATTTCGTAATTTTTTTATTTAATGCGGGATTTGCCCTGCATCGTTGTGTTTACATTCTATGAAAATAAACAAGTAAATGAGTTTGCTATTAAATATTCAGCTTTATTATTATGTATATTATAGTATATTTTGCTTTGCGTGTGGTATGTTATTACATCCTTAGTACGCATGTATTACACAGTAATGGCAGTCAATTTTTGCGTTTCTTATCACGCAGTTTTCTATAATTATGGAATTAAATACAACAAAAAGCTAGCACAAAAAAAAACGGGAGGATGGAGTAGAAAATTGGAAGTTTGGGAGACTTCGGCTGAAATCGGGAGACCTGGCAACACTGCATGTTTTGTTATAGTGCTAACAGACGCTCGAACGCGGCTGACGGACCGCCGTCCAACCAACGGGAGAGAAAGAGTGAGAATATCATATTTCCCTCTCTTTCTCTCCCATTGGTCAGACGGCGGTTGAGGTCAGCCGCGTTCGTGCGTCTGTTAGCACTATTAGATTTTTGGCGCAGGAGACCTTTGCACAACACATTTTGGCACTAACCTGGACAGGAAGGCAGGAACAAAGTCTATACTTATAATTAACTAACAAAATAGACAAGTCTGCACGCATGAGATACGACCCGTGTTGCGTATGTTGGTACTTACCCTTATCGCCTTGAGAGCCAGTTTTCCGAGAGAACTTCAGAAAAAAGTTTCAAAATAAATATTCGGGACATTTTTGCACACACGGTCATCTGACCCCAAACAAACACAAATGTTCATCACGTGAATGTTTGTCCTGGGTGGGAATTGAACCCACGCCCCCAAGCGCAGTAGGCGGCCACTACTACAACTAGACCAACGGGCTATCTTCTCGCTTCTAACGGGTTATTTTTTTAGCCAAAATAGTTAACTTGAAAATTGATTTATTAACATTTGAAATATTATTCTTAAGATAGTTTGTTTTTGAAGTTACCACTCAGCGATCAAAAAGAGCTGATAAACTTCAAACCGCTACACAGATTGTATTGAATTATATCTCAGAACACTCGACCAAGTCACCTATCAAACAGAAAAACTAATCAAAATCGGTTCAGCCGCTTGGGAGCTACGATGCCAAGTGTGCTTTCTCCTTTATTAAAGGTGTTTGCGTACATACTATTTTATAGGTGTGCGTTCTGTTCCATAAAGGTGTATGCGTCTCTTTTATAAAGGTGTGTGCATTATCTTTTATATATGTGTGCATTCTCTTTTATAAAGGTGTGTGCGTTCTCTTTTATAAAGGTGTGTGCATTATCTTTTATAAGGTGTGCATTATCTTTTATATATGTGTGCGTTCTCTTTTATAAAGGTGTATGCATTATCTTTTATAGTTCTGCGTTCTCTTTTATAAAATATATTATATTGTTCGTTCTCTTATAAAAGTGTGTGTTCTCTTTTATAAAGGTGTGTGCGTTCTCTTTTATAAAGGTGTGTGCGTTTTGTTTTAAAGAGGTGTGTGCGTTCTCTTTAAAAAAAAGTATGTGCGTTCTTTTATATAGGTGGGTGCGTTCTCTTTTATAAAGGTGTGTGCGTTCTCTTTTATAAAGGTGTGTGCGTTTTGTTTTAAACAGGTGTGTGCGTTATCTTTTAAAAAAGTATGTGCGTTCTTTTATATAGGTGGGTGCGTTCTCTTTTATAAAGGTGTGTGCGTTCTTTTTTATAAAGGTACGTGCGTTCTCTTTCATAATTGCTTCGAATTTACTGATCGGTAAATACGCACGGAACATGGTCTCATAAAAAAATTACTAAACAGAACCGCGGACATCGGTCGACAAAAAGCTCGCGCTAAATCCGAGCCATATCTCGCGTACGCAGACTATGACGTAAATACATTAAACACAAACTAACATTGGTTATGACTAGGGTGCACATTTTAATCACGTGCAAAGTATTAGGCCTATTTTGAACTTTTCGTATATTGTTCGTTGGTTTAGTTTAGGTGGTAAATAATACTGAAGTAGGTAAGTATGGAATAGATACTTATGACTAACGCTGACTGTACAGCCGGGCGCACAGTGACTTACAATCGACCGTGGAAAAATAGACTCTTTTCGGTTTGAGCTAGATTCAAAATCGTACCTAATTTACTAGAGCTTAGAACAGTCGAGACGCGACGCGAAAACACGGTGGGACCATTTTGAACAAACGGTAAAAAAAATACTTTTCCACGGCCATATACCCGTCGGTAAGCAGAAATAAGTAATACACTGTTTTTAAACTATCGCGGTTGTTTACTATAGTTATATGGTTATTGTTGTTTTCTTCCCGTGAACATGGTGAATGTAACTGCGCCGAAATATCGATAGCTCGATCCACCTTATCACAGTAAATATCCCGTTAATAATCATATAACAGTAGAAATAAGTTATTCTATAGTAAGCGATGGGCCTTGGACAAATGACTGAGATCATTATATGTAAGTTAGGGCCTGTGCAGACGACAGGCTGCTCAGAGAGCGAGAAGAAAATGAAAGTTGTGTCAAGAGAAGCTTGCGTACAAAAGTTTGCCATCTGCACAAACCTTTAGAAACTATACTACAGTCCGGCTGCTGAGAAAATGCGTGTGACAGCTGCAATAACATTGTAAAAATCTGAATGCAAAAATATTTTCTTGTAGTGCATTAGCATTACTTGCTCCAATCTGAGGACCAGTTTTTTATTTTTTTATTTTTTTTTATTTTATTAGAACGGCTGTCAAGTAAGAAATTTGTTGTAGCCAGTTGCACCCATATAAACGAAACGTCAGTCATTCGAAATCAGTTAGCAACTATGATGCGGAGTTCAACGCGTTGATTTAAATAAGAATGTTCAACCAAGGTTCACTCATAATGCCTGGTAACAAATTTTCCTTTTCATTTCCTTTCTATTTACTTGTCTTTTCTGTGCTTACGACTATAAAGCTAGTCAAACAGATCAAGAATTTACTGTTTTCGTTTGCTTTTTTTGCAATGATAAGACAACTGTCAGATGCATTCTTTCAGCGGCCGAACTTTAAATATACATAACCCGTAACAACGGTAAAAAAAACACCTGTAACGATGCTCGCAGTGTTACATGCGTCTTGAACACGGTGCATATATCTAACCAAGGGGGGTAAGACAAGAGCCACTTTCAATTAGCGTTAACGCCTGCGGAAAGATGAAATTGTATGAAAATGACATGAGCTTGAGAGTTGTTACCTCAAACTAATGTCATTTTCATACAATTTCATATTTCCGCAGGCGTTAACGCTAACAGAAAGTGGGTCTTGTCTAGACCCCCTGCACAACTAGAGAAGAATGCATGTATCATTACAAATTCAAATACATGCAGCTAGCTCTTGTTGCACGCACACCCTTGTTCTAAGTTGTGCAAGTTACTTGCATCAGTGGCGGATTTAGAGTTTTGCCGCCAGTAGGCTGTTCAAATTTTGCCTCCCCTACGTACCTCTACAATTCGATACCCTAGTTCACAACCATATTTGTCAGAGAATTTGTATATATATAATTTGTGCGCTATCGTCCTAATTACACCACCCTTTTCCCGTAATTAGCAAGTATGTTAGAGCGTGCAGTCAATTCGGCCGACACATTTTTTTTTTATTACACAAACAAACGACGGGCTTTCTGATGGTAAGTAGTCACCGTCGCCTATGGACACCTACAATACCCGGGGCATTGGCGGTGCGTTGCCTACCTTTGAGGACACTATTCACTCTTCGCTTGAAGCAACTGTGGTTACTTAGCGAATGGTCCCGTGCAGAAGCGACACGCGAATACGCAAATTGTAAAAAAAAATGTAATTATATTACAGTAAGAAATTTAAAAAAAAGTATTGCCCTCAAATTTGCCGCTCTAGGCTCCAGCCTACTCAGCCTGCTGGTAAATCCACCACTGACTTGCATCGTGTGTAAGAGGCATTAAACTCTATACAGAGTTACGCGGAAAAGCTGTACTAAGCCTAAAGGGGTCCGATACACTCATCATTATGAACAACCTTAACTATAGGACCAACTCTGAAATGGCGGAAAAAAAACAGCTGTTCCATACATTTTGTCGAATGCCGCATTCTATAGAACCGCTGATATTTTTTCTGCGATTTCAGAGTTTTCATTTTTATCTATACTAATATTATAAAGAGGAAAGATTTGTATGTAAGTATGTTTGTAACGAATTGGCTCAAAAAGTACTGGATCGATTTTAAAATTTCTTTCACCATTTAAATGCTACATTATCACTGATTAATACAAGCTATTTTAATTGCAAGAAAAAAATAGGGATCCTTACTAAAACTCCAATAATGTTATCCAAGGTGTAAAAAAATTAGATTTACAATTATTTTTTAACTTTGCGTGTTTGACAGTTCTAAGACAGGACAACGTCTGTGAGGTCAGCTAGTTTTTTACATAATAGTACACAAACAAGCGACGGGCCACCTGATGATAAGTAGTCACCGTCGCCTATGGACACCTACAATACCCGGGGCATTGGCGGTGCGTTGCCTACCTTTGAGGACTCTATTCACTCTTCGCTTGAAGCAATAGAGTTACTCCTCCCATAGTAAAAGTTGTTCATAATGATGGACCCCTTTCGGCTTAGTACACCCTGTCCGCGTAACCCAGCAGTAGTTTACTTACAAATAGCAAACAATACGAAAGATTAAAAACGATACATTTCTGAAAATAATAATCATAGTAAATTAAGGGCAGATATCGATCACAGATTAATAATTAGGCCTGCTAAAATGTGCTTCTTCTTTGCCATCGAGTGTGATATGTCAGCTAAAAATTGACTTAGCACTTTATTGAGTTTTTGAGAACGAAGGCGGAGTGTACGAAAGTAGTTTACTTACAAATAGCAAACAATACGAAAGATTAAAAACGATACATTTCTGAAAATAATAATCATAGTAAATTAAGGGCAGATATCGATCACAGATTAATAATTAGGCCTGCTAAAATGTGCTTCTTCTTTGCCATCGAGTGTGATATGTCAGCTAAAAATTGACTTAGCACTTTATTGAGTTTTTGAGAACGAAGGCGGAGTGTACGAAAGTGCGGAAACTGGAAGTTGACTTTTTTCTATGTTCATTAGTTCAATTGACTGTACTAGTGAAACTTTTGTGTCTCATTAGTTCAATTGATATTGTATTAAAAATAGTTGTCAAAGTGACAATGTCAAAACAAAACCGAATCGCAAAATCATAAATAGCTTTTAAATAAATTTCGAAAATAAATTTTTGCCTACCTAAGGGATCAATATTTTCAATTGAACCATTAAAAAAAATTATTACAACAATTAATTGAACTAAACAAACATGTAAACTGCATTACAAGCAACCGCCATTAACTGAACTAATGAGACATAGTTGTCACTCGGTCCAAGCATTTATTTGCTCTGACAGCTGCAATAACATTGTAAAAATCGGAATGAAAACCATGAATCTAATTACTTTCGCTGGGTTTTTGAACGTAAAACTGTAGCAGGTACCCGATATATTTCAGTGTAATATTAAAACAAAAAATTTTAATTCAGCTTTTTACAATGTTATTGCAGCTGTCAAAGCAAATAAATGGTTGGACCGAGTTTATTACAGTTAATTGTACTGGTAATTAAACTTATGAGAAAAGAAGAAATGTCGAGTCTCTGTAGTACAATCAACCACCATTAATTGAACTAATGAGATACGAAAGTCTCACTAGTGCAGTCAATTGAACTAACAATTAAACTAATGAGAATAAATATTGACTTGGTTTTTGCGAACGTTCAGAAACACTTATTTGACACTTCCTTACTCTCGGGCACTCTGACAAAGAGGTTAATATTAATTTACAAGTACATAGGTAAGTACAAAACAGAAAAAAATACTTTTCAACACTATTTGATAATGACTATTTCATGACTAGAACATTACGGAGAGACAAATTACAATAAAATTAATGATTAACAAATTATTTTCTAATCTGAAAATTAATAAAACCATTTAAAAACTTAATTAATAAGTACATAAAAGAGTATTAAAGTTTACTTGTTTTAAATAAAGGTTAGAAAAATATTTCGCTGATAAAGGCTGTATACCTATTATTATTTTTTATACTTTTTGTTTCTATGATAGATAATAATTGTTTAGTATTATTATTACCAACAGAATTCTCTTTAAATTTATGAATTTAGGACATTTTAGTAGTGTATTTTTGTTTCTTTCGATGCCGATATGGGCATTTACAGTAAGTATTTTTTCTTTTCTCTCCCGTTGGTTGGATGTCGGTATAGTTCGACATAATTAAGGGTATCACTATACTTAAAACAGCGCTTCTTAGGCCATCGTTCCTGCACGAGGTAACAACTAACGGGCGTCGCCGCTGATTGGTCATAACGTCTAAATTGGAGTAAATGTGGCATTGCGAAGTATATAATTGATACAATGTATGTACAATGACGCTCGGACGTTCTTTGATTGTTTTCACTGAGAGATTGTGACTCTATAAGATTTTATCTCGATGCCTTGCATAGACAATTTGAAATGGTTTTATAAAAACAGTCAATTACCCTATCGGACTAAACAATTTCCTACTAATTTATACTATCGGTAATCAACTTGCTTAATTTTGTCCAACAGTCTAGTTTGTAATGTTTGATCTTTTTTCTTATGCCTTAACCGATAGTCTGCAACTATTTTGAGCACCTTGCTTCTACTTTCGTGTACAGATTTGTACATCTCAGGCGTGTACGGCTCGAAATCTTGGAGCTTTTTTCGACGCCTGTATATACCTTCTTTGTTTCGCATTGCGCATTTCATGTCAGCCTGAAATGAAATTATAATTAAAGAGTTAAGAACCGCATGAGCTAAGAATCTCAGCTCCAGGGTGAAAATGTTTACCCCTTAAACGCCGCGAGTAGCGTTTGGTGAAAGTGCAGCACACCTCTCGACACCCTAAGCCACCCACGCCAAAGTTGCCCCTGCGGCGCCAATATAGGGCAACCTTTAGATAGATATATACAAAATCTTTATTATGTACACCAGAAATAATAATTACAACACGATAGTAAACACTTACGAGCTAGTGCCACAAGTGGCGGCCTTATCGCTAAAAGCGATCTCTTCCAGGCAACCATTTGCCTTTATGAAGCATGCATTTAGAGAGTGGCAAGTCTTCACACGATACAATATTTTGACAAGAGGCATAATAGGCTAGTGTCCTAATTTTTATTTAACTCGTAATAAAGCTAATAATAAATAGAAAGCCCATCCGAAATCCAATAAAAATTTGTTTAAAAATAAATATGTTCTATGTATTTTAATTTCATGCTAGACAGAGAGCGCACTATACGTGACATCACGTGACGTCACGTGATGAAGTCAAGCCGTGCGCGCGCTGCCAAGCTGCTACATTAACACACGTTTTGCAAGAAAGAGACATGAGCACCCATTCTCTATCCCCACCAAAAACTTTAAACGCTCATATCTCAGAAATGTATGAGCCAATTTTATTGATTTTTTCAGTGTTGTATTTAGTTAAACCTTTGCTTATTTCGTATAATATATTATATATATATAAAAATAAATCCCTATTTACCTTGGTCACGCCATAACTTGAGAACGACTTTACCGATTTCGTTTATCTTTTTTTCTTAAGTTTTCTAATACTTTGTGGAAGGTTGTAGAAGAGAAAAATTAAGAGGGGGCATCCGAAATTTTATGCTAATTTGCCATGATATTATAACTAAACCAAATATCCTATCAACGTAATAATTAATACATATGATTTTTCAATTCATGTTTTTTCCGCCATTAAGACAGAAACATAATAGCAAGATATTTACTCGATACTTTAATGTTTTGAAAATAGTGCCTTTTTGCAAATTTTTTTGATTTTACTTGGAAAGTACTTCAGTTACATATCTAAAATAAATACTCACCGAAGGAAAATATAGTTTGTTTTCCAGTGTTAAGACAAAATTTACCTAGATTAATTAGTACTCTCATAATAAATTATATTCGATTTGAGACTTACGTCCTTTAGTTCTAAGCAACTATTCGGTCAAACGGCAAGTCCAATATTCAGTCTTATTCTGTTGCGCTTTGCATCTAAATAGCGAAACATGCTCCGTTCAACCTCAGTACCGCACTGTGCCTCAACGGGGAAGGACGCACGCGCTTGCTTTTCGCCTTGGTTTATCTTCGGAGTGCGATTATATCAACACCTACTGTATTTTCAAACAAAGGATAATATAAAAAATCGATGGCTCGAACGCGACCACTTGACGCGGCAACCAAGTGGTGCCAATGACCTTAGAGCACAGACTAGGTAAAGATACTACGCAAAAATGACATAGATACAAATAAAATGGATATGACTAGGCCGTAACGCATCCATTATTATGTATGCTCAGTAATATAACTATTAGAGTCGGAGTGTTTCTTTGTGACAGACAAACAGACAGAGAGAGAGAGAGAGAGAGAGAGAGAGAGAGAGAGACGGAGAGAAGCAGAGAGAGAGAGTCAGAAAGATAAAACTAAAAATTCAAAGATAATATAAAATAATTTAAGTTCATGATAATTTTATAAAATTAAAATTAAAAATCATTTAAATTAATGTGATGGTTAATTTGACTTGAGAGTTCCATCCACATTTTCTCACGTTTTTACGAGAAGCGGCTTTCTGCAAAAGGAGGAAGGTTCTCAATTTTAACAGACAAAAAATAGCTTGGTAATAATGGAAGCAACAAAACTGCTTCTAATAAAAAAAAATGAAAATGTGGAAAGTCAAACAATAGGTACTTATGTTTTTAACCGACTTCAAAACAGGGGCAAGGTTCTCAATTCGACCGGTATAAAAAAATACTAGTCGAATTGAGAACCTTCCTCCTTCTTTGAAGTCGGTTAAAACATAAGTACCTACTGTTTGACCAGTTGGGTTGGCTCGGGTATGTGCTGGTAAGGGGAAATGCACAATACACTAGCGGGACTACTTACCTTAGTCAAAGTCAAATACTACTTACCTTTTTATCCGACTTCAAATAAGGAGGAAGGTTCTCATTTACCTTAGAGTACCTTCAATTCGACCAGTATTTTTTTATACTGGTTGAATTGCAGTCCACCACTGCGGTGCAACAATGCGGTGCAACACTGCGTTGCAACACTGCGTTGCAACACTGCGTTGCAACACTGCGGTGCAACAGTGCGGTGCAACAGTGTGGTACAGTGCGGTACCATCTTTAAATATTTTGAATCAGTAGCATTTAATACGAGTTTCTCAGATCAAACGCTAGGTGGCACCACCAGTATTTCAGCAAAGTGAAGTTATATCAAAAAATAAATAGCTATTTTTGAATATTTTGAACAAATTGGTTGGAAACATAGGTGAGTTTTTTTTTTGAGGATTAGGTGAGGTTTTGCGTGATTTGCGTCCAACACTAGATGAGAGCATTTATATTTCAGAGAATCTTGACTTGTATCGTAAAATATTTCTGCCATCCTTGCATATTTTAAATCAGTAACGGTGATTATAGATTGTTCAGTTCTAATACTAGAAGACATCTTCAATATTTCAGTGAAGACGTTAAATCTGAAAATATTTCAGCCATCCTTGAATATTTTAAGTCTGTGGCATCGATTAATGGCTGCTGAGGTCTAAAGCCAAACGACGGCACCAATATTTCAGAGATTTTGAGAAGTAGCTTCACTAACGAAATTTCTTTATTTAATTCAAATCCGAAAACATTTTGACCGTCACTACATATTTTGAGTTTTATTCAGTGGTAAATGATTTCACAGGGTGAGTATTAGGGAACTAACGCAGTATTTTTCATACATTTTGGGTAATGAGAAGCCACAGGCAAACCACGGCAAAACTTATCTCAGATGGCGCCACCTTCGCTGGTGCTGTCATTTGTGGCTTATTTGAGGTTATAAACATTGCTCTTGAATAAAACAATAAAAATAAACTTTGCCTTTAAAAAGTAAACTGTTTCTATAATGACAGTGGCGAATCTCAGAAAAAAGTTAATGTTTCCTTAGCTGGTAAAAAAGCGAATCTTTTGGCAGGGTAGGTATGCAATAAAATTATCAATATTATTTTTTCTCATTGGAAGGAAAACGGTGTGTACCTCTATTTTTACACTGATATGCACTACACAGAGGCATGTTTTATTACCATATGATATTTATTGTGTAATTCACAGAAGTGAGATTTTTTTCATCTAAAACTTTTTTGTGGTGTAATTACTAAAATTATCTATTGATATTATTGACACTTAACAGTGAAACAAGTGCATTAGTATGTGCATCAGTATCAGAAATCCTTGGAGGCCTATGGCTCCAGGTACCAGAGGCTGTTCAGCTGTGCATCAGTATCAGAAATCCTAGGAAGCCGAGCGCTCCAGGTACCAGAGTCTGCATCAGCCAGAGGCTGTTCAGCTGTGCATCAGTATCAGAAATCCTAGGAAGCCGAGCGCTCCAGGTACCAGAGTCT
This sequence comes from Agriopis aurantiaria, assembly GCA_914767915.1. Classification (NCBI taxonomy): domain Eukaryota; kingdom Metazoa; phylum Arthropoda; class Insecta; order Lepidoptera; family Geometridae; genus Agriopis; species Agriopis aurantiaria. The sequence continues at coordinate 11,841,493 of OU612002.1, read as the reverse complement.
GCATCAGCCACATATCAGTGTAAACGTATGAACCGTCGCGGTGCTCATAGTACCACTCAGTCTAACCTTAAATATAACCATGTTTTTTTATTTAATATAGTACACTCTCAGCAACTAATTATCAGCTCACATGATGACAAGTGATCTATGCATACGGGTATTTCGCAGAGTACCTGTTGAGGTGCTTCGCGACATGCGGTGCAACACTGCGCTGCAACACTGCGCTGCAACACTGCGCTGCAACACTGCGTTGCAACACTGCGTTGCAACACTGTGGTGCAACAGTGCGATGCAACACTGCGTTGCAACACTGCGTTGCAACACTGCGTTGCAACACTGCGTTGCAACAGTGCGGTGTAACACTGCGTTGCAACACTGCGTTGCAGCACTGCGGTGCAACACTGTGGTGCAACACTGTGGACCAAGTAGACAGACACTAAGATTATACAAGTCTAATTGCGAACCTTCCTCCTTATTTGTAGTCGGATAAAAAGGTAAGTAGTAATACCTACTGTTAGACCGCCCGGATTGGCTCGAGTAGGTACTGGTAGGTCAAACAGTAGGTACTTATATTTTTAACCGACTTCAAATATGGAGGAAGGTTCTGTGAAGGATGATGTTTTTTTATTAAATGAAATTGAATTGAATGGAATTGAATTGCATTAAATTAAATTAATCATACTTAAATAGATATTAACAACCAGGTATACTCGTAGAACAAACAGAAAAAGTTCATCACATAAATTTTTGTCCTAGATGGGAATCGAACCCACGCCCCCAAGCTCAGTAAGGTTCACTACCAACTGGACCAACGGGCTTTCGCGTATTTCGTTTCGTTTAGTATAGTATAGTATAGTATAGCGTAGCATAGCATAGTATAGGGCATAGCATGGCATAGCATTAGTTTAGTATAGTTTGATTTAATGTTTAACGATCTCTGACACTGTCTCCAGCGTAAAATTTTAATTTGAAAATTAATTTAGGTAATTTCAATTTAATTTATATAATTTATTAATTGTATATTTATATTGTAGAAAACTTAAAAATGAAGTTAAAAAATAAACAACAAATACAATTTTGAAAAGTGAAATAAACAATTTACGGTTTTGCGCGCCGCGACCGAACCCAGCTAATCGTCAAAACGCCAACACTACGCTTATCCTGTGTTTATTACTCCTTGCCGCATGACGAGTCCAAGTACACGAGCTGTGTACACTGGAGCTGCGCGCGACTGCCGCGCTGCCGTGGTTGTGTTTCACACTAATGCGGGCGATGCGAGACGCGCGGGTGAAATCAGAAATTTTCCTCGCTTTATACGCACTCTTAAGAAAATAGCGCAGAAAATTGTAAAAACAGAAAACTTAACTACGATTTTAACTTCGCGTGTGACAGTTCTAAGACAGGACAACGTCTGTCAGATCAGCCAGTTTGTAATAAAAGAAACTTTAAGAAGAAACTTTAACTGTTGGCGGGTGCCGTACCTCATACCATATACCAGCTCAACACTATGAAGAACTCGCCACAATAACCCAGAATTTTTCTATGCGATACTGTATAATAGTTTAAAACTTACCTCGGTAACATTATAGTTGAGGAACTGCAGTATTCCTTCCAAAGTGTTCTGAGTGTCATCGACCAGCGTTTCGTAGAAGACAACATGCACGGGCCCCGGGAACATGGTCAGCCACAGATCGTGCAGCGTCTCCCAGTATGAGAGCTGGGTTGTCACGTGACTTGGCCAATCTGGAGGTCAAGGTGTTAATGGTAAGACAAGCATCCTAGCCTATTATGTTCCCACTGCTGAGACACAAGCCTTCTCTCAGAGAGAGGATGGCCCCTGAGAATTTCTATAATAATAATGTTTCACATTCATAGAATACGGTCAAAGGGACAACTACTATCAGACCCAGAGCTGAAATTTTAACTAAATATCCGAACTAAATACTTTGCATTACTTTTACTTTATTACAAAAAAATAAAAACGCTTGACAAACATCTGCCTGGCTGCGAATCAAACCAGAGACCTTCCGCCCTTCGGAAAATAGTTTTAAAACTTAGAATAAACAAAGGGTTACGCAAATGGAAACCAGCATCGGCGTCACACGTTATACCGAGAGACCAATAAACTTATTTGCTCAGACAATATGACGGAACTAACAATTTTCTTCAGATGGTTGAGTTTTGTCCAGAAACTGCCGTGCCCATTCAAACGATCTTAATATCATTTGTCAAGGGTCTAGTGAGCAATTAAAAAATTTATAACTGAGGGCATATGCGTGAGGTGCACCTGTCAATAAAACCAAACCCACCACCTAAACCACCCATCTACCTACAGCAAACCTACCTGAAGTACTCACCTTCGCCTGACTTCTTATCTTGCAACTTCTTCAGGAAGGCCGACTTGGGCGCGGTGCCGATATGCCCTTTGTGCAATCTATTGAAATCTGCCTGGAAACAATACCATAACCAGTGAGTACACCTTTTTTTAAGCCAGCCACAAACAGCTGCGCACGGCTACTGCTGTCTAGCTTTGTTCGATAAGGGCTGCTAAACATATCAATAGAGCACGCGCGCACGCTATGAAATGTTGCGTGGTTCTGTGAACTTCACGGCCACAGAGCCACGTTGGCGTGGCGTTAGTCAGCTAGCAGTATGCGGCCGCATCACTACATCGAGCCAAGTATTGCCAGCGTGCATTGTCATGCGCAGCTGTCTGTGTCTGGCTTTATTGGGAGGTTTATTGAGTTGTGTTGCTGAGAATAGAAGACGATGGTGAGATATCATCAGAAAGAGATTGATGGATGGTGGTGGTGGTGGTCACGACCCTCAGACATGAGGAATACGACTCAAGGAGGGATTGAGTTGTGTTCACGAGACACTTTTGAGCGCGATCTCCTCATTACTTTTAAACCCGCGAACGGTGCAGGCCTGGCAGAGACGCAAAATGGCGTGACGAGTGAGCCTTATACCGTATACCATATAGTCGCTTTTCCCAACAACAACTGTCCCAACTATGACGAGGATCGCATTCATTTGATTCCATTTCAATTGAAATTTTGCTGAACATAGCAAGGGCATCTGCCTCCTGCTCGTCGCTGGCGACGCCCTTGGGCATATGCGCACAGTTAAATTGAGTATCTCCCTCCTTTTTTGAAGTCGGTTAAGAACAAACAAATGTGTGCAGGATTAGCAAAATAAATAATACATTTACCTATTGGAACATTCTTCATGAATTTGTACATGTGTGAGTTGAAATACTAAGGGTTATGTTAGAGGTCACATCGCTTGCAGCTGAACTGAACTGAAATTATAAACAACATAAAAAGCAAGTATAAAGCTTTATACAAGAGCAGGATATGCACACTACCTACTTAATATATTTATATATTTTGACACGCATGCTGCATCCTGGTCCGTGTCTTTGCTTAAAATCAGGCGGACAAATGCAAGCCTATCAACGATAAAAAAGCTGGCTAAAATGCATACTTGTAATTCTGACAGTTATTTACAGATTAGCTGTCTCCAGAGGTTTTATCCACAATACCAACACTATCATATTTTCTGAAATTAAGGTATTATTTCTAGCATGAGCCCTGATGTATGTCGGTAGGCCAAACTTTTCAAGACCCAATCGCAAATTCTGCAGGAGAGTTAGCCAGAAGAATTATTATTACCATCCATTTGCAGTAGGAGGGCTTAGTAATTTTGTATGCAAGAATTGACCATTTAAAATTATTAGTTATGTTTTTACATTGCTTGTGAGCACGCCGTGTGGTACATTCGTGCGTGACGTCACCTGCTGGTGCCAACGGAAGACCAGCGCCGATTGTTTACAACAGACATCATGCTGAGTTAGAGCCGGTTTGTGACAAAAAAGATATAATAAGCTCTAATTTAGTTTAATTTTATATTATTTTTATTTACCATTGTTTATTGTATTTTTTCGCCACACATAAATTATGTTTATGTCTATGGCTTAGGTATTTCTTATTGAATTTGGGCTTTTAAGGTCTAACCCTGTAGAACTGGCATGTGATTGGTGGTATTGTATGTCACGACTGTGTGCTATAGGCCTACCAGGCCAACAATTCTTATGCATGTCATATCGTTTCCATCCCGATGATGCACTTATGTCAACAAGAGATGATTCAAGTAGCATCTAAAATAAATCTGCGTTCGTGGCTAAATAAGATGATACGGGACCCAAAGACAGTCAGATTTTTTGCAAATATGTATACTTGCTTATCACATAAATAGAACTCACTAATATAGCATCCCTTGGGTTCCGTATGAGCAGCACAGCTGAGTGGAACTTGTGATCCTCTGGAGGGTACTGGTGCGTCTTCACAACCAGCACTGAGCCATCCGTCACAGACTCTGCTGGGAAGCCATGGACGCGGAGACCGTTGTCCATGTAGATGGAGCCTGTTACTATGCCTGCAAATTTAATGTTGAAACAGATTGGAAAAAAAAGTGCTAGATAGTGCTATGATTTTTAGATTTATTATACACTATATTAAGTGAATAAGGTAGGGAGTACGGTAGTGGTTTAGTGCAGGGTGTAGCTATAGCTACACCCTGTGGTTTTACTTGAACTGAAAATCCTACAGGAACCATTACATTTTCCGAGATACAAAATTCATTGACTACAATACAAATAATATGAACAGAAGAAAGGAAAACTATCCTATGAAAATGAATTGCTGTAAATTTGAAAAAAATCAGTTACCTCAGAAGTCATGCCAAGGCCAGCCAGGCGAGCAAAGGCATGTTGGGGCAGGGTGGGGCGCTTGCCCCAAGCTGCCCCAACTTGCCTACGCCCATGTTTGTGCCTACTAATAGCTAGCTACAGGTAGCAAGATTGAATGGAAAAGATTGCCAAGGGGACCATAATTAAAAACGTAGACTACTTTTTATCCTTGAAATGTTAATGGTTTCTTTAGGATAGTGGGTGAGACCAAGGTTGCCGTTAGCGTAGATATTAATACTAAGTTACATCAAAATCAGCTTGTTTGAAAACATCAATTTAAAAGGGCTAAGATTGGGTACACGCTTTTCGACGTGGACCGTATGAATTTAAGGGTCTGGTCTAATCGACTTTTATTTATTTATTTCAATATAGGCGAACAGCGTAGGCTGATGTGGCTATATTTAGTTGTGAGTTTGAGAACGTGTACGTAACAGTGACAATTATTGTTATTTTCTTCACGCTACAGTCTGCATGTCTCTCTATCTTAGTTGTTGATGCTAATGAAGCACGACATTGGAAATTTTATTATGTAGGTGGGCTTGCACGTAGTTTCTGGTCCAGTTGTGTTTACGTGACATTAGAGCGTGCCCTATCTTCCCTTTTAAAACTAGATCTATGTATGAAAAGTGTGAAAATTACCCAAGCTTGTAATGTAGCTTTGCAGGCTTTACCTGTAATTTGCTGCAGTAAATATCTCAGCCATGTATTCCCGCTGCCCGGGTATGAGACAAGTGCAACCACATTTTGCGACGGCGGCGATTGAAACTGAAGCTGCTTGCACCAGTTCACAGAAGGAACTGGCCGTATGAACATATGATTCATGTAAGTACCTCCATAGTACACATTTTGGGCTCCGTGGAGTGGGCTCAAGATAAACAATATTATTGAGAAATATAATAGCACAACCACTGCCACCAGCAGAAATATCGACTTTCGGGACATAACTGGCACTCGTTGATTAATCTTTGGGTTTGATGTTATCGCTTTGATTCATGATTTATCATTTTTGCGTGTATTAGTCACTAAACAATTTTCAGTGAACTTCAGTGCATGTTGATGTTGAACGTCAACTCATGAGTTAACTGTTAAACATAGAGTAATATCAAAGATTATAATATAATCAAAGATTATAATATACTAGAGGTAATATATAGACCGGCTGTTAAGTTAAATGCTTCGTTTTTCTGAACACCCGTCCGCCTGTCAGCCGATCGCGAAATTCGCGAATCGCCTTTAAGGTTTTGTTTTGTTCAGTAGCTGACATACGAGACGGGCTTGATCATTCTGAATTTGATTCTTTATTGTATTCTCTTTGTTAGATTCTGAATACTCAACAAAGAGTAGGATAACTATATGATACTCAATGAACTTGGTTGGGTTGGATCTTTGGGCGGGAGAGAAACTGAAAATTTTCTCTTTCCCTCCCGTTGGTTGGAAGGCGGTCCGGCGTACCAAATCCATACGTCTGTAAGCACTATAAAATTACTTATTGCCTTAGAATAGTAGTTATCAAAGAGAATATAATCACTACGTTTATTGGTAGTTATTCTAAGCCATGGTATAAAAAAATATGTTTTCTTAGATTTTTCTCTAAATTAATTTCCAAGCACAGATCCAAGGAATATACAGAGCACAGATATATATGTTAACACACGTATGGATTTGGTTGACGGACCGCCATCCAACCAACGGGAGAGAAAGAGTGAGAATATCATATTTCCCTCTCTTTCTCTCCCGTTGGTCCGACGGCGATTGAGGTCAACCAAATCCATACGTGTGTTAACACTATAAGCCTTGCCAAGTTTTATATTACTGATTCCGTCGTTTTTTTTTTTTATGACCATGGTTAGATAGTCCTTCAATAATAATATTAATCATGTTTACATAGTAATACGGTATTTATAGTCCTTGACTGAAACTTACTGTTACCAAAACCATTAATAATACAGAACTTGTTATTTATTCTATTTAAGTTCTTATTGAGACCAAAACTGTTGCCACCACCATTTAGCGAGAAATAAAATAATGTTGGTAAAATGTCACTTTGGCAACCGCTCATTATTTATTGTAAAACTAGGGGCTTTAAAAATTAGATAATTAGCCAGCGGAGATTTAAACTTGAAAATGTTTAAATGCTTGACACTGGCAAATGCGTATACGTGTAACGCCAAAAATATCTCAAGAGGTGATAATAGTGATTAAAAATGCCTTTAATAACTAAACAAAATACAAGCTAAAACTAACACTACAAATACAGTTAGACTGCCCATAGACCGTTGAAGGTATAAAGACAATCCAAATGCTCAAGCCCACTACCAGTTGGCAGCGTACCCAACATGCTGGCGGCATTACCACGTTGAATGGCAATGCTAATGCGTTGAGCCAGAAACAAAAAAAATTATGAAAATAAAAAATTGATGTCAAGTGTCATGTCATGACCATCCTGTCATGTCATATCGACGTTCCACCGCTGCTGTCAATTTCTTTTTACGAAACGAAAATAAAATTATCTCAAAATAAATAAAATCCGTGTTCCGTAGGTATCCAAACATAATTAATTGTGGTAGTCGCTTTTTCAACTCGAAATGTCTAACACAAAAGATCGCGAAGAACCTGCAATTGCGGCACACCAAAGCTTTTTAAAAAAAGAATATGCATCATCACTACAGCACATCAAGGAAGTTGAATCCCTGGTTGGCAATAACAATAAGCGAGTGCAGCACAATAAGGCCGCTGTGGAATTCTTTGTTGAGGATATGAAGAACGTTAGTAAATTCAAAAAGACCATCGCACAGCTTACTGGGCAAAGCTTCCCAGATATTGAAATCAAGGACTCGATATCACCTTTCGTTGTTTACAATTACGCCGTCCTTCTTTACCATGCACGCTATTACTTCCAATGCACAGTAATTCTAGAAAAGTTACTCACTTCCAAAAATATCAAAGACCCCAGATTGTTCCAACAGGTAGTGCTTCTGTTACTAGAAACAACATTATGCAGACGAACTTACGACAAATCACTCGAAATAGCTAAGAACCATGGAGACAAAGTCAAATCTAATGTTGAACTGAGTGAGTTATATGAAAGGCTCGTCAGCCGAGCTCAGCTCTTGTCAGGAAATAAGAATAAGCTTAATTTAAAACCAGATTCCATAGAAAATATATTTGTACTAGCTCAGCAACTGTACCTTAATGGCGATGTCAAGGAGGCAGCTAACATGCTTGGAAAATACAGAACTATGAAGTACAACTATGATTTAAAATCTCAGGGTGAAGATATTTGGGCGGCAATCAACAATAATCTAGGCATTATTTACTTATCAATAAAAAAGCCATTTTTGGCCACAAAATATTTCCAACATGCAGTGAAAGAACATTACAGAGCAGTGGATAGTGAAGATAGTGACAGATTGATAGTTTGTAAGGACAGACCTCTGTATATTTACAATTTAGGGTTAGCATTGCTTGCAGCTAATAACTGTGAAGGAGCATTTGAATGTTTTGTGGAAGCAGCACGTCACTACCCCAACAATCCACGAATATGGATGCACTTGGCAGAATGTTGCATCAAGAAGTGTTGCACTGATGATACAATACAGTACTCAATGAATAAACTCGGCAGTGGTTCACACACAAGGATATTACTCACTAAAGAAGAAAAGAAAGAGAAATTATTGCACTCCCCAGGCGAATCATTTGCTATGCCATCACTCTCCCTAGAGTTTGCTGTACTCTGCCTCAGAAATGCAGAAACACTTTTACCCAACCAAGATCCTCCGGCGGATGTCAATCTACCTTTCATCCAAGCACCACCAGGGGCTCTCATCAACTGGAAACAAAGATGCGAACTCAAAAACTCCACATTCGTTTTGCAGAGCTATGTGTTACTATATCTAAATGACCCTCAAGCAGCTTTGTCCAGTGCGAATGACCTGTTGGCTCAACCAGAAGCTTCAAGCAGCCACAAAGCTTGGGCACACATATATGCAGCAGAAGCACTGATCAATTTAGACCGGATAACTGATGCAGTGGAACATTTGCACCCTCCAATGATACATGACTTGGTGTCGGTATTGCCATATCAAATGAGAGACATGATTGCAGTATCAGTGTGGGCTAAAGCTGCAGTCTGCCACATATTGAGAGGAGATCTAGTAACGGCAAGGAAGATATTGTTACAGATAAATTCTCCCAGAGTCTTGCCATTGCAGATGTATTTGGAAATCTGCACGGGCAATGTAGAAAATTGCCAGGCTATATTAAGAAAACTTAGATTGACTAACGCTACACATTAAATATTTTATAAAAATCTCAGGAATTTAATTAAAATCCCAATTGAGAAAAGTAACCCTTATGAGAGCAGACACCCCAATATTATAAATAAAAGAATTTACTTTCTATATTTAAGCCTTCTTATTAAGTTGCCAACACATTTTTACCTCACAAAAAAGTTCTAATTATATGAAACTAGTAAAATAAAACTAAAAACATATACTTTCCAGTTTTGCCAGGTCAGGCACAAGTTCCTGCCCAATGGGGAGTACCATGCGAGGGAATGCGTTGCTTCGGAAGATCAGTCAATTCAATTTCGTAGAAATACTGACGGTAATTAGGGAACATTGGTGAAAGAGGGAAGAGGCTTGTCCTGCAGTGGGCTGAATGAGTTGTCATGTGGGATGCCTCCATTAGGCATAAACAATAAAATATTAGATACTGCACAACCTTGGCTAGGTAGGGGAAAAATAAATAAAAAAACTATATTACACAAAAAAAAATGTATTACAAATCAGGATGAAAATGACCTTTAAACTTTTTAGTTGACCGCTCTGCAGGTCTTATACACATGTGTTTTCCAAACAATGTTATCCTCATATCTTTTAAATGCAGCTCAAACACACTAGTTTTTTTTGGGATTGTAGTCACAACATTGTCTTTAGATACAATTTTAAAGGTGTTTTTTGTGTCCATGATACAAATACCCGTTTTACCAACATAGCTTGGACATTTAGAACGGTTCACCTTGAGAATGCTTCCATGAAAATCTGCCTTGTATACACTTTGAGTGAATGAGTCCCAGTTTTTGCTAAAACATTCTGGTATTGGCTTGTCAAGCTCCAGAAGCTGCTCCATGTATCCAGTCCATATTTGGTGCATAGGTATAAAATCTGCATATATCACACTGTCTCTAGGAATGGTATAAAACCCAAGATGTCGTTTCTCTTTCCTAGTTAAACATTGCTTTTTCTTGTACTTTTTCCGTTGGCTTTTTTGGTCTTTACTCTTTCTTTTAGCTAGAACAAAGTTTTGCTTCAGCTCATTGTCAATGTTCGTGACATCTGACTTCTGTAAATTGGATTTTAGTAAAGTCACAATGGTTTGTACAGCTTCTTTGGTAAATTTCTCTTCATTGGACATGGTTCTTAAACTGCTTATAGCTGTTATAATAAAAGAACAGCGTGTAAAAAAATAATACCACTAATTGTACCCCACGGAATCTTCAAAATAAGGAGTGGCAGCAATATAAGATCATTGCGTGGCAGTATCAGTCTGGACCATTGACCTATATGTACTGCTGTCTGGACTAATCTATATGATTTGTGGGACTGATCACTACAAAATCCTGGCTTTTATTAGAGCACTAGAGCACTTTTATAACCTTTCAATTTAATTCAGTCAACCTAGTCTCGTCATCAATACATAGAACAAACATCTCTTAATTTCAATTCAATCAAAGAAATACTCCTATGATGTTAAATATAAATGTTAAGATAGTTATAGTTATTTGTATTTTAATTTTTACGGAATATGATAACCAAATGAAAACAGAAAAAAAAAAAACTAAATTACAAATCAATCAAAGTCAAAGTAGAGAAAGAGTGAACAAGATGAGAAAGAATGAATGGGCCAGATATTTTTTTATTTAATTTTTATCTGTGGTCTATAGTGCTAGATTATGATATAAAATCACAGATAAAATAAATCGACTAATATCAAGCTAATAAATCAAAGTAAAAACTTTTTTAGGGTTCCGTACCTCAAAAGGAAAAAACGGAACCCTTATAGGATCACTTCGTTGTCCGTCTGTCTGTGTGTCTGTCTGTCCGTCTGTCAAGACCCTTTTTCTCAAGAACGCGTAAACGTAGCAAGTTGAAATTTATACTAAATACTTGGGTCTACGGTTTCTTTCGGCTGTAAAAAAATAAAAGTTGTAAGTCAACGCAATCAAAAGATATGAACGTTTATGTCGCATATTTTGCGATTTCACAGGGGAACCAAAACCTATAGGGTACTTCCCGTTGACCTAGAATCATGAAATTTGGCAAAAAGCAAGGTCACATAGCACATATATAGGAATAAATCCGAAAGTTATAAATATGAAGGTATTTAAAAATGATTATTTTGCTATTACAAACTTACATTTTGTAGTTGGAATGTATGGAAGAACCTTATTGTCAACTACAAACTTAAATTTGTCTTTCAATATTTTAACTTCAGTTAGTTTTTTTTTTGGTCTCGCGCTCTTAGGGTTCCTTTATGTCGTATATTTTGCGATTTCACAGGGGAATCAAAACCTATAGGGTACTTCCCGTTGACCTAGAATCATGAAATTTGGCAAGAGGCAAGGTCTCATAGTACATATATAGGAATAAATCCGAAAGTTATAAATTTGAAGGTATTTAAAAATAATTATTTTGCTATTACAAACTTACATTTTGTAGTTGGGATGTATGGAAGAACCTTATTGTCAACTACAAACTTCAAAGTTGTCTTCCCAGAGACTGTGGGATCGGCCGATCTGCGAACTAGCATGGAAATCGCTACTAGATACGTGTCCTAGTATTGCAGATCGCGCTCGTATTCTTGCTGTCTCTGTTTGGGAATCGGGACTTTGGTTGCAAGCCATGCCCTCTTTTAACACAGGTAGCCTTTTAGATCCAACCGCATTTCGTCTAGCTGTCAGCTTACGCTTGGGTGCAAGGTGCTGTGAGGCCCATCGCTGTCAGTGTGGTACTGCTGTTGACCAGCTCGGTCACCATGGTCTCTCTTGCTCGAGAAGCGCTGGTCGTATTGGCCGACACGCTAGCCTGAACGACATCATACGCATGGCACTTTCCACTGCCAATGTCGCAGCTGTGCTCAAACCGAGTGGTCTTGCGCGTGACGATGAAAAGAGGCCTGACGGTATGACACTTGTGCCCTGGAGGTTGGGGCGGCCCCTTGTATGGGACGCAACTTGTGTCGATACTTTGGCGCCGTCACATCTTCCTGAGACACAGGGTAGGGCTGGCGCGGCTGCTAATTCGGCAGAGCAGCACAAGCGTCGCAAATATGCTAACCTCGGCAGTGGTTACATATTTGAGGCGTTTGGGGTCGAGACATTGGGCCCTTGGGGACCGGGAGCTCACCTCATTTTCAAAAATCTTTCAGAGCGCCTGGTTAATGCAACGCGTGACCAAAATGCTGGCGTGTTTCTGGCTCAACGCATTAGCATTGCCATTCAACGTGGTAATGCCGCCAGCGTGTTGGGTACGCTGCCAACTGGTAGTGGGCTTGAGCATTTGGATTGTCTTTAGACCTTCAGCGGTCTATGGGCAGTCTAACTGTATTTGTAGTGTTAGGTTTAGCTTGTATTTTGTTTAGTTATTAAAGGCACTTGCCCAGTAAAAAAAAACTACAAACTTAAGTTTGTCTTTCAATACTTTAACTTCAGTTAGTTTTTTTTTTGGTCTCGCGCTCTGAGGGTTCCGTCTAACGGAACCCTCAGAGCACGAGTCCTACTCGTACTTGTCCGGTTTTTTTAATCTATGTTCAATTTCAATTTTGACGTTTTAAAGAAAGTAAACAAAAATAACCTTTATAAAAAAGGTTAGTAAAAAAGTACGTAACCTAAAGTTCTTCTCGTCGTCTCGTTCGTATCTTTTAAGACTTTTAAATAAAAATTACTAATTACCAAAATGATTTCCGAGGTCCTAAAAATAAAGCTGTCTAATGGAAAAGAAATGCCTATGGTTGGTCTAGGTACCTATGCTGTAAGTTACTTCTGTCTTATACTTGACATGACCTTTAGAATCTTATCATCTTTTATCGTTAAGACCTCATGGTATAGCATAAATAAAGCCTGACCGCCTGCTTACAAGGCAAAGCCTGATATAATATTATGCAGAAAGTAGAGTACCTGCCGTTGATCTTCATCAAAACTGACTAAGTTGGTGGCGCAAAAATTAATATCTCATCTATTCTTACCCTCATTAAATTTCTATATCTATTTACGCCACTGAATCATACCTATCCCAGCCGCCTGGAGCTATGCTAAGGTATTTCAAGTAACTGATGCTAAATATAATATACGTATGGCTGGGGAAGACATTGGTTATTCTGTTAAAATCATGTAATTAGAGCTTAATTCTCAGATTAAATTAAGTAATTGCTTGGAGGAAATGCTTCACATCATGCGAACGTCAGTTAAGAGGCCTTATTGCTACCTCTTAATGCGGGCAAACGGGCTCGAAACAGCGCAGTGCAGAAAATCACGCGAACGTGAATCTCGTTGCGCCAAGATACGGTATGCAGTCGCGTAACTTTTCACAATCATCTAAACAATGCTTAAAACAGGCAGCCATAAGGTCTCAAATAAGAATGTAACTATTTTCAGAGAAAATCCAGCCCTGGCCAGTACAGGCAAGCAGTAGAGCATGGCATAGATGCAGGATACAGACACATAGACACTGCATCCTGCTACAACAATGAACAAGAAGTCGGAGAAGCAATTATTAGTAAAATCAAAGAAGGAGTGGTCACAAGGGATGAACTGTTTGTTACCACAAAGGTAAAGCAGATAGGCACTTGAAGTAGAACTGTGTATTTTACTTATCTGTACATAAATATATTAATGAGAAAAGAAGGCTTGCGCAACTTCAATACAAATTTCGAATGTATGAAATGGTGTGAAATCAAACTTCTACGTTTTCCATTCTACTCTAACGTATAAGCATGTCTCTATAGGCATCCCACTTCATTATAGGAGTCGCACCCGTTTGTTCAATATTTTTCTCTATGGAAGTCCAACCTCTTCAGCGTTAGCGGTTATATTCTCTTTGGAGAAAAGTATGATGAGGTAGTTAGTAGTAGAGCACCTATCTGATACAGTGATAATCGATAATCAGATGCATATTTGCCTAAACTTTAGAGTTGGCTACTTCACTGTAAATGCAAATGTAATGAGGCATACCTTGAAATGCCTGCTGTACCTATATCACATCCTTGATGATTAGCATCCGTGGGTAGGTCATTCTACCAACTTCAGCTCTGATAAATGGAGTAAACGTGACTGCATCTGTGACTTCCATATTGGTTTGTTCAACCATGATCTCAGATTTCTTTTGGTTGCTACACTTATCACCAACCATCACTTATCAGTAAATATAGACCAATGATGAGAGAGCGATGGCACTATGATGGCACTTTATTAGATATCATGATATTTTTTAGGATTGGCAAATTTAATGTTCTAACATTTTATTTAGATGTTTGGAGGAACTACAAAATAAAAGTGATTGCAGGAAATCGCTTTCATACTCTCATAGTTATTTTCTGGATATTTATTTGAGCCCATTATGAAATAACTAAATAATATTATTTTATTTTTATATTAATTTTAGTTTTAGATTAGTTATAGTTATAAATTTGAATTTAAGATAGTTTTTATTTTACTTGTAATTTTTACTGAATAAATTTCTAATAGGTAATTTTAATCTGCCATATTATAAAATGTAACAATAAGGTGGAAAGATTAATAAACTTAATAATAATACAGCCAACAGCACTAGATTAATTCCTCACAGAATTATATAAAGTTACCGCTAGGAGTAGCTTGTTTACCAAAAAAATATATTTTTTTTTAAAATCCCTAAAAACAAAAAAAAAATGTCGGTGTCAAATTTAACAACTATAAACTAACATAATAAAAACAGTATTGTTTCAAAATATGTACTGAAGTCACGAAGAGAGCTTTTGAAGAACTGCTTTTTTAAAATTATCAGCAGTGCAAGCAAAAATTTTATTTAATATTATTGAACTACTAAACTTTCTTACAAAAAATATTTTATTTCAGGTGTGGAATAATTCACACGCAGAAGGAGATGTAATTCCGGCTCTGAAGCAGTCACTGGAGAGGCTCAAACTCGACTATGTTGACTTGTATCTGATACATTGGCCAGTTTCAGTGAATGTAAGAATATTTATGTATATCTGGTTAGTGGCAACAACGTTTTGGGACGAAAGTAGTTCACAATTTAAGCCATACCAAAATTTTATACATTTCTGTACATAAATAGTGAACATTGAACAGTTTTTAGAAAACTCATCAATTCTATACACCATGTTATAGTTTTAGTGTGACTAGATTCGCCTTGCAGTTTTGTCCACCGTCCCACGGGAACTGTCACTTAGGTTTCTTTATAAGTTCTAGACATACGTATGAATAAATCATTAGTGTCTAAATTTTAAACTCTAAAACGACATTCTGTCGCATTGTGGAGCATTCTTGCCTATACGTAATCGTTTCACTTGGCGACTTGAAGACGTCCGGATTTAAGGAGACCCACTCAGATAGCTCATTATAGTCTAGATGTTTGCCATAGTTTTGTAATTGGTGTGTACGGGAAGATGTCGCCTCGAGCACAGGCGGAAGGTGGCTTGTCTGTCCATTTTTTATCGCGTTCATTTTGGAGAATGTGCACAAGAGCTGTCTATGCTGATCCCGTCAACCAATTTCCGCCATAGGTCATCGAGGCAGACATTCCATCCTTACGTCGTGAACTTTGGTAAAGTCCACACGCAGCATTTCCAAAATTCCTTCCTAATACGAACTGCACAGGAATGGAATGCGCTTCCTGCCTCTGTGTTCCCTACAAGGTAAAACCTGGGTCTCTTCAAGACAAGAGTGAATAGGCACCTCATGGGCAAGCGTGCCCCATCTTAGACTGCATCGTCACTTACCATCAGGTGAGTTGTGGACAAACGCTAGCTCATTTCATAAAAAAAATAAAAATAAACTGAATATGAATTTGATTAAATGTAAGTGAAACAAAGCTCTTTGTTCAGGTTTTTGTAATATCAACTATGAGTGGATGTAGTTTTTTGGATTTTTAGATCATGCAAATCCGATGCACACTCTCCAAAATGTATCTGATAAAACCCTAATGGACTAGCAAGTTTGCGCTGATGCTCATGAGAGATTAAGCTATGTCTACACCGAACAGTAATTTTTTTGGAGCTATTAATGTCACTTTTTTCAAATTTCAGATGCAAGGAGTTGACACAGGCATAGATTACATAGAGACATGGAAAGGCATGGAACAGGCATTACAGCAGGGTCTGACGAAGAGCATCGGGGTCGCCAACTTCAACGAGGAGCAGTTGGAAAGGTTGCTGAGAAACTGCAGTGTTAAGCCAGTTTGCAACCAGTTCGAGGTGATTCCTTATGCGTGCTATTTAATTGTACAACAAATCAAATCAAATAATTTATTTCTAATAATATTATCCAAATTATTACAAAAATAGTTAGATTGATTTAGGCTAAGTATTTATTTTTAACTTTTAGCTGTGTGCTTTTGGCTGTGTGTGTGTGTATAAATAATAGCAGATCTTTTACACAGGGTTGAACGAAATGTTTAAATGTCTCTGGGAAATCAAGGGGCCCCAAAACACAGGCTCGGCCTAGTTTGGGGCCCCTTGATAACGGGGGTAACGGTAAAATATTGAGTTGTTTCCGCTTAGTCTTGTCCTGCACAGGTCTGAGACGGTGAGCACTAGTTACAGCCTGTATTATAAACAGCTGCCTAACACGCAAGAGCTGTTATAGCTGGTAAGCCAACTATTCAGAATGGAACCTGGCTCTTATGTGACAGAAATCACAGAAATCTCCCGAAGCATGACACCTATACATAAAATCTTGCATAATAAAGATAATTTATTTAATGGTATCATTAAAAGTGTTTTAGCATCCCCCGTCGATTCTGTTACGTAAATTCTTTCCATCCAATGGTTGCCTGGAAGAGATCGCTTTTAGCTACACAATAAAGAGTTACTATCTTTCTATCTATAATGAAAGATTTCATATAAGGCAAGATTGGGCTGTAGCCTATCATTATCTTTATTTGTCCACAGATAAACCCAACCATAACTCAGCACAAGCTGGTCGACTTCTGCAAGCAGCACTCCGTGTTACCAGTAGCGTACACACCTCTGGGTCTGATATCTGAAGCCAGGCCAGAGTTCATAGGCAAGGACGTGATTAAAACTGACCCGAAGCTGGGAGAGGTGGCTGAGAAGCATGGCAAAACGAGGGCGCAGATCGCTTTGAGATATTTGGTAAGAAAGTTAGAGCTTGCGCCGCGATGTTGGTTCGTGGAATATGCTCTGATGAACTATTTGACCTGATCCTTCCATCCCAGTATTGCCATCAAGCCAACCGCCATCGCCACAGCTAACTATTAAAAATGCCACCAATTCGGTTTTTTCTCTGAAACGTGACCTCAATTACATTACAAACAAAGAGTGACTTGAATCTTCAAAGTTATGCGACATACTGCCACTTTACTTACTAAAACAAAAATAAAATATATTATGTTTTGTCGGAATCATGATCTATTAAAACAAGGTCCGCTATTCCGGGAGTGACATATGCCTACGTCACTCTCCAGTTACCACTTCATTGCAACAAACACAGAAATTGGGAAACAAAATTGTTAATAATCTTTTAAATAAAATAGAAAAAGCATTTCAATTGTCATTTTGTTTGTCCGCTCAAGCGAAACAATTCAAGATATACACGAAATTAATATATTAAACGTATTATTTAAATCCAAACGACGTATATAGTTTTATCGGATTCCCACACGTAATACATGGAGATTGGGGAGTCAAGACTTCATGCTACTTGTAACACAGCGTCGATGACATAGGCCTGTGTCACCCACGTAACCTTTGTGTCTCGGAATAGCATACCTGGCTGAATATATTATACCATAGTCGGGCTGATATAATATCTTAAAAATATATTTTAGAAATAACATAATAAACCTAATATAATTTTAGTGAGATGTAATTTACAATAAATATGCTACTACAATTATTTACAACATTATTAAATAACTTAATCATTAGATACTCTTTTATACTATAAAATACTTTGGATAACAGCCAGTCTTTTAATCTACGCTTGAATTTAGTCACTAACAGTGACAAAAAATACTTTTGGCCTAAAATACTTTTTTTTAAAGGTTCAACGCGGTATACCTGTGCTTCCAAAATCGTTTACAAAGTCCCGTATCGAAGAGAACCTCAACATCTTTGACTTTGAACTCAGCGAGGAAGAAATGAAGACTGTAGAAAGCTACAACATTGACCACAGATGTGTTCCTGGCAGTGCTTTTAAGGACTTTAAATTCTATCCTTTCTTTTAGAAACATTTCGTCCAGAAAGAGTGTGAAGCGTTTGGGGGAGGAGGGGGAAAATTGGGTTAACATAAATACGTGAATTTCTTTGGCGTCAATTCTGCTAGGTCTAAGGTAAGAAAACTAATGTGCTTGTACACGGTGCATCTAACCCATGCAACTAAGAGGATGCACGTACGTATCATTACCATTGGCGGATCCGGGGGGGGGGGGGGGGGGGGCAGGGGGCCATGGCCCACACGCGCGTTTTTGTAAGTTTAGCAGGTTGCATCGTGTACAAAACGCATACAATAGGCTAAGAGTGAATAGTTATATCGTCTTAAAAAAAGCTGAACACTAATAAGCTTTTTAATGTCTTGCTAGACAGAGAGCGCACTATACATACTTATACGTCACCAAACTTGTAACATACTAAGATCTTGTATATACCCTAAAGGGACCACCAACTCCATACTGACATTCACTTTGCTAGAAAGAGACAGCATTTATCTATCTATATAATATGTAAAAGCGAAATTCACCTACTCACTCACTCATCGCGAAACGCGAAAAACCACTTGACCTACGAAGCTGAAATATGGCAGGTAGATTTTATTATGAGGTGTAAAGATCCGCTAAGAAAGGATTTTACGAAAGGGCCGAATTAAGAGGGGTGGGGGGGGGGGGGGGGAGGCTAGCTAGTTCCTAATAAATAAAACGTTGAATGCTTATATTATCTCAAAACTTTATTAGCCAATTTAAATAACTACTTCAGTAGGTACCTATAGATATGTAAAACATTAAATTATATTTTTCACTAAGCCTGTCACTAACCTGTCCTGTTAATAGCCTATTTATTAGAATCTCTTTTCTTTCGGCAAAGAAAAGGATAGCATCAGTTTTAGATTTTAAATTTAAACTCGGTCCAAGCATTTATTTGCTTTGACAGTTACAGTAACATTTAAAAAAGTTGAATGAAACCACCAATTCTAATCACCATTATTAGGTTTTTGAACATAAGACTCGTAGCTGGTACCTTAAATCAATGGTTTTTAAAAAAAATGTTATTGCAGCTTTTCTGCAAATATTTGGACCAAGATCAGTTTACCTTAGAAATTCTACAACAAAATAGACGCCATTGATCTATACCTAACTGCTATACAATTGTGATAGGTCTGCGATACTATTATAGTAAGTTTTTGATACTATTGTTGTTTACAATAAATATATATAAACACCTAAATTTTGTATTCTGTTAAAACCCATTCTAAGACCTACCTACTTTTAAAGCCGTACCTACTACCACGTAGTTATACGCAGCCCCGGATCAGGGGGGGGTCGACCTGTCAAAAGCACAGGCCGTGCCACGCCTGTCGAGGCCTGAGTTACCGACTCGTGACGGATCGGACGGGCGACGACAGGCCACAAAGGGCGCGACCGATCCCACGGCGCGTCGGCTTATCCTGGCGCGGCCTGGCCTGTCATAAAACGGGTCGTGGGACCCAAGCTTAAGAGGGCGCCAAATTCATGAGTTTGAAAAAAAAAAACTTGTTTCACTAACGCGCCTAATTCAGGGCGCGTTAGAGTCTACGTGTTTACGACGCATGGCCTGTACATGTTTGTGGCCACGTTTTTCTTACGTACGTGCAAGCGTGCTCCGTCGCTTAACATCTGTAGGTACCCATAGTCCTCAGTCTCTTGCCTCTGTCATGTCCACTTATTAATAAAGAACTCTGCAGCTGAGTCTTCCGGGATGTAGAAATATTTCGGCGACCAATACAAAAGACAGTAATAATTGTTTCACAATTTTATTAATTAAAACAAACATCATAAAATGTCAAAACTATTGAAAAACAGAAAAACATTATAAAAATAAATCATTGTCCATCCATGTAAAACTCTGGAATGTCCATTAAATTTCAAGTTCATAAATGCTATTGTTTGAAAAAATATATTTAGGTATTAAAAACTATTAACAAATATATAAGGAATCAAAAATAAAGTGTACAAAAGTATGAAAATGCATATTTGGAAGATATGAAGAAAGCAATAATTGCACTTCTCTTAAGGTTAACGCACATTTCTCCGCACCGCTCATGCTTTATTCAACTAACATAAATTCATACTAACTATAGACTAAACTGTGATAAATTCGGTATGCTAAAAAAAAATTACCTATGCCAATTCCAAAACCATTTCGAGATTTTATCTTACCAACCCTTATTTTTCTACTCCGACCTTTTAAAACGAATAAGATGCCATTTATTTTAACATAAAACTAAGAAATCATTCGACTTTCATTGTCTTCTAAATGACGTCACATTGTAGCATTTTATTTTCTGTGCCTTTTCAGAATAAAAATATTATACATTTGACACACTGTTCGTCACACAGAATAGAATATTTTTTCATTTCTGTGGTTTGACTGTCTGGTTTTTTCAGGGCTGCCAATATGGGGTGCTTTTTTAGGCTTCTCAACGCAACGAAATTTTGTGCTATATGGTGACGTCACATAATTTCAATTTTCAAAAAAATATTGTAAAATAACTACTCAATAGAAAACAAAAATATTGAAATTAGTTTCTTAAAATAGCCTTATCTACGAAATAAAAATATAAAAAAAATACCAAAAAAAAACTTTACATACCGAATTGCCACAGATTAGTAAGTAGCTGTTAATTACTCTGAATGGAGCGGGTACAGCGCCTGGGACAAGTGTGCGTTCAAATGTACACTGCATTTATTCTGAAAGAAAAATGCAATTAGGAAGAATTTGTACTCAGTAAAAAGTATGACAAATACAAGGTTTGAGACCGAATCATAATTGTAAGCAGCCCACCTTAGTCCACTTCTGGACCAGGAACGGATTTAGAGGTTTGGAGGCCCAGGGGCAGCAAAAAATTAATAAGGGCCCCAATTTTTTTTTTACAAACAAAACACATCGTTCAAAAGATGTTCTTAGGTGTTTTTTTCTCGAAATTTTGCGTATTATTGTTAGAAAATGTTACCTACTAATGTCTGTTGTGGAGTCCCCGGGGCTGTAGCCCCGGTTACCCACCCCTAAATCCGGCCCTGTTCTGGAAGCCATCCGCCCGAACTTCGACTATAGTTACTTTTTATCTACATAAATGTCAGTGATTTTTCAAATTAACTTTCTCTTGAGTTGCGATATGCGTAATGCAGCATACAGTGTCTGAAAGCGAAAAACCGCAGATCTGACAGATCTCATCTTCGGAGAGGCCTACGTACAGCAGTGCACTAATAAGGCTGATGATGATGATACTACCATAGTTTCCATCGAGCACTTAGTATTAAGGTGGTACGTTTCACTTAAGGCGGGAAATTCAAATTTCAAACAGTCTTCTTGTCCTTGTAGCTAGGCTGGGTAATTATTGTAAACTAATAATAGATTAGATATAATATTATATAGATATAAGATATAGACTTATAGATATAAGTAATAGATTATTATTCTTTACAAAATCATGTAAAGCTATTTATCTCTAATGCACATTATTACTTACATTTGTCAATAAATAAATTTTTGCTGTTTAGACGGTTTATTGACAAATGTAAGTAATATGGTGGGTTACTGTTAAATAACTGTATATGATAATGTAAAGAATAACAAACGATTTGAGCAAACACTGTGTCATTTTACAATAATTACCCGGCCTAGCTACAAGGACAAAAAACTGTTTGGAATTTGAATTTCCCGCCATATAGGTGAAACGTACCACCTTAAGGCCCGTTTGCACTTTGTTCAGTGCGAGTTCAAGTGATTAGTAATTTTGTTCAGTGCGAGTTCAAGTGATTAATATTTTTGCGAGTGATTTAAAGTATACAACGCCGAATCATTTATGGGCCAAATGTGTTTAGAACTAATCACTAAGCACCTGCATTAATCACTAGCACTAATCACTAATCAATGTGCAATCGGGCCTTTAAATTCGTTTACAATAGACCAACATCGCACCTTCAGATCAGACAAACAAGTGAGATAAGGCAAGGTGGCGTAGCGGGTGCGAACGCATCTGGCCTAAATCAGGCTTGAAGCGTTGAACTCGCCTTTTTTTTGCATGTGGACCATTAGTTTATTGTGAGAGTCGCGGGCATCCAGTGGATGCAGATGGCAGGCTGTCGTTCAGCAGTGGACGTCTTCTGGCTGATAATGATGATGATGACTATTAGTTTATTGGTGTCGCTGCAAGTTTCTTAGTGTGCGTGAAAAATGAGTGTGCTGTACTTACAGGTTTTTACGTTAAGCGGTATAATGAAGAAAAAAAATCCACTTAATTGAATTAGGCATATCTCCCTTGTTTGTCTGATCTGAGATCGCACCCTAACAAACACGATTTTTGGTGTAAGCATCACAAATAATCCATAAAAAATATGTACATTCAAAAACAATTCATAGCAGAGAATAGGCTATGAAACAGGTTTTTTGGACGTTTCTAAACAAGACCGTAAAATGTTACATTCTTCAAAAGAAACCATAACGCGGCGGTATAACTTAATAAATAACCATCGAGATACGATTCCTGTAGAGTCACAATCTCTCAGTGAAAACAGTCAAAAAACGTCCGAGCGTCATTGTACATATCGTACATTGTATCTATTATATAGTTCACAATGCCACATTTACTCCAATTTAGACGTTATGTCGCTAGCATAGTGTTCAACGTTAGTTGTCCGCTGTCATCGTAGCTCTGGCATCGCGCGGCGTATTATTCGGATCGCGGTTACCTTGTAACTAACCAATAAGTCTGCGCAATTCGTGGCGTGCGCCGAGTTTTGGTTCGTAATTTTTTTTGGCACGATTGTGTCTATATGTATGGTATCTCGATGTAAATAACATCATAAAAATATACCCATGAATACTCGTATCAAAATCACGTCGACATCACCAGATTTTAAATGCCTTAAAAATACATAAATCCCACAAAAGTTCAATAAATAAACGTGTAACAAAAGTTAAAAACAGTTACCTACAGATAGTAGTATCTACAAAAATATATTTCGATGCTTAAAAGCTTACGGCATTGCTTATGTCAAGTTAATCAATGCTTAAAATTGTTTCCATTTTAGGGCGTGAAACAGCGAGGAGTTGACAGAAGATTGTAAACATTGACAACAGGGGCCTTACGGACAACAGCTAATTGCGGCACCTAATCCGCTCAGTTGGAAAATCACGCGACCGCAAACCGTATCTGGGCGCGATAAGGTACACGCTCGCGTGATTTTCCAACTGAGGGGATTAGGTGCCGCAATTAGCTGTTGTCCGTAAGGCCCCAGATCTCAAACCCAACTGGATAGCGATCATAAAAAAAAACTAAAATAAATCTTTTTAAAAATAAATAAATAATAGGCTTGCGGTTATCGGCCTACTCGCCTGATGTTAAGCGATGATGCGGTCTACGATGGAGCACGCTTGCCTAGAAGAAACCGATTCACTCGTGATTTGAAGACACCCAGATTGTAGCTAACGGTGTTAAAGATCATATACGGAAATATCAGAACTGGGACCTAACGGCCAACTGCTAACGCGGTGTCAAACTATCGTTAAATCCGCTCAGTAACCGCGAACGTGAACCTTAACGCGCCTAGATACGGTTCGCGGTACCGATATTTTCCAACTGAGCGGATTTAACGTTAGTTTGATACCGCGTTAGCAGTTGGCCGTAGGGTGGTCTGAATACGACAGGAAAATTGGAAGCACTCTCTCCTTTTCTAGGGGCCAATATAATAATGGCAAAAAAAAAAACAAGCAACGTCATACTTATTGACATTTTGGTAAAGAAAGAGATAACAAACATAAGGCTTCGGCTTTCGATCGAAATTCTATATCACGTGCGAATTCCAGATTAGGTGTAAGTTTCTTGCCATTGATTAACTTAACCAGCGTTACTAAGTAAGGCCGTTACTATAAAAAAAACATTATCACTTCATAAACCACAGTAACTAAACGCTGCTCAAATATTTTGTACCACTATAAAAACGCGAGTGTAGTGCAAGACTACCCTGTGCTCTTTTCGTTCTATAAAATATGTGCTTTACTTATGTGGCACATAACGACTATATCCCAGTACTAATTGGGGCACCTAAGCGTTAAACGT
This sequence comes from Agriopis aurantiaria, assembly GCA_914767915.1. Taxonomy (NCBI): domain Eukaryota; kingdom Metazoa; phylum Arthropoda; class Insecta; order Lepidoptera; family Geometridae; genus Agriopis; species Agriopis aurantiaria. The sequence goes on along the minus strand of OU612002.1, from coordinate 11,817,191 downwards.
GCGGCCGCTGAAACAATGCGTCTGACAGTTGTCATAACATTGTAAAAAAACTAAACGAACACGGTAAATTCTGATCACTTTTATAAGCCTTTTAAACGCAAGATTGTGGCAGGTAGACAACATACTACAGTAAAATATTAAAAGTTTTTGTTTTTGATTCAGATTGTTTTTTTTTGCTACTGCAGCTGTCAGACGCCTTCTCTAAGCGGCCGGACTGTACATTTATCCTTACGAGGAGCGGAAGCGACTTCAGAAATTGACTTATTGACACTTCTTTGACGTAAATTGTAATCGAACTGCCAAGTCCGCTCCAGTCGCAATACGAAACCGCCGTAAAGACAATAAATACATGTACTGTAAAACCTGTCCAAATACTAACTTCCAATAACATATCTATAGTCAACATTTAACATTCAAAAGTTGCTTCGGAAACCGTCGTCGCAGAACTACAAAACTAAACCTAATTGGTGTCGATTTTGAGGATCATACTAAAACTAACCTAATTGTTTAAGAATTTATATCACTTATACAGAGGAATTTGTATCAGTGATTATGTCAACACTAGAAAGGGACAAATGGCTAAAGATGGTACCTCTCGCTCTGCTCGTTTTTTCTGTTTGAAGCGTTCAGTCCTTTTGGGTAGTAGGTATCATGGTAACGGCCTATGATCTGTGTCAAGTTAATTTAAGCTTAGAACATCAAATCGACACCAATTCGCAGCTTACTTCCACGCAAAGTTGAAAACATCCATGATGCTGTCGTATATAGTGAACGTGATTGCCACATCGAACACTACCCGACTCAGTCTGGGCACCGTGCCCTTGTAGAACCCGAGGGGACCTTCCGCCTTCCATGTCTTGATGAAACAGTCCCATGTGCTCTTGTATTTCGCCGCTTCGAGGCCTTGCATCCGCGTTTTGACCACGTCGATTGGTGTGTTGCCGAAGACTGATGCCGCTCCTGGAAAATAAACGATAACACAATAAAAAAAATTGTTTGTACTAATTGTTTGTCAGTCTCAATCAAGGAAGATAGACTAAGAGGAAAGACATTAGCGGAACATTAGAGCGTAGCTCGGAAATTTGCCTAAAACTGTATAAACTTAGATGGCACTGTAATTTGAGCGTGCTATAGGTTGTCTCGAACTTCCGTAAGCGCTGCAGTCAGATAACGTACGAAAGGGTTCTACAAATTACCGTAGCGCTAGTATCGCAGTCAAGTTTCGCAACATTTCAAGAGAAGCTCAACCCATACCAGTAGATGGCGCTTTTCTTTATTCTCTAGAAATGTTGCGAAACTTGACTGCGATACTAGCGCTACGGTAATTTGTAGAACCCTTTCGTACGTTATCTGACTGCAGCGCTTACGGAAGCTTGAGACAACCTATAGCACGGTAAAAATTACGGTGCCATCTAAGTTTATACAGTTTTAGGCAAATTTCCGAGCTACGCTTTAATGTTCCGCTATTGTTTTTCCTCTTTTATTCTATCTTCCTTGATTTCAATGCAATAACAAGACCAGATTGCATCATTTGCAAGACGCATAAGTGTCAGACTGAATGCAATAAATAATATAATTTGACAGCATCATGTGCAATACGCATAAGTGTCAGTCTGAACACAATAAACAATGAAACCTAACTACACCATATGAAAAACGCACTAGCGTCGGTCTGAATGCAATAAATAATAAGTATTATCTTTGCCACAGATCTTACAGACGACCTAAAAGAGACCGCAGGGAAACGCTGGATACAGGCCCCTTCCAACCAGCCCTTTTGGACATCGATGGTAGGCCTATGTCCAGCAGTGGAAGTCCTACAGCTGAAATGACGATGGCGATGATTATCTTAGCCTAAATTATTATGTGGTCTAAGACAGCTATTTCACTCAAACTCGACAATGTCTTATGTTGTTGGGCATTTAGTAAGTATCATCAAGGATCTATTATACTAGAGTACCTACTCTATTGATCGTTCTTGGTATAATTAGCCTCAATTATGTAATGAGGGTTACTTCACTATCTTCAAACACTCGTATTTAATTTAAAAATTCTATGCCTGTGTATGTACCAAACGAAATATTCTTGAATTAGAGATGTCCTTACAAATTTCTCGACAAATCTCTTCAAGTGTGGTTTAGTTGTTTTTTCGTCACGTAACACAAACAGCGTATGTATAGTATTTCGTATTTATATTTCACATTCGGCATCGTACATAAGTATAGGTAGCAGTGGAAAGTCCCCAAAGTTAACTTTTGGGGACAGATCGTACAAAAATTTCGACTGGTCCCAATTTAGACACAAGCATGTAAGAACAGATCAGAAGGAACCAGAAAACACAGTCTATTATAAGCCCTGCATACGGCAAGTTCAAAAGAAAACCATTGAACAGTGCGGCAATATTTTTTTATAAACAGTAGGCTTGCGTTTGACCACCATCTCGCCTGATGTTAAGCGATGATGTGGTCAGTGTTGCAAACAATTTGACGAGAAGACCCAAATATTATTTGTTATCCTTGTTTTGTGGTATTTTAATAAAGAGTCATTGTATTGTAAGACCCAACCCCCAAAATACGGGTACTTCATTGCACCCCGTTTGGGGAATAGCGTCACAACAATATGGATTAGACTAATTTTGTAGTGTCTTTTAAAGTTCTAGTTTGTACACTGTGTTTCACCGTGGACGTGATATCTCACCTGCGATGCCACCAAACAGTCCGACGATGTACTTAGGAACATGCTTGTCCCGGTCGCCGCCCTTGTACCAGTCCCGCAGAGACTCCATCACGAAGAACCTGATGGCTTGGTTACTGCCTTGCTTCATTATTGTAGCTGTGACGCCCTTGTACACTCCACCAATACCTGGAACCGATAAACACTGAATTAAAGAAAATAAATCAATTGTAATTTACCTATTGTATTAAGTAAGATATGACTTGTTAATTTATAGTTTGCAATTTAGCACTAAGTAAAAAAAAAATATTGTTCAATATTTTATTAATTATCTATATATAAATACCTACCCACAATGATGTTATTATAATGCACCTAGGCATACATAGTTATAGAATGTGATACAGATCATTAAAATATAAATTCAATATTATTTTAAAATTATTGCATTCTGTTTTGTATGTTATTGAATAAATGAAATTTAAACAAGCTTTTATAATGGCAACATTTCGTGTCTGTGGGTGTGTGTCCTTTATAGGTATGTGTTGTAAGACCTTGCCTCTTGCCAAAATTAATGATTCTAGGTCAACGGGAAGTAGGTACCCTATAGGTTTTGATTCCCCTGTGAAATCGCAAAATATGCGACATAAATGTTCATATCTTCTGATTGCGTTGACTTACAACTTTTTTTTTTTTAACAGCCGAAAGAAACCGTAGACCCATGAATTTGGTATAAATTTCAACTTGATACCTTTACGCGTTTTTGAGAAAAAGGGTCTTGACAGACGGACAGACAGACGGACAGACGGACAACGAAGTGATCCTATAAGGGTCAGTTTTTTCTTTTTGAGGTACGGAACCCTAAAAAATATGAACAATACCCATTGAATACGAATACAACTCATGTCTATGCGGCTAACCATTGAGAAGTTCCATAGTCAGAACCCAACCCCGGGGTGCAGGAACCATGTCATAGTGAAACTTAAAACCGGCTATCATAATAAAACGCGTACACAAAATTTGGTGTCTGTCAAAATGCTGTTGACCGTTGAAGAGTTATCTAATAAACTTGACCTTCATGGTCTCCAAAGAACACAGAAACTTCCCCAAATTAGGCACTTCTATTGTATTTATCACCACGAACCGGAAGACGCAGCGTAGGTAGGCCTCCCACTAGATGGACCGACGACATTGTGAGAGTCGCTGGCATCCAGTGGATGCAAAAGGCAGGCTGTCGTTCAGTGTGAAGGTTAAAGGTTAAAGAAGGTTGGAGGTTAAAGACCTATGTTCAGCAGTGGACGTCTTCCGGCTGATGATGATTGTATTTATTATAATTCTCACCTTCTTCCCTAACAATAGTCCTGACGCCGTGGAAGAAACCCTTAAACCTCGGCTTGTCCATCCTCATATCGTTTATAAACTTGACCTTCACTGTCTCCATGGGTGTTACTGCGAATATTGCCTCAGCGACTCCCGCCGCAAGACCACACCCCAGCTTGCCCGCCGTAGATAGAGTCCCATCATCTTTCACCATGAATAGCTTTGCCTGCTCGAATACACCGAATCTGGAGGGAAATTATGGTACATATTGTATTAGAAACATAGGGATCATTGTCAATGGCATTGGGGAAGGGTCGACGATACTGTCAACATCGTGGGTCAAAACTGAAGCCGATTAACAAATAACCGATGTATATGGCATATCCATATTTCGCAAAAGATATAGGGCCACATTTCGCAAAGGATACACTTAAAGGCGCACAACGAGCTATGGAGTGGACTATGCTCGGGGTTTCTCTACGAGATCGAATCAGAACTGAGGAGATCCGTAAACGAACGAAAGTTACTGACATAGCCCACCGGTATGGCAAGTGGAAGTGGCAGTGGGCAGGGCACATATCACACAGAACAGATGGCCGATGGTGCCGAAAGGTTTTCGAATGGAGACTACGGACTGGTAAGCGCAGCGTAGGACGTCCACCCACAAGATGGACAGACGACCTAAAAGAGACCGCAGGGAAACGCTGGATACAGGCCGCTTCTAACCGGCCCTTTTGGAGATCGATGGGGGAGGCCTAAGACCAGCAGTGGACGTCCTATGGCTGAATCGATGACACTTAATAAAAATGTGATGTATGCAACCTTAATTTCAATTTAAAATACCTTTTCATCGATACGACATAGTAAACGAGAGGAGAAATGAAAAAAAAAACATCCCCATTTCACATGTTTGGTACATGTGAACGGCAACTCTTAACACCAAAATAATATTAATTATAAATATTAATATTATAATTTTAAATTGACTACCTATATAAAACTGTTATAGTGTAAACTTTTATGCAATTACCACAAAGGATTAAGTAAAGGATAATATTTGAATAATAAATTGTTTTTTTTGCAATCTGTTGATTTCGTATTGTATATCACGATTCCGGAGTCGCCCAACTCACTGGTAAGCCGGTATTACGTAATATCTCATTCAAATTTTCCTTCCAAACAGGTTCTGTGGTATTAAACGTATAACGATTGCTATTAGCACCAAAACAATGGGTCAAGGCCATTAGTTGCTTATGTAAGTGATAGTTATGAAGCATTAGCTGCGCCCGCGGTTCCACCCACGTGGACATTCCATCAGGACCCGTACATTTCTCCTGGGCAAAAAGTAACCTATGGCCTTCCATTTATATATATATTAAAAAAAAAAACGATCCGTTGTTCAGTTAGTGCTTCAAATATAGTTGCCATAACATGGAAAATAGCTAACCAGCATGCGCAGAAGTTGGGTCTCTCTGTATCTTTTATCGCATTTACAACGGGGAGTGTTCTGAAGAACTGTTTGAACTGATGCCAATGTCACGATTTTATCATCGTACTAGCCACCACCGACGGAAAGTTCATCCACACATCATAGATCAGTGGAAATCGAACACTTTCCAAATCCGTTTACCTATTCGATAACGTTAATGTTAACTACGATTTGTATGAAATAAGAGCAGCACCATAGCATGTTAGATGGCACTGCTCCAGCACCGCTCTTACAAATCGCAATCAACGTTAACGCGATCTAGTAGAAAAACGCAATTGTAAAAATTCGCACTAGGCACTCAGAACGTGATATCCATTCGTATCTCACGTTACTGTAAAGTGGGGCATTTACTGCTGATAACAAAGGTCCATTAAGTCACTTGACACTCGCGAGACAAGACTATACCAATTGAGTAGGCACAGAAATGTATTGCCAATGTCATTCTGATCGCGCAGAGTTTGCAGCCAACTTTAATAAACCCTATAAAATTATCAATTTAAAAAAAAAAATGCTGGTAACTTGCAAGCGTCAAACTTGGCGTTATTATAGTACACACTATAAAGTAAAACAACAAATAATAAATAGGTACTGCCCAAGTGTGAGTTGGTGACCAATTTCTGCTCACCACCGGTACTCGTTTCGTTTTTCATAAATTTTCATTGTATCTAATGATACAATTCTATGAGCATAACAACACAATTCAAGAGATCTGTGGGGGATCATGCACTGATAAGATAACACCATAATAAAACTGATATATTATGACATGACGCCCGATAACAAACTAGTTTTGTTGTTAGTACTGATAATGCTAACTTAGACGATCAAATCTATGCCATCATGGCATTTTGTCATCAAAATAAATATCAAAGCCGAATAAAAGCCAGAAACAGTAGATAACATAATTTCATTGTATTGTTATAACATAAGAATATAGAACTAGATGGACCGACGATATTGTGAGAGTCGCTGGCATCCAGTGGATGCAAGAGGCAGGCTGTGTGCAGTGTGGAGGTTAAAGGGGAGGCCTCTTTTAGGCTACACAACGTTATAATAAAGTTATCTTAGCACTAGTAAGTAGTAGTAGTATTGTTATGACTAGTCGCCCAGAACCTTGCGTTTTCTTAGATGGGTTCTAGAACCTGTTCAAACCCTTTTTAGAACCTCAAATGTTACTTGGGCTATGTTCAGCAGTGGACGTCTTGTGGCTGTTGATGATGATGATGAAGAATATAGGGTTAAGGCCCACTAATAAACTTCATTAGAACACTGTTTTAAACTATCACGGTTGTTCACTAAAGTTATATGATTATTTACGGGATATTTACCGTGGTAAGGTTGTGGAATGAGCTCCCGATATTTCGGCGCAGTTACATGCACCATGTTCACCGGCAGACAACATAGAACCGCCACCGCCGCCGCATGTCTGCCCGTGAACATGGTGCATGTAACTGCGCCGAAATATCGGGAGCTCATTCCACAACCTTACCACGGTAAATACCCCGTAAATATTATAAGTATAAGGATAACTATAACTGTAAGGATTATAACTATCGGGGAACAATTCTGACGGCGCATGCGATGGTTGGAGCGATGGGCAATGGAGAGAGCTATGCTCGAACGTTTCTTGGCGCGATATACCTACCTAATTCCGAACGTGGATATTCACCAAAGAACTATAGTCACCGACATAGCTATTAAAGTTTGCAAGTTGAAGTGGCAATGGGCAGGCCACATCGCACGAAGAACCGATAACCGATGGGGAAGCCAGGTTCTTGAGTGGAGACTACGAACCGTAGAACGCAGCGTAGGTAGGCCTCCCACTAGAAGGACCGACGACACCGTGAGAGTCGCGGGCATCCAGTCCAGAGAGCAGGCTGACGTTCAGTGTGGAAGTCTAAGGGGGAGGCATATGTTCAGCAGTGGACTTTTTCTGGCTGCTGGTGATGATGATGATGATTACAGACTAGTGGTTTGCGTAATAAAAGTTGAATCAAAGCGCTTCGTACGAGTTTTAGGAACATCAATCATGAAACGGTGTCGCCTTTTCGTGCCAGCCATGGCCGTCCGATAGAAAAAATATTAAAAATCTATATAACTTGCGACACGCCCCGGCTTCGCACGGGTGTAATTTACGTGCGAAGCCGGGGCGGGTCGCTATATAGTTATAAATAAAAACATTTCGTCAAAAATTATCTAACTGATGGTGAAAACCACATCAAAATCCGTTGCGTGCTTTAGGAGTTAGCGGTTATACAGACTGACAGACGAAGCGATTTTAATTTGTACTATGTAGAGATTATCATAGTGTAGTTAGTATGAAGGGGCTATAACTAATTATAATTTACTCGAATCGAATTGGGTAGATAAGGTGCCCACTATTTGTGAAATCAGTTTTAGAATTTTCTATTGATGTTCTAAATCTGAAGTGTTGTAACATAGAAACGGAAAGATAGACGTGAAATGATATTTTTATTTTCTTTGATTGCATCACAATCTGTAACTATTTTTATATAAATGGATTCAAGATAATGCTTTCGAGTGTTGCACTGCGATACAGCGTAATAAATATTAGTGTATGTATGTATGTATATTTTGAAACACGCTTTTTTTAGCTTCGTTTGTTACTAACTTAAGAGATGACATGTCGTCAACTTGGGTTGCGTTGCATCAATTTGCGCGGTTATGGCATATTGTAACAAATTCATATTTTGGTTATGAATATTTGAAGATATAGGTAGTTAAGTTTAATTTAGTTATAAGTTAAATTTTAGAAATGTTATAGGTGAAACTTTTTTCGATTGAATATTTAGGCGAAAACAGGCCTTCTAAAACACAGTTTTAGTTTTGTCTTTGAATCTTGACAATGTTTTTTTTTCTAATGGTCATTTATGTAATTCAGAGGAGGATGCCGACTAGTGCGTATTTCTTTTTGAGGGCGTGGATCGCATGCGCATATTTGTCACTGTTTCGCGCCGGGGCAAAACTTGGATTTGAGTTGACGATGTATGGACTCTTAACTAACACTTCGAACCACTTCAAACTAACATGTAAGCAAATCTTGGAAATCGGTTTTAACCTACTTTTTTTTAACGTGTATATTTGTGCGTTTGACCACCAACTCACCTGTTGGTAAGCGACGATGTGGTCGAAGATGAAGCACGCAGACTTAGAAGATACCTATTCACTCTGGCCTTGAAAAGGCCCAGGAGCTCTCAGGAAACAAGGAAGCGGGCAGGTTGTTCCAATCTTTCTTACTTCTAACTGTCGTATCGATTTGAAACTTTGCAAGTATATGTAATTCGGATGACAATATAATAATTTGGTACCATCGAACTGATCTGATGATGGAGCTAAGTGGATAGCGGAACTCTTCAATGGCTATTAAACACCTCGAGTTTGGGGTTGTTTGGTTTGTTTTTATGAATCTTGTATCATGAATTCCACTATCCACCTCCAGGCCATAGCATGAGGCTTCCGGGGTTTGCATGATAGGCTTGGATAAAAATAATATTAAAGTTTAACTGTTCGACCAACCACCCGCATTTTTCAGTCTTCCCGTGATTCTTCTTCATGGTGCATGTAACTGCGCCGAAATATCGTGAGCTCATTCCACAACCTTACCACGGTAAATATCCCGTAAATAATCATATAACTTTAATATTAAAGTTATTTACCTGACAGCAGATTTAGGAATGGACCCGTAGAGCAGGACACTGAGTCCCCGGTACAGGCCTAAGAACCCGTGGCCCTTCACTGTCTTGTTCACGCAGTCGAATATACCGGTGTACTTCTTCGTACCACCTGGAAATACAAAATTAATTTAAAAAAAAAACAAATAAAAAAAATATTGGATGACATACTTTTTCTAGTTATTTTAATTTAAAAACCAAACTTTTGATCCTGTTTATATTAAATGCCTATTGAACCAAACTGAAAGTATATCTTTTCAATTAAAATTATACTTTTCTAAATCAATTCATGCATTAATTTTATTTTACACTATTCGGAAAACAAACAGCTGAAATTAACTAATTATAGTAGGTAGTGGACGCAAGCCATAGAGTTTTCACTTACAAAAACGAATTATGTTTACAATCTAACTAATTTTTAGACCGCGCCAAACTTACCGTCTTACTACAAAATATTTAAGAATGCTTTAGACATGTGTTTATCAGTTGTTTCACTGTGAAAAATATGTTAAACACATGTCTAAAGCGTTCTTAAATCTTTTGCAGTAAGACGGTTACGGTCTTTCTGAAATGTTGGATGTCCTGACCCTTGACCTGACCTCCTATCCGTTCTATATTTAGAGCGGTCATAAACTTTGGCCTAGATTCAGCCGCGCATTGCTGCTTGCTATAAATATGTACATTTTTAGTAATAATCTGATTATCATGGGTTCAAAGGTCGTTCAGCGAGCTACGAATCAAGATATGCTCAAATCTTACAGAGATAAAAATCTGATATGAGACAAGCAAAAGAAATGAAGTTACTAACATATCACAAGATTAGTAAGTGAACCTTAACGCGCCCAGATACGGTTTGCGGTCGCGTGATTTTCCATCTGAGCGGATTTAACGTTAGTTTGATACCGCGTTAGCAGTTAAAGATAAAGATTATTTATTTGCACAAAACACGAGTAACTCATACACAAATTTAAAACGCATGCACAATAGGTGGTTTAAAATATTTGATCAAGTGCTGCTTGCCACTCGCTGGTCTGCTGGCGGTATACACACAACACTAGTACCGAATTGTTTTAACCTTAGATTAAGATAGGTATAACTAACTTTCCTCTCCCTGTATTGTGAATAACAAAGTAAATTGTAGTCAAGTATAATAAAAGTCACGGACCTTGGAGTCCGTAGAGTAGCATTTAAAAAAAACACTTTGTATCATGTTTTGCCTAGTTTTGTAGGCGTACAAATCTAGAGAGATGGTATAAAAATACTGTAAATATTATTTAAAAAGTATTAATTAAATTAACTGTCGAAACAATTTCAAAAGTTAAGATATGATGTTATTAATTTAAATAGTCAACAGATTGACATTACTATAATTTAATGATAAATAAATTGACCTACTGCAGTCATTACAAAAATTTATCATTTATAAAATCACTAACTTTGTAATAACATTTCTAGCCTAAGTTTTTTTAGTTTTATTTTAAATTGACTAGATTTTAGATCCCTTATTGAAATCGGTATGGTCTTGTAGATAATCGGTCCCATACACATTATACTGTGGTTCATTAAGGTGGTTTAGATGGGCGATTACGACATCTGTTTTGGTCTATACGATTTCTTACCGCTAAGTCAGATATTGCCGGGAATAATTCTGGATTAGTTTTTACGAATAAGGCAGTTTCCAATAAACTCGTATGTAGAGACGGAAGCGTAAGAATTTTATGTTTTATGCTTAGTGAAGTAAGGCAGTTGGCCGTAAGGCCCCTGTTCTACGCCGCGACACCGCCATAGTAGAAACTGCCTTTCAATGACGGTATACCTGCCACTGCGTGTTACCAGTGATGAAATACGGCACTGAAACGTGGTCTCTCACTGTGGGCCCCATAAGCAAGCTCAAAGTCGCACAACGAGCTATGGAGAGAGCTATATGCTCGGGGTTTCTCTACGAGATCGAATCAGAAATAAGGAGATCCGTAGACGAACGAAAGTCATCGACATAGCCCACCGGATGAAGTGGCAGTGGGCAGGACACATATCACGCAGAACAGATGGCCGATGGGGCCGAAAGGTTCTGGAATGGAGACCACGGACCGGTAAGCGCAGCGTAGGACGTCCACCCACAAGATGGACAGACGACCTAAAAGAGACCGCAGGGAACGCTGGATGCAGGCCGCTTCCAACCGGAGATCTTTTTGAGATCGATGGGGGAGGGCTATGTCCAGCAATGGACGTCCTATGACGATGATTATACCTGCCACTATTCTCCGAGATTTGGCCCAAGGCGATTCAAGGCTTGTTTTGGGATCGAAATATGTTATAAACTTCAAAAAATTGAGGGGGCTCTCAATACGGATGTTTGTTTTAAATATGACCTTACCTCAGAGCTCCGTCATTTAAGTATTAACCGATTTGGAAAAGTCTTTTTTTAATTGAAATGGAAATTGAAATATTATACCTACTTTCAGATTGGTCCCATAGAAATTTCATCAAAATCGGTTTAGTGGTTTATCAAAATAACAGAAAAAAATATGTCATCCAATAAACGAAATTGCGTATTTAGCCTTTATTGCGACTTTTGAAATCGCGTTTTTTATACATTGCGATTTACTTATTTAATTTTATACTATAATTTATGTATTATCCCAAAAATATGAAAACCATGGAAAACAGTTTTTTCTTCTTTTTTTTACTAAACATAGGCTTGCTCTTGGCCGCCAACTTGCCTGATGTTAAGCGACGATACGGTCTGCGATGGAGCACGCTTGTCTAGAAGAGATCGATTCACTCTCGACTTGAAGACACCCAGATTGTAGCTATCGGGGAACACCCATTCAGGCAGCGCATTCCGACTAGCAGTTCGCACAATAAATGTGGAATCAAAGCGCTTCGTGCGGGTTCTCGTAATATCAACCATAAAGTGGTGTCGATTTTTCGTGCCCGCTCTGGCAGTCCGATAGAAAAATGGGCAGGAGGGAATCAAATTAAAGGTCCGCTGTTTTTACTGTGGTAGTAAAGGTCCGCTGTTTTTACTGTGGTACGGATACCACAGTAAAAACAGCGGACCTTTAATTTGATTCCCTCCTGCCCATTTTTCTAGTAGGCCTAATCCACAGGTGTTTCAGCATTTCACCAGGTGTATCACCAGTTTCGTGCTCGTTTTCTATGCTCCTGATGATCTTAGTATCTATTTCTTCATGTTCCTGATGATCCTAGTATCCATTTCTTTATTTTCACTATCAGTCTCAATGCACCCATTCAGCGTGTTCCCGTTAGTTACAATCTGGGTGTCTTTAAGTCGAGGGTGAATCGGTTTCTTCTAGGCAAGCGTCTTCTATCGTAGAACGCATCATTGCTTAACATCAGGCGAAATGGCGGCCAAGCGCAAGCCTATCTATTATAAATAAAAAACCTTATATTCTACCTCATGGTGGTGTGCATCATGCAGTTCTGATGCACACTCTCCGAAATGTATCCGATAAAAAACCGACAGTTAGGATAACTGCATGTTACGCTACAAATGTTTACCAAGTGCCTAGTTATTTTGGGCCAAATAGCTATCTTAGTGATCAATCAAGCTAGGCTGTTCACCTTATACTGTAAACTTGACCTAGTAACTCGCTGACATAACCTGCTTATAAAAATCTGACAAGGTTAGTTATCTATACTAATATTATACAGAGGAAAGATTTGATTGTTTGTTTGTTTGCTTTGAATAGGCTCCGAAACTACTGAACCGATTTGAAAAATTCTTTCACTGTTGGGAAGCTACTCTATCCCCGGGTGACATAGGCTATAATCTATACCCGTGCGAAGCTGGGGCGGACCGCTAGTCTAATATAATATTATCTAATGTGAGCTTTATGAGTATGCACGTGTACACAATAATAATAGCATCAGGATAAACACCGGCCAAGTGCGAGTCGGCCGCACTTTGATCGGATACTTTGAAATTTAATTGAGTATATGATTATTTACGGGATATTTACCGTGGTAAGGTTGTGGAATGAGCTCCCGATATTTCGGCGCAGTTACATGCACCATGTTCACGGGAAGACTGAAGACTCATTCCACAACCTTACCACGGTAAATAATCATATAACTTTAGTGAACAACCGTGATAGTTTAAAACAGTGAATTGAGTATGTTTTTACTTTTGGAATTAGTATTGTTTCGCAGGACGAAGTTGGCTCCGGAAATCAAGATTCCTTGTCCGGAGCTCGACACAATACATTACCATAATGTTATTAATATAATTTGTATAAATAAGTGTATATAATGTTTTACATTATAATTTTTACTACTATTATTAGGTAGCTACGTATACACGTATTTTGTATACCTATGTACTTAATGGTAACAGATGAGGTAATCTGATAAGAGAATCTGCAGTATTGTGTTATCATTTATCAAAATACTTTATCAGTGATGTGTTTAACGATGGGTATAGAAATTATGTGGTTCTGTTGAATTTGGACTTTGTTTATGACCTTTGATCAAAAGCAACTTATTTATGGACCACCAATTGGAAAAAAAGAAAGATTTTTCTACATTTCTAATAGATTTATCTTCGAAAAATTATACATTGCCGCGATTAGCGCGTCATTGTGGCATCTTTGTATTTTTAGATCGAAGAGATTTATAAATAAATAACATAATAAATATGTTAATTCAGTCAATTTTATTATACAATTACCTACCATTACATTCATTACTGAAGTTCATAAACTGTGAAAGCACTGAACATTGCTGTGTAACAAAAAGATAAACTGGACTGAGGGACAGAATTAACTTTGCCGTTGGATAACTGTTTTCCCGATACATCGGCTTAGGTAACAGCCAGTTTACCAACTGCAAATGAGTAAAGAAGGGATATATCTACTTTTCGGTATTCGGATTTTTCCCTTTACTTGTGCTATAAGACATTGCTTCTTGCCAAATTTCATGATTCTAGGTCAACGGGAGTACCCCGTCCCCGAGTATACCACGAGTATACCCCGAGTATATATGAGGATAGGGGCTTTTAGGTTTTGATTCCATCACGAGTGTCAAAATTTACGGCATAAAATGCCGTATCTTTTGATTGCGCTGACTTAAATTTGATTTTTTCACAGCTACAACAATTGTTATTATTTACGATATTGAGAGTAGCTACACACTGTTTTAAGCTGTCATGGTTGTTCACTAAAGTTATATGATTATTTACGGGATATTTACCGTGGTAAGGTTGTGGAATGAGCTCCCGATATTTCGGCGCAGTTACATGCACCATGTTCACGGGAAGACTGAAGAATACGGGTGGTTGGTCGAACAGTTAAACATTTAGGTGCAGACATCGACCCTCATTCTTAGTCTTTTGCTACGGTTATCACTGAAACTAGAACCTAAGTCCCGACAAAACACACTCACTGTGTTACTGCGTATAGTATAAAACGCGGTAAATATCCTGTAAATAATCATATAACTTTAGTAGCTACACAATTCTTGGTGCGTGGTTGGTGGTGAAGGCCAAACTCCATATATACATTTTTGCCCATTGTCCTTTAACTTCAGTCATGAAAATGAGATTAGTCCGTCTATCACTATGTGCACCAAATATTTCTGAGCAAATATATATCTCATGTTAGCAATCTGAAGGCATGTCTACATCTGTTATCATATTTAACACCAACAGGTCAAAATGTACTGATAACAATACACTTGAGCGATGAGGAAATTTCTGATGTCTTAAGGGTCCTATCACATTTATTGACGAAAAAAGCATCGAAGACTGGATTTTTGGTATAATTTTTCTTTCAACTAATAAGATCTGTAGAAAATTCAGTTGCTGTATTATATAGATCTGTATTTTTTATTGAATGTAGCGGCTTTAGATTTTGGTAAAACTCAACATATCCATTTGTTTCTTCCAATTTACATTTAAGTAGTTTTTCGTAAAACTTTAGGAGGGTAAGTTTGAGAATGGATTTCATTAAATTACTAAAAACATTTTTATGTTATGGTTTACTTCTCTACATAGCATTTATAAATTAAATCCGCTTTCCACGTCTGTCTGTCTGTTTGACCGCTAACCTAACCTAAACCACCCAACATTGATGCGGTTTTCACCATCAGTTATATATTCATGGAAGGTTTATATATATAACTAGCGACCCGCCCCGGCTTCGCACGTAAATTACACCCGTGCGAAGCCGGGCGGGCGGGTCGCTAGTATAGAATAAAATATTGACACGAAATGTTTTTTTTGTTGGTCATTAATTTTATGAATATGTATATATGCAATTGGTTATTTGAACGTTTAAAGGACAAAAAACTGCGCGGGAACATGTCTCTGGGATCACTCAATTCATCGTATCTACGACACATCCTGGTTAGAGAACTATTCCGCGAGACATTATTGTAGGCAGGTGGCATATTAAATAACTGGAAATTTCGAACAGAACGTGAGGGTACTTTAAAATTTACATTTAACATCAAATCAATTCGACAATATCAAACAACAATCTTGTTAGAATCAAATCAAAGTACCTAAGTAGGTTTAAGATAATAAGTTACTGTTATTGTAAAATACCAGCCAGTCTTGTAGTATTACACATTCTGAATTACCTACTTTGTTTTCTTTTCGAATATTGCACCTATATATAGCTAAAATTATTAATAACAAATAAATAGAACTGCCACGAAATTGAACTAGTTTCATTAAATTCAGTTTTACCACGCCAAAGTTGTTTGTTTCCTCTGACATAATAATTGAAAAGGAGCAAAGTCCAATAGAGAATTATCCGGCAACATATTTTATTCAGTTGTTGCTTTAATGTTCAAGGCCATTCATTATAACCTCCACTTAATATTGGAGTATTGAATGTATATTTCCAATTAGAATCTATTTATGTAGCTAGAAACCTGATAAGTGTAAAGCAAATTAGATAAATTGGTAAACATCGGCGTCGGAGGAATAAAATATGTGACGCAAAGCTTGTATTTTTAGACTGTAACACTCTTGTGTTTGCGAAAAAAAGTGATGCCGTATTGATTTGTGAATGAAAGCACGCGTGGTTATTGCGTGGTGGTACACACTAACCTTTTTCGTCCAATTGGAGCTGAGTTTTTACGTATTCGGTGGGGAATGTTATACAAATTTCGATGCCTCCAGTAATTCCGCCGGCCACAACACCTTTCATTCCGACGGAGCCTGTGCCCCCAGCCGCAGCCGCTGCTCCCGTCTCTGACATCCATGGTCTAGAGAACGGGTTCTTAAATCCAGGCCTTGAAGACATTATTCTAAAATATTCAGGCACTATCGTGCGAGCAACGACTGCAACAACCTTCCCCCACGATAACAAAATGCAAACTGAACCTGACACTGACTTCACTTCACTGACTCAAGACTGACAGAAGTGACAGATTGAATAAAAACATGAAAGAACGAACCAAGGAATATCAACTACTCTCTGTGACTACTCTCTATTCTACCGAGAACACAGATTACTATATGACCGAGAGTGCTCCAATACTAATTTATTACTGACCAAACTAATCACATTTATTTGAATCACAGGGGATGGTTTTGTTTACACATTCACAGTAAATTTATAATAAGTCTAGTCAAAACAGCTGCTAGTATAACCATAGCCCATGGATTAGGGTATACAAAGTCCTTGCCATGACCTTTCCACCACTTCCCAGACTATTCCGTAGGTGACACAGCCCTAGTAGTCGTTTAGCAAATCGACTATAATTACATAATCAACCATTAATCGACTTACATGTCTCAAAACCATTAATCGACTTACATGTCTTAGTATTTTGAGTCTGTTATATTATATACATTCTTTGTTCATTCAAAATTTAATTTCATTCAGTCAAAGACTACTATATATATATATATGCATTCAGTAAGTAAGTTATGGTCACAGGTTATGGTGAATTTATGTGGCGTCGGTTTTTAGAACGATATTTTTATTACTTTTATCCTTAGTCTGGAAAACAAACTCGGAAAATGGCTCTACGAACGTACGGCGATAAGCCGATTAGTTTTCAGATAGAAGAAGGTGGAGAATTCTACTGTGTTGGATCAGAGGTATTGACTTTGTTTACTACATACTAAGCTTCGCTACCTAAGTATGTTATACCCAATTTCATACGTTGATAGGGACATTTATATCTTTCTTGAAACCTTGGAATATCTCTGTTTATCAGGTTCTACTTTGTGCATTCACTTAACAGTTGTTACCTATAATTCACGACAATGGTACAGGGCCACTTGATCTCTCTTAAATATCGACACCACTACTTATTTACGTTCCCGGAAGGTTACAAGTAGCCTAAACACTGCCATCAAGGCAAGCCACTCAATTTTTTAACTTTATACTTTACCTATGATTTACCTAATATCTCCATGATTAGGTTGGCAACTACCTGCGGTTGTTTCGCGGATCGCTCTACAAGAAGTACCCTGGCATGGCCAGGAGGACGTTGACTAATGAGGAAAGAAAGCGTCTCGTAGACAACGGTCTCGGTCCCCACGTCCTATCTAGCTCAGTATCTCTACTTAAAGCAGCCGAGGTAGAGGATATCATAGAAGGGAATGACGATAAGTATGTGTATGTTTCTGTTTTATATTATCGTTTTTTTCGCTGCATCTTTATTTTAACTGCCATTTAACAGTCATCCATTAATTCATTACTAACTGCTTTTTAAACAATTTTCGCATTATTTTATGTTTGTTTTAGAGAACTGATGTATAATACAAATTTTTGAGACAGCATCTAAATTATGTATTGAATATCTTTAAAAAAAAACTTAAATCTAAAAAACTGTTAGCATGGGTGTGGACATAAAGAAGCAAGTTTCTGGTACAGGAAAACTTGTATTGCTCGGTATCGATTGCTGTATTTGCAGAAACCATCATGGCCTACAGTTTGTCGGATGGCAGGTATTAGGGTTCCGTACCCAAAAGATGTAACGCTAGCCTATGCTATAAAGATAAGCCTATGCTGTCCATCTGTCCATCCTACCATTTAACGGCTGTTATCTCTCGAACCGTAATAGACAGCCAGCTGACATTTTCACTGAAATTGTAATTGTTAATAAGGGGGGGGGGGGGGGGGGGGGTAAAGTAAAACCAAAAATCATATAAGGTCTATAAATCTAAGAACAACAAGATACAACAACAATAAGATAACATAGATTGTACAAGAAAAAAAATACAGAATTAGATTTTACGGAATCTAACATGCTATTTTTTGAATTTTTTTTTATGTGGATCCTTCCGCGTTTGACCACCATCTCGCCTGTTGGTAAGCGACGATGTGGTCGAAGATGAAGCACGCAGACTTAGAAGATACCTATTCACTCTGGCCTTGAAATGACTGGCCTTGGCCTTTCAGCCTTTCACACATTAATATCCCGTTAAAAATCATATGACTGATAGTGAACAACTGTGATAGTTTAAATCAGTGCTTAAATGATCCAAGTTAGCCTATGAACCATTTCAGGTACAAAGCTGTGTCTATCAGCCAGGAGCTGGCAACTCCTCGGGAGAGTAAGAGCAAGAAAGTGCATCAGCCATCATGGATGCCCGTCATGCCAAACTCTTCGCACTTAGATGCTGTGCTGCAGGCCACACCGATTAGCAGAACTAGGGTGCATAATAAAAAGGTAATCCTTGTACTGACAGTATTTTTACAGTTATATTTTTTATCTGATGAGTAGAACTGACGTCGGAGGTGGCTCCTGTTATTGGTCATTTTTTTACAATTTTATTTGCTACAGCATACAGTATCGTGATAGCATGGCAAAGCGGGGTTACCAATAATGCTCGTAAGACCTTTGTGGTATCAAGGATTCATATTAAAATATTACTTTTGTCTATGGTGGTAAGTGCTCTGTCAATGTCACACTGTATGGATTAACCTAACCTAAAACAAAAACTATTATATCGTATATATATAAAAGAAAGTCGTGTTAGTTACACTACTTATAACTCAAGAATGGCTGAACTGATTTGGCTGAAAATTGGTGGGGAGGTAGCTAAGAACCAGGAGACGGACATAGGCTACTTTTCATCAGCATCATCACTACGCGGGTGAAACCGCGAGGCGCAGCTAGTATATTATATAAATTACTAGCTGTTTGCCCCAGCTTTGCACGGGTATAGATTATAGCCTATGTCACACGGGGATAGCGTAGCTTCCAAAAAGTGAAAGAATTTTTTAAATCGGTCCAGTTCTTTTTGAGCCAATTCGTTACAAACATACTTACATACAAATCTTTCCTCATTATAATATTAGTATAGAAGTATAGATTAGTCATAATCATGAAAAAAAAATATGTTTGAATGTAACTTTGTACAAACAATGGGAAGTGTTCTTCGCGGTTCATGCAAGCGATGGCTAATCCGCACGCTGTATTTATAACCATATCGGCATAGTCCATCATATGTATTAAAATAATCTTTCAGAGACAATAATACTCTTATCATCATCTCTTGCAGGTGCGCACATTCCCCCTGTGTTTCGATGACACGGACATGACTGCAATGTTGGAGAACTCCTCGCAGAAACAAGTCCTAGTACCGATCAGACTTGACATGGAGATTGAGAGCCAAAAGCTCAGGGACACTTTCACTTGGAATAAAAACGGTATGCTTACCCATGCTTCTGTTTGAATACTAATACTTTTACCAGAGGCGATTGTCCGGCCTGTATGTGAGTGGTTGCAGAGACCCGAGAGAGAGAGTTAGCCCATTGGTCCAGTTGGTAGTAAACCTACCTTCTGAGCTTGGGGGTGTGGGTTTGATTCCCACATAGGACAAACATTTATGTGATGAACATTAAATTTGTGTTTGTTCTATATCTGGGTTTTAATATCTATTTAAGTATGTATGTATTAAAAATTAAATATATCGATGTATGTATATCAGTCTCTGACAGCCATATCACAAGCTTTGCTTAGTTTGGGGTCAGATGACCGTATGTGCAAAAATCTCCTGAATATTTATAAAAACCAAAAAAAAGGGCTGTGCCAGCAGAAAAACGGCTTTACTAGTAAATACAAATAATAAGCTTGCGTTTGGCCTCCACCTCATCTGATGTTAAGCGATTATGTGGTCTACGATGGAGTACATACTACATAGGACTACATAGTTTCCGCAAAGATACCATTTGAAAATTCACTCGCATATGAAGACACTCAGATTGCAATCTTCAATTCTGCACTGGCTTCTTCAATGGGTCCTTGTCTAGCCCAGTATTATACTTATTATTTTTAGAGAGCCATTGAAGAGGTTAAGAGTAGAAGTAACGGGCAACAGAGTAGCCATAAGAGCCTACAACGATCAGATAGAACAAGCAAGCAAGTGTCATTGAAATGGTTTCTGGAGAGCTGGCTTCTGTCCCACCGCAAGAATGCCAGTTAGACCGTCGATCACTTTAGGAGTAAGCCCATTATCGTGAATGGGTACCGGTAACATTCCCCATGCTCGTGGTGAGCTCAATGGTGCTAAACTACACAAAGTCCTTAGAGGACTCCAGTCTGGTTCCGGAATACCAAAAAAAGAAGTCCCTCTGAAGAAGTGAAGAATCTGGTCAAGTTCAGTGCAGCTAAGACCCCAAGCATGTCTGTTTTCTGCCAGAAAAGGCCATTTCAGCGGGCTTCTAATTTTCGAGATGTACTTATGCCAATAACTGACCATCATGACCTCTTAAGCGTTATATAATCTTTGGCGTTACTCTGAAGTCTACCCTCAACTTTGGTTCCCATATTGAATCTAAGGTTAGATTGGCTGCCAGAAAGCTGTGTAAATCTCTCAAAGGCGTGTGGCACTTCACGTTGGAACAGTTGCTGTACCGAGCATAACTGTGGTTGTGCGTGGAGTATTATTGTAAAAAAATTAAATGAAAACTAGAGGATATTGAGAAGCTGGACTAGCTGCAGCCGGTTCACACAAATGGGCTAGTTGGGAAAACGCCCACTCACCAAAAACCAATAAACTCTACCCGGCTAGCACTACAGAGGTCGAAAACAGTAATTTTTCTTCTATAACTATAATTAATTTCAGAGTCCATCATAACCCCGGAGCAGTTCGCCGAAGTTCTCTGCGATGACCTGGAGCTCAATTCCACCTTCATCCCGGCTATTGCATCCTCAATCCGGCAGCAAATTGACGCCTTCCCCAGCGAGCCGCCAGCGTTGTTGGACGAACATATGGACCAGAGGATTGTTATCAAGCTTAATATACATGTGGGGAACACCTCTCTTGTTGATCAGGTAACTTTCAACAGCCCATGGAGAGATGGCACACTCAGAGAGAGCTCAAACTGAACCACACCTGCACTAGTCTGTCCTGAACATGTACGATCAGTGCATTTTGATTTGCGCAACATAATAATATCAGAGATTCATTTATATCCACAAAAGCTAAAGCGATATCATCAATATTATTTCATTGTAGGTGGAGTGGGACATGTCAGAAAAGGAGAACAATCCAGAACAGTTTGCTATGAAGCTGTGCTCTGAGCTAGGCTTAGGTAAGTGATGTGTTTATGTTGATATTAAAAAAAAACTAAAATATTATACTCTAATGCAAAATGAGGGTGATAAGACCTGCACTGACATCCCACTTGAGGTGTATTGTGTAATACTACACTCCTTAGGGTAATGCATCAACCCGAAAAGTCCTGGCTTCCAGATACCAAGAAATGTTACTTCTACCTGTCATGTACATTCTTCTATTTTGATCATCTACAGTATATAATAATATACTAGCTGCGCCCCGCGGTTTCACCCGCGTAGTGATGAAAAATGGTGATGATGATGAAAGTAGCCTATGTCTAAAAAAAAACACTGAAAAACAAGTAACAGTAGCGTTAGCCCCAAACAAATTCTCGAATATCTATATCCATTGACTATCCGAACTCGAGTATTATTTTGTCAATAAAATATTTCACTGCAATTCAAATATTAATATTGGAATAACCTTTACAATTATTTGTCTCAGGCGGTGAGTTCGTGACGGGCATCGCATACAGTATCCGAGGGCAGCTGAGCTGGCATCAACGCACTTATGCGTTCAGTGAGGCGCCCCTGCCCACAGTCGAGGTGAGTCTTCCCTATCATCGTCATCTACAATCATGATCATCCTACTGCTCAGTCTAGGGCTATCTCTCTATTAATTATGAGGTAGGTATATAATTTTTCGCTGCAATTTTTTAAACCTTAAATAAATAAAGAAAATCATGTTATTTTTTTTTTAATTTTTTTATTGATTAATAAAATTGCGATTGACCGCCATCTTGCCTAATGTTAAGCGATGATGCGGACTACGATGGAGCACATTTACCTAGAAGGAACCGATTCCCCCGCGACTTGAAGACACCCAGATTGTAACTATCGAAAAGATCCATTCAGGTAGCGCATTCTACAAACCAGCAGTTCGCACAATAAAGGTGGAATCAAAGCGCTGCGTTAAGGTTTTCGGATTATCAACCATGAAACGTCGCCTTTTCGTGCCCACTCTGCCAGTCTGATAGTAAAATGAGCTGGAGGGAATTAGATCATGCAGATCCGATGCACACTCCAATATTAATCTGATAAAAGACCTACCTTTTTTTTTTTTTTTTTACGTCGGACTAGGCTAACGTTTGACCGCGATCTCGCCTGATGGAAAGCGATGATGCGGTCGAAGATGGAGCACGTTTGCCCAGTAATAACCTATTAACCCTAGACTTGAACACTCCAAGATTGTAATGCTGCGGAAACACAGACAGGGGCAAGGCGTTCCATTGTTTTGCTGTTCTAATTAAGAAAGTGGAGTCAAAACGCTTGGTGCGAATAAATGGCATTTCGACCAACTAAGGGTGACGCCTTGCCGTTCGTCTGGACGTCCGGTAATGAAAAGGTGATGGGGGAACACTACTTAGCAACTTTGCGCCGATGTTCAGGCTAAGAAGCATAGGCTGAACTACGGATTCGTCGCCGATGAGCTTCTTGGCACGTTTCTCAATAGACTTCCCCAACAAAAGATGGCACTTGTCCATAGGAAAATGACTATAACATTTCTTTCCTCAGACGCCGTACCGTCAGCCTTCCGAAGCTGAACAATGGGCCCCACATCTCGAAACGCTCACCAACGCCGAGATGGAGAAGAAAATCCGCGACCAGGACCGCAACACGCGCCGCATGCGCCGCCTCGCCAACACCACGCCTGGTTGGTAACCTCACTTTACTGCTGTCTTACCACAAAACTAGGACCGGGCCGTCATAGTAAATTTTATTCCCAGCACACTACCAGTTGCCAGGCAAATTGTCAGTTTTCTTACCAAATACTTTTTCCAGTCTATGCTTTAGATATCAACTTAACAGATGTTTCGTGTAATCATGAGCAAAATTTTAGATCGTATCATTTCACATTTCTCTTACCGAGGGAAAACTGACGTACTTGTGGCGTTTCAAAGACTGATAGAGCGTCGGTTGATTGCTGCTAGCGGAGTGATCGCAAAACGATCGCGTCCTTTGTCTGTCAAATCAAATACTGACTGGTCCTTAGCGACCGACCATTGAAACTGAATAAAAAAATTGTGGTAAGACTAAAAGGCACAGTTTCAAACAATAGGCTACAATAAGACAGGGACTTGATAAGGCAAAGTTTGACTGTATGCTTAGAAAAGCTAAGAATGAGCCAAATACTAAAGAACTGTAATTTATACTGACCCAATGAATATTATACAAAATAAAGTTCAAAATAGTAAAAGTAATTAAATCATAAATCAGATATAAATGGCTTAGAATACCAAATCTATTTAATGAATTACCTAAGCGATGGTATTTGTCCAAAAAGAAAAATTACATTGCAAACTTTGATGGAAGTAAATACGGGAAAAAGAAGATACGGGACGAACTTCTTGACGTGGACCGCACAATATAGGCTCCGGGGCACAATGCACTTCAGTCGCAGTCGAACTGGCCTTTTGATAGCACGTGAATTATTGTCAAAATTGTGTGAAATAAAGCAGCAAAAATTACTTCCTGCGTTATCACAAGGTGCACCAACAGTTCGAAGACAAAAAACAAGTTTCACGGCATTACTTTTCACTCGTAAATACTTAAAAACAATTAACTTATTTTCTTTAAATGTCAACTTCAACTTCAACTCTTAGTTTGTGGCTCCCGTGAAGAATGAAGATTCTTCAACTCCGCCAATGTCACGTAGATAGACTGTCAAACGCAAGGATTTTATATAGTTAGTTTTGTACTGTTGGTCAGTAAATAATAATGCAGAGTTTATTATTTTTTAAAATTTGTAACAAAATCAGGTTAATCGGTAACACAAAAACATTAAAACAATCACAAATGGGTTGGAAGGAAAGTTGAAAAATTACAAAAATAAATAAATATATATATATATATAAATTTACAACTTAATATTATTATTTCTAATATATTTACACAAAATATTTACAAATGGGGAAAAAACAAGAGGAAGGAGACATTTAAGGGAGGTGGGACGTGGGATTTCAGGAGGGATAACATCATATAATGAAAACTGCATTAACGGACAACTGAAAAAAATATGGTCCACATTTCCCTCATCTAGACCGCATTCGCATAGAGAGTGATCCCTAATCCTTAGCTTGGCCAAGAAGACAGGTGTACACAAGTGGTTTAATCGTAAACGACATATTGTTGAAGTGGTTGTTTTATCTGCCTTTGGGAATTTAGAAAACCAGGGTTTATGGGGGATTTCGGGTTGAATTTCACCGTAGAACTTTCCTTTAATAGATTTGGATACTTGCCATTTTTGGGACCAACATTTATGTAACAAAGGTTTTAAAGTAGTGCACATATCATGAGCATATATTTGAGAGTATTCAAGGGAACCCATTTGTGAAGCGGATTTAGCACAAGAGTCAGCACATTCATTGCCAAGGATACCAGAATGACCCGGTATCCATGCTAAAATTATGTTAATGCCTGTGTTGTGACACTCTAATAGGGCTTCTCTTATCTTAAGAATTATCGGGAACCTGGTTTTTGACCGAAACGGGTTAGATACGATTGATTGAAGACAACTTTTTGAGTCTGAAAAAATTATGGAATTATTGAGATTGTGGGCCTTTATAAACAAAATGGCTTCTAAAATGGCTATTGATTCTCCTGTAAAAACAGAGGTGATCGAGGGGCACCTGTAACTCAAAATAATTCTAGTGGAAGGAATCCATACTGCAGCACCAACCGGACTAAGGGATGTTTTAGAAGCATCTGTAAAGATCTTGATCCAGTTTTGGTACTCAGTTTGAACTTTAAGAGCAAACATTTTCTGGGCTTCTATGGAGTTCTTGTCAACTCCAAAGTCCAGGATGATGTTGGGTTGGTAGCACAACGCCTCATACGGCGTAGAATATAATGGAGATATGGAAGTTTGAAAAAGTGGGTTAGGGAGACGATTGAGTAGTAGGTAGCTACGTAGTATACAGGGAATATCATCATCAGTCAAACGATGGGGGTGATATAGAGCAGCTAGTTGTTCTAATTTGAAAAGGAGAGGATGTTCATTGTGCTGTGCCATCTTGAAAAAGAATCTGTCGGAGAGGTACTGTCGGCGAAGGGAGAGGGGAGGTTCACAACACTCAACTTGCATGGCGTTGATAGGAGAGGACTTCATTGCCCCTAAAATGATTCGTAGGGATTTTGACTGTATTTTATCCAGTTTATCAAGGCCTGACTTGTTACAGGGGTCTAAAAGAAAAGAGCCATAATCCATATGGCTACGGATAATAGCATTATAAAGCAGTTTTTGAGTGACAGGGTGCGCACCCCACCACACACCAGACAGGGATCGTAGGACGTTAATGTTTCTTTCACATTTTTGAGTAATGAAATCAAAGTGGGTAGTACCCGAAAGTTTGCGGTCTAACCAGATCCCCAAAAACTTAACTTTATTCACCACCGGAATGACTTCATTATTGACTTTAATGATAGCAGGAGGAACGAGTCTTTTATTGGTAAACACCACAACACTGCTTTTAGCCGCTGACAGAGATAGACCATGCTGTAGGAGCCAATCAGACAGGTAGTCGAGAGAGCAATTTAGACGACTTACAGCTTCTTCAAGAGATTTTTCTTGAGCATATAGAACTATGTCATCGGCATACTGCAAAATTTGACAAAAAGGTAGAACCATCGACTCTAGGTCATAGGTGTACAAGCTGTATAGAATCGGACTAGTGACTGAACCCTGCGGCAATCCCTTCCAGACACTTTTAAGAGGGAGGGTAGAGTTTGGACCTTTAATTGAAATTGATCTTTCCATTAGTAAGTTACATATGAACCGAACCAACTTCTCGGGAACACTCAGCTGAACGAGTTTACTCCTGAGTACCGGAAGTAAGACGTTATCATACGCAGACTCAATATCCAGAAAAACTCCAACCAAATATTCTTTTTTTGCAAGGGATATGCGGATGTCAGTTGTCAAGATACTGAGACTATCCATGGTACCCATACCTTTTCTGAATCCATACTGTGATTTTGCCAGCAAGTTTTTATTTTCTACTAACCACTCAAGTCGATGTTTGATCATATGCTCCGTGATCTTTGCTAATACGGAAGATAAAGCAATTGGTCTATAACTATTTGGGTCTGAAGGATTCTTGCCAGGCTTCAGTAATGGGATCACTACTTGAGTTTTCCACGGCTTGGGAATTATTCCACATTCAAAAAAGTTATTAACCAGACCCAAATAGATCTCCTTGCTCTTATCTGACGCGTTCTTAATAAATGAGTATGGAATTCCATCTGCTCCTGGAGATGAATCCTCAAGACCACTAAGGGCCAGTTGAAGTTCAGAGAAAGAGAAGGGGGAGTCTAAACTGTGAAGAGTTGGAAGGGAGCTTGGAGGTGAGGGAAAAGAGTCAAAACTAGGGACAAACGGAGGGGACATTTTATCTGAAAAGGCTTCTAGCCATAAGGACGTGTCAATGTTTTCAGTATTATCCATGCCAAATGAGCCTCTATATCTTTTAATTTGTTTCCAAACTAAAGAAGATGGAGTTCTCGGAGACAGATTTTGACAGAATTTTATCCAACCTTGCCTTTTCTTTTTAACAAAGAGTCTTTTGGCCTTAGCAGCGTTTCTTTTATATACAAGAAAGTTCTCTACAGTCATGGAAACCTTGTATACTTTTTCAGATGCTTTCCTTTGCTTGGCAGCTTCTGTGCATTCTGCATCCCACCAAGGGGTTGACACTTTATAATTGAAAGGTTTTTTTAGAGGGAAGTTTTCATCAGCACTTAAAATTATTGATTCAATGAATTTGGAATAGGTCTCGATGAGACAAGTATTGTTAGGAACAGGCAATGTGTTTGTTTTGTTTTCGAGGGAAGAAGAGTAAGAGGACCAATTAGCGCTGGATAATCTGTATTTAAGCAATGGGCAGAAATTACGAGCTGGGATAACTCTGTTAGGAATAGAGAGGATAATAGGATAGTGATCGCTGCCAAAGGAATCAGACAAAACTTGCCAGGAAAGGAGAGGGGCAAGGGAAGGAGAGCATATGGTGAGGTCGACTGCACTGCTAGGATCTTGGGATGGATTAACTCTACGAGTAGGGGAGCCATTGTTGATGACACAGAGATTAACATCATCAAAAGCTTCCAAAAGGCAGAGACCAAAAGCATCACTTTCGCTAGATCCCCAAGATGAGTGGTGGGCATTAAAGTCACCCATTATTAGAACAGGAGGTGGAAGAGCGGAAATTAGATATAATATATCCGCAACCATACTTGTGTGGGGATGTGGAATGTAAACAGACACGCATGAGAAGTCCAAAATTTTTGCAGCTACGATATTTATATTAGGATGGGAAGATGGGAGGTGGATTTGGGAAAATGGAAGTGTGCGCCTTATAAATAAGGCGCAGCCGGCTCCACACCCGTCAGCCCTGTCATCCCGGAGACAGGAGTAACCTGGGACCCTAAAACGGGATCCTGGCACCAACCATGTCTCCGAGATGGCAATGACTGACGGGTGATGTTTGTTTATTAAATAGAGAAGACTAGGCTTCTTGGGACGTAGGCTTCTGGTGTTCCACTGGAGGGCGGAGACTAGATCCATAATTATTGGATAATGAGACAATCTGGCTAAGTTTTTGGGCAACGTGGGACGGTATGATTGAGTTATTTTTGGAAATTATACTGATGATCATGGTGATGAGGATTTCCAGGAGGTTATCTTCCTGGGATGGAGGTACGGAGTTGGTCTGTTGGGACAGAGTAAAACCATTAGGCAGTACCGACGGCTCCTCAGCAATAATAGACTGATGGGTTGCCCTGTCATATGACTTACCTAATGGAACCCTAGTACGAGGGGTGGAGGAAACAGTTTTTCGGTATGACATGATGGCAGGATTTGCGTTTTGATCCATTTGAGAGGAAGAGAGTGATTGGGAAGTGAACACATTCGAGTTTTGTACTACCTCAGCGAAGGGTCTGTTTACCCTGGGATACCGGAGCGATGCCTCCTGATACGACATATTGTCCTGGGACATTAGAAGCTTAATAGCCTTCTGCCTTCCCTGCTCAGGGCAAATCCTGTTGTTAGCAAAGTGTTGGCCTGAACAGTGCAGGCAAGAAGCCTCACCCTCCGGGACAACACAGGAGTCACCTGAATGTGGCTGAGCACAGCGGAAGCATCTGGCATTAGAACGACATTGATTTTTTATATGTCCAAATCTGCAACAGTTCTGGCATTGAATTGTGGGATACTGGTAAGTTTCAACGGGGAGAGAATTATGGAAAAGATATAATCTCTGTGGTAAGATTTGCCCCTGAAATGTGATAACTACGGTTTGAGTTGGAATCCACGATACCTTGCTTTCTACCACAGATTTCCTATTAAGTCTTCTTGCTTTAAGAACTATCCCACATCCCCTGGGAAGTTCCAACGACTTTACCAGCTCGTCCATTGAAAGGTCCACTGGAACTTGGCGGACAATGCCCATCTTTGAAATGTTATAGTTTGGGATTGAAGCCTGGTATTTATTTGCTTCAAGAAGAGGGTTGTCCAGAAATTTATTGGCATCAACGCTTGTACGGAATTCAACTGATATTTTATTCCTACCCACTTTTTTAACTCCATCCGGACAGATATTAGCGACTTTATTATTGTAGAGAAATTGGCCAAATTTAATGGATCTGATTGAAGTTCCTGCCGCGGAATCCGGCTCAGAACGGGAAATATGGACCACGAAAGGACCATTGTCAAGAGCTGAATATTCTTTAATACCTATCACCAATGACGGGTGAATGTACACACTCTGCGTCGAGGCGGAAGCCATATCTTTTTCCACAGTTGTTTTTTTGGCACTTGTGACTTCTTCATCGATTTCAGCTCGACGTTTTAAACTCGTGACCACGGGCATGGGTAAATCTGGAGGATCGGGTGGGTCTGGAGCTAAAGAATCCATGATGGATTCTCTAGCGAGGTTAGTAAACAAACAACTATGTTAAACCAATACTATCCACTCACCTGTGTTAATATACACCACCACCAGATCAAAAAACAAAAACTTCTGCGTAAATATTGCCAAACAGGCACTATTAGCTCCCTGAAACTCGCGGATCACGTGTGACAGCTATCAAGATCCAAGGCAAAGTCCTTTCTTTAAATGTCACTTCTATGGTCTAGTGTAGTGTCTAATGGAGCGGTGAAGTTGACGTTTACAGTGTAGACGTCAACGTCGCGCCGCTGACTCGAGCCGAAACAGAGCCATATTTATTGGGTACAATGTTTGGATGTCACGCGTCTTCCCCCTTTTTAAAACAGTCATTGATTGCAAATTATATGTTTGGATGAAGTAACCCAAATTGGTCAAAAACATGTTCAATATAACAATCATGAAATCAGTATTTTATCACAAATCTTTATACAATATTATATAAATCGTACTTGTAGTATAAATTATACTTCCGTTGTTTACTATTTATTGTTTTTTCCATGACTGAATTACAAATATGTACTTAATTGTGCTAGGATAACGATATAAGGTCAGTCATTAGTGTATCACTCGAGACTATTGAAGTCTCGAACATGTTCACAAATATTGATAATTGTTATATCAATATGATTTATCGTGTATTTTCTCCTTTCTAATTTTAGGCAATTCTAGTGTTTTATTTACAAAGTTCTAAAGTTAGGAAAGGTTTGGGGGTAGGTTTAAGGGATAAATAAATTTTGAACGCTTTATGAGGCTGTCTAATAACAACAGTCAACAATATTTATAATAGTTTTTATGTAGTGTTTAGTAATGTATAATAAGTATTTAAAGGTATTTGAATTTGTGTGAGTTATCTAGATTTTATATGAATTTATATTTTTTCTCAAGGAAAGGGTGTACTAAGGTAGAAAGGGGTTCGTTATTCTCATCGTTATGATCATTATGAAGAACTTTTACTATGGGACCAACCCCTGAAATGGCGATCAGTTGTTACATACATTTTGTTGAGTGTAAACAGCTTTTTTTCGTGATTTCTGGACTGGTCCCATAGTAAAAGTATTTCATAATGATGGGTATTATAGACCCCTTATGGCTTAGTACATCCTTTCCTCGTTACCCTGTATTTATGGCCTTAATTAGAAACGTTCTTTAAGTAAAAAAATGCTTTAAATTGCTGTGTCAACTTGCCAGAGCTGACGGAAAAGGTCATGCGCAAAAAAAAAATACAGATACATTTTAAGCATTGTTTTACTTAACTAACGTTTCTAATTAAGGCCAATGATCTTTTTCTCAAGTTATAATCGTATACAAATAATAGTACAATCTTCGAATTAAACTGTTGATGCCTTTCTCGAGTACAATTTCATGATAATACGTGTTATTTATTTGAAGTAATTATTTCATGAAAGATTCTCACTGGCAATTCCAGTGATTAAATTATTTCATGAAATAATTGCTACGACTGAAAAATTATTTATAAGAAAGTAAGTGGACTGTTAAAATTATATCACATTAATTAAAGAAAATTTTCGAAAAATTATTGTTTCATTATTCACCTCAATTTTACTAACTTTTTAAAATTTGGCTTGCAAATGGGTGATTAAATTGACACAATCTGCTTACCGAAAACGTGTTTAGGAGTATAGCAATAATAAACAAACATCTACGAAAACCTAGTTCCTCAAACAAATAATGGTTTTAGAAAACAAAGTACAAAGTCTAATGCGTTTTTTATTCATTCATTTGATCACAGTGATATTTTTGTGCACGGATATAATAAGATTCTTGCTGTACTCTGAGCATAGGAGCAAATCGTCTAGATACAAGACAAGACAAAAATCAAAATCTTTAGTTTTGACATTGTATTTTCTGGTAACAGATGTGTCGTTGAGCCGAGCGGTGAACAGGCTCATCCGGGCGGACGAGGCGATGTTCCCATCCACGCCAGAAAAGAGAAGGAAAAAGATTTAATCACCCATCTGAACCTGCCGAAACGCCGACGCCGTATCCAATCCAGTGAAATACCTTACCTTAGAATTAGGTGTTCAAAAAAACAAAATCTATGAAAAAAAAAATCACGAGCTTAGAAATAGTTGTAAAATTAAGTTAGTTGAAGTAGAAAGTTAACAGTTTAGTTGTGAGATCTTCGTCGTTTAGTCAAAAATCTATAATTGCGGTGCGATTCTGCATTAGTTTTTTTTTTACTTGCTGCTTGTCTCATCAATTGGAGCACTTACACCATCGAGATACAATACATAGGAATTGGATTTCGATGACTTACACATAAAAAAAAAAACTTCTCAAAAATACTCTTACCCCCTTATCAATAAACGTGGAGTAGTCTTGGAATAGTAACGCAGTGTTTTGTCTGTTTGTCTCTTTCAAAATTTGAACTAGATCGAAAAAGTCAAAAGACGGAGTAACTATTCCAATGCTACTCCAAGTTTATTAATAGTATTAAGGTTTAAAAACTATTATAGTTGTCTACTAAAGTTTCTCATGCAGCATATCAGTATCATTAATGGTGATAGGTATTTGTTATTATATGAACACCTATTTTGATTTAACTTGTTTGCGATAATTTCATACAAGTTGAACAATATGTAAGAAATACGAAACTACTGCATTTTTAGTACCTAATAAAAGGTTATATATCTGCATTTTATTATGGATGTTATGTTCTTAAAACATTCCAAATATGTTGGCGCACAGTCATATTAAACAACTTTTGTCGTAAGTATAAAATAATTTTTGAATTTCTAACTTTAGGAATAGTTTTGATTTTTGCTGTGATAATCCTACAGCTCTCATCTTTTACGTTTAGTTACTAATCTAAAATGATTTTATGAAATTAATAAAGGCACTCATATTGGATGGATGTGATATTATTATTTACATATTCCTAAATATAAGATCTTTGATATAAGTAAGCAAAGGGCGAAATAACGGGGCGAAAGTTGAGGCGAGCGGACACTGTGCCGAATGTTTTGGAGCCCCCGGGGCTGTTGCGGTCAGTCGGAAAACGATCTGACGGACTTACGCTGGTCCCATAGCAGAAAGGACACTGCTGAAGTCATGCTTAAGGATGTAAGAGCTTTGGTCAATAAGAAATATGTTGTACCCGTGCCGGTAGTCGTTGGGAACGATATTCTCGAAGTTGTTGCCCATTACACCTATCTTGGACAGATTGTTCAGTTAGGTAATTCCAACTTAGGCAAAGAGGTCGCCCGAAGAATCCGCAACTCTGAAGGGCAGCGTTCGCGAAATTGTGTGACATCTTATCGTCCAGGATACCACAGTGCCTAAAGACATGGTTTTTAGTCCAGTGTGTGTTGCCAGTGATGACATATGGTACTTAAACGTGCTTAACTATTGGCCTTTTGGAAAAATTCATGGTCACAACGGGCAATGGAGAGAGCTATGCTCGGAGTTTCTTTGCGCGATAAAATCCAGAACGTGGATATTCGCCAAAGAAACAGAGTCACCGACACCGACACATCGTTCGAAGAACCGATAACCGATGGGAAAAAAGGTTCTTGAGTGGAGACCACGAACCGGAAAACGCCGCCTGGGTAGGCTTTACACTAGATGGACTGACGACATTGTAAGAGGCGCGGGCATCCAGTGGATGCAAAAGGCAGTTGTTCAGTGTGGAGGTTGAAGGGGGCCTATGTTTAGCAGTAGACGTCTTTTGGCTGATGATGATGAAGAAAGATGCCATGGCAAATTCAACAAGCAAGCAGTACGAAAAAATATAGGAGCATAATTATGTGAAATAATCAGGTTAAACTACTTTGAATAATTTATTACCCACAAACTCTGGCACTAGACCAAAAACAAGTAATTGAATTCCCCAAGTTGTTTCATAAATGGTTGTGGTATTCAATAATTTAAGCTTGTTTTTAACGGACTTCAAAAAGGAGGAGGTTATCAATTCGATTGTATGTTTTTTTTTGTTTAGGAAAGCGAATTGTCTAAAGAAGTCGTAAAAGAAGGGTAATACGGTAATCACAGACGGTAAAATTTACAGCCGCACTTAGAGACGTTACAACGAGAAACCGACAAGAATGTGTGACATGTGTGACACATTGACATGTGTGACAATTTCCGTCAACGAGAAGTTAACAGGGCAATTTTAAGTATTCCTTAGCTTAAGTAACGTCTCTGAGTGTGGCTGGTAGTATGTATTTTTATTGCATCGGAACGTAAATTAAGTAAGCTTGATGCACTTACGCTTGTTGAATTTTAATGGACCCTGTACACCAGTGCTGGAACTTTGGAAATAAAACTTAGAATAAACCGGCCAAGTGCGTGTCGGGCTCGCGCACTGAGGGTTCCGTACCACCACATAACTTGTTAGCTACTAAAGTATGAAAAAATAGTGCAAAAAGACAATAATCCATCAACGCCCAGGCGGTCACCCATCCAAGTACCGACCGCGCCCGACGTTGCTTAACTTCGGTGATCGCTCGAAAACCGGTGGTGAATAGAAATGTGTCACTGACTCGCACTTGGCCATTATTTATTATTATACTTTAGAGTGTGTACTATAATCGGTCTATTCCACTTTAATCACCTGGGTGATAAAAGACGCATGCAAAGTTTGATGCTTGTACGTATTACCGTTTTTACATTAGAGCTTATACAAAAATACGTATAAAATACGTCTGTTGTATGGGAGGTATGTACACCCCCCTTTCGTTTTTACTTTTTTATTATTTCTAAGGTAATCCGCTGTAACATTGCATATTCTGTGAAAATTTCAACTACCTATCTATTACGGTTCGAAAGATACAGCCATTAATAGGTAGGACAGACGGACACAGGGACAGACAGACAGACAAGCAGACGGACATCGTAGGCTTAGTAATAGGGTCCCGTTTATACCCGTTGGGCACGGAACCCTAAAAATGATAGAATACAAATCAAAGGCCTAAGTCAATAACGTTGACTTTAGTCTAAACCTATAATTTTCTTGTAAGCATGTTGCTATCTTCGACCTAATTGTGTAATCAAACGCCTCCCAGAAAACTATATAGAAACGAAATAGAGACGTAGCGGCGTAGCATTATGGCTAGGAGGTGTAGCGGCGTAGCATTATGGCTAGGAGGTGTAGCGGCGTAGCCATGTGGCTACGAATCTCCGTTCACATCGCAAAGCGCTACGGACATCGGTTATCAAACAAAGATAGGTAAATTTTTTCTACTCGTCCGATTTCGATGAAACTGAAAATTGAAATTGGTATGTATATTCAATTGGCAATCGGAATGGTTGTGACGATTAACTTTTTTTAAACCCATTTCAGCCCATTTCATACATTTTCGACGCCAAAGCTACGGAAAAGAAGGAGTGAACATGAGCTAGTTGCCGAATGCCGAAATTTATGAACAACTTATACTACGGAGCAACTTTGAATTCGCGAAAAAAAATCAGCTATAGAAAACGGAAATTGTTGACACTCGAAAACATGTATGGAACAGCTGATATTTTTGCGCGATTTCAGCGTTGTTCCCATAGGAAAAGTTGTTCAAAATGATGAGTATTATAACGGACCCCTTTCAACTTATTACACCCTCTCCGCGTAACTCTGTATAACCTATTTACAACACATTTGCTCAAAAAGTGCACTTACGAAGCCTGTATACATCGTTCGAAAGTTAAGCATTACGGATCATACAACGGAGCGTGCGGTAATGAAACGCATCATACAACGAAGCGTGCGGTAATGAATTTTACCGCACGCTCCGTTGTATAGCACCGTGCGTGTACTTTACGGTATTTTTTTAATTTCCATTTTTCGTTTTTTTCTCGCAAATGTGTTGTAAAACGTTGTATGGCACACGTGACTATGGTAAGCCCTCGACTTCGTCTCGGGCTTACATTCGTCTACTCGTTTGTAATAACCAACTTACCGCACTTGTATCATAAATAACTATTTTAGCTTTTAAAGTAAATTGTAGATAAACATAATATACGTATGACACACATGAACAAGGGCGTCGCCAAGGGAGGGCAGGGAGGCGCAGATGACCCCCCTTAAGCTTAAAAAAATGTAGCCAACTGCAAAGACACCAAAGTCCTAAGGCCGTGCTTCTTGCTTTGCTGATAAATCCCGCACGTCAAAACTCGAGTAAATTCACTATCACTTCTTAACTGTAGGTACCTACAATTCATAATTTGATAGCCCGTTGGTCCAGTTGGTAGTGAACCTACCTTCTGAGCCTGAGGGCGTGGGTTCGATTCCCACGTAGGACAAACATTTGTGTGATGAACATTTGTGTTTGTTCTATATCTGGTTGCTAATATCTATTTAAGTATGTATTTAAAAAAACTATATATGTATGTATATCAGTCTCTGGCAGCCATATCACAAGCTTTACTTATTTTGGGGTCAGATGACCGTGTGTGCAAAATGTACCAAATTTTTTTTTTTTTTTTTTTTTTTTCATCCTCCATAATATCGTTGATAAACATAAATACTAGATAATATTAACTACGGCTAAATATAACCGTCCTCCTCACTCCTACTGTGCTGTGCCCGACTCATGTTTTTTACCACCTTGTGCTTTATGTATATTTAAGCAATAAAAATCTAATGTAACTTAAAATTAATACAAAGACCGTCAGTATAATAGGCAGCCTTATCGTCTTAAATGATTTCTTCCAGGCTACCTTTGGATGGACATTGAAAGAGGAGTAAGCACGGAGTAAGGGTCGGCGGTGTAGATAAAAAAACTTTCTTCGAGACCAGAGAGAAGAGTTTTTTTTTCTTTTCTGCGTTCGAGACTATACCTACATGTGCAAAATTAAATTAAAAAGGTAGATATAATATTACAGTTAAAACAGATATTGAAAGTCCTGATCAAAACTTTTGCTGAAGGGAACCACAAACCAAAACGTCATCTGTGTAGATATATATTTTTTGTTTTTTTCAACAAGCGCTGAATCAATTTCGATAAAATTTATATGCGACCTCGGAAATATGATATGTCAAACAAAAAAACAACATCAAAATCCTTTCTCAGTTGGCGGAGTTATCGCGTAAGATACATACGAAAAAACATACAGTCGAATTAATAACCTTCTATTGTTGGTTAAAAAAATAAGAAGAGATTTGGCCTGGCTGATCGAAGCAGGCAGCGCATTCCACAGCAGTACAGCCTTTATCAGTGAAAGATATATAGCTAGTGTATACCGATAGTACTAAAAAAAAAAGCTTACACATGTGATGGGACCTACAGTATACAATATGTTGCCGGATAACATCACTAATTCTCCGAGCCTAAGTTGCTTCGCCTAAAACGCTGGCTTGTCGAGCAAACTTTTTATGACTTTGACATATTTACAGACGCACAAAATTCAAATTAATTTATGTTATTATTCAATAATATTATCCATTTAATTTTAATTGTTACTTATTTGCTTCATTTGACTTATTTCATTATTATTTTTTGTGCATGATGCTGATTATGATTTTTTATGACATCTTACTATTATTTCTAGTACATATTTATATATGCTATTATTTAAAAACAATAATAATGCTATTAATTATTTTAATTCGATATTGCTATAAATTAATTGAATTTTTCTTGATTTGTATAATTATTGTTATTAAAATGTAATTACGTGCTTAATTAATTATTTATAGTAATCATTATAATTAAGTTCATTTTTAACCTGTATTTTGACATGTATCTTTCTGATATTAATAAAATAACTATGAACTATATTCTAAGTAGGTACCACAGATCTTTCACAGGACAGACTCAGTGAAGAAGCCTTGTTAAAAATTAAATAAACTGTTGAAGCCTCAGACAATACAAAACAGCTCACTATTTTCTTATCAAGGACGGCGTGGAAGCCAACTTAAACTGCTTATTGAAAAACTTTGAAACCGAGTTCAAGATAATATCAAAGTACTTTATTATGATAAAATTCAACGGGAATTTTTGTTATAAAACATTAATATGTACTTATTAGAATATAGAAATTATGGAAAGGGTCCAATATTGTGCTATATTCTCTACTGCATTAGGATCATAAAAAGTAAAGCTATTTTTATGAGCGGTCGTGATTTTTACTATTAGGCGAATGATTTGCTCAATTCAGTTAGAGATACGTAGGTGCCGATTAAAAAAACATTTAAAAATAAATAATTGGTCAACTCATTCTTCAATAAAGTTATTTATATAATAATGGTAATAATAATCATTTAATTGAGTTATTCCTGTCTATCGCCTTAGACTAAGTCCATATACATACACTTCGACATAATTTAAAGTACCACAAACAATAAAATTTATCAAAATAAGATTTAAGTGGTACGTACCTACTTGTTAATAGTAGGTACCTACTTTACCTACTTACCTAATATTATCAAATAAAAAATATAAAACGGACTATAAAAATAAGTATTAAATTAAATTGCTTTCATTATTTACCGTACCATATCATTATACCGTATACCTTTAGAATAGAATAGAATAGAATAGAATAGAATAGAATAGAATAGAATAGAATAGAATAGAATAGAATAGAATAGAATAGAATAGAATAAATTTTATTGTTTAAAACTGGTACATGAGTTGTTACAAATACATCATTGAGTATCACAGTTCTACCCTCTTCGGGCGTACAATATTTTCTTAGCCTAGATTAATATTTATATTGTTTCCATTACAACATAAAAAAGAAAAGATTATAATACAGAAGGTATGGTTCCAAAAAAAGTTCGAACAAAAACTCTGCGCACGCTACGAATTGCGCAGACTTTTTGGTTAGTTACATGGTAACCGCGATCCGACTCCAACGCCGCGCGATGCCAGAGCTACGATGACATAGCGGACAACTAACGTTGAACACTATGGAAGCGACATAACGTCTAAATTGGAGTAAATGTAGCATTGTGAAGTATATAAATGATGCAATGTATGTAATGTAACTGATGTAATGACGCTCGGACATTTTTGACTGTTTTCACTGAGAGATTGTGACTCTATAGGAATTGTATCTCGATGTCTAGTACCTAGTATTTTTTTTATAATAGACTAGCGGTCCGCCCCAGCTTCGCACGGGTATAGATTATAGCCTATGTCACCCGCGGATAGTGTAGCTTCCCAACAGTGAAAGAATTTTTCAAATCGGTTCAGTAGTTTCGGAGCCTATTCAATTTGGCAAACAAACAATCAAATCTTTCCTCATTATAATATTAGTATAGATGTACCGTACACCTACCTATTATAAAAGTGACTTTTCATAGGAGGATTCCATAAATTTAAGATGTGTAAAACAATAATGTGTTAGGTTTCTACTCCATGTACCGTAGTCTGAAAGTTCTTTAAAATAATGTTTTGGCAAAGTTGAGACAGGCCGCAGAGAGGAGGGGCGTTCAACTCGATTGAGAGCCTTATGCCGATGTTTTCCACTTTTCGTTTACAAAACCTTTGATACCACGAATGGGGCTTACGTCTATGCCCATAGATTTATAGGCCCTCTATCGAAGATTGGACCAGAATACTTAGAAACAGGTAGACAACTAACAAAATGTACAAATATCTAAAAAGTTTCAAACAGTGTGCATCGGATCTGGATGTTTTAATTCCCTCCTGCCCATTTTTTTATTGGACTGCCAGCGTGGGCACGTGAAAACGATACCTCTTCTTGGTTAATATTCCAAAAACCCGTACGAAGCGCTTTGATTCCACTTTTATTGTACGAACTGCTAGTCTGTGGAATGAGCTCAATTGAGCTGCCTGAATTCCCCGATAGTTACAATCTGGGTGTCTTCAAATCACGAGTGAATCGGTTTCTTCTAGGCAAGCGTGCTCCATCGTAGACCGCATCGTCACTTTACTTAACATCAAGCAAGTTAGCGGTCAAACGCAGCTTTTTATTGAATAAAATAGTAGGCACGTTTTGGAATTAGTGAATAAAGGACGGATTTAAAGCGAGGGCCATAGATGAATCACGAGCAAGTGAAGGATTCTAACGACTGAATCACGACCGTAGCGTTCAGCCGACAGACCGAGGTAATTCAAGTTTTAGAATCCTAAACGACGCGAGTGATTCATGGCCCTCGATATAAATCCACTTTATTCAAGAGTTGCATACTATACTTTATACTATGACTACGATAAAAAGAAAGATTGAAGCGAAAATAAACATTGAATGAAGAAACAAGGAAGGTTAAATTAATTGAAATGCTAAATTGTTAAATTAATTAATTGTGTGTTTTAAATTCAAACAACATTAAAAGTGCTTGTTATTCACTGTTTTCAGTTAATAACATAAGTTTTTTAAAGGGGAATTGTATAAATAATATAATAAAAAAATAAGAGCCACCACAGACTAGGTAAAGCTACTTTGTAGCCCACAGATAATGTTGGTGGACGCATAAAAGGTCTGCGATGGAGAGGAGCGGGAGAAATACTTTGTGTAGAGTTATGTAGAATTTTGTCGATTACAGTCCGTTCTCTTTGTGGTAGCCATCGAGATACAACTCCTATAGCCACAATCTCTCAGTGAAACAGTCAAAAAACGTCCGAGCGTCATTGTACATACATTGTATCAATTATATACCTACCTCACAATGCCACATTTACTCCAATTTAGACGTTATTTCGCTTGCATAGTGTTCAACGTTAGTTGTCCGCTGTCATCGTAGCTCTGGCATCGTGCGGCGCTGTAGTCGGATGGCGGTTACCTTGTAGTTGTATCTTTAAAAAACTCTGCGCAATTCGTAGCGTGCGCCGAGTTTTATGCGTACGCGTCAATAGTAGCTTTAATGTCGTTGGAAGCTGCACCTTATATGTTCCCTGGTAGATGGTTATAATATATTTGCGCCACCTATATACACTGATTTTGCGGACCTTGCAAGTGCGTGAGCAGGTGTTCTCAGCCTGCCCTTGTGTCTAATCTCGTGTGGCTCCAAATTTCTCAAACTTGTCCAGGTTCCAGGTAATGTAGGAACTATACAAATTAAAGGGAATTAATGTAGAAGTTGTCTTATTAGCCCTCTCCTCAATGACGTGTCTGTCCAACGGTGAAACTAGATGAAAGTATGTTTCTACAAAATCAAAGTCAAAGTTTTGCCTGTTTACGATTACCTTCTTTTATAGCTTTCCAGTGTTGCAGACAACAACTTTGTAAATATTGGCTAGTTAAAATAAAATAAATAAGTAAATATTCGGGACATTTTTTCACACACGGCCTATGACCCCAAACTAAGCAAAGCTTGTGACATGGCTGCCAGAGACTGATATACATAAATACATATATATTTTTAAATACATACTTAAATAGATAACACCCAGTTATAGAACAAACACAAATGTTCATCACATAAATGTTTGTCCTAGGTGGGAATCGAACCCACGCCCCCAAGCGCAGAAGGCAGGTTCACTACCAACTGGTCCAACGGGCTATTAAACGGGCGGTTAGTACTAAAGCTTTGTATTAATAATTTATGTAGTTTAGGCCCACGTCCATGCGACTTAAGATACTGCACATATTTTTATTCCACAGCCTTAAGTGAGAAAGTGAGATTTCAAGTTGGTCGAGAAAAACACGTTCAGCGCATGCGTCAAGCGAGCCAGTGTTGTCTCGCGATCCGACTTGGAGTGCGTGACGATCGCACAGAGATGACATAGGAATGGGGTTATATCGATAGTTCGGAGACAGCTGATGAAGTAATAGGTCCGAGTTACGTAGAGATGACGTAAGCTCGTCGATGGAAAAGCTGCTGCAAAATTAATTATTTTTAATAAGGAGTAAGTATAATAGCTTCAATGATGCCATTGTAAAAATATGTTCTCATAGTAATAATAGTTTTTCTCATAGTTAATTTGATAAATGTTAGTTAGATCCAGAAAACGTATTATATAAAGTATCATCTAAATAGGTACTTTAAGCACCTATACGTAGTTTATTGAATACGTTGAAGTATTGGCCATAAAACATAATGTAGTTTAGTAGGATGTAATCTACTGTTTTACGGCCTACCTGAATATTGCTCTAACACTCACTTTTACGACATTCTATACAGACCTTCGCAGAAACGATTCTCTCTACGATTTATCTGTTTTTAAAAGAACATAAAACACGATTAATGCTACTGCATTTTCCGCTTAAGATAGTCATGCGCCAAATGGTATCGATAGGAAAATGATAGCAAACAAAAATCGTGCCGGGTACGTCTCTAATAGCAGATTTTACCAATGCTCAGTATGATAAAATGTTTGAGACGGGCGGA
Organism: Agriopis aurantiaria; assembly: GCA_914767915.1. Lineage (NCBI taxonomy): Eukaryota > Metazoa > Arthropoda > Insecta > Lepidoptera > Geometridae > Agriopis > Agriopis aurantiaria. Next base: position 11,775,275 of record OU612002.1, on the reverse strand, counting down.
GGGAAACGCGCGGTCCCGCGTCCCGCTCCCGCCATCGAAATATTCAAATTTGGAATCCTTGTCAGCAAATTAAGAAGTATAAACGTATTAAACTAATTTTAAATTTAGAATACTGGACAATATTTTTAATTTTTTAATTTAAGAGTGACCTGTGCATGTTTAAAAATAAAAACAACAAGCTATTAATTTGTGGACAATAACTATATAAAACAACAAAAAGTGATGAGACAAAAATGTGTGCGAATGAGGATTCGATGTATGGAGAATTTAATAAAGGTAAGTAAGTAAGAATTAACTTAGTTTCTAATACAAAATATCAATATGTACTTATGACGTTCATTAATTGTTTTAAAGATAAAACTATTGTCATATTCTCGAAAGTTTTTAAAATATTAGGAAACACTAAAGAATAAAATAAGTTACACCATAAAAAGGTTGGTAATTAGGTACCTATTACATAATTTTTGTCCCAATATTTTTTATGATGATCATAATATATGAGAATAACAGCTGTTTATCCAAATTTTTGTGGTCATAATAAAAAATATGAAAACATAAATTTGTTCTAGAAATTTTGAAATATTAACTTCGCAAAATCACACATTTTTCTAAAGTAGTTTTAGTAGTGTTATATAAAAAAAAAACATCAGATCCGCGAGTGACAGCGATGTGCCATATTCCTGGCCAGTGTTCGTTTTCGCCACTTTCATTTTTCGTGTTCCATCCTCGGCCACACCGTCGCTAACTATCAGGCGAGTTGGTGGCTATACGTAGATCTGTAATATATAAAAAGGGTAGATTAGGAGTTTCCCAGTCTGAGTGAGAGTTCAGGGAGAGGCTGGGGTTGATCGGCGGAGTTTCTAGGCCACCCAGAGGCCTGTGACATGTGATGAGCATGCGACCCGCGCTAGCGCTCAGTTCAAAATGCTTCTCGATTATTTGTATTAGTGCTCCTAGATAATTATCATTTAAATCATCATCATCAGCCAGAAGATGTCCACTGCTGAACATAGGCCCCCCCATCTAAATACAGGCGTGTTATTTTATTTCAATCACATTGACGTCGATTCTGTTGTACCATTCTCTAAACTAAACTAATTTAACAGGACTAAAATTATCGGCGTCTCGTTTCATTTCCATACCTCAGAAAAAATTTAAACAATTTTAATGATGTCAAATTTTCAGTTCAGTTTAGTTCAGAGAATAGTACATCAGAATCGACGTCAATGTCACTTATCTAAGTTTAATTATTTTTTGCTACAAAGTGGTTCGTATTAGACCCAAACCAACGAAAAAAGTGGTGATGCCCCGGCCTTGAGAACCTATAATCATCATCATCATCATCATTTTAGCTATAGGACGTCTAGTGCTGGACATAATCCTCCCCCATCGATCTCTAAAAGGGTCAGTTGGAAGCGGCCTGCATCCAGCGTTTTCCTGCGACCCATAATAATAAGACCTTAAGCCTCTTGGTATTGGCTTCGGCCCCACCAATGCCACTTAAATGTCCGGGCTAGACCCGTGAGATGTAAGAAATAAAGACCTATAATAATAAGGTTTAAATACGACTACACCTATCTTATATGTATACCTATACATGCATTAAAGTATGTACAAAATATTATAACCTTTTCCCAAAGAGAAAAATTATTTTGTTACAAAATCAGATCTCCATGCATCAAGTTACGCACTTTTCAACCAGAATCCATGCCATCCATCCATCCATCCATGTTGATTTCTTTAGTTTTAATTTGAAGTATAGTTGGATTACTAAAGAAAATTATACCAACATATTTTGCGGATTTGTTTGATCAAAACGTCAACATCGTGATTTAATCGATGTTTTCGACAGCCTTGACGAATGGCGTCAAGGCTGTCGAAAACATCGGTTTGCTTCTGCTGAATTCCAATAAGTACCTACCCATCTTATTGGTTTTGAAAGCCTTTTCATTTCAATCTACTAAGTAGAGAAGGATAGCAAAGCTTTTAATTAGTTTAGTTCTGACCTATAATTTATAATCAATATCATTGCTTTGACTACTTTTCGGATTCGAACTGGCAAACGTAAAATTATCGCCGATGTAGGAAAAAAAATATACTTGTCATTGAAAGGAATAAGGAATATTATTAATTCCGTTATTTAATAACCCTGTCCTTAAATAACGCAAACATATTAATATTAAGTATAAGTACCGACCTACAATAAAGAAAAGCTCCATGAAAAGGTTCGATATTTTGAATTTGTAAAAGTTTAAATTAAAGATTTATATTTGATATTTGCCCGGATGGGCAGCGTTCGGGAAATTGCGAGACATCTTCTCGTCCAAGATGCCACAGTGCCTAAAGACCCTAGGGTGACTGACCAGTGTGTGTTGCCAGTGATGAGATATGGTACTGAGACGTGGTCCTTAACTGTTGGACTTCTGGAAAAACTCAGAGTCTCACAGCGGGCAATGGAGAGAGCTATGCTCGGAGTTTCTTTGCGCGATAGAATCCTAAACGTGGATATTCACCAAAGAGCCAGAGTCACCGACATAGCTATTGAAATTTGCAAGTTGAAGTGGCAATTGAATGGGCAGGCCACGTCGCTCGAAGAACCGATAATATAACCGATGGGAAAGAAAAGTTCTTGAGTAAAGACCATGAACCGGAAGACGCAGCGTAGGTAGGCCTCCCACTAGATGGACCGACGACATAGTGAGAGTCGCTGGCATCCAGTGGATGCAAAAGGCAGGCTGTCGTTCAGTGTGGAAGTTAAAGGGGGAGGCCTATGTTCAGCAGTGGACGTCTTCTAGCTGATGATGATGATGATTCGATATTTAAATGGCTAGATAAATCTCATTCTAACAATTTACATTTTAAATTTGATCTAGAAGGTACATCGGACTAGGCTAACGTTTGACCGCGATCTCGGGTGATGGGAAGCGATGATGCGACAGTTTGCCTAGAATTTTGATAACCTGTTAACCCTAGACTAGAACACTCCAAGATTGTAATGCTGCGGAAATACAGACAAAGGCAAGACGTTCCATTGTTTTGCCGTTATAATTAAGAAAGAGGATACAAAACGCTTGGTGCTAATGACAGGCATGGATCAGATCAAGGGAATTGTTTGATCATTGACATCTGGCAACACAAGTAAGCCATTTGAAATGGAGAGTTTACAACCCTAATTAATATTCTGTGGAGTTTCAGGGCGACAGTTGTCGATGGACTTTTGGTCGGCAGATTCCCCGAAACCTATCTGTTTTGTCCGATGATGTTATGTTCCATAGAACAAAATGTGAACTACCATTGCCATCTAGGGGAGGGGGACGAGCTCTAAAAATAAAATAATGCTATAATGATGTTGCAGATTAGATGTTACCTAAATATACAAAAGCAGTCACTTATTTTGTTCTTATAATTGCATTTGTTTAACAAATATTTGTTGTGTCGTTTACGCGCTTGACAATTTGCGTATCGAGATATTGATTAAGCATAGATTAACCTAACTAACCGTTCTAAGTAAGGTAGTACAGTTGTGGCCCGCTCTGAAGACGCTCACTTGTCTAATAATCAATTTTATTATACCTGTATATTTCTCAGAGGATTTTTATTGATGTTACAGCAAAATTGGGTTCCAATTTCCGTTGGGTTCTACAGCAAAATGCTGTTTGTCTCGTTTATTGGTTTTTACTGCTTTTCTACTTAGAGGTTTCCAGAGATTTTTCAGTTCTTATATTTGCTCGGACAAAAGTTAACTTGAGCTTCACTATATCTAGTTTTAACCTGAGATTGAAAAGTACAAAGTAGCCCGTTGGCCTAGTGACCTGCCTTCTGCGCTTGGGGGTGTGGATTCGATTCCCACCAAGGACAAACATTCGTGTGATAAACATTTGTGTTTGTTATATATCTGGTTGTTAATATCTTTAAAACTATATATGTATGTATATCGGTCTCTGGCTGCCATATTACAAGCTTTGCATAGTTTGGGGTCAGATGTCCGTATGTGCAAAAAATATCCCGAATATTTATTTATTATTTATAATTTCCCTCTGGACACGTAAGCGACTAATGCAGTGTGTACAGTACATCTTGCGTAGGTTTTTTTTAACTCCCGATATAAAAGCTGACAATCTGGAAGATTACCAGCTTTTTATGGGTGTATATATATCTGGCAATCTGGCATCAATAACCAAATAGGGTAGACCGAGGCGAATCGGACCATTTTTTTTTGAAGATATGTAAAGTATACTAAATTGTAATATATGTAACTTTTATTGTCAAAATGGTAATCAGTAACAATTTAGTTACGTATTAAATATTTCAAAACTTAAATTGTTTATAAATTATTCAAAATATTAACAAAAAACTTGAAAGACAGAAATATCCGAATCGCCCCATTTTTCGGGGCGAATGGGTTCATACATAAATATATTTTTTTCTTAACATTATAAGCTTTGGAATCATTAACAATATTAAAATAATGAATAATGAGATCAATATGAATTAATTGTACATAGATCACATATATATGGATCTTTTTTTCTTCCCATATCAGCACATTTTTCGTGGCACCATTCTTCGCATACATGGCACTGAATCCAATCCTCTGATGGTGGATGAATAAAATTTTCTGTAGTCAGTTTGTTTCTGTAGATTTAACCAGCCATGCCTATTTTCCTGTTAAAATTTTGTTTGATTTTTTGACGTTCTGCTAATTCAAATGCATATTTACGAATTGTCTTGGGTATGATTCCGAGGCACGAGTCGCTAAGTGCAATAAACGGTCTACTAATATCTATTCAGCATTTTCATCTAAGGCTGGCTGCCAACCACGTGTCTTAATAACACATCTGGAGAGAGAGACTCTTCTTTGTAAACTCGTGTATGGTAATCCGTAAATCTCAGCAGCCCGATGTAAGGTTAACTCTTTGGCCAGTACTTTGTTAGCGGCTTCTATCATTTTTTTCTTGGGACTATTCTCCTGCAGTTGTGTCTTTTGTATGTGCGAACCATCTACAATAAAATAAAAATGCATCCTTAACCTCAAATATAAAATAAATCATTTAAAAAAAGTAATCCAATTCGCCTCCAATGACGTGTCCGAACAGCCCCATATTTTATATGAATATACTTTTGAAATAAATATTTTGCACATTAACCAATAACATTGTGCTTAAAAACTAAAATGTTTTCTTAAATAGGCCTCTTCCCAAACAATATAAGCTATATTGTCCAAAGTTTTTACTCAAATTCTTAGAATGACACAGAGAAATAGTAAGAACGTACCTTAGATGAGCGCCAAAATTGTAACGCACTCAAACATGCGCCTCACTACGAGCAGCACTGACACTGACGTAATAGTCGTATCGAAACACTTCCGATGGCGGGAGGTGTGGGGTGGAAGGGGATCATGAGACGCCAGTCGCTTGCGTTCCGTGTCAACACTTTATTCAAAATATTAACGAATTTCTTATTTTGATCCGATTCACCCATTGATCCGATTCGCCTCGGTCTACCCTAATAAATAAAATAATACAATTAAACTTGTGATAAAATGCGTTTCAACGTGTAAATCGTGAAACCCCTAAAAATATTACCTACTTACTCGTAGGTACTTATCCTGATTATTTTATCTTCAACTCGAAGTCAATGGGCAAGGATCCATATGATATAACTTCCATATGATCTATGGGTAAGCGTGATGCTTACCACCAATCAAGCGACGCGTTGCAACTAAACTCAGTTAAAAAAAAACTATTGTTGGGTGGTTTTATCAATTTCTTTTAGAGATGGATAGTTCAGTGGATGATGCAGTTACTTTTCACACCGCAGGTGTAGACGGGTGTTGTATAGATAGAATAAATTATTGATTATCTAAATAATAGAGATAATTTTCCCACAACCCATTTAATCTGCTTACCAAATACACAAGAGCTTAACACGGGCTTGGTTTGATAGTCAGATCAGACAAACAAGGGAGATATGCCTTATTACAATTGTCTTTCAAGTTCAAATGTCTCCGTATTTCACCCACTTTTTTACTATACCGCTAAACCGCTAAAATAATAAATAAAACAAATTCCTGTAAAAATATGTCAACATAAAGTTAGTATGTCATAAAAATTATATATATATATATAGGCTTTTTAGCCCCTGTCCCTTTGGTCAGTTAAGTTTTCACAATAAGTCAAAAACACTTTCATTACAGTTTTCCAATTGTTACAAATAATATCAAATCAGTAATACTTCACAATGCCACATTTACTCTAATTTAGACGTTATATCGCTTGCATAGTGTTCAACGTTAGTTGTCCGCTATGTCGTTGTATGTCTGGCATCGGGCGGCGTTGTAGTCGGATTGCGATTACCGTAACTAACCAAAAAGTCTGCGCAATTCGTAGCGTGCGCAGAGATTTGGTATGGGCATATTTTTGTCATGATTGTACCTCTATGTGTATTGTATCTCGATGACCTACACTAAGAAACTTGCAGTGACCGACACGTTATTTCTAAAGTGGTCTATATCGACCCCCAAGGGTCAATTTTGAACCTTCAAGGGGTCTGAGTGGCAGAAAGGTATATATTTAATGCTCTATGAGATGTAATTGAAGGTCCACAAAACAGGATCTTTTATACATAAATCAAGTGATCAGTGTATCTACAATATTGTAAGTAAATAGACCACAAGGCAGTGCTAGCATTTGAGGTACCTATTTTAAGCTGAAGAACAAAGGCAGTATAAGAAACAACTTCAAAAGCGAATACATTTATTGCTTTTTTTTGCACCCGGCACCTATTAAATGACAGAAAAGTTTCTTCTTTCTTAAAAGTTCTTTCTTTTCTGTGTTTTACATAACACCACTCCTTTCAAAATAATACAGGCAAGCCAGTGAAAATCAGGGGTCTATCAAAAACAGAAGGTGGTTTATGAGTCAAAAAAGTTTGGGGACCTCTGCACTGACTAATAAGCCACATGTAAAAAAGGGCGGCAAGGGGCGGCAGCATGATTTAGACCTGATGCATCGCTAAACCGGCGCTGATAGTCCTTGACTTTCAGCATTAATGCCGAGACGGACCCATTCGTACCCAATATTACCAACCGTGGCAAAAGTGTTCGAACATAACATATACTCCATCTAAAGTTGTACAAACAAATTGAGCCATTTCTATGTGATGAGCAGCATGGATTTAGAAGGAAAAGATCAGTTAACACTAACCTTTTGACACTAGTCGACTACATTTCCACCAGGCTCGATCGTCGAGTACAAGTAGATGTACTATACTTTGACTTCCGGAAGGCTTTTGATAGAGTCAACAACGATATACTGCTGGAAAAGCTCAGTGCTCTGGGCTTTGCCCCAGGCCTTCTCAGATTTTTCGCTGATTACCTTCGTGATCGCCAGCAGTATGTTCGACTTGGCGTATACGATTCTCAACGCTATCATACGCGTTCCGGAGTGAGTCAAGGATCGATAATGGGGCCCCCGCTCTTCAATTTCATGATCAACGATCTTCCCACAGTCATCAAGTATTCGAAGTGTCTCCTTTACGCCGATGACTTGAAACTGTACCGTGAAATAAAATCAATGGAGGACTGTTTATTGCTACAGAGAGACGTTGATTCGGTTTATAAATGGAGCGTGGAGAATAAGATGGAATTTAATTGCTCAAAATGTTGTCAGATGACTTTCGGTCGAATGCGACGCCCAATCGAATTTCACTACAAGCTAGACCAGAACGTGATATCACGTGCTACGTCGGTCAAAGATTTGGGTGTTTCATTCGACCGAGAGCTCACATTCCACGATCATATAGTCACGGTTGCTAAGGAGTCATACCAACGGCTGGGTTTTGTGCTAAGAAACTCTCGGGAATTCCACAATTTGGACGTTGTAAGACTCATCTTCAGTGCTCTGGTTCGGAGCAAGCTTGAGGCCAGTGCTTGCGTTTGGCATCCGCATGAAGACAAATACACCCTTTTGTTGGAGAAGGTTCAAAAACCCTTCCTCAGATATTTATATAAGCGTTTGTATGGGTACTACCCATATATGTATCCGACAAAGTTTTTGCTCGGTTCCCTGGGGTACAACTCTCTGCAAGTCAGGCGATCCTATGACCAGCTTACAACAATGTGTAAGATCCTTCGAGGAAGAGTAGATGCGCCGGTTCTTAATGACCAGTTATGTCGGCTTTTTGTTCCTGACCAGCATCTTCGAGCCAGGAAGCATAAGCGTTTTGCAGTTCCGCGTTATAAGACAGTTGCCCACGAAAAATCCCCGATACCGTGTTCACTTGCTGCGCTTAATACCCTCCTTGACGTTGATAATGTCGGAATGTTAGCGGTACTGTGAGATGATTGCTTGATTGGGTAGGTATGATAGTTAGGTCCTGATATATTTTGTTTTATTTTTTATGTTTTAAGATGTTTTAATTTTCTGCATGGTAACTTTTTATTGTAATGTGTTATTTAATTTTTAATTTTTGTGACATTTTATTTTTTATTTTTATTTTTAAATGTTTATTGTATAGACATAATAGACAACCACTTATTTTGACATTTTTATGCATGGTAATTATTTATTGTATGATGATAATTTATTTTGACACTTAATTAATTATTGTATAACGACCATTTGTTTATTTATTATGTTTTTTTTTTTATAATCACCTTTTGTATTGTTACTATAACATATTGTGACAAAAATGTATTCTTCGACATGTAATTAGTTAATCTGGTAGGTATTAAAATTCCATAATTATGTAATATTATCTGTCATTAGTGTAATTGGTTTTTGAACCGTGCTAATTGAATAAATAAATACAAATTCCACACTGATTGTATCCTTTAGATATAAGTTTTTGTAAAGGTGTCGAATAAAATTTATTTTATTTCTTTCTTTCGTTCACACCCGCTACTCCATCATACGAAATCTCCCTTGTATGTCTGATCTGAGGTTTCATGTGTGCTTATCGCTCTATTGTTAACTAATTACTTGATTATTCAAATCAAAGCACTGATTAGCAATTAGTAACATCCATAAAATTAATGTTGATTTGGTTTACGGTTACATTTGGTGGGTTTATTATGAGAGCGCGTTCCAAAACCCTTCAAAAGGGTTAATTACCTCAAAAGGTAAAAACTGAACCATTGCTTTGTTTTCCGTCTGCTGTCGGTCTGTCCGTTTGTTAAGACCCTTTTTCTCAGGAACGTGTACAAGTAGGTACCTACACTTTGTTAAAATTAATATAATAACAAATACAAAGGTCCACGGTCCTTGGTGTAAAAAATGCAAGGGATCAACGTAATCAAAAGACTTCCTATATGTCATAAAATTATTTTTATCGCGAAGTCACAAATCAAAACCTATAGAGTAGGTACTTTCTGTTGACCTAGAATAATCAAATTTGGCAAAAATTTGAAATTAAATAATTATTTTTTTGATTTTGTGTAATAACATTGTAAAAAAAATTGCCTCCGCTGAGGCAAAATATAATCCGTTTAATCGGCGAAACGGCTGAACCGATCCTGATAAAATTTGTCGGGGAAATATGTAAAATCATTTCAACGAATAAAAATTATCTTAAATTTTTCCAGGAAAATGCTCCCGCATTACCTGGAAATTTTGGATAAAACTTTAAGGCGCAGCTCATGTCAAAAATCCTTACAATCCTCTAATCTGTCTCTGTTCAGTCAACAATTCGCTGACGGAAATTAATACACGCAAAAACGAGACAGCGAATTTAATTTGACATTTTAACTAAAGCTTTAACTTGGAACCACAGAAAAGAGAAGTAAATAGAACGGAAATGAGAAGGAAAATCTGTCGCCAGGTATGATGACAGAACCTTGATTGAACATTCTTATTTATGTCAACGCGTCAAACTCCGCATCCAAAGAACTTGGACCTACATTTTTTGGTTAGGTCTCAAAGTTCTTTGTCCCCATTACAGTTGCTAACTGATTACGAATGACTGACGTTTCGTTTATAAATATTATGGCTTAGAGTATTATGGGTGCAATTGGCTACAACAAAAACGCCTTGAAGTTCCAATTTAAACCCAAAAAAAAAAAAACTGTCCCTGGAACCAAATATAGTTTTAATACTTTTGCTTAGAGTTCAATTAAACCTCAACAAAGACCTTAAAGATCGATGCCTACATTAATATAGCCAAAACACAAATTGCCAACAAAATATCAACCTCAATAAACGTCTCATTCGCAAAGTAATTGCCTCAAAAACAAGTTAATCTCGATAAAAATAAATTACGGCCGCATCTCATTTAAATGAGGCGGTGGAGGCAATCCCGTGCGAGGATTCTGTAATTGTTGGATCTCGACTGGATCCATCACAGAAAACGAAAAAGAAGGCATTCATTTAAAAGACGCTGAAAATCGCGCTACGCATGAATGTTTATTTTGATCATCATCATCATCATCATTCAGAATTCAGTCACTAAAGACATCTAAAGAAATAGATAAACGTATAGTACGAAGCGAAGCATTGTGCTTCACATTTCCTCTATTAAGATTGGTTGCTTATGTATTCGAAATAACGGTACAGTTTAAAGGGGTTTCGAGCCTTAAAGGGTCGGCTACGTATTTGTGATGCCTCTGGTCTGTTGTTATAAGTATCCAAAGGCGATGTTGACTGCTTACCATCAGGTGGCCCGTCTGCTTCTTTGTCACCTATAGCATAAAAAAGGTTTATATATAAGATAGAAAGTATTATTTTTTAAAGTCTCGCCCGTTTATTTGTGTCCGTATACAATAATATTCTGATTTATTTAAGCTGAGAATCCAACATTAATTTGGCAAATGGTCTCAATGTGGGCGATTTGTCTAGCCCAGACTTGGCATATCTCTCTACCGGATCTTGGAGTGGAAAAATATGACGTGTCGAGGACTTCCCTAGGGTTGTGTGGATATAATTATTTTGGGGAGAATTTTGTCGGATTATATTTAGTTAATAGATCAGTAGATATAAAAGCTAAAGCAGTAGTTTGACTTGGACGTGTCCTTGAATTCAATTCCTACTGTCGGTCACATCGTTGCTACTTTTTAGGGTTACACACACACACCACACACACACACACACACACACAACAACTACTAAGTAAAATCACTGACCTAAGTCAGTGATCTTCGACATCCTCAGGTGTTCCAATATCATATTTTTATTAAATTCTCTGCATCGTTCGTTACACATAAACTCATGCTTATTTTTACCCAACAAAGCTAGCAACGCTTCGTCAAGGAATTGTACGTTTTTGTTCATCATACAATAAAGAGAACCTGTGTTAGTGACCTTGAACTTAATATTATTTACAAAGTCCCCGGAGAATTCAATACATCTAATTATGTACATCCGTCCCGGATATCTAATTAAAAGGATCTCCAGACGTACGAGAACATACTCCCTGAACGTGGGCGTGGATGGATAGTATCACGGACGGCGGACAGACAGCATTTTTCCATGTTCATTGAAAAGGTTTTATGGCCAAGAGCTAAATCTACTTACTTTAACCCTTAACTACCTACCTTATATTTTAGTTACGTATTTACCTACCATCGGTCGAAACGACGTCGGCGATAATATTGCTCACAAAAAAAAGAAACTATGAAAAACTGAGATATATTGATATAAACAATAACCGTCTTACTACAAAAGATTTAAGAACGCTTTAGACATATGTTTAGCAGTTATTTCACTGTGAAAAATATGTTAAACACATGTCTAAAGCGTTCTAAATCTTTTGTAGTCGACGGTAATATTTTATGAGTTTAACATTTATTTTAAAATTGAAGCAACATAAGAAAGCCGCATCATTCATATAATAAAGCAAAATTTCTTCCTACACATAAGAATAAACAAAAATACTTATGCATTTGGAAAATGACATCCAGTATCAAAATAACTTAAACCAGGAACTTCTCCTTACTAATTTATAATTATTTGATAACCAAAAAATTTATTCTGATTGTCGTAATTTCTATAAAAATGATAATTTTACACTAAAACATTGAAAATTACCCAATTAAAAATAATAATATTGCGCGCACGTATTATGACCAGGCGCGGCACTGCGCATATCGGGGGAAGGTACATGAACGCGTGAAATGTAATAGTGTTAACACACGTATGGATTAATTGACCTCAACCGCCGTCCGTCCGTCAACCAAATCCATACGTGTGTTAACACTATAAAGATGCACACGTTAAGTTAACCACAAAAATAATAATGGATGGAGTCCGTAACCCTCGTTTTCGTAAGTAATTTTACCTCTATTCTGAAGGCCTCGTATAGAGACGAGGGCGTTGAGTGGAGCGTAGTGCAGTTCATTCAAACGTATGACCAATATGACCATGTATGAGAGCGCTTAGGCTTTGGTATTTTGATTGGAACGCACGCCTTGGTAAATAGTTCCAACGCACAGAAGCGTTTGGCGTTTCCAGACATAGCGCCCACGAAGACCACAGATCTACTAGAAGACGGTGTGTACGATACAGATTATGTATTGTTTATAGATAGAAACTCTTTATTGCAAATCAAGAAGCAGGACGAAAGATAAAAATAAAAAAAAGTTGAAGATATGTTGAGTTGTTATTGATTGAAATTAGGTTTTTTCTCTTTTATTAGTTTGTTGTACGTTACACCACGCTTTCATAAAAGAAGGCCTAAAGGTAATTCATGTTTTTAACCGATAGCGCTTAGTAAAAATAAGATTTTTGTATTTAACGAGTATGAATGTATGTATGTATGCTCCCACCTAAGATTGCTCCCACCTACAGCCTAATTGATAAATGAGGTGTCGATATATTTGTGTACAATTTTACTTACCCAGGTCCCTGAATAAATCACGTCATTATTAATACAAGATGGCTACATGGAAAAAAAAAAAAAAAACCTCATGTCGAATTGATAACCTCCTCCTTTTTGCAGTCGGTTAAAAATTGGCTTCGGGGTGAAGATTTCATGTGATATAGGTATCATTGAATAGGTCTTTTAAAATAAAAGTGAGGTATGGTAGTTAATTTTTTGTTAGCAATACATCTAATAAAAAATATAGCAGCTGTAACACAGGTCTTCCTAGAACAGCTGCTTACGAGACACCTACAGAAAGGTACTTATACCCAAAATGAACTGTTAATTTTAGTCTTGTTAAAAATGTTAGGTTAATATTGTAAAATTATAAATATTGGTAAATAAAAGAATTGAATTGAATCTAATTTAAAAAAAAATACGTTTTTAATTTGCGAACAACGATCTACAAATTTCAACGTTATGCGTCAACAAGTTGTCCAATGAATGTAAGACCGTTTGATAGCCCGTTGGTCTAGTTGGTAGTGAACCTGCCTTCTGAGCTTGGGGGCGTGGGTTCGATTCCCACGTAGGACAAACATTTATGTGATGAATATTTGTGTTTGTTCTATATCTGGTTGTTAATATCTATTTACGTATGTATTTAAAACTATATATGTATGTATATCAGTCTCTGGCAGCCATATCACAAGCTTTGCTTAGTTTGGGGTCAGATGACCGTGTGTGCAAAAATGTCCCGAATATTTATTTATTTATTTATTATTTATTAAGACAGTTTTTTTTCTTTCGATTGGCTGCTCACGGAATGTATATTTAGCAAAGCAAATGAATGTACATTGAACGCAAAAATACAAATTTCCAGTTTATTTGCACATAATTTTTTTAGTACAGTTCGTGCACACTTGCACGTGTACTCTACATTTCACGGTTCCAGCGTCACGTGAGAGTTTTTTAAAACAAATAGATTGAGAGTCGTATTAATGAGCGTGTCACCGTGTCACGCTGTCACGTTTCGATGCAGTTTTATGAATGGCGTATCAAATGGTTCGTTATCCCACGCTACGACGTGCGGCGGCGTGACGTGAATGGAAACCGGCGTTCCGTGAGGTTTTATGAATAAAATATCTATAGCGGTAAGTAAAGGCGTAGTAGGTTTATTGATGCAACTGCAATTATTTGCCTGGTTAGGTCAGTTGTTAGGTTAACAGCTGTTGAGTCAAGCAAGTCACTCACCTAATGGTAATCGTCACGTTATCCCATAAAAGTTCACTGCTACCCAGAGTTAGACCAACATAAATAAATCAACTTTTTTTTATGGCGAATTAGTCTGCCTTCCGTCCGTCCCACAACAAAAAATCGTCACGATTTAGCAGTACCGACTACATAATTTGTAAATTTATATTATTATTTTGACATATTTATAATACTAATTATATTTTATTTTACACGCCTGTACTATATAACCTGTTAATGGATGACATTATTTATATAAAGCCCTCTTACATTTTTTGCCGAAAAACGCAACGAAAACTAGAATTTTGGCGTTCTGATTCTATCAAATAGAAATATCTATAGATAAATGTAATTTCTGTAATATATAAATCTGTATTTTTTTACTAAAAATAACGGTGTCACTTAAGATTATATATGTACAGTATATTATGAAATCTTTGGGTGTCACATTTTGGTAAAACTCAACATAACAACTTATTAATGCGTATTTTCATAAGTAGTTTTTAGTTTACATAAGTCGTTTTTTTGTCGTAGTTCTAGAGTGGATTTTGTTAAATTACTCACATAAAATGAAAAATGTTTATGTTATGGTTGACTTTTTTATGTTCGTCTTGACAATTACGTAATTTTATTATCGAAAATCCAGTTAACTAAAATTGCATGTTGTCATACGACTCTTAAGACTTACCCGACTATACTCGATGGAAAATAAAAACTGTGACTTTTGACTTTGATATCCAAAAATCCCTTTCGCAAAACGTGCGTCGTGCGTTGCAGTGTCGTTGAGTGAGAAAACGGTACATAGAAATGTACGGTGGTCTGTGTCGTCACCAAAGAATTTGGACCTTACCTTTTTGGGTAGTTCGAATTCTTTGGTCGTCGCCGCAATTTGCCGTGTCGTGCAGAGCTGTCGTATCGGCTCGAGAAAGAACGCGCAAAGTAAAAGAAAAACTTCGCTCTCAGATCTATCAAGTAACCTCTAACAATTAACAAGAACTAAGTTGGTCGTACCGTTCGGTTTTCATGAAGTATCGAGAATAAATTTCTTTTTATAGTATCCATTGAGAACCACGCTCGCGGCCGATCCGGAGATGGCCGCGTTTTCTACCGATTTCCAGAAAGGAGGTTTTCCATACGGTACAAAAAAATATGTACATAGATTACTCCAAAGAGAATATTATATTTTTATTTATTTACTAAGTTATTCGTAAATAATAATATAACTTGCCACTATGTTTGGCGTTTGTGGACTATGAGAAAGCCTTTGATTCGGTCGAGACATGGGCGGTGCTCGAGTCTCTCCAGCGATGCCGTATTGACTATCGGTATGTCGAAGTGTTGAAGTGTTTGTACAATAACGCCACCATGTCGGTCCGAGTACAGGAGCAGAGTTCGAAGGCAATTCCATTGCGAAGAGGCGTGAGACAGGGAGACGTTATCTCTCCGAAACTGTTCACTGCCACAATGGAAGATGCCTTCAAGCTCCTGGAATGGCAAGGACTCGGCATCAACATCAACGGCGAGTACATCACTCACCTTCGGTTTGCCGACGATATTGTGGTCATGGCAGAGTCGATGGAAGATCTCAGCATGATGCTCGAAGGCCTCAATCGAGTCTCCCAACAGGTGGGCCTTAAAATGAACATGGACAAGACAAAGGCCATGTCAAATATCCATGTTGTGCCCACCCCAGTATCAGTTGGGAACTCAGTTCTTGAAGCTGTTGACGCGTACGTCTACCTAGGACAAACAGTCGAACTAGGTAGGTCCAACTTCAAGAAAGAGGTCAATCGGCGAATCCAACTCGGCTGGGCAGCGTTCGGTAAACTACGCAACGTCTTCTCGTCCAAAATACCTCAGTGCCTTAAGACGAAAGTCTTCGACCAGTGTGTGTTACCAGTGATGACATACGGCACTGAAACGTGGTCTCTCACTATGGGCCTCATAAGCAAGCTCAAAGTCGCACAACGAGCTATGGAGAGGGCTATGCTCGGGGTTTCTCTACGAGATCGAATCCGAAATGAGGAGATCCGTAGACGAACGAAAGTCACCGACATAGCCCACCGGATTAGTAAGTTGAAATGGCAGTGGGCAGGGCACATATCACGCAGAACAGATGGCCGATGGGGCCGAAAGGTTCTGGAATGGAGACCACGGACTGGTAAGCGCAGCGTAGGACGTCCACCCACAAGATGGACAGACGACCTAAAAGAGACCGCAGGGAAACGCTGGATGCAGGCCGCTTCCAACCGGCCCTTTTGGAGATCGATGGGGGAGGCCTATGTCCAGCAGTGGACGTCCTACGGCTGAAATGATGATGATGACTAAGTTATTCTGGCTCCCGCTACCAAGCAAATTATCTGCTCGAATTGTTACTTTTGGCGCTCACTATTAAAAGAGTATGTTTGCCAGATAACGTTGCCAGTTTTTTTTAAAGAAAGAAACTTGTGGTCAGTATTTGCCTACTTTTATTAGCGCTGAGATTGATCAAAGTTCCCATATCTCATTTCAGTAGCAGACTTTTATCCCAAATAAATTGGGCTAAGTTTCTTATGTCGTAGGTTTCATGAAGGTATTTGTTCTTATTAGTGCTCGCCTAATTGTTTGTATTGTATTGTTTTTCTTTCAATTATGTTCATATTGTGTCATTTAAGATTGGGAGTTGGCCTTTTATTTACTCTATTCACTGTACAAAGATCTTTGTAACTATAGATTAAATATCGTCGGGCCAAAAAATGCAAGACTATATGCATGCATACAAAAATTGTAGTTCTTCAAAAGAGCTATTAATATATTCTTTTAAGGTCAGCAACTTATCTGTGATGTCCCTGGTGTTAGGTATCCATAAGCAATGGTGATCGCTTACCATTAGGCGGCCAGTTAGCTTCTTTGCCACTTATGGAATAAATACTTTTTGTAATAGATTTTCTTTTGTATAGATTATATTTTGTTTTTGTTAGGGTGTGTACTATAATCATGCCAAGTTTGACGCTTGTACGTATTACCCTTTTTACATTAGAGCTAATACAAATAATACAAAAATACGTAACAAAATACGTTTGTTGTATGGGGACCCCCACTAGTTTTTACTTTTGACGTTTTTATTATTTCTTAGTTAATCCGCCGCAACATTACATATTCTGTCAAAATTTCAACTGGCTACCTATTACGGTTCGAAAGCCGTTTAAAGGTAGGACGGACGGACGGACGGACGGACGGACGGACGGACGGACGGACGGACGGACGGACTGATGGACTGACGGACTGACGGACGGACGGACGGACGGACGGACGGACGGACTGACGGACAGACGGACAGACGGACAGACGGACGGACGGACGGACGGACGGACGGACGGACGGACGGACGGACGGACGGACAGACGGACAGACAGACAGACAGACAGACAGACAGACAGACAGACAGACAGACAGACAGACAGACGGACAGACAGACAGACAGACAGACAGACAGACAGACTAGCTTGAGAGCTAAACACGATAAACTAATAACACCCCTCTGTTTGCATCGAAGGTTAAAATGCTTAGAAATAAAGGAGAGAAACGAAAACGTAAATGAGAAAAAAATATACGCATCTAGTTGTGAAAGCAATTATATAATTATAAATTTTTTATTCAAAAATTAGCAGGTAACTTTTGGAACAAAATATTGGCTTAAGATTTTACTCATTATTGATTTTACCATAAATTTAGCTCTAATTTCCGTTATCATAAACTTCCACGAACTTTAACTGTATGATAGATTAAAATAAACTTTTCACAACACAAAATAAAGTTTCAATCTAAATATCAAAACTTTTCATTTTTTATTTAGCTGAACTTTAAGCAGAATTATTGACAATAAGGCTTCTAGAAGTTTTTACCATTAAATATCTGATTCAACTGCTATGCCACGAGTGCTACAGCTATTCCACGAGCACCGTAGCTACGTAACAAGCACTACAACTACGCCACGAGCACCGTAGCTACGTAACAAGCACTACAGCTACGCCACGAGCACTGTAGCTACGTAACAAGCACTACAGCTACGCCACGACCACTGTAGCTACGTAACAAGCGCTACAGCTACGCCACGAGTACTGTAGCTACGTAACAAGCGCTACAGCTACGCCACGAGTACTGTAACTACGTAACAAGCACTACAGCTACGCCACGAGCACTGTAGCTACGTAACAAGCACTACAGCTACGCCACGACCACTGTAGCTACGTAACAAGCGCTACAGCTACGCCACGAGTACTGTAGCTACGTAACAAGCACTACAACTACGCCACGAGCACCGTAGCTACGTAACAAGCACTACAGCTACGCCACGAGCACTGTAGCTACGTAACAAGCACTACAGCTACGCCACGACCACTGTAGCTACGTAACAAGCGCTACAGCTACGCCACGAGTACTGTAGCTACGTAACAAGCGCTACAGCTACGCCACGAGTACTGTAACTACGTAACAAGCACTACAGCTACGCCACGAGCACTGTAACTACGTAACAAGCACTACAGCTACGCCACGACCACTGTAGCTACGTAACAAGCGCTACAGCTATGCCACGAGCACCGTAGCTACGTAGTAGTGCTACAGGTACGCCACGAGCACCGTAGCTACGTAGTAGTGCTACAGCTACGCCACGAGCACTGTGTAGTTAGAGCTACGCCACAATTGTTACAGCTATGCTATGAGCGCTACAGCTACGCAATCAGAATTATGACACTGTTTTAAACTATCACGGTTGTTCACTAAAGTTATATGATTATTTATGGGATATTTACCGTGGTAAAGTTGTGGAATGAGGTTGTGGTAAATCTCACGTAAATAATCATATAACTTTAGAATTATGACAGTTATCAAGTTAAAAACATTATGATCATCGATGATTTCATCAAATTACGTAAGGAAATTATAGTTAACATAATAATGATTTAAAAAAATGGACTCATAAATACCAATTAATGGTTTTTGGGCAGCGGGTATTAGATAAGTGTAGTTTAATATAGATATAAAAATTTAGTTAAGTTTGTTATAATTTCAATAATTGTATTTCTGGTGTTAACATTAGTACCAACGCACGGAGTCTCTAATTTATGCAAATGACTCGTCAGAGTGAACTTTACCTAGTTTTTACTAGGTACTCAAAACTCAGAAAAAAATATAGAAGTACAGTTTTCTATTTAGCACCCCCTCTTGGTCGTCCATTTGATGACATTTTGATTATCTCGTTTGCAGTTGTGTGCCGCTCAATATTGAAGTGTGCATTTGTAGAACTAGCAAAAATTTGTCAGTGTGTTCAATACGTGTTTACCTCTTTTTAGTTTTTGGCAGACGTTTTTTTGGTACTAGCTCGAGTTTAAGGCAAATCCAAACTAATAATGATCAAAGACTCAATATAGGCAGGCCTCTCACCAAATGGACCGACGACATTGTGAGAGTCGCTGCATTGGATGCAAAACGCAGGCGGTTGTTCAGTGTGGAGGTTAAAGGGGGGGATGTTGATGATTTAAAATAGTAAATTTTAGAGTTAAGTTGAGATTGAAGTTTGTCAGTGGACTGTGTTCAATTATTCCGTGTTTTTCCTTCCATTAGTCCGTTCCAGTGGCGCAGGTAATTACCCAGCGCAATTGAAGGCTATTTAATATGCTCATTCAATTAATGAGGGCTGCTAATTGGTTAGTGTTGCAAGTTAAGGTTTGTTTAAATAAGGTACCTTTACCATTTTACCTATCGTTAAAATTAACTTAACCCGTTGAATGCGAGCGAAGAAGTTTTTTTATTGCTAAAATGGCGAATTTCACCTATCTTTCAGATAATTAAAAAAAAAGTATAAAATACGTGCATAATATTATATACCATTGGTATTGTGTATAAGTCTTCTTACACACACTACGCGCGTCGAAGCACATTTGGGGGGTTATAGTTCATAAAAAAAATTTGTCCTTGTAGCTAGGCCGGGTAAGTAATTACACACTACGCTCGTCGAAGCACATTTGGGGGGTTAAGGTACATAAAAAAAAAAAATTGTCCTTGTAGCTAGGCCGGGTAAGTAATTACACACTACGCTCGTCGAAGCACATTTGGGGGGTTAAAGTACATTAAAAAAAAAAAATTGTCCTTGTAGCTAGGCCGGGTAAGTAATTACACACTACGCTCGTCGAAGCACATTTGGGGGGTTAAAGTACATAAAAAAAAAAAATTGTCCTTGTTGCTAGGCCGGGTAAGTAATTACACACTACGCTCGTCGAAGCACATTTGGGGGGTTAAGGTACATAAAAAAAAAATATTGTCCTTGTAGCTAGGCCGGGTAAGTAATTACACACTACGCTCGTCGAAGCACATTTGGGGGGTTAAAGTACATAAAAAAATAAAAATTGTCCTTGTAGCTAGGCCGGGTAAGTAATTACACACTACGCTCGTCGAAGCACATTTGGGGGGTTAAAGTACATAAAAAAAAAATTGTCCTTGTAGCTAGGCCGGGTAAGTAATTAGGCTGCTAAGCGAGACGCTCTTACACCTATTCTAACGAGTTTGAAAGAGACAAAGCGTGTCTGTAAATGTCAGAGAAAAAGAACCTGCCGCGAAGTAATACGATACTTGCTTCGCTGTGCATACAAAAATTTACTTTATTGTGACGTAGCAAGTCTGTTTATTTGAATGTCATTACGTCATGAATTTATAGTACAGGTATGATAATTTTCAAAATAAAAAACCAACTTCAAAATTGGCAAGCACTCGAAAAGATACAAAAGATAGATGATGATAAGATGATATTAGTTTGACCCGCGATGGCGACAATATCGTCTACTCATTTTGCAGCTGGACGACCAACGCTTTGCTTACCTTTGTCCACCACTTTGTCAAAATCTTATACACCACTTGTCATCAATGTACCAAGCTATGTGCTCTGCTCAGCTAAACTTTAATTTCACTCATCATTATCATCATCAGCCTATTAGATGTTCATCCACTGCTGAACGCAGGCGTCTCCTAAAGAATGCCACAAGACACGATCTTCTGCTTTTTGCATCCACTTTCCACCAGCTGCTTTTCGCAGGTCGTCACTCCACCTGCAGGGCGTTTTACTCTACATTTTTCGATTCGTGGTTTCCAATCTAGAACCAGTCTGCCGGTTGTCAGTTCTTCTACAAATATGGCCAGCCCATTGCCACTTCAGCTTGGGAATCGTTGGAGCTATGTCGGTTACTTTAGTTCTCTGACAGATAATCTAATATCTGATTCTATATTTTAAGCGTAGCTAGCTTCAAAGCTCGCTGAGCGACTGTAAATCAATGAACCAGCTTCACAGTCACAGTTGTCAGTGTCCAAGCTTTGGCTCTGTAATTTCATACATATGCACATTTCATAATTTTATGTCTTCGAAAATGTTGTGATGCACAAGCGTGATAGAAAATGCACAAAGGAAGGTCTCTTAAATTTTTAGAACTTCATCCTCTTTTCTCGTTGAAACCATAAATAAACATATTAAATCAAGTCTTCCGTTCAGTGCCCCACAAGTAACGAATCATAAAATAAACGCTCACACGGAAAACATATCGAATTTCCCAACCGCGCTCAACGCAAATTCTATCACATTGTATCGAATATTTTGCAGCGACGATGGCTGTAAACGAATAAATACACACAATTTGGATACGTTGCTTTCCAAATATGCTAGTTTGTTTTTATATCAACGGGAAAATAATAATAATGAATATATACAACAGGGTTACGCAGCTTATCCTCACTCTTCCAAAGTTGGAAATCCCACAACGTCCGGGTTTTCCGTTGCTTTCTTTCGCGGACCTGCAAGGAAGCATTTCCAAAAGGGTCTACAACCACCTCTCTATAGGCTGGCAAAGCATCGACAACACCGCTTGTGTTGCAGATATATATAGCGTCAGGTATAGCTTACCATCAGGCGGACTGCAAGCTTGTTTGCCGTTTTTATTTGAAAGAAACAAAATTATTATTATAAATAAAAATTATAAACAAGATTTAAGGCGTCTGCCATGTTGAATTTTGTATGACGTTATTATATTTTTTAAATTCTTCTCAGTAAACCATTTCATTTGATCTCCTTGTCACCCCCGGTGCCTAAAAAATAACTGGTTGGCATCTATGGGAGTCCGCCATATTGGATTTAGAGCTACGTCACTTCGCTAACCACGCACTTTACTCAGTCATCCAAACTAAACGTGTATGCAAAATTTCAGCTCAATCGGTAAGGGATAACTGTTTTTAAATTCAGTTCAAGGCAAGTTCAATAAAAACAAAATTAAAAAGCTCGTAAAAAAGAGTTGTCAAATCTTATCTCTGCTCAAGCTCCTCTTTAAGGTAGAAGCATAAAATGTTGCCAGATCTGGAGGCCTTATTTTACTTGATATAATCAAGCTACACTTTTTAATTTAACCGTTTAATGAGAAATGTTCACGTGGCTATACAAAATACATCCATATATATAATTGCCGGCTGGCAGTGACCCGCGAATCCCCATTTATTACAAGATTTGTAAAGGAAATGGAATTTTCATGAGATCCTATCTCGTTGCTTCAGAGATACTACATGGATTTAGGTGACATAGATACTTATATATTCTAAATATAAATGTTTTACAGAAAATAAATTATTTATAGATGGTAACATAAATTCGTAAAGGGTCGAAGAAAACATCAATACGACCTATAAAGGTTTAAATATATTTAAAGAAAATGGGATAAACAGTTTTTGATAAGCGTTTTTGTATTCTTTTTAGCAAATCCTTTCACGATACCCATATCATGGTGTTGCAGAAAAACAACTGGTCCGCCATCTTTGGAATTCCGCTATATTGGATTTAAAATAACGTCATTTAGCTAACCATGTATTGTCATCCAAACTAAACGTGTATGCCATGATCCAAGTAAACAAGGTCTAACGCTCTGGGAGATGTACCGCAATGATGTCACTGTCCAGTTGCCACTTTATTGTAACAAGTAAAGATACTGGGAAACATTTTTTAAATAATCTATTAAATAAAATACAAAAAGCATTTCAATTGTTATTTAGTTTTTCCGCTCAAGCAAGTTAAGCACGAATTGAATTTTATCAAAACCACTTTGATTTATTGGATTTCCACAGGTACCTAATATACGAATATTGGGGAGTTATAATTTCACGCTACTGTCACACAGAAAATCATTGAGAGTCCGCCATTGTTTCGTGTATCGTCTTCTCTCTCGAACTTGTTGTAAATTACTTATTCTGCTCTTGCTTATGCACGTGTACGTGTATCCATGACATTGATGACATCATTGCGGTACGCCCACGTCACATTATTTCTCGGAACGCTATACCTGGCGGAGTATATTATGATACCATGGTGTATGCAAAATTTCACCATATTCGGTTGGGGATTACTGTTTTGAAATTCAGTTGTAAGATTTGTCCAACACATACCTACATATATTATACTAATTTACAGGGTAAATTAAATAAAAGCTTGTAAAAATATAAAAATGCGAGCGAGATCGCTGCACCCGTAATGCTGGCACTGCCACGTCCTGCCACTTGGAAGGTGGCATTAAAACGCTTCACGTGTGGTTCCACCTAATCTATGGGTTCCACATATCTTGCAGGTAGAATTAAACCGTAATTGACATCTACTTGATCAGAAAGTTCAGTACTATTACATACACAGATCTACATAGTACCTTTTTTTTTTTGAAAATTTTCGTGACCGTGGATTCAATGTCTTTTAGTCGTAATATTAAGCTAAGTAAGTCACGGTCAAGTCAAACTCATGCCCCTGTAAAGTGGTGGAGACTTTACAAGAGGCTTCTATGGAGTTTTGGAAACAACACGAAAAGACACGTTTCACCTCGTTAAATCACTTGTCCACACTCGAGCATGTTTACGAGCACTTAATGAATAATAATTCACCATTTAGTATACATTAACACTCGAAAATACACAAGTTTAGGAAAATAATCCAACGAGCCGACATGTTTTTTCCACGTTAGCGCCAAAAAACCTTAAGTAGTACCTACAGTTCTACAGTAGGCACAGCGGAACTTTATGTCTGGAGTTGGCTGCAAGGCTGCGCAGTAGCTATTTTTGTGTTGCAAGGGATGTGCTACTTGCGCAATGGTCCGCAAGAGCATAACTTCAGAAACACAAAGATTCGCTGTGCCTACTGTACTATAGTCCTTTTTTTTTCCTCTGTGAGGATTTTGGCGTCGCTCTTTTGTGAATTTGCCAGGGTTAAGTATATTATCAAGTTTGATGATAGTTATGTAAGTTAAATGTAGTTAAACAAGTCAATCACAGACAGAGTCAAGCAAAGTCACGGTCAAGCTAGCTGCCATACGTATATCGTCACTCCATCGAGTTTCGGGGCGTTCCTACGATGAGTTTGCCGATTCGTAGCCTCCACTTCAGAACACGTTTATTCCAACGGTTATCGGTTATCGGACAGAAATCAGCCCACTGCCGCTTTAGCTTGTTACAGTTGCTACCTTGAGCTATGTCGATGACTGGTTCTCTGGTGAATAATTTCATTCCGGATACGATTCGTGTAATGTACGGACACGATGTCTATTTTGAATTGAACCCGCACTTTAAAAACACTTACAAAACGACTTAATTAAGGCCCGTCACGTATTGCGGATGGAAAAAAGATTGGTCATAAATCAAATACTTTTCCGAATGGTCGAGAATTTAGATCCTTCTTTTGTAAATGAGCTTTTTTACGCGAGCGGTCGTAGCATATTTTTCTCTTACGGAATTTTTAAAAGTAAGTTATGTAGAGGCAAGATCGTAGTATTTATATTCTCTTTGGGCAAGAACTTTGATTTGTTTTCCTTCCGGCACAAAAGCGCCACCTGTCGATTCTCAGAGAAATTATTTCACACAAGAAATTAAGGAGTTTTTGTAGAAAAGGTCGACTTATATATAGCCTCGAGTTGTATTTTTTTTTTTTTACATCGGATTAAGCTAACGTTTGACCGCGATCTCGCCTGATGGAAAGCGATGATGCGGTCGAAGATGGACCACGTTTGCCCAGTAATAACCTATTAACCCTAGACTTGAACACTCCAAGATTGTAATGCTGCGGAAACACAGACAGGGGCAAGGCGTTCCATTGTTTTGCTGTTCTAATTCGCAATTAAATTCGCAAAAATAGATGTTGACTATTGAAGAATTAACTAAATCTTTGATATTTATATTAAGCTAATCACCACGTAAAATAAAAGTATCTATAGGTAACTACGTGTTTGCTATAATAATAAAGTCTAGTTCTACTATAAGTCACGAGTTAATCGGTTTCTTAGGCTAGGTACGTGCAACATCGGGTCTAAAGTGCTTTTCATGAAAGAAGTCCCACGGCAAACAGTGGAACTAAATTTCCATGTTGTAGTTGTCAGGTGTTGTTACTGTGTTTGGACGCTAGTGAGATTTTTTATTAATTTTCCATCGTTAAAGAGTCGTGTACGATGCCAAAAGTTGTTAAAGTTCTACTCGAGAAATGATACTGATAGTGATTGATACGCGATGACAGCGCCGCGTCTGCGGGACTTCTTTCGTGAAACGGACTCTACCGATATTCTTTTGAGGTATTTTTGTCTCTCTTGGGGGAAGATAGATAGATAGAAACTCTTTATTGTGTACACAAGAAATAAAAATTACAACACGATAGAAAACACTTACGAGCTAGTGCCACAAGTGGCGGCCTTATCGCTAAAAGCATCATAGAACCCTTCGGAGAATTCTTTATTTCGTTTCTTATCCTGCGAGATCATCGCGTAACAAGTGATATGCGGTCAAATACAAGTCAATAGTGAATTTAAAATACGGATTTAATTGAGAACCTTTTTAATTTTTTAAAGTCGGTTAAAATAAATCAGTATAATGGTGTGGTGATAAAGTAGGTACCCTGAATTAGCCATTTTTACACGACGATGCGATGCAGAAAGAAACTTAAGGGAGGGAGGAGCCTGCTTTAGAAGCTTCAAAAAATCGATTTTTTCGAGGATTTTTTTGGCAAGGAAAGAAATATTTGATTGAAACGAAACTTTCGGGTTTTATTGTTATATATTTCAAGAGTCTTCTCTAATTTTTTCATCAAAATATATGTCATATTATGCGTGGTACAAGCATTTCGCCGAGGCGCCTCGAGTATGCAGGTGTCGTGCGGCGGGAAAGATGCAGGTCGCAATTTTCATCTGAAACTAAAAAACCAAAAAAAAAAAAAAATATTTTCAATAGTATAGCTTCTAGTTAAACCAAGAAAATTAAAAAAAAAGTGAAAAATTCAATTATTTTCCGCAAATTAAAAAAAATTAAAAAAAAATTCACTTTAGATTGTTTAAAAAAATGGTTAATCATTACTTTTTCAAGTTTTTTTAGGTTCAACTAGAAGAGAATTTTATCCCGAACACAACCAATTTTGTCTCGTTTCGATAGGACGTTTAGTTTTTTTTCTATCTTTCCCGCCAACTCGGGAAAATCGTAATAATGAAAAACCGAGAAATCGCCCGTCAAAGTTTTCGTATATAAAAAATCTTAATTAAAAATCGCTCGTATACCTGTTTGACGCTTGCTCACTATTTCTTCTGTAACTCCGAAAATAATTTGAATTTGCTTTTGAAATTTTATGGGCACATTCTTGGATAGTTTGGGAAGACATTTATGCAAAAAAAAAAAAAAAAAACGATTTTTTGAAGCCTCTAAAGCAGGCTCCCCCCTTAATGGCGTTGATTCTGTCATACACTCACTTAGCTAAACCAATCTGACAGGACTAAAATTATCTGCCTCTCTTTTCATTTGAATATCTGAGAGAAGGCTGGCAACAATTTTAGAGCTGTCAAAATTAGTTTAGTTTAGGTTAGAGAACATCAGAATCGATGCCAATGGCGTTGATTCTGTCATACCACTCAATTAACTAAACCAATCTGACAGGACTAAAATCATCTACCTCTCTTTTCATTTTAATATGTGAGAGAAGGCTGGCGACAATTTTAGAGCTGTCAAACTTAGTTTAGTTTAGAGAACATCAGAATCGATGCCAATGGCGTTGATTCTGTCATACTTAACTAAACCAATCTGATAGGACTAAAATTATCTGCCTCTCTTTTCATTTTAATATGTGAGAGAGTAGAGAGTTCATCAGAATCGATGCCATGTGTCTAAACAGTTTGACCAATTTCGATAAATGTGGTGTCAATAGATTCTTCTATACGTTTAGGATTGGTGGGTAAGTAGATTCTTCTATACATTTAGGAATGGTGGATAAGTGACCGTCATCATAAATACAAGTGAATAAAAAAATACCGGCCAAGTGCGAGTCAGGTTCGCACTCGGAGGGTTCCGTTCCAAAAATGTGTTTTCTTTCATTCAGTTCGGGATCAGCGCACGCACGACTCGTGCTTGGCCAGTGTTTGTTTATTGTTGTTTTTTTAGAGTGTGTACTATAATCTTGCCAAGTTTGAGGTTACGTATTGCCATTTTTACATGAGAACCAAAAGACTTAACGAATTAGGTACGTTTGTTGTATTGGGACCGCATTTTTTTACTTAATTATTTT
Source organism: Agriopis aurantiaria (assembly GCA_914767915.1). Classification (NCBI taxonomy): domain Eukaryota; kingdom Metazoa; phylum Arthropoda; class Insecta; order Lepidoptera; family Geometridae; genus Agriopis; species Agriopis aurantiaria. The sequence continues at coordinate 11,747,656 of OU612002.1, read as the reverse complement.
CATAGCATTTCTCAGCTAAGCCGCCGTTGTTAAACATTATATATTCTGTAAAAATTTCAACTGGCAATCTATTACGATTCAAAAGTTACAGCCGCTAAATTAAAGGGTAGGTCAGGCAGACAGCCAGCGTAGGCTTAGTAATATGGTCCCGTTTACACCCTTCGGGTACGGAATCGAAAAAAACTTACATACTTTATATCACTACAGATAAAGTTTAGACAATTTCGCTTCAACAAAAATCTCTTTTCAATCTTGAAAACATCCTTTTCATATCAAGCAAAAATATGTCTACATTAATAGTATCTGACCTGCACGGTGTTGGAGTTGATGCCAACAGTTCAAGCAGTATGGTGAAAAGTAACCTATGTGCTAATCCAGGACATAGGCTATGTATACTCAAAATTTCACCCAACTCTGTCCAGCCGTTCTGCGTGAAGGAGTAACACACACACATACACACACACACAAACTTTCGCATTTATAATATTATTGTGATTTATTTGTGTGCATATTTATTATAATATTATGTATTATCCACACCGCCGTCCCTTACTCTTCTTTCAGTTACCAAATGTTTCCTGGAAGAAATCACTTAAGGCGATAAGGCCGCCTATTATACTACCAGTTTTTGTATTCTTTTTAAGTTACTTTTTTTTTTCGGTGTATTTTAAAGTCATTATGTGCCCTTGGTTCCCAATATCCATACTGTTGGTACTGCTCTAAGCTCCTCGTTGTTTCTCAAGACTTATCATCCCCCTCCATTCTCCATTGCCACTTCGTCCTGGAAGTAATTTTATTTTCGCTAACTTTGTTTCATGAGTTGGCTGTAAAACCGAGGTCACAGAGAAAGTAGACTTTAACTCTGTAATGGATCCACTTTCTAGTCTGGAACAATCTAGTTTTAGTTGCTCTAGCAGTCTTTTAGAAGTTGACTTACCTGCACGAAGGCATGTCATGTTTTGTCTGGATTATGTTGGTTTTAGAAATAAAAGGAAGTTTATATTTTATAACAGTTTTTAAGGGTTCCGTGTCCAAAGGGTGTACACGGGACCCTATTACTAAGCCTACGCTGTCTGTATGTCTGTCTGTCCGTCCTTACCTTTAAACGGCTTTATCTTTCGAACCGTAATAGATAGTCAGTTGAAACACAGAATATGCAAAGTTATGGCGGGTAACTATTTATTTTTGTATAAACGTAAAAACAACACTAAATAAATTTTGTAAATTTTCAATTTATGTATGATAATAACATATGAGATAGACTTCATTATGACCACCAAGAGACAAATATTCAATGATGTCTCTGTGATTCACAGGGTGAAAACCGGTAGTGATCACCGAATAGTAAGAGGCACATTGAATATTAACGTTAAAATTGAAAGGTCCCGCCTAATGAAGTCCACGCTCCGACCGAACCATGCCCATATTCAAAAGCCCGAGAGCTTTCAACTCGAGCTGTCTAATCGCTTTGATTGCCTGGAGAATTTTGCTTCCGTGGATGAGATTAATAACAGGTTAGTGGAAACTGTCCATGCGGTAGGTTCTAAGTTTTTTAGACCTGGCCGGCGCACAGATAGACCTCAAAAATTATCCGACCATACCCGTAACCTCATGGCTGATCGACGCTCGTTACAACTACAATGTTCCGATGACGCTGACTCATATAGGCAGCTCAATAGACAAATTTGGAAGTCATTGCGACACGACATACGTACCTTTAATACGAACAGTATTAGAGAGACGATTGAGCAAAACAAAGGCTCCAAAGTGTTTGCAAGAGACATGTCTATTGGGCAAAGCCAGCTGACAAAGCTGAAGAGGGAAGATGGTAGTGTAGCGTCGACCAAAGCCGAGGTATTAGGGGAAATCGAAAGGTTCTATGGACAGTTATACACTTCGGTTGCTAAACCTGTGAGCAGCTCGGCCAAAGACCCAAGAGCCAAGCTGAGCCGACACTATACCGAAGATATCCCGGACATCAGCCTGTACGAGATTAGGATGGCCCTGAAACAGCTCAAGAACAACAAGGCGCCGGGGGACGATGGAATCACATCAGAGCTTCTGAAAGCGGGTGGAACACCGGTACTCAGAGTCCTTCAGAAGCTCTTTAATTCTGTCTTACTCGAAGGTATAACGCCAGAAGCATGGAACAGAGGCGTGGTGGTGCTGTTCTTTAAGAAAGGTGACAAAACCTTGCTGAAGAATTACAGACCCATCTCGCTTCTGAGCCATGTTTATAAGCTGTTTTCGAGGGTCATCACAAATCGTCTCGATCGCAGGTTCGATGACTTCCAGCCTATCGAACAAGCCGGTTTCCGAAAAGGCTATAGTACCATAGACCACATCCACACGCTACGCCAAGTTATACAGAAGACTGAAGAATATAACTTGCCACTATGTTTGGCGTTTGTGGACTATGAGAAAGCCTTTGATTCGGTCGAGACATGGGCGGTGCTCGAGTCTCTCCAGCGATGCCGTATTGACTATCGGTATGTCGAAGTGTTGAAGTGTTTGTACAATAACGCCACCATGTCGGTCCGAGTACAGGAGCAGAGTTCGAAGGCAATTCCATTGCGAAGAGGCGTGAGACAGGGAGACGTTATCTCTCCGAAACTGTTCACTGCCACAATGGAAGATGCCTTCAAGCTCCTGGAATGGCAAGGACTCGGCATCAACATCAACGGCGAGTACATCACTCACCTTCGGTTTGCCGACGATATTGTGGTCATGGCAGAGTCGATGGAAGATCTCAGCATGATGCTCGAAGGCCTCAATCGAGTCTCCCAACAGGTGGGCCTTAAAATGAACATGGACAAGACAAAGGTCATGTCAAATATCCATGTTGTGCCCACCCCAGTATCAGTTGGGAACTCAGTTCTTGAAGCTGTTGACGCGTACGTCTACCTAGGACAAACAGTCGAACTAGGTAGGTCCAACTTCAAGAAAGAGGTCAATCGGCGAATCCAACTCGGCTGGGCAGCGTTCGGTAAACTACGCAACGTCTTCTCGTCCAAAATACCTCAGTGCCTTAAGACGAAAGTCTTCGACCAGTGTGTGTTACCAGTGATGACATACGGCACTGAAACGTGGTCTCTCACTATGGGCCTCATAAGCAAGCTCAAAGTCGCACAACGAGCTATGGAGAGGGCTATGCTCGGGGTTTCTCTACGAGATCGAATCCGAAATGAGGAGATCCGTAGACGAACGAAAGTCACCGACATAGCCCACCGGATTAGTAAGTTGAAATGGCAGTGGGCAGGGCACATATCACGCAGAACAGATGGCCGATGGGGCCGAAAGGTTCTGGAATGGAGACCACGGACTGGTAAGCGCAGCGTAGGACGTCCACCCACAAGATGGACAGACGACCTAAAAGAGACCGCAGGGAAACGCTGGATGCAGGCCGCTTCCAACCGGCCCTTTTGGAGATCGATGGGGGAGGCCTATGTCCAGCAGTGGACGTCCTACGGCTGAAATGATGAATAACATATATTTCCCGCCTGACTTCAAAATCTGCGTAAAAAATATTATTTTGTTTATCGTAGTGGCATATTAACATGAATGTTTGTGTTTTTGGAACCATTTTTTTAGATGATCATTGAGATTCAATACCTATACTCGTAGTCACAAACGTGGCAAAAAATGTCCGAACCAAAGCTCGCTACGCATTGTGCCGACTTTTTGGTTAATTGTAAGGCAACCGTGATCCAACTACAACGCTGCCCAACGCCAGTACTGCGATGACAGCAGACTAGCGACGTTGAACACTATGCAAGCGACATTTTAAATTTTTTTTATCTTAATTTTGTATATAACTGATGTCTCGACGCTCTAACATATTTTGACTGTTTTCACGTAGAGATTGTGACTCTATAGGTATTGTATTTCGATGAAGATGATTTATATTATCTACTTTTATTATTGCAGGCGCTTACGTCACATACTCTAGAAATTAGGTATAATTATATTTTTCCAACACTAGTCAACACTATTGTCTCTTCAAGTAAAATCTTTTTATTGCTGGGACCAAATACTTCAGAATTTAGAGGCCCCTATCTAGAAAAAGTATCTGATTTATGACGAACCTTTTCCTATCCTCGATACGCAGGGCCTTAATTAAGTCGCTTTATGACCGGAGGGCGATCTCGGTCGGGTGACTTCGGTGAGCCGATTTACTTGGACTGATTTGGTCGGCAACTGTGGAAAGTGTGGGCTATTAGAAGTGGACACGTGTATCTTATGTTACCATTGGTTACGACATGGCACCATTGCACTGAATCATTGATTGACCCAGAGGAAGGGCACCGAAACATCCTCATCAGCATCATCAGCTGGAAGACGTCCACTGCTCAGTCTCAGTCACACAGCGGGCAATGGAGAGAGCTATGCTCGGAGTTTCTTTGCGCGATAGAATCCGGAACGTGGATATTCGTCAAAGAACCAGAGTCACCGAGCTGTTAAAATTTGCAAGTTGAAGTGGCAATGGCCACATCGCTCGAAGAACCGATAACTGATGGGGAAGAAAGGTTCTTGAGTGGAGACCACGAACCGGAAGACGCAGCGTGCGGAAGACGTTCCCACTAGATAGACCAACGACATTGTTAGAGTCGCTGGCATCCAGTGGATGCAAAAGAAGGGTGTCGTTCAGTTTGGAGGATAAAAGGGGAGGCCTATGTTCATTAGTGGACGTCTTCTGGCTGATGATGACTATGACCGTGAGTAGGATGACAATTAAATTGTCTTATTACGTTAAACATGGGCATTACATACGGAATATCATATTAACGACAGGCCTGCTCTCAGAGAGAGAGAGAGAGAGAGAGAGAGAGAGAGAGAGGATAGGCCCCAAATCCACCATGCTGCCCCAATGCATGTTATATTATGCATAATACCACAGTCCGTGGGTCGGATGACACCTTAAATTGTAGGTCCCAGTTGTTTGTTCTATTGCGACAACCACTAAGCCAAGTGAAAGTCCTTTTAGTGACCTAAAAACTCTGACATTAGGGCCGGCATCTGGGCCAAGAGAGACGGTTGCCGGGCGGTAGTGTGTGCGCTTTACAATCTAACGGCACCCGGTTTGATCCTCGGCCCTGTACCACTGAATTATTTAGAATTTTTATAAGTACTTAGAATAAGGTAGTTATTCTACCTAGGTAGTACCTAGGGTTAAGTACCTATGTCCAGTTTCGATGCCATCGCTAAAAACGGTGAAGGAAAACATCGCGAGGAAACCAGTATGCCCGAAAATCTCAAAAGTTCAAAGACATAAATATGACATTCACTAACATGCACAAGGCCAGCTTGGTGGATTAGGGCCCATCCTCTGAAAGAAGGCTTGTGTCCCAACAGTGCGAACAAAAAAAAAAGGATATTTTAATTATAAATAGGTAATAAAAAATTACAAAAAAAAGATGGACTCATTAGTATTTAATTTTAATTTAAGTCTTGTTATTACGCCTAAGAGAAAAAATAATTAAAACATTTTGATATTTTTTAATAATGAGCAAATAAAGGCATGGACTATTTTGTCCATGGTGAAAATGTATCTAAATAAATAAATAAAAACTGGGAACACGATAGGCTGATAATGATGATGGCTTGGCCAATACGTACTTTATTATGAAGGTCACCCAATGGTGATGAGATCTGTTTGTTTGTCCATGAACAGACAATCACATGTTACTTTATACCTCACTTGATAACCGTTTTCAATAAACGGAGTGGTCAGAGCATCAAGTGATATTATGGACAGACGTCCGCTTCCTAGCTCAAATAGAGCAGCAGGATCAAACAGAATAAGAGAATAAAGAATATTATTATGCTTGGTAAATATTTAATGGGTAGTGTGTAATAGAATAAAATAAGTTTCATATCACTGAAAAATTTACCACTAGTTATTAAAATTATTATCTATACAAACATAATAAACGTTACATATTCAAGATTCGTTTATACTTGTTATGGTGGTTATAGTAGGTATAGTATACACTAATTAAATATTAGCTCTGCTTTATTTCACATTCCAATGCAATTCCACAAATCCATTCAATCATTTTAAGTCCATTTAATCATGGAACGTGAAATGAGGTTATTAAGTTACTATTTTAAGTTACCTACGTATGCTTACCTATGTAGTAGGTACTTGTGTGTGATCTTAATGTAAAATAATAATTAAAAAAAAAATGAGCCTTTGTTTTTCACAACCAATTGAAAACAATCAGTTTTTACCAACACTTCTGTGGAATTCGCTGCCAGTATTGTTCCCCGATAGTTACAATCTGGATGGGAATCTGTTTCTAGGCAAACGTGCTCCACCGTAGACCGCATCATTGCTTAACATCAGGCGAGTCGGCGGTCAAACGCAAACCTACTAAGTATAAAAATTTACCAAAAACGCTGGCTGCATACCCGCGTTATTATTAAAATGCCACATTTTAGTACAATTTGCATGTTTAAAAAAAATTATACATAAGCTTGCGCTTGGCCGCCATCTCGCCTGATGTAAAGCGACGATGCGGTCTACGGTTTGGGAATAGTACGATACAGACTTGAAGCTTGGTCTCTATTCACTCCGTTTTACGTCTATACAGGGTTAATGGTAATCAGTTAGCACCCTGTTAAGGGCAGCTTAAATACGTCAAAACAAACAACTTTGATTCTACGACTTATCAAACTTCGCGAAAAAAATATCTGCTGTTTCATAGAATTTTGTCGGGAGTGAATGCTTTTTTTGTAAGGAACGGCTGTTTTATTTTTCTCGCAAATTTTCAAAAGTCGTAGAATATAGTTATGATGGTTGGTTTTGAGTACTGAGGCCGCCCTTAAGGCTAGGTTTTACCACTTTTAAGCAACGCTTATTACTAAATAATGACCACAAGGCTTGGTATATTGTATTAAAGTCGCATTTAGTGGAGCAAAGCCATGGCACTTACACACAGTCATGCGTTCCGCTACTTCTGTTGTTGAGGTTTTTCTCATATTTTTCGAAAAGTATAATACAATACAATACTTACTTCTTTATTACACACCGAAAATACAAATGAAACTTAAACTAACATAAAAAAACAAATATACGGCAGTATAATGGGCGGCCTTATCGCCTTAAGCGATTTCTTCCAGGCAACCTTTGGATGGACAGGACTAAGGAAATTGAAAAACGGTCGGTGGTGTACATAAAATAAACCTAAATAAATTTATATATCCCTACATTTATGTATACAATAAATACACAATACTACATACATACTGTAATGCAAAATGTTCCTTTGTGGTTTCCTTCATAATTATGGAATCGGTGTATTAATACATCGCAGACATAATGTAATAAATAGGTATTTGAATGAATCCAAGAAAAAGGGAGAAAAGCTCAAATAAGTGCTACATTCTTTTTTTTTCTCTATCGAGCGAAATGTCCTTAATTGTGTTTCGGTCGCTGTGGGTTTCTAGATAAAACATTGAATTTTTATAATTATGACACCTTTTTATAATTTTAAGCTAACCACGGAAGAAGGGACACTTAAACTAAAATGCCAAAAATTGCTAAAAGTTGGAAAATAGGGCCTTAAGAGGATTATAACTTATTACCAGTAACCCTGTATATATAATCTTCCGTGAGTTTCTTCATACACGAACCTGAAAGGAATATGTCGAAGATCAATAAGTATTAACGACAAGTCCTGCAGAGCCGAGCAGACAGTCCGGACAAGGAAATTAAATCGGATTAGACCGCTGTTGACACCCGCCCGGGCGAATAATGTCTCTGTGTGCTGTCTCCGTCTACAGTGCGACCAACTTATCTGCACAGTTGGCCAAATGATGGAACTATAATAGGCATCATCATCATCATCAAAGATATTTATATCGTCATTGATCATCATCAATTACCATTTTCCACCCACTGCTGGGTATTCTCCTCTTCAGCGCGTCTTTTCCGGTCCTGTGCCAGTCTCGTCTACTGCTTTCCTGCTGGCTCAGCGATGTCGTGAGACCAGAATAATAGGCATAAATAGATGTGTTGAATAATAATTTTTTGTTATCTCATAAAAAAGCTGATCATAAATAGAGCCCATCAACATTAACAAAATTAAAATTTTGTTCAAAAATTAATATGTTAATTGTTTTAATTTCACGTTAGGCAAAGCAAGCTATGACGTCAAACCTTAATTGCGCGTGCCATACAAATGCTATACTAACACGCTTTACGAGAGAGGGACAGAGCATCCGCCTTCTATCTCCATCAAAAACTTAAAACGCTTATATCTCAGAAATTTATTAGCAATTTAAGTTATTTCTTCAGTATGAGTAATGTATTTAATTATATTCGTCGCTAAGCCTGTTATTTGTTATAAATAAAACACCAGTCAACTAGCCACCGCATGCTGTCGCTTTTGTAAGAAAAAAACTATGGTGGCTCCCTCATTCAACTTTATTGATAAATTGGTGGCACTGTACGGAATATATCTGAATTGAAACTTAGGACACAGATCCCTATAAGTATAGACACGAGTATAACGCAAAAACTGTAAGTACGGCTCACTTATTCGTTTTTTATATGCACATTAAGAAACTTTTAGTGACACTAATGAACTAACTAGCAGTTCACATGAAAAAAAGGACGAGGTCATGTGCTGGGTGAGTTCGAGTAAAGGCATGAAGCCTGATTTAGGCCAGATGCATTCGCACCTTCCACGCCATCTTACAATATTTTCCTTGTTTTTCTGATCTGAGATGAAAACCGCATTTGTAGTACCTACTATGACGCCGTACAATTTAGTAAGTAGTAGTTTAACTCTATTCGCACGACCAACTGCTTCTGAAGAGGTTTTATTTTTTACTATGGCACGATTTATATTTTTTTTGTATTGACGTCTGACATAGGTACTACTGCTAAGACGATGCGGGGCGTGCTAGTGCTTATTTGGAGAATTAAGAGCCGTCTCACATTATTTGTCGAAAAAAGCAATGAAAACAGGATATTTGGCATTTTGTTTCTACCAAATAGAAACTACTTGTGTTATTCGTCTTGACAATTACGGAATATTTTATTTCGTTTTATGGCCGAAAATCCAGATATCTAAAATTTAAAGATTGCATTTTGTAATACGGCTCTTAATCCAACTAAAGGCAGTCCACAGAGTTGCAAAATAAGTGAACACACGGTGTCTATCTTGGTGTCTGTGGAGCTTTGACTTAGGGCACGGGCGCATTGAGTAAACTATTGACAGCCGACTGGGTTGAACAAGGAACTGCTATTTGGATAAACGACAGAGGGATTATAGGTTTACAATAAGACTACGGAAGAAAGTAACAGAAACGTTCTCTCAACACACTGCCTGGACAAGAAATAAGTACGTACAAGAGTGGTAGGAAAGCTCATTGAAAAAAGTTCGCGTTTGACCACCAACTCACCTGTTGGTAAGTGACGTCGTTGTTGAAGATGAAGACTGAGCACGCAGACTTGGAAGATACCTGTTCACTCTGACCTTGAAAAAACATAGATTATCTCTATGGAAGCAAGGAAACCGGCAGGTTGTTCCATTGGTCCATTAAAATTCTCTAGCAGTCACACTGTTACACGTGTTGTAAAGTAACAGTGCGACAAAAATTCTCATCGAGTAACAGTGTGACAGTTGAGGGTGTTACTCGTTGGAAACAAACAAAAACGATAGTTTTTATTCCTACTTACGGAATTGTATCCTTCAAAAACCATAATTATTCGTAGATTTCAAAGACTGCTTCTATTCATCTCCATTCGACAAAATACCTACCTTTTCAACATTATTGAACTTTTTCTTCTATTGATCTTTTGCTTCAAGTTGAAGCAAACCGCCCACTGTATTGGGAATACCTATCAAAAGTTTCGGCGAGGGAGCTTATTGATACAACAGCTTAGTGAAACCTGTATACATACAATCGTTTAGCTATATGGTTTTTGTACCGATGATAACTTGTGCCTCGCCTACGCGGACGCTAGAAAGATAACAAGGACATAAATAAAATAAAAAAACTTGTTATCATTTCCCTACAGACACCTTTGCTATAGAAACTGATTCATTCGTGACTTGAAGGACACACATAGCGCACTTCGTACACAGTTCTCAGGTTGATTCGTTCCATCCATTGAGTGTTTATAGGGTTCCGTACCCAAAGAGTAAAAACGAACCCTATTGCTGAGCCTACGCTGTCTGTCTATCCGTCTGTCTATCTTTCTGTCTATCTTTCTGTAAGTGTGTCCGTCCGACCTTCTAACAGCTGTATCTTTCGAACCGTAATAGACAGCCAGTTGAAATTTTCACAGAATATATGTAATTTATGCGACGACAGACTTTCGGTCAGTGGGCCCTTAGAAACCCAACTAAAAGAATAAGAATGAGATAGAGAGAGCGAGAGACGAGTGGATTATATTACATGTGAGCTTAAGCGAGAGAGAAGGAGAGAGATATATATATTTACTTTTCGTTGATTAAAATTCTGCCTGTTTACAATCGTTCTAAAGAGACTTAGTCATGCCAATATTACCTTAATTTTCCACTGTGGCGTGATGGGACAAGCAATGAGTTTGATGGAGTCATAAAACACCCGTAAACAACAGGGCACATGTCGCATTTTACGATTCACTTTATAGAAACGCCGGGGAACAGTTTATTTTGTTTGGAGAGCTCTGACTGATTCCTAGATAATTATTTTTGTCAAATACTAAAATGGTATTTATTACTGGCACATAAAATGTACATTAAGCGTTCTTTGTTGTTACAAAATTTTCGGTGTAGGTATACTATTTCTATTTAAGATAGCCCGTTGGTCCAGTTGGTAGTGAACCTGCCTTCTGAGCTTGGGGGCGTGGGTTCGATTCCCATCTAGGACAAACATTTGTGTGATGAACATTTGTGTTTTTTCTGTATCTGGGTGCTAAAATCTATGTAAGTATGTATTTAAAACTATATATGTATGTATATCAGTCTCTGGCAGCCATATCACAAGCTCTGCTTAGCTTGGTGTCAGATGACCGTGTGTGAAAAAAAATGTCCCGAATTTATTTATTTATTCGTTTATTTGCATAGCTGTAATAACATTGCAAAAAGCTGAATAAAAATCACAAGTTATGATCACTTTCGCTTCGTTTTTGAACTTAACACTGTAACAAAATAAAAAAAAAAACTTTCTTATTTTCTTTCTTAACACAAGGGTTCCCAAAGTCTTTTCCGTCACGCCTCTCTACTGCCTAACATGGAATTACCCACGCCGCCCTTGGCGCAAGCAAGAAGAAGCCATAGTGGGCTCGCCATGATGAAGCTAAAGCTTCACTGAAATAATAAAAGGAATTTATTTACTCAGGTTTTTACAGTGTTATTGCAGCTGTCAGAGCAAATAAACGAATGAAAATAGTGTAGTGTACGCAAAATTATGAAGTTTTTATACTTTTAAAATTTAGAGCTATACTTAAACTGTGATAGTGCAAACTTTCAAGGACTTGCTTTAATAACTATAGAAGTTAGGTTCTAAAAAAATAGGACACACGGACAGACGGACAGAACGAATTCATAATGGTTCTTTGTCGGGCTACGGAACCCTAAAAATGAGCCCGCTGGTTTAAAATTGAGTCGCCGGGCCGCCGGCTTTGGTGTGTAGACACCTTAACACCTGAGATCAGACGAACAAGGGAGATATAGAGTTTGAGCAAATTACTACTTGGACCGAGTTTAGTGAGTAGTGGTTGAGCCACAATTAAAAATACGTCGTCCAAAGACAACGATTTGAAGGAAAACAACGACAAATAAGCAATGAAGACATTCATCTTTCTACTTATTGCTCTAGATATCATTACGTCGTATCTGTGATGCCCCTGGTGTTGCAGGTATCCATAAGCAACGGTGATCACTTACCATCAGGCAGCCCGTCAGCCTGTTTGCCCTTTACGGCATTTAAAAAAAACGACAGCTCATGCAAATATTCTTCACCCTAAAAACGACAAATTTTGAAAGATAATGAAATATGATAATTTGTGACGATCTTTGCGTTAACATTAATTTCAAAAGTTTTTGATTTACCTTAGAACGGTTACGAATAAACTCCCTTTTGTTAAATACTGATCGAGACGCTATTTTAACGTCAAAGGTTAAGGTTGGTAAATTTTTGATAGGGGTCTGCAAATTTAAGAAAACATATTTTTGTATGTTTTTGTGCAGTGAAAATAGTTGTCCAAGAGGACAATTATTAATAATAATTGTTGTGCAAAGTGAACAATTTACTGAACTTTTGTAACTGCATTTATTAATTTTATATCTATCTATATATATATAGCAACTTCAATACAAATGTTGAATGTATGAAACGGGTGAGAAATCAAACTCCTACGTTTTCTATCCTACTCTAACGTATAATCTTGTCTCTATAAGCGTCCCACTTCATTAGAGGATTCGGACCCGTTTTTTAAATATTTTCTCTATGGAAGTCCCACGTGAAGTCGTCGTTAGTGGTTATATTTTCTTTGGTAATTGGAAATTTGGTAATATTAAACACAGAAAAAATACTGTTAAATAGATCGCTACCAAACTTCATAGGTTTGGTTTGGTTACTGGGCTAATCTGAAGATTGGTTGAAAAGATTATCAAAATCTGGCCGTTTCAGAGTCCATAGGGAACATACATACATATGTGCTCCTATATATATAGATTTCCCCTAAGTATCGACTAAACTAATTGGCACGAATAGACACGGTCTGTCCAGTAACGCGATTAGCCAGAAGTCGTATGAAGGAGACAATTACATAATCACCTAGGCTTAGCTAGTCACAAACTACTACTTACAATCACAAATAATAAGTAGTATCATTATAGTAAACCGGCTTTAAGCCGGCCGGTTAAGAAAACTGGCAGACAATCTTGAAAAGCTTATAATAACAGGAAAAGTGGAAGGGAAAAAAAGATCAAGGGGTCGAAGCCCGAAACGAAGATCTGAACAAGACCAAACAAACAGCTTGACACCAAAGTTAGTGATGCCATGCATGTATTGCATGTGGCCGCTGATCGACATAGATGGCGACAAATTGTCCAGAAAATCACCTGTCGGGATCATCATGACGCTCAGCAGTGAGCCGTACGACTAAAGGAGGCAGGGGATCATTATAGTAAAAGTACGCCTAAAAGCAAGGTTATTACTAATAAATAAATAAAGTACGTATAGTCACGCCAAAGCAATTTCTGAAGAGGTCATCTCGCCAGCATCAAGCGAACGCTGACCAAGTCGGACCAAACTTACTCAAGTCATGGGCCCCGAGGTGTAAGCCACTTACCATAACCACAACCTCAAAAACATTCTTACAATAATCTTAAATTTAGCTTTGTCTCGCTCTCTCGGCTAATGAGAGAGCGAGACAATTCAATGTAAGGTTTATTATAAGAATGTTTTTGAGATTGTGGTACTTAGCCCATCTGAACATGTCACTGCAATGTCTGCCACGCTTACAACGTTGGCTTGTTGAGCAAACATTCTACAGTTGTGGCGAATTTTATAATGTATGTTGCATATAGTATTTAATAGTATTAACTATTATAAGTTATTATTGGTGCCTATGGCTCCATTAGATTTAGTACACCCTTTCCCCGTAACCCAGTATAGTCGAAATAATCAGATCAATCTTACATAATTTTTCCCGTGAACAATAAACAAAACTTCTAAACCTATTAAAAAAATACACTCTTAAGAAACTACACCAGTACTGAGTGATAGGAATAGGGTACGTTTTATTGACAACGAGGGAAAACCAAGGGCAAAAGTTAGTCTTATTTATCCCACTAAGCGGTCATCTGCATTGCAATATGGAAAATATTACAACAGAACTTGGAAAACTTCATAGAGATTGAAAATATTATTCATTGTTATACATGTCCCAAAATAACCAACCAAGTTAGGCAAGCGGTATCTTTCCATGTAAACGGCATGGAAGGGATTTAATTAAGAGACTTGTCTCAGGATTTATACACGAGGCACCGTCCCGGCTGACAAAGCAGATGTTTTAGGTAAAATACTTGCAAAAAGGTACAAAATAGGCTCACATTTTTGCGCCTAATTTATGGTTTGGATGGATATTTATGGTTATGAAAACAAAAACTATCTTGTTTAATTTGCTGACAGTTATGTTAAGTATTGTTAAAGTGACGTCATAAGCAGAGTAATTCCTGTTTGCCCCAGGAAGAATACAAGAAGAACAACAAGAAGAACAACAAGAAGAAAAAGAATTAAAAATAGAAAGATAAAGAGAATCGGATTGGAGATCAGATTTTGAAAGAGAATTCAAGAAGTTTGTAGATTTTTTTTCCCTCTACGTCACCATTCGTGGGGACTAAATGAGTTCTATCCCCACGAATGGTGACATAGAGGAATAAAAATTCTTGTCTGTCCCATATTTCCTGACTGTCCCCGAATTTTAATCTTGGAACAAACAGGTATAAATATTTCCTGACTATCCCCGAATTTAAAGCAGAGCAGACGCTTTCGCCTGCATAAGGCACAATTTCTGAATTAATTATTTATTAGTTAATTTTTGCTGTAAAAAACAAATTGTCTGCAGAAAACCTTTTAGAACTGGAATGTGTTTAAAAACATCTTACATACAGTTTTAAAAAATTAGTCTTGTTGTTTAGCTAATCCCATAGTTGACTCTAGCCTGCACCCACGTGGGTAAAATTGAGTCTATAAAACGCTTACTGCTTGCCCACGTACATATCATCCGCGAGGGCAGGCGAAAACATTATACCGTGCTGCGTGGGGGCACATTGTGGGGGCAGGCAGGAATAAACCAAATAGATGTGCGTAAATGACATACATACTCATACATATACATACGGCAGACACACCCCACACAAACATTTTACACACAGAGAGGAACTAACACACACTTCACTTTTTTTTTGTTATTCTTTAAGTTATCCATTATTAATATTATGCTTGCATGTATAAAATATAAAAATACAAATATAAAATATACTTAAATGATATAACTATTGATTATTATGTTTTAGGGCTAATCTTTTGTAGTCTCAATCCCTGGGGGAAGGGTGCTGCATGCTGTTACACAGGCTTCGAGCCTAGTTCGGCGGTAGTGTGCTTGTTCTATTATGTAACAAAATATTAATCCAATAAGATGTAAGATGTATGTATAATTATATAAAATATGTTATCACTCACATCTGTAACGTTAGGCGTTACAGGGAGTCTAGACAAGAGCCACTTTCTGTTAGCGTTAACGCATGCGGAAACATGAAATTGTATGAAAATTACATTGACAATGACATTAGCTAGATAGAAATTATCTCAAGCTAATGTATTTTCATACAATTTTATCTTTCCGCAGTCGTGAACGCTAACAGGAAGTGGCTCTTGTCTAGACCACCTTGTCTGGATGTAATAAGATATTAATTTAGCTTTTTATCATCAACCATTTTCAATCCACTGCTTATACCGGGTGAATCTCTAAGCGACGGACACATTCAAGGATATCATTGTTGATATCGTTGGATGACCCATCATTATAAACAAATTTTACTTTGGGACCAACTTGACATCGCGGAAAAAATCAGCTGCTCCATACATTTTGTTGAACGTTAATGGCATTTTTGGAATAATTGTTTTTTTTTTGCGATATTTAGGATGGTATCCTTTAAAAAGATTTAATTAAAAATATGATTGTTTCAGGCTCACTTTCGCTCAACTACTTTCCGCGAAACATTTTATTTACAAGTCGAAAACCCGGTGAATAATCGCCATGAGCGTATTTTTCCTTCCGCCGCTCGCATAGGCGGAATTCCGCCTGGATTCCGCATGAGAAACTAGCCCATCCACGCGTTTGTTGGCATCTTTATTAAGAAGTCTTATAGGTAGGTACTTAACATGACGGTGAAAGACAATATTGCTATCTGTGATCACAATTTCGGTGCAAAATTGGGTCACATGAGACAAATGACTTTTTTTTCTTTCCTACTGTGAGGATTTTGGCTTCTCAGGGCTTGTCTATTTATGAGTATCAATTATTTAATTATTTTTATGTTTAAGTATGTATCCATAAACAAGTCATTGACATAGTCGAGAGTCAATCACGGTCAAGTCCAGTAGAACAGTTTCACGGATTCCTATGACCGACATCTTGCCTGATGTTAAGCTATGATGCAGTCTACGGTAGAGCACGCTTACCTTGAAGAAACCGATTCACTCGTGGCTTGAAGATACCCAGATTGTAACTACCGTGGAACATCGATTCGGGCATTCCACAGTCTAGCGGTTCGCACAATAAATTTAGAATCAAAGCGCTTCGTTTGGGTTTTGGGAATATAAACCATGAATCGGTGTCGCACGCTTTTGTGCCCGCTCTGACCGTCCGACAGAAAAGTTGACAGGAGAATACGGTCATTTACGGTCAAAAGAAAAAAGATACAAGCATTCATATTGCTAAAAAAAAAAAAACCGGACAAGTACGAGTAGGACTCGTGCTCTGAGGGTTCCGTTAGACGGAACCAAAAAAACCAAAACAAACAGAAGTTAAAATATTGAAAGACAAACTTAAGTTTGTAGTTTTTTTTACTGGGCAAGTGCCTTTAATAACTAAACAAAATACAAGCTAAAACTAACACTACAAATACAGTTAGACTGCCCATAGACCGCTGAAGGTCTAAAGACAATCCAAATGCTCAAGCCCACTACCAGTTGGCAGCGTACCCAACATGCTGGCGGCATTACCACGTTGAATGGCAATGCTAATGCGTTGAGCCAGAAACACGCCAGCATTTTGGTCACGCGTCGCATTAACCAGGCGCTCTGAAAGATTTTTGAAAATGAGGGGAGCTCCTGGTCCCCAAGGGCCCAATGTCTCGACCCCAAACGCCTCAAATATGTAACCACTGCCGAGGTTAGCATATTTGCGACGCTTGTGCTGCTCTGCCGAATTAGCAGCCGCGCCAGCCCTACCCTGTGTCTCAGGAAGATGTGACGGCGCCAAAGTATCGACACAAGTTGCGTCCCATACAAGGGGCCGCCCCAACCTCCAGGGCACAAGTGTCATACCGTCAGGCTTCTTTCCATCGTCACGCGCAAGACCACTCGGTTTGAGCACAGCTGCGACATTGGCGGTGGAGTGCCCTGCGTATGATGTCGTTCAGGCTAGCGTGTCGGCCAATACGACCAGCGCTTCTCGAGCAAGAGAGACCATGGTGACCGAGCTGGTCAACAGCAGTACCACACTGACAGCGATGGGCCTCACAGCACCTTGCACCCAAGCGTAAGCTGACAGCTAGACGAAATGCGGTTGGATCTAAAAGGCTACCTGTGTTAAAAGAGGGCATGGCTTGCAACCAAAGTCCCGATTCCCAAACAGAGACAGCAAGAATACGAGCGCGATCTGCAATACTAGGACACGTATCTAGTAGCGATTTCCATGCTAGTTCGCAGATCGGCCGATCCCACAGTCTCTGGGAAGACAACTTTGAAGTTTGTAGTTGACAATAAGGTTCTTCCATACATCCCAACTACAAAATGTAAGTTTGTAATAGCAAAATAATTATTTTTAAATACCTTCAAATTTATAACTTTCGGATTTATTCCTATATATGTACTATGAGACCTTGCCTCTTGCCAAATTTCATGATTCTAGGTCAACGGGAAGTACCCTATAGGTTTTGATTCCCCTGTGAAATCGCAAAATATACGACATAAAGGAACCCTAAGAGCGCGAGACCAAAAAAAAAACTAACTGAAGTTAAAATATTGAAAGACAAACTTAAGTTTGTAGTTGACAATAAGGTTCTTCCATACATTCCAACTACAAAATGTAAGTTTGTAATAGCAAAATAATCATTTTTAAATGATATACCTTCATATTTATAACTTTCGGATTTATTCCTATATATGTGCTATGAGACCTTGCTTTTTGCCAAATTTCATGATTCTAGGTCAACGGGAAGTACCCTATAGGTTTTGGTTCCCCTGTGAAATCGCAAAATATGCGACATAAACGTTCATATCTTTTGATTGCGTTGACTTACAACTTTTATTTTTTTACAGCCGAAAGAAACCGTAGACCCAAGTATTTAGTATAAATTTCAACTTGCTACCTTTACGCGTTCTTGAGAAAAAGGGTCTTGACAGACGGACAGACAGACAGACAGACAGACGGACAACGAAGTGATCCTATAAGGGTTCCGTTTTTTCCTTTTGAGGTACGGAACCCTAAAAACGCGTGAAGAGTTCCCGAATTTTTTTATTTTTTTTTTGTTTATGTACCCTTTTCCCTCTCAATGCATAGGTAAAGTATTAAACTGTGTCAAATATTAAGTAACTTTTAAACTTTAATATGTTTTAAAGTTGATTGAATCAGGCGTTACTCTGCGGAAGTTCATCCTCTAAAACCGTTTTCTTACGAATCTTGCGCATTATTTTATTAAAGTAAACTAGGTAAGTTTTTACATAAGTAACATAATGCGCGATAACACCAGATAAACATGGAATGCTGTGGAATGCGCTGCCTGAATGAGTGTTCCCCGTTGGTTACAATCTGGGTGTCTTCAAATCACGAGTGAATCGGTTAGCGTGCTCCAACGTAGACCACATCATCGCTTAACATCAGGCGAGGTGGTGGTCAAACGCAAGCCTAAACGCAAGTATGCGTATGTATGTATGTATGTACGTATGTACGCGTATGTATTACGCAAGTATTAATAAAAATAAAATAAAAACAAGTATAGATAGAAGTCTGAAATCGTATATTTACATTGTTATGTATAAATTCAGTGATCTTTTCAGCAAAGATATTTTGAACGAAATGTGCGAGTATGTAAAATAAATGTTTATTCTAGCCCAAATTGTTATCTCTAGGAAAACTCCACGTTTAACTTTGTCGAATTAAACTATTCAGCGGCAGCATAGATAAACACTTTATGGTGGAAACCTTAGATATAGGTCTGTGGTTGAAACCGTTGGGATTTTCTGTGGATTCTAAGTAAATGTTATTATACATCTCTCAAGCTTTTTGAGATTATCTTTAATTCAAGTTTTATTTTAAATAAGTACTGTAATAGGTGTTAGCTGTTAACCCAACAAGGCAAAAAAATATATTATAACTGAAGATATTAATTTTAGCTTAAATAGAGTCGCGCTAAGATGCATTCCGCAGTCAATTGTAAAACGCCACAATACAATGAAAGTATTACTCTACAACTCAATAATATCACACCGTTCCGTAGATTTCTGCACAAGGGCGATAATACGTTTCCTTGTTGTTGAGAAAGTTCGTTCACAACCCATTGCTTCCTGCTAACGTATCGAGGAAGGAAACTACAGACAAACAGAACTTCTGTTTATGCGAGTTTCATGCTATTCACTGTTCAAGTGTATTTATGAACTTTTTTCTAGAGGCTTTTAGATACGTTTACTTTTTTGTTTTTAATTTTGTATATAATATAATATAGTATACTATAGTTTTAGGTATTTTAACGTTTTATTAGTTCCTTGTTCCAATACAGGATTACCCATTTAAAAAAAAAACTGGCTTCAAAATTAGTAAATACGCTAAGTAAATAAGCAATAAATATTCGTTTCGTTTCGAAAAAAAATAATTGTTATTTTGATTTATTAAAAACCAAACTATGTATATACTAAACAGATTTTGATGAAATTATTTTTTTTTAATTATATTAATTATGTGTATGTTTCTTATCGAAGTTAACAGTATTATATATCAACAATGAATAAAAAATCATCACACCCAAACCATATTTCTGACTTACAATATCTGAGTTTTAACTTTTACAAACAATAAAACCGCCCAAAAATTTCCGGTTTCACAAAAATCAACAATGCTTGTTCGGTGCGCTTGATTGCACCCATCCAGCATGTACTAGGTTCAACGTTGACTTTTATAAAAGTAAAATTATGACAGTATTAAAAGTTTAGACGTGGTCCGAATTAAGTCACCAGAGTATTGACACGCTCACGGCTGGTCCAAAATAAGCTAACAGTTGTTCGCAAAAAATGCAGTGATAAACATCTAAATTTAGCACATTTTTGCAAAATTAAACACCATTTAGCATCTTTATGACGTCTTTGCCCAACCGTTCTGTGCTTGCAGTAACGAGCAGCCGTGAAACTCAAATAATTCGGGCTGTTAGCGTCATCAGCGTTGATGGTGTATTTCGGACCACGCCCTTTGAATGTGATCTAATTTTTTAGACGGCGCCTCTGCTTAACTGCTTTTTCTCCTGAAAACGATACAGATATATAAGTATTTATATCGTTCCTACAAAACTTCATGATTACAAAACAAAGTTTACGTACTGGACAGGTTTTCATTGTACTTATGAACGCGCTATGGATTCAGGTCATGTCGACGTAGCTTCAATTTTTGCGCGGAATGTGACCAAATATTGACGGATTAGAGAATGAACGTTGAATGAACAGGTAATTGAGTTACCTGTTCACTCATTTGTAATTCTGCTTTGACGCGCTTCTTGTCAGGTCTTAGAGTTTGTTTTGATAATAATGTGTATTTGTGATATTTGGTTTGGTTGTTTGTTATTAGGTTACAACCAACCGTTACGCGCGTTTGCCAAGAAGCAAAGCGTAATAAGAGAAAAGAGAGAAGTGGGTGTATCCATTGAAGTGGAGACAAGCAGAGCTGAGTTGTGTAGCGGAGACAAGTGGATTTGTGTGGCGAAAACGAGTGAATGTACACATCTATCTGGGTGTCTTCAAATCACGAGTGAATCGGTTTCTACTAGGCAAGCGTGCTCCATCGTAAACCGCCGAGTTGGCGGTCAAACGCAAGCCTATTATAAAAAATATAAACCGGCCAAGTGAGAGTCGGGCTCGCGCACTGATGGTTCCGTACCACCATAAAATACAATACTTATCAATTAAAAAACCGACTTTGAAACTAGTAAAATATGGTGCCATTTCGACTCGGTGAGACGAATGATGAGTTCATTTAAGCAAAATACTTTCTTTGTCACCGACTCGCACTTGGTCATTATTTATTATTGCCATTGTTGTTAAACTTTAAAGTGTGTACTTGCCAAGTTTGACGCTTCTTTAGGTAAGTACTTATTAAGTACCGTTTTTACTTTCGTTTTTCCTTAACCTTTCGTTTTTACTTTTTGACCTTTTTATTTGATGTTTTTTTTTCTTAGTTAATCTGCGTTACATTATCTTATTCTGTGAAATTGTCAACTGGCTATCTATTACGGTACGAAATATACAGCTGTTTAAAGGTAGGACGGACGGACGTATAGACAGACAGACAGCAGCGTAGGCTCAGTAATAGGGTCCCGTTTCTACCCTTTGGGTACAGAACCATTAAAAAGGTAAGCGGAGCGTTGGTCGTCCAGCTGCAAGATGAGTCACCGATATTGTTACTATCGCGCAACCTGGGGCCTTACGGACAACAGCTAATTGCGGCACCTAATCCGCTCAGTTGGAAAATCACGCGAACGTGAACCTTATCGCGCCCAGATACGGTTTGCGGTCGCGTGATTTTCCAACTGAGCGGATTAGGTGAAGCAATTAGCTGTTGTCCGTAAGGCCCCTGGACTCGATTAGCACAGGACCGAAGCAGACGGCATAGCAATAGAGAGACCTATACGCAGCAGTGGGATAAGGAAGGCTGTGGATGATGACGAGTGAATCACGAGTGAATCGGTTTCTCCTAGGCAAGCGTGTTCCATATTAGACCGCATCATCGCGTAATATCAGGTAAGTTGGCAGTTAACGCAAGCCTATTATTAATTAAAAAAACATGATCATTAACACAATCAAAAGTTAATCTACATTTAACTTAAATAAACTTAAGCAAATAACAAACGGCACCATGTCTCTCTCATAATACCCAAGAACGTTATAAACCCAAGAACAATTAGCTAAAGGGTCCTCCCATATATCCGCGTTTCATGCCCCATATACCCTTATTACTGACCTAAATACTCATATTAGGTCCCTTTCTTACCCACTTGCGTAATGTATAACTTCCATACGATTGTGCAGCTCAGTTTAAAACAGTTGTGAGGGTATACCTTCTTGTACCCGGGTATGTCCTAAAACTGCGACCAGAACCACCTTATGTACTTTAAGGTGCATAATATTTGCACAATGTTTGAGAAAGTAGGTACTATCATGATCCAAGAAAACAAGGTCTAGCACTCTGGGAGATGTACCGCAATGACGTCACTGTCCAGTTGCCACTTTATTACAAACACAGATACTGGGAAACATTTTTTTTAAATAATCTATTAAATAAAATACAAAAAGCATTTCAATTGTCATTTGGTTTGTCCGCTCAAGCAAGTTAAGCACAAATTGAATATATAAAACACAATTTTATCAAAACCACATTGATTTATTGGATTCCCACAGGTTAATATACGGATATTGGGGAGTTATAATTGTACGCTACTGTTAACACAGAAAATCATAGAGAGTCCGCCATTGTTTCGTGTATCGTCATCTCTCTCGAACTTGTTGTAAATTACTTATTCTGCTCTTGTTTATGCACGTGTACTTGTATCCATGACATTGATGACATCATTACGGGACGCCCACGTGAATTTTTTTCTCGGAGCGCTATACCTGGCGGAGTATATTATTATACCATGGGTACTATAACATTCTTGGGAGCTCAGCACTTTTAAATTTTCCATGTTTTGTCCGTGGTCCTACCATAAATGTTTATCTTGCTTACCGCAGTAATGTAGGTACTTTCAGCTATTACAAATATTTAGTATTTGTATTTGCAATAATACATGTTTTTCCAACCTGGTGGATGACTGGTAGAAAATGTTAAGCATTAGGCATCGCGATACATCTCGATGGCATTAGGTTTTCCATTTGTGCATTTATACATTATTTTTAAGTGCAACAAGGTATTAAATAAATAAAAATTACCAGTAGGGTCTAGTGCGAGTGGCGTTTACTTATTCGATCGCGTTAACGTTAACTACGATTTGTATTTAAAAAAATGCAGTTCCATTTACATGCGCTAGATGGCGCTGTTTTTATTTCATACAAATTGTAGTTAACGTTGACGCTTCGTTGTTGAGAACAATTTCCTTTATTATGCAAAATTTGGCATTAAATAATATAGTGCAATGGTTGACATCTAATAATTTATTAATTAATCTTGACAAAACTAATACTATGACATTTTATAAATATAAGAAACTGAAATCTAAAATAATCTATAAGGATAATGACATTCAGGATGTTACAGTTGCCAAATTTTTAGGTCTCCATTTGGATTCTAATCTGGACTGGAAAATACACGCTGAATCAGTACGCTTAAAACTAAGTAGCTATTCATATGCCCTTTATATGTTGTCCAAGGTAGCAAATCAACAAGCAGTGCTCACATCTTATCATGCTTATGTAACATCTACTTTACGATACGGCATAATATTCTGGGGGAACTGTTCGGAACGAGAAAACCTTTTTAAAGCCCAAAAGAAATGCTTGAGGTCTATCTGTCACTTAAAACCGACAGATTCCTGTAAACCACACTTTTTGAAATTTAATATTTTGACATTCCCATGTCTTTATATTTACGAGATTTCAGCATTTGTTAGAAATAATTTACACATGTATGAGTTCCTCAGAAGTAAAGGAAGTAAACATAAAATACGCATGCCCAAGCACAGGACTGCATGTTTTAGTAAGGGAGTTTGTGGTATGGGTCCGATAATCTACAATCATTTACCAAAAACAATATTGGAATCGGAGAGTGTGACTGTATTTAAAAGGAAGTTGTTCAATTTGCTCGTGTTGAAGGCTTACTATAAAATACAAGAATTTTTGGTTGACAAGTTGTGATAATGATAATGTAGGCTGACATTCTTATTTTTTGTATACATTGTAATTGAATGAGGTGTAATTGTAATTGGAATATAATTTAATAAATGCATGAAATTAGTTTAAGTAAATTATTATTGTACGTTCGCAATGAACTTGACTGTTGATACTTTTAAGCATTAATTAAGACCTGACATGTAACACAGTTGAACAATAAATATAATCTGAATCTGAATCTGAACTTAATAAACAGAAAATTAACGAAAAAGTAAATAAATAACTAAAACTTAAAATAACTAAATAATAATATTGTAAGTAAATGCAACTAGAAAAACTCGCACTAGGCACTCTGACCTTCACTGAACTTTAAGCACGGGAACTAACAAACACTTCAATAACTTTATTATCTGTACATCATTCACCGCTGACACCCAATACCGTAGGTGCGAGTATGTCTACTCGAACGAGAATGCTTACTTCCGGGCGTCACGTCCTCTCGATAAATTAGAGAAGTTCTGACCATCGCAAGCCATTACTCATCCAGCACCGACGATGGCTGCTTTAATTAAAGATACCAGATTAGAACTGCGAAGAAACTGGACCGAAGTTTATCGGGATCGGCGAACTGATAACGAGGTGTTTTGAAGTATTAACTTTGGTGATTAAGTTAGATAATTAAACACGTACGGTTTTATGAAAAATGCTCTGTTAACTTTTCGTCGACGGAAATTTTCACGCGCGATGATCACGAGACGCTATTTGTTTATGGACAAGCGCTTTAATTAACTAAACAAATACAAGTTAACTAACACTAAATACCTAAACTACTATTAGCATATTGTATAATAAAAGTATTAATTTAAAAAAAAAAAAACCTAATCATGCCTTTTTTCTTATTCTTCTCAGAAAACCCTTTAATTTGATACCCAATGCATGGTGCATAAAAGATAACTGGTCCGCCATCTTTAGGAGTCCGCCATATTGGATTTAGAATGACGTCACTTAAAACACTGTTTTAAATTTTGGTTGTTCACTAAAGTTATATGATACCTGTTGACGTCACTTAGCGAACCATGCATTGTCATTTAAACTAAATGTGTATGCAAAATTTCAGCTCAGTCGGTTGAGGATAGCTGTCTTAAAATTCAATTACAAGATTTGACCCATACCAGGCAATTTCAATAACAGTTTGTAAAAACAGTTGGATTGTCCATAGACCGTTGAAGGTCTATTGAAGACAATTCAAATGCTTAAGTCGACTACCAGTTGGCAGCGTACCCAGCATAAACACGTTTAGTTAATGTTTTTCATCCCCCACGTGGGTATTCACTCCAAAACCGTACCTACCACAGAAAAGAGAGGTAAAAAAAGAAAAAAATCGGAACGGAAAAGAGAAGGAACATTTGTTACCAGGCATACAAGTAAACATTCATTTGAACAAAAACAAAAAAACCTTTCTGTGGTACCTACTTATTGATTCGGGGTAAAAAACAGGTATCGTATGTTTTTCTCCGGCCACCCAACTATCTCAATACAAGAAATCACATCAACCTGTTGGTCTGTTGCTGCGTAAAATAGATGTGCTGCGTAACACATAAACGCAATATAATATTGTATGATTACTTATTCACTGAATTTCATGAAGTTTGGTTCAGCCATTAAGTCCCAGAATACGGCGCGCTCACGCACGCTGCTATCTCAATCGCACGTTTATTTTGATGGTTTTAAATAATTACATTATGTACTGTCTACTTTTGAAAAGTATGCTTTAGTCATTTTATAAAATAAGTATTAAGAACAAATTTTTATATTGGGTTTTTTTTTATCATGAAAGAAATGGGATGAACAGTTTTTCTCATTTATTCTGGTCATTATAAAAAAATATTAAAACAAAAATAAAAAAAAAAGAAAAATAATTATTACCGTCGTAAAACGACTAAAACAATTTTTTCCAAAGTAGACAGTTATTTTAAATCTTAAATAAAATAAAAAAACTTAAAAACATCAAATACGAGAGTGAGATCGCTGCATCATGGGAAAAAGGAAGTAAACTTCCTTATTCCGTGCTCTGCCCGGTATCCTTGAAGAACTGTCGGTAGAGATAATAATCTCTACAGAGACAGTAGTTATCTGATAACTCCATACTATTATTTGTTCGGGAAGTACCAGGGCAAGAGAAACGGCGAAGAGCTTTGTAAACTCTCACTGTTTACGTCAACAGAGAACTTAGCCGTCGATTCAATCAATAGCAAATAATCTATTTCCGCGCAGTCGGTCGGAGGCAATCTCGCGGGACGTGGAAAATGGGAAAATCCGTCGAGCGATCGGAGAGCCATGAACTGTGCCTTCCTTTTAGATGACATAGATACACTAGATTACATTGATACTCGTAAAGATGATACGGTCAAGCGTAACACTAAGTTAACTATATTATGTAAATGTTTGATTTTTAATATTTAAGGTAAGTAATATAAAGAGTTTATTGATCAATGTGATTTTGCTATACTGGTTGTAAAGAGAGCGCCAAAACGCTACTGTTATAATGTCTTAACACAATCAAATACCAATACCAAGAATACCAAGAATTTTTCGAACCAGCAATGTAAAGCGTACCGGCGCACGTGCGGCGTTGCGCCAGCGCAGGGGCCTTACGGACAACTGCTATTGCGGCAACTGCTATATCGAAAATCACGCGACCGCAAACCGTATCTGGGCGCGTTACGGTTCACGTTCGCGTGATTTTCCAACTAAACGGATTTAACGCTAGTTTGGTGCCGCAATAGCAGTTGTCCGTAAGGCGCCAGGTCGATCGTTTACCTCTAGTATAATAGAATTGTTTCTACTATGCTTTTAGCGTCAGCTGATATTTCATTTGCATAAAAATGATAATGTCTAAACACAATCAAATACTCACAGAAAAGTTTTCTTTTCTATGCGAATACTAATAATAAACTAATAACAATACCAGGAATAACAGGATTTTTTCAAACCAGCAATGTAAAGCGTACAAGCGAGCGTGCGGCGTAGCGCAGGCAGCGCAGCGCAGGGGGGTTAGACAAGCCCGACTTTCTGTTGGCGAAAAGATGAAATTGTATGAAAATGACATTGACAATGACATTATATAGCTTTAGAGATGTTATCTCAAGCTAATGTTATTTTCATACAATTTCATCTTTCCGCAGGCGTTACCGCTAACAGAAAGTGGGTCTTGTCTAACCCTCTAGCCCCCAGGGCCCCGATTCTACTAAAGAAATTGTCTTTAAATTGTAATTGTTGCAATTTTAATTGTTAAATAACTGCCTCAAAATTTACAGTTCTAAATAAAAAATTTACACTAGAAAAATACAACCACCTAATATTATAACTTAGTATAAAAAAATATCTGTCAATTTTGAGGCAGTTATTTAACAATTAAAATCGCAACAATTACAATTTAAAGACAATTTGTTTAGTAGAATCGGGGGGCAGGTCGTTCGTTTACCTTTAGCATAGTAGATTGTTTCTACTATGCTGATTTTTCATTTGTATTACTAAGTGAATAAAAACAACTGATCTCGTATCCACAATCACCAGCACAGAAAAGAGAACGATTTATTTGTGATCACCAATTATCGTTTTTAGGGTTTTGTAGGATATCGTTTCGGGTTTTTCCGGCCAAAAAATGTATGTAATACACGCTACAATACTTCCCTTTTGGCCTTGCGTGATTGGTTAAAAACACAGAATGTAACCGCTCCGTTGGGCTTCCGTACGTATGGGATCTGACACTTGTGACACAAACCTCGACATTAATTATGTATGGTAGAGTTTTTTCCTGTTTCTTTAATAAATACGTACCTTATAAATATACTATGGCAACTGACGTGTTTATTTTTCATGGTTTTTAGAATTCTGTACACAAAGGGTATCAATGGACCCTATTACTAAGCCTACGTTGTCTTTCTGTATGTCTGTCTATCTGTCCGCCCGTCTGTCCTAATTTTTTAAGCCTGTATCGTTCGAATCGTAATAGTTAGTTGAAATTTTCACCTAATATGAACTGTAATACGTACAAGCGTCAAACTTGGCATAATTATAGTACAAACTCTAAAGTATAACAAAAAATAATAAATAATGGCCAAGTGCGAATCGGTGACAAATTTCTGTTCATTTACTAAGTTAAGCAACGTATTCAGTTACTTGGACTACCTTATCATTTTCTTTCACCAAATCGAAACAGCATATTTTATAAATGAAGTCGGTTTTTTTGATTGACAATAATTATTGTAGTTTATGGTGTTACGGAACCCTCAGAGCGCGAGCCCGACTCGCAATTGAGCGTGTTTATTTATTGTGAATATTGACATGTAGGTCTTTCTGGTACCAATATAAAACTATACACATGGACGGATTGCAAAAATTACCACTAAGCACAAGGTCTCGCGCAGTTGAAGTACTCTAATCATCTACTCTCTCGATACACCAAAGACACTTAAAAACCGGATATTGCGCAGTTAGGGTAATATTTAAGATATTTTCACGTCTAGTTAGTAACTAGCCAAACGAGTAATAAATAGAACGATATTTCAAAATTTAGTTCAGAAACCATTTCTTTGTTAACATTTCTATCGTCTATTACGTACATCATTACTCCACGATCACAACAAACGCTATGAAAATTATAATTTCTCATAAATATTGGATAAGTATGGAATTCCTAGGAACGCGGGCGTGGGAGAATGAGGCCGGTGCTTTGATGAGGGCTACGTGCTTGTAGGTACTGGAGAAATGTATTTTATTCATTTTTATCTATCGGTTTCTTTCAGTGCTTTGGCCATAATCTGGGCCCCGATTCTACTAATCCAATTGTTTTTAATTTTTTTTTTTTAAATATTAAATTTTAAATATTTGCCTCAAAATTTACACTTAAAAAAAGATATACTAGAAAAAATCCACCACATAATATTAAATCTAAGTATAAAAAAAAAATTACTGTCAATTTTGAGCCAATTATTTAAAAATTTAAATTGAAACTATTACGATTTAATAACAATTGGTTTAATAGAATCGGGGCCTTATAGAAGAAGAAGCCTAATAGAAGTTGACGGTGGCAGAAAAAGTCGGCACAACTACACGGAATGGCAGCACGATAAGTTGTTGGTCCGATCAGAATCGCACATTCGACATTTTACAAGGGCTTACAGCTGTAATGGAGACCCGTGCACTGTGCAGGTCGCCCGTATGGGCTTCCGGACGGAGACATACGTGAGGCGCTAGAACATCGTTTCACAGCTACGCGGATTGTTACGTACGGGATTTGCCTCCGCGTTGATCCTGTCTCCCTAGTACCCGTGTACCCGGAGACCCGTGCGAGTACATTTCACAGCTACGCGGATTGTTACGTACGGGATTTGCCTCCGCGTTGATCCTGTCTCCCTAGTACCCGTGTACCCGGAGACCCGTGCGAGTACATTTCACAGCTACGCGGATTGTTACGTACGGGATTTGCCTCCGCGTTGATCCTGTCTCCCTAGTACCCGTGTACCCGGAGACCCGTGCGAGTACACGTACAACTGTGAAACCAGCCTAAAACAAATTATATCCGAACTATGCCACAAAAGAAAAAAATAAGAACAAGTAACTCTGTGAAAGAAACATTCTAACAGCTACAGTAATTTAACGAATGAAAACGATACATTCTAATCACTTTTGCTAGTTTTTTGAACGTAAGATTTGTAGTTGGTATAGCCGATTTACAGTAAATTACAAAAAACGACTCCAAAAATAGTAACGCTCGAACAAAATTATTCATCATCATCAGCCAGAAGATGTCCACTGCTGAACATAGGCCTCCCCCTTTAACCTCCACACTTAACGACAGCCTGCCATCTGCATCCACTGGATGCCCGCGACTCTCATAATGTAGTCGGCAATAAAACAAAAATAATTGAACCTAATTATTACTGTTGACAAATCAACAGGTGCTCAAACAAAATTAGTCATACTGGAGCTTGCTAAATAACTACCGAAATGTTTGTGACCACCTCAAAAGCTTTCTCTATATAATAAAAAATCACGCAATCTGTTTAACAAATGTCGGAGTAATCAGTGTATAAACATTTTAAAAAACCATAGAAAAAAATATGGGTCAAAAAGAAAACGTTTTCATGATATTGTGGTGTTTCACAATTGACTGCAGAATGCATCTTAGCGCGACTCTACCGTTTCAATATCTTCAGTTATAACATAAATTATACCCTTGTTGGATTAACAGCTAATGCCTACTACAAAAAATAAAAAAAACGTCTGAGCGTCATTGTACATACATTGTATTCAATTATATAATTCACAATGCCTGATTTAGACCTGGGGCCTTACGGATAACTGCTATTGCGGCACCAAACTAACGTTAAATCCGCTTAGTTGGAAAATAACGTGAACCTTAACGCGCCCAGATACGGTTTGCGGTCGCGTGATTTTCCAACTGAGCGGATTTAACGTTAGTTTGGTGCCACAATAGCAGTTGTCCGTACGGCCCCTGATGCGTTCGCACCTGCCACGTCACCTTACCACATCTCACTTGTTTGTCTGATCTGAGGATGAAACCCAGCTGGTTAGCTAACTTCGTGTTGAGTAAGCCAAAACAGCTATACCGCATGTTACGTGTTTCCGGCTTCATTCCACAAGGCCGAAATAAATAATAAAAATAATACTTGAATAAAAGAAAAACTCAAAAAGCTTGAGTGATGAGTAGGTATGTATAAATAACATTTACTTAGAATCAACAGAAAATCCCAACCATAAAGTGTTTATCTATGCCGCCGCTAAATAGTTGAATTCGACAAAGTTAAACGTGGAGCTTTCCTAGAGATAGCTGAATGAAAACAATTTGGGCTAGAATAAACATTTATTTTACATACTCGCACATTTCGTTCAAAATATCTTAGCTGGAAAGATCACTGATCTTATACGTAGCAATGTATAAATATACGACTTCAGACTTCTTTCTATACTTCAGTATTTAAAGTTACCGGTCGGCAACCTTCTATAGTCAATCAGCCGGAAGTCACCGACACAGCCCACCGGATTAGCAAGTTGAAATGGCAGTGGGCAGGGCACTTATCACGCAGAACAGATGGCGGATGGGGCCGAAAGGTCGAAAATGGAGACCACGGACCGGTAAGCGCAGCGTAGGACGTCCACTCACAAGGTGGACTGACGACCTAAAAGAGACCGCAGGGAAACGCCGGATTCAGGACTATTAACTCGTATTTTGTATAGTTATTATCTCACTCGTGTCTAGCCCGAAATTTTATACAAATAATAAATACTGGCCAAGTGCGAGTGCGAGATCGAATCCGAAATGAGGAGATCCGTAGACGAACGAAAGTCACCGACATAGCCCACCGGATTAGTAAGTTGAAATGGCAGTAGGCAGGGCACATATCACGCAGAACAGATGGCCGATGGGGCCGAAAGGTTCTGGAATGGAGACCACGGACTGGTAAGCGCAGCGTAGGACGTCCACCCACAAGATGGACAGACGACCTAAAAGAGACCGCAGGGAATCGCTGGATGCAGGCCGCTTCCAACCGGCCCTTTTGAAGATCGATGGGGGAGGCCTATGTCCAACAGTGGACGTCCTATGGCTGAAATGATGATGATGATGAAGTGCGAGTCGGTGACAAATTTCTGTCCTGAAGTTAAGCGACGTCGGGCGCCGGTTGTTACATGGATGGGTGACCATCTGGGTGTGATGTTATCTTTTTACACTACTTTATTGTACTTTAGTAGTAAACAATTTATGTGGTGGTACGGAACCCTCAGTGCTCGAGCTCGACTTACACTTGGCCGGTTTATTTTACAATTTCACATAGTCGAGCAGTAAGTAATGAGTTTTTAGTTATGTTTGGGAGGACTTTTTCCCAACTCGTTTTTTTTTTTGGAATTATTTTCTTTAGCTTTATTGTGTACTCACAGCAATCTTCATGCTACTGGTTCACTAGAATTGGTCCGTGTAGTGACAGATCACCGGATTCGCCTATATGAAGCCCCGCGTTGACCGCAATACTAATTAGGTACAAATTAGTGTTATCAGATCATGGGTGCAAGTACCGTTCTTTTATCGATCGTCAAATTGACAGTTGAGGTCGTCAAATTCGATAATATGCCATTTTTTCAGTACTCGCTGTGATCGATTCTATGGCATTTTAGCGAATTTGACGATCGATAAAGAACGGTACTTGCACTGCATTATCGGTAACTATTGAGAGACCATCACAATAAATTAGTAGTGGAATTTTATTTGATATCTTAGCAATTACTTGTAAATAGTGGGTATTTACAAGTAATTGCTATGCGATCATCGAGATACAATTCCTATAGAATCACAATCTCTCAGTGAAAACACTCATAAAACGTCCGAGCATCATTGTACATACATTGTATCAATTATATAGTTCACAATGCCACATTTACTCCAATTTAGACGTTACGTCGCTTGCATAGTGCTCAACGTTAGTTGTCCGCTATGTCATCGTAGCTCTGGCATCAAGCGGCGACGTTGTAGTCGGATTGCGGTTAGATAAAGATGAAGATAAAGATTATTTATTTGCACAAAACACGAGTAAATCATACACACATTTAAAAATGCATGCACAATAGGTGGTTTAAAATATTTGTCACTTTGTATCATGTTTTGCCTAGTTTTGTAGGCGTACAAATCTAGAGAGATGGTATAAAAATACCGTAAATATTATTTATATATAAAAGTATTAATTAAATTAACTGGCGAAACTATTTCAAAAGTTAAGATATGATGTTATTAATTTAAATAGTTAACAGATTGACATTACTATAATTTAATGATAAACAAATTGACCTACTGCAGTCTTTACTAAAATTTATCATCTATAAAATCATTCATCATTCATTTTTTTTTCATTAACTTTGTATTAACATTTCTCGTTTAAAAGTTTTTTAGTTATATTTTAAATTGACAAGATTTTAGATCCCTTATTGAAATCGGTACAGTGTTGTAGATAATCGGTCCCATACACATACATTATACTGTGGTTCTTGGTACTGTGGTACCTTGTAACTAACCAAAAAGTCGGCACAATAGGCATGGTGACTAATATTTTTTTATTACCTCATAAAAAAGGTGATCATAAATAGAGCACACCAACAAAAACAAAATTAAAATTAGTTCAAAAATAAATAAGATATAAGCATTTTAGTTTCATGCTAGACAGAGAGCCCACTATACTGAGCCGTGACGTCACGCCTCAGGAGCGCCATACAAATGCTATACTAACACACGCTTTGCGAGAAAGGGATAGAGCATTCCCTCCCTATCCCCACCTAAAACTTTAAACGCTCATATCTCAGAGATTTATCAGCCAATTTAAATAATTTTTTCAGTATGTGTAATGTATTTAGTTATATTCATCGCTAAGCCGGTTATTTGTAATAAATTAAACATGAGGACACATGCCTATTCCTTGCGTGCGCCGAGTTTTGGTTCGCTAATTTTTTGCCACGATTGTGACTCTTTATGTATTTTAACTCGATATATAAGATCAAATAAAATTGTTGGCAGTGAAATCAGCGCCATATTTTGAAAAACAAATGATTTCACATTCGCCTAAACGCTTTTGTTGCTGACCGCTGCAATACAGAGGGCTTAGTGCGTGTTTTACGTTATCTACGATTTTTATGGAAAAAAAATCAGTTCCATCTACATGTGCTAGATGGCGCTGTTTTTATTTCATACAAATCGTTCGAGTAAGTAAACGCTTGCACTAGCCCCTCAGTAGGTAGGTATTTATTACGCATACAATCGAAAACTCTTCAAATATTAAGAATACGTTTGTGATCAAATTAACACACAATTGAGTAGAGAGAAGCGAATAAAATGATCATTATGTTGTAATTAACGTCCGATAGCGCCCAATAGATCCAACTATTTCATCAGGCCGCTTTGTCCTGCACAATGGAGCGAACCACAATAGCCCTCGGATACCTCTCAGGGACTTTTTGCAATCCCCGCCATTGTTACACTCTTCTGGGTATTTAGTTTATTGGACGATCGATTTACTGGAACAAGTTGTCGGGGACTGCCTCTTTGACGGAAAACCATGTGGGGATTTGTTAACAATCTCTTTGCGAAGAGTGGCTTAATTTTTTTGTTTTAGGGTTCCTTGGTCCTATAAGGAACGCTTATAAGTTCGTTCTGTCTGTCCGTCTGTACGTCTGTCCGTTTGTCCGTCTGTCCGTCTGTCCGTCTGTCCATCTGTCCGTCTGTCCGTCTGTCCGTCTGCCCGTCTGTCCGTCTGTCCGTCTGTCCGTCTGTCCGTCTGTCCGTCTGTCCGTCTGTCCGTCTGTCCGTCTGTCCGTCTGTCCGTCTGTCCGTCTGTCCGTCTGTCCGTCTGTCCGTCTGTCCGTCTGTCCGTCTGTCCGTCTGTCCGTCTGTCCGTCTGTCCGTCTGTCCGTCTGTCCGTCTGTCCGTCTGTCCATCTGATCTTTTCAAGATTTCGATCCTGTACTAAGTAATTTCTGTAATAGAAAATGTGAATAAAAAATACACATCGACTTGATAACCTCCTTTTTTTCGTCGGTAAAAAATCAGAAAAGAAGTGAAACCGTTCGAGACTAAACTTGTAGATAAAATTATATCTACATTTGATAGCCACGATTCCTCGTTAGACTGTATTCTAAGAAGTGATTGAATAAACAAATGGAAGGCAAATATAAGAAATAAGACTTCACAACGAAATCAGATAAAACAGCAGGCAGAGAAAAAATAAAATAAAACGAACTAAGAAATAAATAAAACTGTATAGAATAAAAATCTTTAAACAGACTGTCTTTTTTTAAATCACTGCGCGGGTGTAATCTGGGGCTTAGCCTCAGATCAGAAAAAAGGGAGATAGTAAGGTGACGTGGCGGGTGCGGACGCATATGGCCCAAATAAGGCTAGATGATTTTAGTCGAACTCACCCTGCAGACAGTCTTTTCGACCTTTTTTGCACGTGGACTCTTCGACCAAAATAAAATGAATGGACGGGCCCTAACCATAGAACTTGCTCAGTAAAAACTAGTCAAAGCAGTCAGACATATACTTCAATATCTAATTATAAAAATGTAGGGTATATTTGTTACAAAAAATAGATAGCGGTTTTATTTGTGTATTTACACTTCAGGAAAGCATACGCCCTAATGTGTGGAATTGCTAACACCTAGCAATTCCATATATTCGACTCGATTTTTCGATTTGATTCCTTCGAACCTTATCAGACACCCCCCCCCCCCCCCCCCCCCCCCAAATGAAAGAAATCCTGGATCCGCCCCTGGGGCCATTTATTTTGGTCGAAGCGTGGACTATTTTTTTTTTTTTGTTAAAATGTTCATGACCGTGGATTCAATGTCCTTTAGTCGTAATCTTAAACATTTAACGTAGTCTTAATAGCGTCAAACAAGTCATAGTCACAGTCAGAGTCAAGCTAAGTAAGTCACGGTTAAGTCAAACTCATGCCCCTGTTAAGTGGTGGAGACTTTACAAGAGGCTCCTATGGAGTTTTGGAAACAACACGAAAAGACACGTTTCACCTCGTTATATCAATTCTCCACACTCGAGCACGTATACGAGCACATAATGAATAGTAATTCACCATTTAGTAGACGTTAACACTCGAAAATACACAAGTTTAAGAAAATAATCCAACGAGCCGACATGTTTTTTCCGCGTTGGCGCCAAAAACTCTCCGTGGACTATTAGTTCATTGGTGTTGCTACAGTGTCAAATGAGGCTCAGGTCTGAGGTTCGGGCAAGAAAGTTTTTATTGTATAAAACGTCCTTGGGTGCAGATGCTCAAGTGAAGTGTGTTATTAATGTTAAGTACTATTAGTGTGACATTTTCGCTTTGCGAAAGAGCACTTTAAATAGAGATTATTAAAAAAAAACTTAGTGTGTGTGAAAAATGTGTAAGTAAGCCTTAGTCAAAGCCTTAGCCTTAGTATTTACAGTTAAGCGGTATAGTGAAAAAAAAAAAAAAAAACTGATTGAAAAACGAGTCGAATTGACAACCTCCTCCTTTTTGAAGTCGGTTAAAAATGGAGACATTTTTTTAAATAAAGTTATATGATTATTTACGGGATATTTACCGTGGTAAGAACAACCAACCTAGAAACCTTTACCTTTACCTTTAGTGAACAACCGTGATAGTTTAAAACAGTTTTTTTTATAGTGTTACGTTTGGCCACTAACTCGTCTGATGATAAGCGATGGTGTACCCGAGGATGGAACACGTTGATCTAAAAGAAATATTTCCACTCTAGCGTTGAAGATACCTAGATTGTAGTTATCAGGAAACAAGGAGGACAGCCGGGAGTTCCATTCTTGGCTTATCTTTCTTGTTTGTCTGATCTGAGACTTTTTTTTCTGGGCAAGTTCCTTTATTAACTAAACAAAATAAATGCTAAAACTAACACTATAAATACAGTTAAGACCGTAAAATAAAATGAGATAAATTATCTGAAGCTAATGTAATTTTCATACTATTTCATCTTTCCGCAGGCGTGAACGCTAACAGTGTGTGGCTCTTGTCTAGACCCCCTGCACCTCCATAAAGATAAAAGTCCATATTCACTTCGCACTTTGCCAACGATCTAATTCGGTTAAAACAGAACTCAAATGAAATGGACAAATATTTCCAGTTCACTATCACTTTTCTAGATGAGCAACGCCTTTCAAATCAACATTTGGAAGAAAGACTTGTCCTTTGACTGTACTTTAGAAAATACGTCCTAGAAATAGGATAAAAGAAGATTGTGAATGCTGTATATCCCACGCAGTGAAAATCACCTGCGCATGCTGAGACATGGAGGATGAGAGATATACGTTGTGTTTAGTTTTGTTCTACAAGTTTTTATTTAACTTGTCCTGTACAACACTGTTTTAAACTATCACGGTTGTTCACTAAAGTTATATGATTATTTACGGGAACTAAAACTACTTACTACTACTTACTTGGGTACTTTTTTTTTTTTTTTTAATTTTTTTTTTTTTAATTTTTTTTTTTTATTTTTTTTTGTCCTGTACTTTAGTGTGGGACACATCTTGCAACTGAATTTTAGACCACTTTTCTTCAACCGATTCAGCTGAAATTTGTCGTATTTAGGAATATTTTTTTATTTATTTATTTTATTTCCAACTTATAATATAAGTTTGGTGTCAATGCAATGTTATAAATGACCATTGACCTGGTCTGATGATTGAGACAGAATATGGCCATAGGAACTCCTAAACGAAACGACGTAGCCCCGTCGAGTTACGGTTCGTTGGATTTGTCTTCCCAAGCACTGTGGTCCTAGATGATAAATTCAGTATAGCGGTTGCCCTAAGATGGCGAACAAAATATTTTTATCTACCATCATAATATGGGTATCAAATGAATGGGTTTGCTGAGAAGAATATGAAAAAGCTTTGTTGTTCAATTTTTTTTTAATCTTATTACCTACTTTCATTACTCGTAAGTATTTTTTATGAAATGAGCTAGAGTTTGACCACAACTCACCTGATGGTAAGTGACGATGCAGTCTAAGATGGGGCACGCTTGCCTATGAGATGCCTATTCACTCTTGTCTTGAAGAGACCCAGGTTGTACCTTGTAGGGAACACCGAGGCAGGAAGCGATTTCATTCCTGTGCAGTTCGTATTAGGAAGGAATTTTGGAAACGCTGCGTGCGGACTTTACCAAAGTTCACGACGTAAGGATGGAATGTCTGCCTCGATGACCTATGGCGGAAATTGGTTGACGGGATCAGCTTAAACAGCTCTTGTGCACATTCTCCAAAATAAACGCGATAAATAATGGACAGACAATCCACCTTCCGTCTGTGCTGGAGGCTGTGCGATATCTTCCCTTTAACCAGCGCTTCGTTATTAATTAGACGAATGGCGCGTGTCTCTACCGAGTCCAATGCTTCGAGCTGGTATTTAGCAGAGCCGTCCCACAAGTGACTGCAGTATTCCAAGCAGGACCGCACTTGCTCTTGGTAAAGGTTAAGCAGTTGGGCAGATGTAAAATACTGCCTAACCTTGGAAGTGCCTTTATTAACTAAATACAAGCTTACACTATAAAAATAGACAAAAAAAAATCCAAGAAAAACAAAAGGAGTGGTTCAGCTAAAAGGCTTCTGGAGACGAACAAGAATGTTGGCTAAGAAAACCGTCTTCCAACATAGAAGAGCTCTTTTTGCTACTGGTGGAGGTGAGCAACCACCATCTCCATCAGAAGATAAACAAAAGATCAATGCAAAATGTGGAATGAGCTACCTTCCGCGGTGTTCCTACAAGCTGCAACATGGAGTTCTTCAAAAGGCGAGTTAGTAAAGTCTATAGACTATTCTAAAGGGTTGGCAACTTATTTGTGATGCCTCTGGTGTTACAAATAACAATAGATGACGGTGACTGTTACCATCAGGCAGCCTGTCTGCTTATTTCTAAATACTGCATTAAACATGGCCTGAGAGTATCTGGCTGCGCTGGGCAAATCATCCATATGATGCAAACAGTGTATTTTCTTAAGTTAACTTTATTACACTAAGTAAATTAGCCTCTATTTATCTTTATTTTATTAACAGAAAATTTAATTCTTTTCAGGTAAGACCGCACAAAGGCATTTCTTCTTTGAGAAGGTAAATTACTTAAACTATTTATGAAGGCAATTAGAAGTTATTCTTGGACGGAAAGAGTCTAGACTGAGCAATGTTTATAATTCACTGTAATGTAATAAAGATGGAAATGGAAATTTATTTTATAGAAATTTAAAGCCAGGGCGGGTTACTTGTTATATATATAAACCTTCCGTGAGAATTTATCTAACTGATGGTGAAAACCGCATCAAAACCGTTGCGTGGTTGAGGAGGAGTTAGCGATTATACAAACAGACATATGCGGAAAGCAACTTTAATTTATACTATGTAGAGATAGCAATTTTGCCTAAATCTAGACCGGGCATGTTCATAAGGTTCGTCTGACAGTTGTCATAACATTGACAAAAT
The DNA here is from genome assembly GCA_914767915.1 of Agriopis aurantiaria. NCBI lineage: Eukaryota > Metazoa > Arthropoda > Insecta > Lepidoptera > Geometridae > Agriopis > Agriopis aurantiaria. The sequence goes on along the minus strand of OU612002.1, from coordinate 11,708,791 downwards.
CTGAACGAAGCCAGTAAATTGTGATCACTTTTACTAGCTTTTTGATCGTAAGATTATATCTGGAACCCAATACAAGGTTACGCGGAAAAGGTGTAATAAGCCGAAAGGGACCCGTTATACACATCATTGTGAACAAGTTTTACTATGGGACCGACCCTGAATTCGCGAAAAAAATATCTGCTCTTCCACACATTTTGACGAGTGTGAATACATAACCGTTTTCTATGGAACAGTTGATATTTTTTTTTTCGCGATTTCGGAGTTTTTCCCATAGCAAAAGTTGTTTATAATGATGGGTTCTAATCTAATACACCGCTTGCAGTAAAAGTTTTTCATAAGGATGGGTACACTATAGACCCCTTTCGGGTTCCGGAAACCCTTTACGCGTAACCCAGTAGGCATACTACAGTAAATTATTGAAAGAAAATATTGTCATTCACATTTTTATAATGGTATTGAAGCTGTCAGACACATTCTCTCAGCGGCCACACTGTGAACAATCAGTACTTATGTTACTTTAGTTTTTGAAATGAAAACCTCTTAAGGCACGTTGGGCACTTTTTGCGATAGGGAAAAGGCTGAACTGGCGTGACCGTCACGTTTAGATACTTGTTCAAGTAAAGTTGGCTCGAGTCGACTAAGGAAGCGAGAGAGATATAGTCAGCCTTGATGAAGTTTTCAATTCACATTTTTATAATGGTATTGAAGCTGTCAGACACATTCTCTTAGCGGCCACACTGTGAACAATCAGTACTTAAGTTACTCTAGTTTTTGAAATGAAAACCTCTTAAGGCACGTTGGGCACTTTTTGCGATAGGGAAAAGGCACTAAACTGGCGTGACCGTCACGTTTAGATACTTGTTCAAGTAAAGTTGGCTCGAGTCGACTAAGGAAGCGAGAGAGATATAGTCAGCCTTGATGGGGTTTTCACTTCTGTCGGTACACACTTTTTTCTACAGGTATTTATGAGTAGGTATTGTAACTTTAGAACTCTATCGTATGAGTTATCCAGTCACAGACATATTACATTTTACAGACGATATTGTACCTAATTGGGACCAAAATAAACTTTTAACAATGCCAAAATCAATACAATATCCTGTGTAGGTTAATCCTGGAAAATACCTCTTTGAGGATTATGTTCCCTCTATTTTTACAGTGAAAATATCATGAAAATACTAAATTAAACAGTGAAAGTAAAGTTTTTAGCTTATTGGAAACTCATTTTACCGTGAAGGTACATTCTCCGTGAAGAATATTACTAGTTGAGATTATGCAAAAGTTTGAATCATCTTTATAGAAAAGTTTCCTAATACATGTGTTAGAGGAAGAATAATAGTGGATATAAGAAAAGTGCGCTGAGAGAAGCAGTTGTTTCAGAAGATCATCATCATCATCAGCACAATAATATTATATGGGATTACGCATATAGAGTGTGCTAAGCTAAAATGAGGTCATTGTACTCAATATCATTATAAACAACTTTTTCTATGGGACCTGAATTCGTGAAAAAATTCACTTTCAAAGGTTCAGGCCCCCGATTCCACTAAACAAACCGTTTCCAAATTGTAACCGTTTCAATTCCAATCCCCAAATAATGGCCTCAAAATTGACAGCCTCTAAATTTCCTTTATACTAGAAAAATACCCTCTATTATTATAACTTAGTATAAAAAAATCATTTAAAACTGTCCATTTTGAGGCAATTATTTAAAAATCAAAATTGAAACAACTATACAATTCAAATACAATTTGTTTAGCAGAATACTAAATGATGTATTCGTAACAACTCATGTACCAGTTTGAAACAATACAAGTTATTCTATTCTATTCGTGGTTTTTGCCCAACGAACCTCCGACATTCGAATGACATGACCATCGCTTACCAGCTGGCGGGTCGGTAGCTTTTATGGCACCTATGGCACAGAAAAGTTGGCTGTCATAAGACGCCTGGAAGATGTGAAACATAGCGGCATAGGAGAGCATCATGTAGTTGGCCATCACGGCATACGAGTCGGTTTTATAGCCAAGGCACGCCTATAGATGTTTCACATCAAAAACTTTCTTACTTGAATAAACCTAATCTCAAGTTTAGTTGGAAACAGAAAAAAGTAGACCAAAACCACTGAGCAAACCTAGTAAACTCTTTCTAAAGTGACATTGTTTGCTGCGAAGTGTTCCCCCGGTCCCCAAGCTAGCTGAATGGTGCCTCTCATGGAAATGGCTCCAATCTGTATAATGACCTCATTAGGGCCTGCACTTCTCCAGCTGCAGTTTGAACTGAAGTTAATTGAAACACGTGAAAACTCTTTGGGTCTTTGTTTTGGAATCGATGAGGTCACTTGTTGGGTTGTTTGTACTGCCCATGTCACATGTGTCCTGATCTTTTAGAACCTTCTTACTTTTATAGTTATGAAGGTAAGCGCATGAAACTTCGCACAATTACAGTTTTGATATAGATCTTAATTTGAAAACCAATGAAAATATTATTTTGTGTGTTAAGTGTTGCTCTGGCACGTCATGTGAAATAGGGATGAATATTTTTAAACTGCATCCCTTCTGTGGTCTTTTAAAATGATAGTATGGTTTCATAAATAACTTTTTTATCAAGTGTATACACTTTGCAAAATATGGCCCGCCAAAGTGGGCCAAAGTGGCAAAAAGTTCAATAGGAATAGGTAGTCTAATTTTATTTTGGATAGTTAGAAATTATTGAATGAAAACTAATAAACGCGAGAAAAACAAATGAATGAATGGAAATTTAATGAGTATCGAGGTAAAAAATTTATGGCAGGAAAAAAATATAAACATCAAAATAAAACAGTATTATATTTATTTATTATTTGCCTGCTTTCGTGATTACGACCTCGATAAAAAAAACCTTGCTAAAATGATTCGTTAAGAAGCAAAAAAACAAATTTTCCGTTAAAAATAAAAGCTTTTATACTTAAAGTGATTAGTATTCTGCCTCGGATTCGTTGACTTGGAATTGCCTTAACCTAATTTAATAGTTTCTCGGAAAATCTCGTCGGCACGTGACAATAGCAAATTTGGTAATGACAGCCTCAATGGAAATGGATAGCTATTTTATTTGTCATTTCCCACGCCCAGAGTGTTTCTGAGTATGCCTCCGTGGCAGCCCTAATTCGCCCGCCTCAGGCGATATCGTGCCTCCCTCTTTAGGGTGATAGCACACTGGCGATTTGCGAGCGTGATGCAATGTGATCGGTTTGCACGTTTGCAACTCACGTGAGTTTGACGCGGAAGCCAAAGTTATCTCAACGTGACATCGCGACGATTGACGCGTGTAGTTTTAAATGCGCATTGCAGCCTTCACGGCAATTTTTTATATTAGCTAGCTGCTCAAAACGGTGATGGTAAATCGTGAGCCTCAAAAGTTCAAAGACATGACATTCACCAACATGCACTGAGCCAGCATGGTGTAATAACCCATCTTCTCCCTCTGAGAGAAGGCCTGTGTCCCAACAGTGGGGACATGATAGGCTGATAATGATGATATTAACGTCATTTGTTACTAACGTACTATGTAAATAAACATTGGAAGTTGACTATATCATCATCATCATCAGCCAGAAGAACTGCTGAACATAGGCCTCCCCGGCCCTTTCTATGAACCCCAAAATAGGTAAAGCCTGTCTCTTGGGCGTTCTTATTCCAGCACCCCTGTTGGTGCGCTTAGATTTGTACACCTTTTTTTAATAGGATTGCGTTTGACCGCCAACTCGCCTGATGTTAAGCGATGATGCAGTCTACGGTGGAGCACGCTTGCCTAGAAGAAATCGATTCACTTGACATCAACTTGCATTAACAGATCGTTTAGATCAGATCAAATAGTTACATTTATACAATAATATCGATTAGCACAGGACCGAGGCAGATGGCATATAGCAAGAGAGAGAGAGGCCTATATTCAGCAATGGGATAAGGGAGGCTATGGATGATGATGATGATGGATATTTGGTTATTATTTTAGTGTGATTATCGAATCGCTTATTATTACATCCGTGTGTCAATTGGGATGAAGCCTAAGGCAAGACGCGCACGTGTACAGAATGTAGACCCAAGACAAAGAATACCTAAGTTCTATACCTGCGTACCCATGTGGCATAGCTTGCTACATCGTCACAGGCTGTCCTATCACCTCGGTTGAAACAAAAAGCTGCCTTGCAAAGCTAGAAATACCACACCGTCCTAATTTCCGCTCCTTTCTTCCGCGGACCTGCAAGACCTGCAAGACCGCGGACCTGTGGAATGTCCTTCCCCCAAAGATGTTCCCGTCGGGCATCAAGCACTACATGAAGCGTTTCAAAGAAGATGTTCTCTCGGGGCTCAGGGCCCCGGGCTACGGGCTGGTAAAGCACCGTCAACACTGCTACCGGCAGTTTCTGCTTACCATCAGGCGGACCAAAAACTTGTTAGCCGTTCTTTTTATAAAAAAAGTTGGCCGTCCTTGGATGCCCAGCAGATGTGAAACAGGATGGCATACGAGAGCGTTGCGTTTGCCATCACGGCATACAAGTCAGTTTTACTGCCAAGGCGCGGCAACAGATGTTAAACATAAAAAAAATCTCGAATCGCCATTGTAATAAGGCCTTAAAACAATAAAGTAAAGCTGTTATATCTCTTTCTTTCCCGCCTGCCTGACACGCTAATTGCGCGTTGAGGGCTCTTTAGGGCCTAAATTGAAGTCGGTCGAGTGATTCGGATAAAAAATACGATTCAAAAAGAGATATTTCTGGTGCGAGCCTGGAACAATCCTTGTGGTGTCTCACGTACGGACAAAACACTTGCAGTTTGTACATCTACTTCGGGCGTAGTCTCAAACAACAGTGGGATAGGTGTAGTAGGTACCCTCCCTATTTAATCAAATTATTAGTAGATGTTTTTGTATGTTATGTATATCAATAAAAAATTCGACTTCACAAAATTAATATAATACGCAATTTCGGTTAGGGTTTAACAAATTTTTCTAGTTATTTTAATTTATAGGCCATATTACTAAACCGATTTTGATGAAATTTCAAAGGGACCAATCTGAAAGAATATAAAAAAACGGTTTATAAATGACGGGATTCTGTAGTAAAACCTCAGAACTCGGCTGGCTCGGCTCTAAAGCCACTAATCACGCGGGTCGTGCTGCATCTGATTTTGCCTTGGCTCACGGCCTCTCTCAACTAGTCACTGGAATTACTAGAATTCCTGATGTTGAGAGCCATGATCCTTCTTTGCTGGACCTCTTCATGACCTCACGCCCTGACCATTACCAGGTTTCGGTCGAAGCGCCACTTGGTCGCTCTGATCACTGTCTCATCCATACCTCAGTGCCATTCTTTAATCGCGCTCGTACCGTTCCTTCTGGTAAGCGCAATGTTTGGCACTATCGGTCAGCGGACTGGGACGGATTGCGTGAGTTCTACGCATCCTACCCCTGGAGGCGGATTTGTTTTTCTTCAGACGATGTTGGCACTTGTGCTGACTCCGTCGCTGATGTCGTGCTTCAAGGAATGGAATGTTTTATTCCAAGTTCTGTCGTGCGTGTCGGTGGGCGGAGTCGCCCATGGTTTAACAAATCCTGTGCGGAAGCTTCAAGCCTGAAGCGAACCGCCTTTAAATCATGGTCCGAAGCACTTGCTAGTCATAACTCGGACACCTCCGCCTTGAAGAAAAAACTTAATGCTGCCTCCAGGTCCAGCAAAAGGATTATTGCCGAGGCCAAAGCAGCCCATATCAGCAGAGTTGGCGACCGACTTGCGTCATATCCAACTGGAAGTCGAGCTTTTTGGTCACTAGCCAAGGCTGCTGAAGGCAACTTCTGTCAGTCCTCTCTACCAGCCCTGCGTAGGCCGGATGACACATTGGCCCATAGCGCAAAGGAGAAAGCCGATATCCTTGGTACTCTCTTTGCCTCAAACTCGACTCTCGACGACGGGGGCGCCACATCACCCAACATTCCGCGGTGTGCGAGTTCCATGCCTGAAGTACGTTTCTCTCAGAGATCAGTACGGAAGGAACTCATGTCCCTTGATGTGCGTAAGTCGAGTGGGCCAGATGGCATTCCGGCTATCGTCCTTAAAACCTGTGCTCCTGAGTTGACTCCGGTCCTAACGCGTCTTTTCCTGCTTTCGTATTCAACTGGATGTGTGCCGTCATCATGGAGGACTGCCCTAGTCCATCCGATTCCTAAAAAAGGAGATCGGTCTGATCCGACTAATTACAGGCCCATTGCTATTACCTCCCTACTCTGTAAGGTGATAGAGCGTGTGGTAAACACCCAGCTCCTCGGATACCTGGAGAAACACCAGCTCATCAGTGATCGCCAGTACGGTTTTCGTCACGGCCGATCAGCTGGTGATCTTCTGGTATACCTCACTCACCGCTGGGCTGAAGCCGTTGAGAGTAGAGGGGAGGCGCTTGCAGTTAGTTTGGATATAGCCAAAGCTTTTGATCGGGTCTGGCATAGGGCACTCTTATCCAAGCTACCATCTTACGGCCTTCCCGAGGGGTTATGCACTTGGGTCGCCAGCTTCCTATCTGATCGGAGTATTAAGGTCGTTGTCGACGGTTCTTGCTCCGACAGCATGCCTATCAACGCTGGCGTCCCACAGGGTTCTGTGTTATCGCCAACGCTCTTCCTTCTCCACATCAATGACATGTTGCTTTCGAGCAATATGCATTGTTATGCGGACGATAGCACGGGCGATGCACAGTATACCGGTCGTGCTAACAACCCTCATGCCGTAGTTGAAGAAAGTAGGAGTAAACTTCTGTCTGAAGTCGAGACCTCCCTTGAGCAGGTCTCGGTCTGGGGTGAACTGAACCTGGTTCAGTTTAACCCAACAAAGACGCAAGTTTGCGCGTTCACCGCTAAAAAAGCCCCATTTGTTGTAGCTCCTCATTTTCAAAACACTCCCCTCAAGGTTTCAGAAAGCATTGGAATCCTTGGAGTCGACATTTCTACGAATGTACAGTTCCGCGGTCACATCGCAAGTAAGGCCAAGCTCGCATCTAAGAAACTTGGTGTGCTCAACAAGGCGAAGCGGTACTTCACGTCGAGACAAAGACTCTTGCTTTACAAAGCGCAAGTCCGACCTCACATGGAGTACTGCTCCCATCTATGGAATGGAGCACCCAAGTATCAGCTTGACCCACTCGATGCATTACAGCGTAGAGCTGTCAGAATTGTCAACGATCCCAAGCTCGCTGAACACCTTGAGCCACTCAGCATGCGCAGAGACGTTGGGTCTCTTTGTATCTTTTATCGCATTTACAACGGGGAGTGTTCTGAAGAACTGTTTGATCTGATGCCGGCGTCGCGGTTTTACCATCGCACTAGCCACCACCGCCTGAAGGCTCATCCACACATCATAGATCAGTGGAAATCGCACACTGTGCGATTCACACGATCCTTCTTGCCTCATACCTGCAAAATGTGGAATGAGCTACCTTCTACGGTGTTTCCGAGAAGTTACAACATGGGGTTCTTCAAAAGGCGAGTTAATAGAGTTCTAAACGGTCGGCAACGTATTTGTGATGCCTCTGGTGTTACAAGTATCCATAGGCGACGGTGACTGCTTACCATCAGGCAGCCCGTCTGCTTGTTTGCCACCTATGGCATAAAAAAAAAAAAAAAACTCCGATATTTATAAACCGTTCTTAAACCATATTTAACCGTTAAGACGAAATATGCTTCAAATTTGACGATTCTTCATCACGAATATTCAAAAGTAGACCTTTAAAATCGATTAATTGATATAATTTCTTTAAGTTTAATAAATGTTCTTGAACTATTTTATTCGGGTGTGTTCACCGATACACGATTAAAGAAATTTGGCTCGATAGAAAAAAAAATCGTAAACTATCCTAAAAATATCCGTTTTTACGTTCCCTTCAATGTATTGAATCAACTTCAAAGAAGAAATTTTTATCAAAAAAAAATTGTGTGTTATCCTAACAATCATTCAAATACAATAGCGGTCCCAATTTTTTTTGTAAAAGCTTAAGATTATTTGAAGAAAATAAAGAAAAATTAATATTGAAAATATTTGAAAGCGTCATACAAGTGTACGGTTCTCTACCATTTCGCCTTAAGGTACATTTTACATTACAGCTATACTTTTCGAGAAATATGAGAAAAACTTCAAAAATAGAAATAGCGAAACGCAGGACTGTGAGTAAGCGCCATGAAAAAAAAAAAAAAAAAAACAAAAAAAACACTAAATGCGACTTCAATACATACAATAATTATATTAAGTCTGTAGTAACAAGCGTTGCTTAAAAATACAAATACCTCGCTTTAAGTGGCAATGTGGTCTAAGATAAGTACGCTTGAAGTACGCCCACCCTGGGAACTGTAGGCTGCTGGATATGTTTTAGCTACACATATTGTTCTTCATTATGAGGGTCGTCATCTGAATTGTCTCGTTTCGCTATTGTCCTGGTGTAAAGGTTAATTGTGGGTGAGACAATGCTAAGGAGGGAGCCTGTGGGTGTCAAGACAACACTTGCAACTTGTTTGTAGTGTGCAGCGTGTCTTATTTAAGGAGCATAGTGTCTTACCAATGACAATATAACCACTTGACTGCTCATCTTTTACCCCGCGTAAGCCAAAGCTTCTAACATGTCAACCTAAACTATTTCGAGCGAGGCTAATCTTATTCGTTATCGGCGCGGATTAAATGAATGACTTTTGATTTTCCAATCACAAGCGTCGAGTCTCCAATCACAAGCTGCCCCCCGCGACCGACGTGGCATCATTTTACAAAAGGGAATTTTGATAACATGTGTGATCAAGTGGTTATTGTCTTTATGTCTTACATTAACCAAACTTTTTTTTAAGGTATAGTTAGTGTTTTTAGCGTAACTAAAATCTTTTATTAACTCTGACAAAAAGTTGCTAATTAGAAGTAAAGCTTAGAATTTTTGGTGCGGCCATAAAACGGCCTTTAGCTTAGCTTATATAGTACTGGTGAAAACAGGTTCAACGAAGCTATGATTTTTATGTAGTGCTAAGGGTAGGAGCTATGGATTGGAGATGCGGATGTGAGCTAGGAATGCGTAGTTTAGCGCTCGTTTGCATTCATTAGATCGAGTCGCGCATCTGCATAGTACAGTTCACCCGGTCCGCTATACCTCTAAAGGTAGCATTCCGATCATGGCAACCGTAACTGTTGACCGCAACCAGTGACAACGGCAGCGTCGCGCGATCCACTGCTCAGTATGAGTTTATATGGAGTCCAAAACAATCCAAGCGACCGCGTTGCGCAACGTGTGGGTCCCCCGCTTGCATTGTTTAGCACACGTACACACATCAGCAGCCATTAAACGTCCACTGCTGGACAAGCGGGCGGCTTGGGGATCGCAGTATGTTCGCCGTACTAATAGGCTGCTGCCCATCCTACAGTGGTTCTGGTCGCAGTTTTAGGACATACCCGGGTCCATAATTGACATAATACGTTACATAAACAATGAGGAATCGTAATTTTTTATATATAAAGTGAAATGGTAAAGTTAAAAGGCGGTAGTGGCTAAAGATGATATGTGTATGTATCTATGTTCCCTTTGGACTCTAAAACGACTCTCCTGCCATTGTTTAGCTCTCTATATGAATTGCGGAAAACCTTTAGCATTAGTGGAAACGGTCACACGGTTTCGTAGCTTAGCTTTACCTTGTTCATAGCTGCATAGCACATCCCTGGTAGTAAACCAGCCTCATGCGTTGCGTGATGCGCTGAAGCTACCAAAGCTGATGATGATGACGATGTAGCAGAACCGTTAGGTATCCAAGAAAACCCAATACAAAAGGATACATTTTCAACAATATCCAGACAAACCAAAACAATAACTTACTAATTAATACCATATTAATTACTAATGTGATTTATTTTCTTTTTCGTTTATTCTGTATGACAATATTTATCTTGATACAAAATATAAAAACAAATGGTAAATGTAAAACAACGTTATTGAACCTGACGATATAATGTTTCATCGAGACAATAGGTAGCCGATTCGTAAACATGTAAGCGATATTTTATGGCTCGGGGCTTACGATGAGTATGTATGTACAGGGGCCATACCACAGAAAAGAGAAGTAAATAGAAAGGAAATGAGAAGGAAAATCTGTCGCCACGCATTATGACAGAACCTTGATTGAACATTCTTATTTATTTCAACGCGTCGAACTCCGCATCCAAAGAACTTGGACCTTACCTTTTTGGGTTAGGTCTCAAAGTTCTTTGTCCGCATCACAGTTGCTAACTGATTTTGAATGACTGACGTTTCGTTTATATGGGTGCAACTGGCTACAACAAATTTCTTACAATAATGTCTTAAACAATATTTTTTTCTTTTCTATGGTCTTTGCGGCTAGTTGTTTTAAGTGATTCTGTTTAAACAATTGCGGAATTTATGCTATCGCAAACGGCATCTCGGCGCGTTAAGATTCACGTTCGCGTGATTTTCCGCACTGCGCTGCTTAAGCGCTATTCCGAGCCCGCGTTAAAAAGACAACTTTTTGCTCAAGGTAGCATCAAGGTATCCAATGAAGTAAGTTTTTTAGCCAGGGCCCAATTTTAAATTAATATTCATTAATTAAAAGGAATTCGGCAAATATTTATTTTCACGTGTTTATCAAAAACATGTCTTTTTGCAGTATATTAATATTGTTAAAAATAGTCCTGTTACAATTTGAATGATAAGACATAAAGCTAATAATGATCCAAAATTTCATCAAGAAGAGATAAAAGATGGTGATAGTACATCAATTAATGAGCCCCTGGCTAAAATCGCATTTCATTTTAAAAAGACAACTTTGTGGTCAGCCTTTTGTATAAAACGTGACGAAGCATCAAGGTCTCCAAGTGTCTTAATACAACATTACACATTTATCAGGTTGGCTCACAGTAATTACGGGTAAAAGGTTTAAGTCTGAAAGTTACTGCGGTGACTATAATTAATTAAAGGTTAAAGTGTTCGTTTATTACTTTCCTCACCCCAACGTTGTGGACATTGTTACAGCGAGAAGCGATTTCTGAGAAATAAAAGGCTTTTCTGGGAAAATGCTTCTAAAGGAAATTTTAGGTGGTATATAGAAAAAAAAAGGTTCGTGGGTGTTTTTTTAATGATGAAAAGTGCTAGCCTTTGACCTCAACTCACGCGATGTAGGGCAAGCTTGTCCATGAGGGGCCTATTCACTCTTGTTTTGAAGACACCCAGGTTGTATTTTATAACATCGAGGCATTCGCGCATTCCATTCCTTTGCAGTTCCTATTAAAATGAATTTGGGAAAGCTGCGTGCGGACTTTACCAAAGTTCAGGACGTAAGGATGGAATGACTGCATGGATGACCTATGACGAAAATTGGTTGATAGGATCAGTTTAAACAGCTCTTGTACACATTCTCCAAAATGAAGGCGAAAAAAATGGACAGAGTAGCTCGTTATTAATGAGTCGAAAGACGCGTCTCTCTACCAAGTTTAATGCTTCGGCTAAGATCGGATTAAGGGTACGCAAGTTATCATTGTACGCAGAACAGATGGTCGATGGGGCCGAAAGATTCTGGAATGGAGACCACGGACCAGTAAGCGCAGCGTAGGACGTCCACCCACAATACGGGCAGACGACCTAAAAGAGACCGCAGGGAAACGCTGGACGCAGGCCGCTTCCAATCGGCCCTTTTGGAGATCGATGGGGGAGGCCTATGTCCAGCAGTGGACGTTCTACGGCTGAAATGATGATGATGAAGTTATCATTGAACAACTATACAAAAGCTGCCAGTTGTACTTACTAGTTTTTGTCCTCTGTATGAAATTATATTGTGTGAACAATAAAGAGTTAGTCAATCAATCAAACTTGGTTATAATTATCTTTGCAAAAATACCTACAAGCCACCGATCTAATCCCGTTGTTTCTAAAAATTTCGTTTTACTCGGTCAAAAATTGCTAGTAGTTGGCCCCGGACTGTGACCTCAGACCCCTATATCTCCACAACACTTTAACCAATTTTGCTTATTTTTTTAATGACACAGTAATTACTCACTTATGATTAAGCCGGTTACTCAGGCTATACCTAGTTTCAACGGTATTCGGCGAACTTTTTCAAGGTGAAGGCGCGCGCACGGCTCTGTCTCACTTTGCACTGCGGGCCACCGCGCGACTCGCATTTGATGACAAAGACAGATGATTGGCTGCGGCGCGTAGAGAAAAAATTGCGAAAACCACGTCAGTGTCCACATTAAAATTTTGCTTATTTTTATTTTTTGAAATAAACTACTTGCCCCTACAATTTCTTTAAAATCTGATTAACGGAACGCAAGCTAACAAACAAATATACAAACTCTCAAACATACTTATATTTCTGTAAATTCCGAGAACTTCGCTTCACGGCCAATAAAAATATTAAGTGATGAATATAATTAGAGATCAGTTTACGCTATCACTGTAGCTGCAACTTTCTCTTGGGTCAAAGACGTATTAGAACCATAATTGTGTGTACACCACACCCGGGTAGACACAATGGCAAATCTCTCCTGTGTGCTCATCAATTATCCAGGGACTAAGCTACGACTAACTTTGGTTTTAGCATTAATTATTTAGTGTTGATTGGAGCCGCTACTAACCTATTATAACTTTGGAGCATTTTGAACAGTGCGTTGGACATTTAACTGACGTGGTAAGGATAATGAAGCGAAGCTTGAAGTGAATTTTAAACTTTTATACGAAAGATCGTGATGATAAGTACGTATAGGTACGTCAGATAAGCAGAGGTAAGGAACTCCTTATGAAATGAAATGCCTTCTAATGGAAGATGCCTTCAAGCTCCTGGAATGGCAAGGACTCGGCATCAACATCAACGGCGAGTACATCACTCACCTTCGGTTTGCCGACGATATTGTGGTCATGGCAGAGTCGATGGAAGATCTCAGCATGATGCTCGAAGGCCTCAATCGAGTCTCCCAACAGGTGGGCCTTAAAATGAACATGGACAAGACAAAGGTCATGTCAAATATCCATGTTGTGCCCACCCCAGTATCAGTTGGGAACTCAGTTCTTGAAGCTGTTGACGCGTACGTCTACCTAGGACAAACAGTCGAACTAGGTAGGTCCAACTTCAAGAAAGAGGTCAATCGGCGAATCCAACTCGGCTGGGCAGCGTTCGGTAAACTACGCAACGTCTTCTCGTCCAAAATACCTCAGTGCCTTAAGACGAAAGTCTTCGACCAGTGTGTGTTACCAGTGATGACATACGGCACTGAGACGTGGTCTCTCACTATGGGCCTCATAAGCAAGCTCAAAGTCGCACAACGAGCTATGGAGAGGGCTATGCTCGGGGTTTCTCTACGAGATCGAATCCGAAATGAGGAGATCCGTAGACGAACGAAAGTCACCGACATAGCCCACCGGATTAGTAAGTTGAAATGGCAGTGGGTAGGGCACATATCACGCAGAACAGATGGCCGATGGGGCCGAAAGGTTCTGGAATGGAGACCACGGACTGGTAAGCGCAGCGTAGGACGTCCACCCACAAGATGGACAGACGACCTAAAAGAGACCGCAGGGAAACGCTGGATGCAGGCCGCTTCCAACCGGCCCTTTTGGAGATCGATGGGGGAGGCCTATGTCCAGCAGTGGACGTCCTACGGCTGAAATGATGATGATGATGATGAAGGAACTCCTTACGGTTTCAGAATTCTTTCTTAATCTCATAAGAATATAACATTCACTTAGGTACTGAGAATACACGTTAAACTTAGTAGGTAGATAAATATTTGTGCCGCTTAGCGCAGCGTGCAGACTTAAAGAATAGTGATAAATACAAAACCAATAAGATCAAACAAGTTCAAAAATCGAGGGAAAAAACTAACTACAGAAACAATTTTTCATAAGAAATGAAATAAAATTTGAGGTACTTCGCGATTACTCTATTATATGTCAACCAACTCGATCCGGTTTCCTAGCCTAGCTGTCTTTCAGAAGCGGTGCAATATGGCGCTGTAAAAATATGGTGAAAAGGCAATGACTGTTTTAAAAAGAGGGGAAGACGCGTGACATCCAAACATTGTACCCAATAAATATGGCTCTGTTTCGGCTCGAGTCAGCGGCGACGTTGACATAAACTGCAACTGTAAACGGCAACTTCACAGTTCCATTAGACACTACACTAGACCATAAAAGTGACATTTAAATAAAATAAAATAAATTGTTTTTAAGTATTTACGAGTGAAAAGTAATACCGTGAAACTTGTTTTTTGTCTTCAAACTAATGGTGCACTTAGTGGAAATGCAGGAAATCATTTTTGCTGCTTTATTGAAACACAATTTTGACAAGTAATTCACGTGCTATCAAAACGCCACTTCGATTGTGACTGAAGTCGATTGTGCCCGGGAGCGCAATTTGTGCGGTCCACGTCAAGGAGTTTGTCCGTATCTTCCCCCATATTACTTACATCAATGTGAAAAGGTATTTACTAGGCAAGCATGGTACATCTTCGATCATATCTTGGATTCCCCTCAGGTAAAGTTGAGGTCAAACGCATGCCTTGTCGGTTGTGTAAGGATAACCCTATGTATATCGATTATTAAACTCGTATGTATATTGTATAAGGTAGGTCTATAATTATAATTAAGAAATCACTTGTACAGAAACTATATTTAAAATTATATTCGCGGTTATAATCTTATTCGTTCCGATGTAGAATTAAAAGTAAGTCAGTCGCCGGCCTAGCGCCATCCCTCGACCAACCATGGAGGGGCCAAGCCATCTTTTAGGTCCTCGTGAGTAAACGGTCCTTGATTGGTCGATGGTGCTGCGCCAGCGCCCTCTATGTTAAACTTAATTCAAATAACGTGCTAAAGTCAAATCAATACAAATTATACAAATCAACAATGATACTAATGGCGTTAATGTAGCTCCGACTTAAATATGATAGGTAAAAAGCGAAGGCGACAACAGATTTGTTAAAAAAACTACGTTCGAGCACAACGATAGACATTATGGATAAAGAATACAGGCGTTTAGATTTATCGATGAAAATTCTTCAGGACTTAATGAGAGTTTGCGAGAATTGTGTGTTTTCAGGAGTCAGCAAAACTCAGCATGCAGCTGCAGAACTTTTAGTCTGTCATGTGCCTACCATTCAGTTCTGTGGCATAAAAACTCAGTCACTTGTGTTATACAAAATGTTTATCATATATTGTGTTGGTCACAAAAACAATTATAAATAGTCGATTCACCTCTGTTATCACTTCGTAAAACTTTTTGCTAATGTAGCTTCTAGTAATATTTAATTTGAATAGTTATACTAAAGCAGAAGCAAAAAAATTAGACGCGATAGCGACCGTAATCCTTCGTTGAAAATCATGTGCTTATTTTCGTACCTAGGTTTATAAAACCTCAAGTGCATGGTGACGAGAGCTCTCGAGGCAGCTTGACTTAACAAACGGAGGATGCAATTACGTCCCGCGAGAAAACAAAGAGATCCCACAGGCGTAGAGTGCGGGACAGAAAACTTGGCACGGCTTTAAAGATGTGAAGTTGTGTTATCATCGGTGTAGGGTATGTTTACTTCACAATTTGGAGGCGGAAGTTTTTAGATATGTTTTATTATATGGTGAGAAGCCAGAGTCAGCTGGAATTGGATTATTAAGAACCTATTTTTTCCCCATTGCAGGGCAAAGGCCTCCCTTCCCTCCCTCTATGTTCCCGGTCCTGGGATACATTCCTCTAGTCTTTAATATGAGATTATAGTTTGGACTGCTATCTGTTTCTGGGCCGGCTGTCATGTTTGTTTTGTTGTCAAGTCGGTTGTTATTTTGATAAATATAGCCGACCACCGAAAACAAAATTAAAACGTGTTCAAAATTATGGAAGATAAGTTTTTTTTGCCATGTGTTCAATTGTCGCGAATATTTATATTTTATTTATTTATTTTAATGTTTTTCTAGACAGAGTGCGCACTATTCTTACAAACGACGTCACTGGTTACTAAGGTAAACCAAACCACAGTTTTTTTTTTGTTTAAATTAGAACGGCTGTCAAGGCATTTTTGTAAGAAATTTGTTGTAGCCAGTTGCACCCATATAAACAAAACGTCAGACATGTGAAATCAGTTAGCAACTGTGATGCGGAGTTCGACGTGTTGATCTAATATATTTTCTTTCTCATTTCTGTTCTATTTACTTCTCTTTTCTGTGCGCCGTACTAACTCCATACTGACTCTCACTTTGCGGGAAAGGGACAGAGCCGACATCAAACTTTAAATGCTCATATCTGACAGCTTTTTTTCTTCTGTATGCAGTAAGTATTAATATTATTTCTTTTTTTTTTCAGTATTACATTTAATTATAGTTTTCACTTGCCTGCCTGTTATTTGTTACAAATCTAACAACTGTCTGATAGCCTAAGTTCATTTTTAAGCGTCTTGTGATAATCCTGGCGTGCAGTGTAATGCAGAGCGCCGACACACTCCGCCCGCCGAGATAAGGCGTTAGAATTAATTACGCCAGCCTTATCCTCCTTGTTCAATTAAATTGTGTACTTTAGATCTCAAGAAATAAGATGAAAATTTTCTTTGTTGCGTTTTCTTGAGGGCAAAGCTGGTCAAGTCTATTAAATTTCTATTATAGCAACAAAGTTTTATGAGGAAAGAGAACGTCCCTTTCATACAATATGGGTTCCATGCACGACTATACGTACATACAAATCAATATATGGGATTATCCTACTTCCTACTAATATTATAAACGCGAAAATTTGACTACTATTTGACTTATATGGAGTGACATATGCTACTTTTCATCATCATCATCACCATTTTTCATCACTACGCGGGTGTAACCGTAGGGCGCTGCTAGTTTTTAATTTACCTGCCATTACTATCTATATTTATACTTCTATACTAATATTATAAAGAGGAAAGATTTTTATGTAAGTATGTTTTTAACGAATTGGCTCAAAAAGTACTGGACCGACCTTAAAAATTATTTCACTGTTGGGAAGCTACATTATCCCCGGGTGACATAGGCTATAATCTATACCCGTGCGAAGCTGGGGCGAACCGCTAGTCTTTAATATAATTATACCACTGAGTTTTTAATCAACTTCAAAAAAAGACGTTCTCTATTAGGTTGTATTTTTTTTGTCCGTCATTTATAAACCAATTTGGAAAAAAATATATTTAAAAATATATTTCAGACTGGTACCTTATTAATTTCATGAAAATCGGTTCAATAGTTTAGTTGGATCAAAATAACTGGAAAAATGTCATCCCAGTAAACGACGTCAATATCACAGAAGCTACTGGAAATTAAAATTATCCCAAAGCAGTCTAAGTAAATCAAGTAACTTGTAAAAAGCTGCACAAATTTCTTTGAACAGTAACTTTACTCTCTCCTCTTTAAATAGTTTGTAAAGTGGACAACGTTTCTCTTAGAGTTTTAAGCAGTTTCTGTGGTTGTTACTTGGAACCATCGCTTTACTTGTGGTATGTATATAAATTTGAACAATAGATACGCCCTGCGGGTATACTTTTTGAAAAACTTAAAAAATCGCTCTCTTGCTGTATTGTAATATTTGTGTTTTTTTTATCTTTTTTCCTTTAGAAGTTCTTCATTTTGTGAACCGATTTGGAAAATTATTTCTCTCGTGGAGTTTTAAGCAGTTTCTGTGGTTATTACAAGAACCATCGCTTTACTCGTAGTATGTATATCAATTTGAACAATAGCCACGGGCTGAGATTTAATCTTTAACAGACTTAAAAATTACTTTAAGAAATACTTAAGATGCTACTTGATTGCTACGTCCAACGAGGCCACTTGGCTGCAATGCGATTCTGTTATAAACTCACTTCTAGTGACAGCGCGGATTCAGCGCTGGCGGCAAAATCGGTATTCAGTCAACTCGAAATTGTCGAATTTCAAAATGGCGCTCTCGAAAGTGAGCTCATGGTCGAGTTCGGTTGCGAATTCGTAGCACTCACGACTGATCTCCGTCTTCGCAGTTTTTCTGTCCATTAGCGTTCAGTTCTGTCGACTGTTACGTATTGCGTGGGGCACCCGTTTAAACTTAATGACTACTTAGTACCTTTTCTAAATACCTTATTAGGTAAAAGGCGTTTATTTTAGCTTGTTTCAGTCTAATAGACAATTAATGTTTGATATTTGAAAAATAACAGGCTTGTGAAAATTATTATTAAATGTTTTAAAAATCCTGAAGAAATAATTTTAATCGGCTGATAAAGTTCTGAGATAAAAGGGGTTAAAAGTATTTGTTCGGATAGGTATAGGCTCTTTCCCGCAAAGTGAGTGTCAGTTCAATATGGAGTTTGTATGAGGTACTTACAAGTGTCGTCGTTAGTAAGTATTGCGCGCACAAAATTAAAATGCTTATCTTCTTTAGTTTTAATCACATTTTGATTTGTTTCCGATGAACGGTTCTGCTAATAGGCAGTTTTTAAAGAAAACTAGCTGACTGACCTGACAGACGTTGTCCTGTCTTAAAACTGTCAAACACATCATCATCATCATCAGCCAGAAGACGTCCACTGCTGAACATAGGCCTCCCCCTTTAACCTCCACACTGAACGGCAGCCTGCCTTTTGTATCCACTGGATGCCAGCGACTCTTACTAGGTCGTCGGTCCATCTAGTGGGAGGCCTACCTACGCTGCGTCAAACACGCATAGTTGAAATTGTAAATCTTATTTTTTTTACACCTTGGGTTATATTATTCGAGTTTTAGTAGGGATCCCTATTTTTTTGGAAAATATAATATAGCCTATGTTACCCGGGGATAGTGTAGCTTCCCGACAGTGAAATAATTTTTCAAATCGGTTCAAAAGTTTCGGAGCCTATTCGATGCAAACAAACAAACAAATAAACAAACAATCAGATCATTCCTCTTTATAATATTAGTATAGATATAGATAAATAATTATCAAAACACTGTTTTAAACTATCACGGTTGTTCACTAAAGTTATATGATTATTTACGGGATATTTACCGTGGTAAGGTTGTGGAATGAGCTTCCACACATGGGGAGCTCATTCAACAACCTTACCTCGGTAAATATCCCGTAAATAATCATATAACTTTAAATAATTATCAGTCCGGGAGTCCATTAAACAAGTTCATTTTTTTTTTATTTAGAATAATTCTTTTGGCCACCTGCTCACCTCACGAACTAATGACCTCACGAACCTTATATTTTCGCACCCTCTAGACCAATGTTCTTCATATTCAAATTCAAAAGTTGTATTGGAATGACCTATTTGCTTACACAGTTTCGTGAAGATCTGATACACAGTACACAAGTTATTGTCGAATAAATAAAATATAAAGAGATTCTGGAATCCTGGATGAGATTGGTTTTAGCGATAAGGCCGCTAGTTGTTAAGAGTTTTTTGTCCTTTTAAGAGTTAATCAATCAATGAACTTTCAAATATACGATTGCGAGAAAATAAATATTACTATGGTATTTATATTTCCAATGACAAAACAACCACGGTAATAAAGAACTAAAATGGCGGGATATATTTTTAATTTACATTAGCTAGTTCATACATACGTTCAGCATGTGTTACTTTCTGTACATAATCAGTATAATTCGCGTTTGTTAAAAAAACAAAAAAAACTCTTTTATTTTATTTTATTACAAAACGCTCCCTCAGCCCCCGCCAAGTTATAGCGACGATGTATTTTGCCACGCAAGAGTCAGGGCGCCCGCGGGGGGGAGTGCAACGACAAAAACGAACATAGATCCGACTTCGATGACGCCTGGCGCGGCACTGAACGCGGCGCGCGCACATTCTCCTTTTTACGCTTTTAATTTCACTAAAAAACGAAACTATTAACTATCAAAAATCTATCCAAATAAAAAAAATTTGAATAAAATTGCCTTTCAGTACATGCAATTTCCAGGTTGTTACGAGCTTTCATTAGAGCATAAAACGAAAAAAATAAACTAAATCGACTTTGTTTCAGATTTTTTTTGATCGAGAAAAGTTTATTCTATCGTGCTTTGAACCAAATCATAAACTCAAACACGGATGTATCTGTGACATGTATTTTTTTCCAGCTCAAATATTGTAATTTAAGTGAATAAAATTGATTTAAAACCATCAAATTTGGTACAAGAGACCGTTAAGCGATGATGCGGTCTACGTTGGAGCACGCTTGCCTAGATGAAACCGATTCACTCTCAACTTGAAGACACCCAGACTTACCGAGTAAAAGAAAGTTTTAATTACTGTTACCAATGAATTAAATACAAGGGGTATTTAATTCATTGGTTTAATTCGTTAATTCATTGTTTTCGAGTGGTAATGGTAAAAAATAATTATTGTTCTAAAGTCTCGTTTTCGTTCTCAGACAGCAATTCTTTAGAATATCTTCCACAAGGTGCCAGACCTCAGAGTCCAATCCAATTCTTCACTTATTCATAAAAAGGTCAAACCCAAGGTGAAGGTCATTCCCAATAAGCGAGTTCATTAAAGCCCACTTCGCTTGCTCCAGTAGGTGTCGTTGATTTGACACCATCCTTGAACTTGTCTGCGATAATTACTGTCGATGGAAATCAGGTCAATCGTGACCAGATTTTGGGCAAGTCAATGAAATTTAATAGGTATGAAAATAATGTGACAAGTTTTGTTACTAATTCACATAGACATATACAGGGTTACGCATAAACCCTGTACTAAGCCGGAAGGAGGTAATTTTACTCATCATTAATAACAACTTTTACTATGAGACCAACCATGAAACTGCGTTTTTTTTATAACTAATCTGTGCATTAGTCTGTATTTGTTACAAGCTAATTTAGACAATTGTTTTATCGACATAGGGTTTAAATTTGTCTCTAATCTAAATGTATGAAAGTAAGCTCAAGACATTGTTTGCATTTGTACTAGATCCTAGATCCACCTGCTGACAGTTATTTCTAATATGTATCTAAAGTATAGGTAATCCTAGGACACTTTTTTCGTAAATTGTACTAAACCAAACATCCGTGTCCAATGGGACCTCATTAATTTCATTGTAGTTAATTACTCACTATTATAAGCAATGAGCTTAGTGACTAATTCCAACAAAAACATGTAAGCTTACAAAAACCTTAAGTAAATAAAATGTATACCTACTTAGGCATATAATCCTCCTTTCCTCCCAACGCGAGGTTACGCGTACAGACGCATCGATCATGCCGGACAAGGCTATCATAACTATACTGTACAGTCCCTTCTAGATACTGATTAGTACTTACTGACATGCTAAGGGAAATTCAACCTTCTAGAGTTAGATCTTACCACAAAATAAATGTGTGTTTTGCCAGTGCATGATAAATGGTACTGAAATATAGTCCTTAACTGTTGGCCTTTTGGAAAAACTCAAGAGTCATACAGTGGGCAATGGAGAGAGCAATGTTCAGATACTATGCTATCTTTGCACAACAGAATCTGGAACATGGATATTCGCCAAAGAACCAGAGTCACCGACATAGCTATTAAAAGTAAAAGTTGAAGTAACAATGAGCAGGTCACATCGCTCGAAGAACCGATGACCGATGGGGAAGAAAAGTTCTTTAGTGGAGACCATGAACCGGAAGACGCAGCGCAGGTAGGCCTCCCACTAGTTGGACCGACGACATCGTGAGAGTCACGGGCATCCTGTGGATGCGGAAGGCGAGCTGTCGTTCAGTGTGGAGGTCTACTGGTATGGTCTAGTGGACGTCTTCTGGCTGATGATGATGATGGCATGAAATTAAAATACTTACAATTTATTAATTTTTGAACTAATTTTTATTTTGTTTTCGTTGATGGGCTAGTGAACTAATTAATGGCTCTATTTATGATCAGCTTTTTATGAGGTAATAAAAATAGTAGTCATTATGCCTATTGGCAAAAAGCAGAAGATTGGGCCTCATGCGGTATGATGATCACGATGATAAATGAGTTCTTCGATTCAACGATGTATTAAATCTTCTATGAGCACGCATGACTTGAGAATAAAATTAATCCAGACTGCGCAAATATTTAAATACCACCAGTCGGAGGCAAACATTCGAGAATGATCAAAGGGCACGCGTGACTGAAGGAAATAAAAATATTAAATTTACTTGGAGCCTTTGGGAATGAAGCTTACGTTATTTATTTGAAGATGCTAAAGTAAATGAATTACCAATAAAAGTAAATTTTAAACTTTGGCGATTTGAGCACATTTTTTTATGGTTCCGTACCCAAAGTGTAAAAACGGGACCCTATTACTAAGCTTACGATGTCTGTCTGTCTGCCCATCTATCTGTCTGTCTGTCCGTGTGTACTACCTATTAACGGCTATATCTTTCGAACCGTAATAGATAACCAGTTGAAATTTTTACATAATATGTGATGTCGATACGTCGAGCGATAGGTATCTATTTGTACCTAAATAAAATAATGCGCAATTAGTATATAGAGTTATGTTATGTATATAATTATAACATTAATATTAACATTCAAAACAATTCAACCTATATTTATAAAAGGTTCAAAAAAGAAAGGAAATAGTAATATTTAGCTGCAAAAAATAAATAAATAAAAACTAACTGTTTAAAAAAATTATCCGAAGTACAAAGTTCACTACAATAATAAACTGGCAATCTGTATAAAAACGGGAGATACGTAAAAAAAGCCGTTAAACCACAATCACCATCTCCTACCTCCTCTACCGTATTTTATTGAACACTTAAAAATTATTTAGAAATGCACAACTGGAGAACTTAATGCTAAGCATTTTCTACCGGTCATCCGCCAGGATGGAAAGAATAATATAATGGTGGTAGTTATATAAGAAAATGTTTTGTAAAAATTAATGTTCACAATGTAAACACGGATTATGTTATTTATACGTACACTGCCCAAGTATTGGTCAAACAAACATAAATAGGGCTGTAAGTTTGTTTACTGTTGACGGGCTCACAGTTTTGTTTTATTTGGTCACCAGGCCCCTTATTATGGATGATTCGGATCGTGATCGCGATCGCGTGCCATCTCACTTACGCACGTGGTTCGAGTAAATACATGCGAACGGGACGGCATGCAATCTCGATCCCGATCAAAGAACCATAATAAGGCAGCATATCAGATTCTATTCAATTCAATTCATTTATTCCCAATATTTATAATTTTACAATATTAACCTAACATTATTAACAAGTCTAAAATTAACAATTCATTATGAGTATAAGTACCTTTCTGTAGGTGTCTCGTAAACAGCTATTCTAGGAAGACCTGTGTTACAGCTGCTACTAAGATTAGAGCAGGTACGTACATAACTTCTATTAGTTTTTGTTCGTTTGTTAGTCCAGTTTGGAGTAATCAGTGTAAATACTTATAAAAACCCGGGTACGTCCTAAAACTGCAACCAGAACCACCAGAAGATGAGCAGCAGCATCCTCCTACTTGAATGGTCGAACGTTCTGTGATTCCCAAGCCGCCTGCCAAGCGTGGGGATTATGGTAGCCCCTCCCCCCTTCCCATAACAGACAAAAAATATGCAAAAGGCAGGCTGTCGTTCAGTGTGAAGGTTAAAGGGGGAGGAGATGATGATGATGATGATGACTTATAAAAAGAAAAATACGGACTGAATTGAGAACCTCCCCCTCTTGAAGTCGGTTAAAATGAAATCATCAAAACCGATTCTCAATTAACGGGAAATATGATTTTCTAGACAATGCTGAAAAGATATTTTCCACAGAAGCCTTACAATGCTCTTATTTTATTTTATGATGTACTCGTTCGTATCTCTCAAAATATTTTGCTAAAGAAACGTAAAAAAGCCGGCTACTTTAAACTAATATTGCATTCAAAAGACATTGATTGCTTCAATCAAATGCCTATAAAATAACTAAATTAATATTTTCGAAAGCTCTTCAGTCGAAGCTCAGGAAATGATATTTTTACCGCTATTCAGGAGAATATTGCCGAATTTTCTTTCACCGCAAATCTCTTTTGTGCAAGTTAATTAAATTTCCATATTTGAGACAGCTACTTTTCATTTTACGGGAACTCTTCGTTAGTTTACTATAGACAACACGATAAAAAAGAAAAAGATCGACGTGTTGGAGAGTTGTACATTTTAAAGCGTTTCTTACACCATAATTTTTTAGCTATGACATGGTTTTACAAATGATTCGCAGTTTTCCTGTCTTTTCCCCGTTACGAATGGTGTTTAGTCCATCTTTATGATGAATACTACTTTTTTTAATTCCATTCCAAGGCTAAACAAGGTTTTTGAAGTAAAAACAAATGCTTTTCGTAGCAAGCCTACAGAATGTTGTAGATCGTCTACGAAATATTGTAGTATGTCTACGAATTATCGTAGCGTATAAAGACTAGAACTTACGTTTACGTAATAGTTACTCTGTGGAAACATACATGATTTGTCCCTAGCACATTCCAAGCCAAGTATTCAATGTTTTGATTTAACCATATAAGTAAATTAGACGAAGTGACGTCAAAAATTAACATGTTCTCAAATGACTGGATAAAGAGACAAATGGACACAGTGAAACTCAAAGGGTTCCTTGTTTTGCTACGGAACCTTAAAACAATGGTATGACAGTGTCTAAAAGTTAGGATCTTTAAGGTATATATAAAATCCTTCGGATTATGAGAAATTGTCTTTTGTTTCTACAGAATTTGACTCATGACATGATAGACACAAGTTTGATTCTAATTATTATCTATACTAATACTAATATTATAAAGAGGAAAGATTTGATTGTTTGTTTGTTCGTTTGTTTGTTTGCATTGAATAGGCTCCAAAACTACTGAACCGATTAGAAAAATTATTTTACTGTTGGGAAGCTACACTATCCCCGGGCAATATAGCCTATATTATATTTTCAAAAAAATATAGGGATTCTTACTAAAACTCCAATAGTTGTAACCCAAGGTGTAAAAACATAAGATTTGCTATTTTACACACAACACGACAACAACGTCTGTCAGGTCAGCTAGTCAATGAATAAAGAATCTTCAAAATTAGTAAGCGCTATTAATATTGCAGAATAAATAGGCGCTCGAACAAAATTAGTATCATTATTGGAATAAGTTAAAAACTACTAAACTTAAGTTAATGAAATTTTTGTGAGATTACCTCGAGAGTACGAATTGTGACCCCTCTCCTGAAGTCGGTTAAAACGTCAAAAGCCAGTTGACTTTCTTTTTAACAGCAAAATATTTGGAGTAACGTTTGGTGTTGTGTTAATTTAAATTTTGACTTTCCACTGACATTTTACAATAATTTTTATACCTAATTCTTTGTCCGAATATTATTGTCTGAGTCCATGGTTACTTGATATAAACAATTTGAATTGAATTGTAACACGAATGATGAAATTTTAATACAAAAACAAAAAATCGTAGCACATCTACGAAATCTCGTAGCACATAAAACACGTAGCTCTACGAAACGTGATTGCTACGTAGAGATCGATCCCAGAGGGTAGCAACGTCATATTAGACTTGTTGACACCTGTGCCCGGTCAAGGCAAACCCGAATGGACACTCCGTAAATATTCTATGAATTTTCGTATATGTAAGAATTGTAGTAAATAAATCAATATTTGGCTAATATCGTGTGCAGATCTAACGAATGAGCGAGTTAGTGTAGATCCCAGAAAAGTGTTTTTTTTGTTTTAATTAGAACGGCTGTACTATAACGGTATTTTGTAAGAAATTTGTTGTAGCCAGTTGCACCCATATACACGAAACGTCAGTCATTTTAAATCAGTTAGCAACTGTGAAGCGGACAAAGAACTTTGAGACCTAAACCAAAAAGATAAGGTTCAAGTTCTTTGGATGCGGAGTTCAACGCGTTGACATAAATAAGAATGTTCAATCAAGGTTCTGTCATAATGCCTGGCGAAAGATTTTCCTTCTCATTTCCATTCTATTCACTTCTCTTTTCTGTGATGTAGATGTATTTTGAAAGCAAACGCACGCTAATGAAGGATTTGCTGGCGAGTGCTAGTGCTCTCCGAATGTTGGTACGTTGCAAGCGTTCGCCTGTACATGTTCGTTCATTTAGTGTGTACACGGCATAACATGCAATGGACGCACAATGCGACGATGTTGCAAGCTACAAAGTAATCAAACGTAAAAAATGTATAACGAGTATTAACGAGCCTTAACTTTTGCCGTAGCAGCATAATTTTTAATGTGCTGAAATCCATCATCATAATCAGTTTACTAAAGTTATAAGATTATTTACGGCATATTTACCGTGGTAAGGTTGTGGAATGAGCTCCCGATATTTCGGCGCAGTTACATGCACCATGTTCACGGGAAGACATAAACAACCGTGATAGTTTAAAACAGTGTTTTATAATCAGTTTATTTTTATCCATTGATGAAAACAAATTTCGACACGACGTAGGTACCAATAGTTTATTTTTTACTTAAGATTTACGACGTATAGTGTAAGTTAAGTTCGTAAAACTTAAGATTAATAAGCAATTACATAATAAGCGATATAGTTTCCCACTTCACTCTCAATGCACACTACTTCCTCCAATCTTCGACTTTTTGCTTCCAGCCACTATCAGCCTTACGTATATTATCACTCCATGTAGTCTCAGGGAGTCCTACCCTACGTTTATCGAATCGTGGTATCCACTCTAAAATACGTCTACTTCAACGGATAACGGTTCTGCGTCAGATATGACCCACTGCTTCTCATGAAATTCGAATAGGGATTTCAACTTTATATCAATGGCATTAAATTACATTACTGTTAACGCGACGTTGATGTAGCATGCCACAACGCCTTACAGTTGTATTTTATTGTAATATCAGCGTTCAGATCACGACCAAGATTTAAATAAAACGAGACCAGAGATTGCAAATTTGACGAATTCCAGTGAAAAATAAAATCAGCAGGGGATTGTCTTATCGGAATAAATAAAGTCATTAGATGCAATACGCGGGTTGAAGTACGAAGACTGAATATAAATCATATCCACAGACTTCAGGGTTAATATTGGACGGGTGACGCGAGTTATCTTTTACGCGTGTCGTTTATCGAACTGTTTCTAATCTAAAACGAATCTCTGGTGTATTTTTACACTATAGATTGGCATAAGAAACATTAACGTGATATTTACCGTGATAAGGTCGTGGATGAAGCTACCAATATTTTGGCGCAGTAATATTCATCATGTTCACGGACGGATTGTTGGATTATTCCTTTAATGCACTGTTTTAAACTATCACGGTAGTTCACTAAAGTTATATGATTGTTTACGGGATATTTACCGTCGTAAGGCTGTGGAATGAGCTCCTGATATTCCATAATATATGTTCTCAGTTTTTCGTTAATTCATTCCGTTAATAATATAATTATAGGGTGAGCGTGATTATTGTCTTATTTTTTTTTTACTGAATAAAGTAATAAGCGTATTTATTTAACAAAACATTAATAATCACTCAGTTTCTTCAAAAAATTAAGCAGTGTGTGGGCTAATTCTAAATAAATATTTGCGTCGCAGTCAATCTCATCTTCATTCTAAAGAGATATACAAGTAGATAACAGTAATATTGTACAATATTGTAGTAACAATATTGATTTCCCAAAAATAGTAGAAGTTATTTTTCTCGCCCACTTTGCTTTATATCGCATCAATTTTGTAAATCTGATACTGCAATACATATTAAAATAGGTGTTGTTTGTGGAATAACTGGTATTATTCACATATTTGTGATTCAAATCCAAACAAATCGTTTATGTGTCAGAACATAGATACAGTTACAGATTGGAGCTGAAAATAAAATTATGTTTTTAAATAATTTGTGTACAGGAACCTTCCAACCAGCCTTTTTGGAGATCGATCAGGGAGTCCTGCAATGGACGTCATATAGCTGAAATGATGATGATGATTGGTACAAAATGAATAAAGAAGTCTCATAACAAGAAATGACTACAAAAAAATGCTATCAAAATAATTCATTTGCTTCATCTATTCCTTAAATCGGTGGTGCAGAGCCGGGTGACAACCTGGAGGGGAGGTCAATCTTTCAAAGGTAGTAGAAATTGTAGGTCAGCAATGAACAATGATAAAACAACGGAAAATATTTTTTTTACTGTTAGTGTGTACTTGCTCTTGTTTTTTTACACCTTAAAATTTAATAATAATACAATGTTTTTTTTTTTTTTTATTATTTTATTATGGAATAGACTGATGTGGTCTACGGTGAAGCATGCTTATCTAGAAGAAAACGAAATAGCTAGTGTATTTATTGTTTGTTTAAAAAAAATGTGTGTGCATGAGGAACATTCTCCATACGTACGTACGTTACATACGTACAAAGCGCTTCAATACCACATTTTTATAAGCACATTGCGTAAAACACTTTGCCGGAGTCTGTGTTCCCAGAAAAGTACTTACAATATGGGTGTCTTCAAATTGAGAGTAAACAGTTCCTTCTAGGTAAGCTCCATCCTAATCCGCGTCTTTGTTCAACATCAGGGGCCTTACGGACAACAGGTATTGCGGCACCAAACTAACGTTAGATCCGCTCAGTTGGAAAATCACGCGAACGTGAACCTTAACGTGCCTAGATACGGTTTGCGGTCGCGTGATTTTCCAACTGAGTGAATCTAATGTTGGTTTGGTGCCGCAATACCTGTTGTCCGTATGGCTCCAGGTATCAGGTTGTAGACAAACGCAAGCATATTACAGATAAAAGGCCAGAGTCATTTTTTAACAATAACAAAAAAAAACTGTGGTTTTAAAAAAGTATTCTATACTAAGATCCTGCCCGAGCTAGCGATGAAACATTTGTTGTCGTCAAATTTTTTAATATATCTTGTGACTGAAGGGCTGCGTTGCCAAACGTTGACTGGGTTACGCGGAAAAGGTGTACTAAGCCGAAATAGGTCCGTTATACTCTCATCATCATGAAAAACTTCTACTATGGCACCAACCTCAAAACTGCGCAAAAATACCAGCCTCTCCATACATTTTGTCGAGTGTCAATGACCGTTTTCTATGAAGCAGCTGATATTTTTTTGCAATTTCAGGTTTGGATATTCTGAAAATAGACCTGCTGTACGTTGCCTGTTACGTTTTAAGGCCAAAAGCGGAGCCAATCCTAGGCGCGAATTGAATGAAGGACTTTTGATTCTCCAATAGCGTGGAGTCGCGTCGATTCTCCAATCACAAGCTGCTCCCCGCGACCGCCGTGGCATTTTGCAAAAGGGATTTTTGACTACATGCGCGATCACGCTTATATTATCTCTGATGCAGACGGCAGGCTGTCGTTCAGTGTGGAGTTTAAAGGGCCTATGGCCTATGGGCCTATGGCCTATGGGCCTATGTTCAGCAGTGGACGTCTTCCGGATGATGATAATATTTTAATATTAATACTGGCAAATGCAACGCCAAAATCCTACTCACCAAGGAAAGAATAAAAGAAAAAAGATTTATTGGAGCATTTATTTTACAGCTACAGATTAAAGCTATTTTGGTATTAGGTTTGTTAGTTTTTCAACAATACTTTTCTTTTATCTCCCACGGTTTCGTATAAAAATCTATCAGAAAAGAAACGTTGGAAAAAATACACCCATTATTATACCTACCCGTTCGCATGATACAAGGTTATAAATCTTCATGTCTCTAGGCACGGCGCCAAGTAATACCTACTCAATACTATTGGAATCTATCGCAGACCGAACATTGCAACTGGGTAGGCATTACGGTCGGCCGTGCAATTTTCGTGCCTAAACGCGTAGTGGCCCATTTCTCGATTGGTGATAATTGGGAGATTAAATGGTTCAACTGCAATTTACAACGCGGATTGGTTACAATTGGTTCATTTTAATTGAAAGTATAAATTTTGAGTTACTGTTTTTAGGGTTCCATAGTATTACATAAAGGTTCTTGAGTGGAGACAACGAACCGGAAGACGCAGCGCAGATAGTCCTCCCACTAGATAGACCAACGACATCGTTAGAGTCGCGGGCATCCAGTGGTTGCAGATGGCAGGCTGTCGTTCAGTGTGGGGGTCTAAGGAGGAGGCTTATGTTCAGCAGTGGACGTCTTCTGGCTGATGATGATGATGAGTGCTAAAAGGCACTTTTATAAGTTTTTTCTGTCCATCCGTCCTAATTCCTTAGAACATTCTAACATCTATACCTGGTTATTTTTAAAAGTAAAAAAGAAATAAATAAAGCGTGGCTCTGGTACATGTGAAATGGGCATATTTCTGCATGCCTTTTTTTGTGGTGTAGTTTTAGGTATTTGAACATGAAGGTAAAGTTTTGTACATAATAAAAAAAAAAGTGTATCCTTTTAGAAATATTATTATTTTATTTATTATTATTTATTTATTAAACCATTACATCTATCATTACAGGTTGATTCCTAATACAATAGAGTAGTTAAATCATTAATATAGGAATTAGAATTAGTCAAAAGAATTACAATAACTTAAATATACATCAATGAATTAGTCAACAAAATATACATATAAAATTAGTCCACAGCATCAGAATAACATAAACTATAAAGTGCAGCCCTTACGAACTCGCTCTGTGAACAGTGGAAAATGTCGATGTTCTCCGCGACCCGATTGAGTGTTTGTATGGTGCTCGTCAATGGCGCTTTGTTGAGCAGGTTAGTCCTCCCGCGAGGCACCGCGAACAGAGGTGGCTGCCTGCGTATATAATATAGTCCACCAAAGTCACAGATCTACTACCTGTGGCCAAAGTGGAAAAAATTACAAACTATTAGACATAAACTTGTAACTTGCCATGCTAACATTCATCTTAAAAACTTTCATTCAAAATTATTTCGAACATTTAATGATCACAACTTTTTGAGTTATACCAATAAAACTGTAATAAATTCTCGTTCTAGCTCAAAGGTAGTCGACCTTTTCGTCAAATGATTTAACAAGGAATCCTAAGTAGTTTTATCTTAGACTAAACCATAAAAAGTATTATGTTATGTCAGGATGATAAATCTCTGAAATTTGGCTGTTCGCCGAGCTTCATTCGTTCGAATTTTTCTATAAGCACCAATTTCTGAATTATGAATGTGACCACAAATATATGGCTTAAGCTACGGGACTCTACCATACACATGTCTCGAAACATTCTTGGTCACTTATTTATTTCACCACGAACCATGTTTTTTCGGGATAATAAATTGCCAGTGTGTATAATAGTGCTAACAGAAGTGCCGTCAACCAAATCCACAAGTCTGTTAGGGCTTTAAGATAACTTTTTATTAAAAGATTACAAAACAAGTATAACAGCCATGTACAAGCTACTCGCACCTCTATCATGATCATCATCACCAGCCCTGAATGATCCACTGCTGGGTATAGCCATCCCTTTGTTTATGACACTCTCCCCGGTTTCTCGCAATTCGCATCCACTCGTTCCCGACAGTACTTTTGATGTCGTCAGTCCACCTCATCATCGGTCGGCATGGGTTCCGCCAACCTAGTATCAGCCATCACGCGGTTACTGCTGTACACCACCTCCCATTATTATTCTCTATACCAAATTTAATTCAATCCATTCAGCCGTTAAGAAGCTAAGTTGGTACAAACACACTAACACACATACTAACTTTCGGATTTATAATAATAAGTGTGATTCTTTTTGTAATGCCTTTTTGTCAATAAAGAGAAGATTGTCATTTCTGCTAAAGGTACCCTTAGTATAAGTCTTGATAGTTTTAGAAAACTTTTTTCGTTTTCGTGTTGTTCCATACATTGCTGGGCTGAAAGCTATTCGCAAACTTTTTCGGTATTTGAGTGAAGAAACCTATAAGTACTGTCGGTTTTAGTACCTCCGCGTTTTCGCTAAAAGCGCTGTATTAAAATGTATGGAACAATACGAAAATGAAAAAATGTTTTCGAATAATATCAAAACTTGAATTAAGAGACTACTTTTGAGAGAAATACATATAAAATTACGAATTCATAAAAGCTTTTTGTATTCTTCTTAGCAAACCCTTTCATATTATGATACCCATATCACGGGGTTGCATAAAAAATAATGCCGCCAGCATGTTGGGTACGCTGCCAACTGGTAGTGGGCTTGAGCATTTGTATTGTCTTTAGACCTTCAACGGTCTATGGGCAGTCTAACTGTATTTGTAGTGTTAGTTTTAGCTTGTATTTTGTTTAGTTAATAAAGGCACTTGCCCAGAAGATTTAAAAAAAAATTACTTGTCACATAAAAAAAAAAAATATTATAATTGGTCTGCCATCTTTGGAAGTTCACCATATTAGATTTGGACGTCACTTAGCTAACCATGCATTGTCATCCAAACTAAACGTGTATGCAAAATTTCAGCTCAATTTGTTGAAGATAACTGTTCTAAAATTCAGTTGCGAGATTTGTCCCACACATACCTACTAACTAGCTAAATAACAGGGCAAGCTAAATAAAAGATTGTAAAAAATAAAAGTGGTATCGCATCCAGTGCAATATCGGTATCAAATCACGTGATATATCAGTGACATGAAAACATCTCTCGACGGTGAAATATCGCACATCGGCGCCGCGATCGCAAAAAGCTGACCGAATAACTGATGTGGCGTCATTTATCATGATTTATGACCCTTTCATTACCAGATTTCTGGTTTTATTCTTAGTAATTTCTTGAATTTGGTATGTCTTCTCTATTATAACAATCTATCTTAATGGGTTTGTCCATTTACTGCTTGCCTAAAAGTATTAAAGGCTAATTAATAAAAAAATATAAAAAAAAGTCAAAGAGGAATAAAGCGTGTGAAAGAAGTGAAGAACCACACGACAGAAGTGAAAACTTCATCAAGGGCACAGATCTGTGTATATCTGTGATCAAGGGTGACTCGCTCGCTCCCTTAGTCGACTCGAGCCGTCTTTACCCGAACGAGTATCTGAGCGTGACAGTCACACGAATTCAGTGATTTCCCCCCTTCCCAAAAAGAGCCTAAAGTGCGTAAAGAAGGTTCCACTTAATAAAAATACGTTTTGAAATCCGGATGTACTAAAATACTGATATTTAGAAATCCATACATTTTCACAAGTAAGTATGTCGTTTTGCCATACCAATCACCAATGTCTAATAAAGTCTAAATTTAAATTCGTCACGAGAAATATTTAAGGTTAGGCTGCGAGGCCCAGAATTCCCGAACCTCCTGATTTTTCGGGAGATCTACCGATTTTCTATCCCATCTTTCTAGGCTATTATGCCTACAATCACTTTGATCATATCGTTATTTAGCTCAATAATCTGTACTACTATAAAATCATGGTCTTTTGTTTAATATATATAACGGGTACACCGACACTACACTGAGGACATCCCAGACATCAGCTTGTACGAGATTAGAATGGCTCTGAAACAGCTTAAGAACAACAAGGCACCGGGTGATGACGGAATCACGACAGAACTACTGCGAGCGGGTGGAAAACCGGTACTGTTAGTCCTCCAGAAGTTATTTAATTCCGTCATACTCGATGGTACTACGCCTGAAGCATGGCACAGGAGTGTGGTGGTGCTCTTCTTCAAAAAAGGTGATAACACCTTATTGAAGAATTATAGACCCATCTCACTCCTGAGCCATGTGTACAAGTTGTTCTCTAGAGTCATTACGAACCGTCTCGAAAGCAGGTTTGATGACTTTCAGCCTCCCGAACAAGCCGGTTTCCGTAAAGGCTGGAGCACCATAGACCACATACACACCCTCCGCCAGATTATACAGAAGAC
This sequence comes from Agriopis aurantiaria, assembly GCA_914767915.1. NCBI lineage: Eukaryota > Metazoa > Arthropoda > Insecta > Lepidoptera > Geometridae > Agriopis > Agriopis aurantiaria. Next base: position 11,675,029 of record OU612002.1, on the reverse strand, counting down.
TGAGGAGTATAATCGGCCATTATGCCTGGCGTTTGTGGACTATGAGAAAGCCTTTGATTCCATCGAGACCTGGGCAGTATTACAGTCCCTCCAGCGTTGTCATATCGACTATAGGTATATCGAAGTGTTGAAGTGTTTGTATAGAAACGCCACCATGTCGATCCGATTACAGGACGAGAGCACGGAACCAATCCAATTGCAGAAAGGCGTGAGACAGGGAGATGTTATCTCTCCGAAACTGTTCACGAACGCATTGGAGGACGTTTTCAAGCTCTTGGACTGGAACGGATTAGGCATCAACATCAATGGCGAATACATCACTCACCTTCGTTTTGCCGATGATATAGTCATCATGGCAGAGTCGCTGGAGGACCTAAATACGATGCTCAGCGACCTCAGTAGCCTTTCCCAACAGGTGGGTCTTAAAATGAACATGGACAAGACAAAAATCATGTCCAATGTCCATGTTGAACCCGTGCCGGTAGTCGTTGGGAACGATACTCTCGAAGTTGTTGACCATTACACCTATCTTGGACAGATTGTTCAGTTAGGTAAGTCCAACTTAGGCAAAGAGGTCGCCCGAAGAATCCAACTCGGATGGGCAGCGTTCGGGAAATTGCGTGACATCTTCTCGTCCAAGATACCACAGTGCCTAAAGACAAGGGTCTTTGACCAGTGTGTGTTGCCAGTGATGACATATGGTACTGAGACGTGGTCCTTAACTGTTGGCCTTTTGGAAAAACTCAGAGTCACACAGCGGGCAATGGAGAGAGCTATGCTCGGAGTTTCTTTGCGCGATAGAATCCGAAACGTGGATATTCGCCAAAGAACCAAAGTCACCGACATAGCTGTTAAAATTTGCAAGTTGAAGTGGCAATGGGCAGGCCACATCGCTCGGAGAACCGATAACCGATGGGGAAGAAAGGTTCTTGAGTGGAGACCACGAACCGGAAGACGCAGCGTAGGTAGGCCTCCCACTAGATGGACCGACGAAATAGTAAGAGTCGCTGGCATCCAGTGGATGCAAAAGGCAGGCTGTCGTTCAGTGTGGAGGTTAAAGGGGGAGGCCTATGTTCAGCAGTGGACGTCTTCTGGCTGATGATGATGATGATGATGATATAACGGGTGTAAAAGGGAAACGCTCCCAAAAACGAAAACTTGTTTTAAATTTTTTACAGATTGTATACTCAAAAAGGCTTCAAGTTTGTAAAGTTCTTCAGGTTAGTAAAAAAACCGTTTTCAAAGTTTGCAATGTAATGCCAATAAAATATCCAGCTGACGCTAGAGGTCAAAGAACGACCTCCGCACGCACACAGTCAGCACCGGGCGCATGCTCGCGCGCTTTTGTACCTACGCGGCTCATTGAGCCCGAGTAGTGTACGCTTTACATTGCTCGTTTGTAAAATACTAAACTACTAAAACTACAATTATAAGGCAAATGGTTATTGGGATTCGATGGTGGAGATGAAAAACAATATCGTTTCGACTTCGGTAGCGTTTTCTTTACACTCGGCAGAGTCCTAGTTTTACCACACAAAATACCATTAATCAGAGCACTAAACCAATGGAGTTCAAAAACATTCCTAATACCTACTCGCAGCATCTACTCGTAGAAGAGAGATATAATTTATAGGTCACAAAATAAATCGTGATCTGTGGCAGTTGAAGGCTCGAAGTAAGGCAGTAAACTCAGTCTGACTTGAAAATTAGATTAGCCAGATGAAAGGTTTTTTAGGTAGATTTCATGAATATTGAATGAAAAAAATCATATCAGTACTTTAGATATAAATTACAACAAACAAAATGTTAAATAGGAGCTATTTTTATAGGAAGTTATTATGTATTACATTCGTTAATGTCGGCTTCTACACTAGGTTAGGCCTGTATTGCGGAAACCTTGTATGGTTCGATTGAACCAATAAATTCAAGTTTATTTTAAATTAACAACGTTATCAATAATATCGCTAATAGTCGCTGGCATCCAGTGGAAGCAAAAGGCAGGCTGTCGTTCAGTGTGGAGGTTAAAGGGGGAGGCCTATGTTCAGCAGTGGACATCTTCTGGCTGATGATGATGATGATGATCAATAATATACAGGGTTACGCACATCATATAGACTGTACTAAGCTGAAAAATGGTCTTTGTACTCATAATTTAAAAAAACTTTTGGCGAAAAAAATATCTGCTATTTAATAAAAAACGGTCATTGCACTCAACAAAATGTATGGAACAGCTGATTTTTTCGCGATTTTAGGGTTGTTACCATAGTAAACGCTGTTCATATGATATATTCATAATGATGAGTACAATGACCTTTCGGCTCGATGAAGGAATATTTACGCGGGTGGTACGGTTACTAAACTAGTCCAACAGTTTGTATAGCCTAAAAAGTTTTTATTGTCTTCTGTAGAATAAGGTCTAGAAATCTTCTAGCAAGTTTGATAGACTAAGTTCTAATGTACATACCGCTAGAGCTGGCCCTAAACTTAGTTGAAAACAATGACAAACATTTCTACCAATGTGCGAGAAGTACTAGATTTGATCTTCTGTACAATTGTTACATAGTTTAGAGAATTTATTAGATAACCTGAGCTGCGAATGGTACAAGCTTGCTTATTGACAATGACTGTTTTAAAAAGGGAGAAGACGCGTGACATCCAAACATTGTACCCAATAAATATGGCTCTGTTTCGGCTCGAGTCGGCGGCGACGTTGACGTCTATACTTTAAACGTCAACTTCACCGCTCCATTAGACACTACACTAGACCATAGAAGTGACATTTAAAGAAAATTAAGTTAATTGTAAGTATTTACGAGTGAAAAGTAATGCCGTGAAACTTGTTTTTTGTCTTCGAACTGTTGGTGCACCTTGTGTAAACGCAGGAAGTAATTTTTGCTGCTTTATTACACACAATTTTGACAAGTAATTCACGTGCTATCAAAACGCCAGTTCGATTGTGACTGATGTGGATTGTGCCCCGGAGCCTATACTGTGCGGTCCACGTCAAGAAGTACGTCCCGTATCTTCTCCCTATTTACTTACATCCATGCTTATTGAGCATATTGTTGGCCAGATTTGATTATTGACAAGCTGACCCGGCAGATTTCGATGCTTGATGTCCTGTCAAAATAAAAAATTAAAATTGTTTATTGTTTAGGCTTTTTAACCGACTTCAAGAGGAGGTTATCTATTCGACTGTATGTTTTTTAGGGTTCCGTACCTCAAAAGGAAAAAACGGAACCCTTATAGGATCACTTCGTTGTCCGTCTGTCTGTCTGTCTGTCTGTCCGTCTGTCAAGACCCTTTTTCTCAAGAACGCGTAAAGGTAGCAAGTTGAAATTTATACTAAACACTTGAGTCTACGGTTTCTTTCGGCTGTAAAAAAATAAAAGTTGTAAGTCAACGCAATCAAAAGATATGAACGTTTATGTCGCATATTTTGCGATTTCACAGGGGAACCAAAACCTATAGGGTACTTCCCGTTGACCTAGAATCATGAAATTTGGCAAAAAGCAAGGTCTCATAGCACATATATAGGAATAAATCCGAAAGTTATAAATATGAAGGTATATCATTTAAAAATGATTATTTTGCTATTCCAAACTTACATTTTGTAGTTGGAATGTATGGAAGAACCTTATTGTCAACTACAAACTTAAGTTTGTCTTTCAATATTTTAACTTCAGTTAGTTTTTTTTGGGTCTCGCGCTCTTAGGGTTCCTTTGTGTCGTATATTTTGCGATTTCACAGGGGAATCAAAACCTATAGGGTACTTCCCGTTGACCTAGAATCATGAAATTTGGCAAGAGGCAAGGTCTCATAGTACATATATAGGAATAAATCCGAAAGTTATAAATTTGAAGGTATTTAAAAATAATTATTTTGCTATTACAAACTTACATTTTGTAGTTGGGATGTATGGAAGAACCTTATTGTCAACTACAAACTTCAAAGTTGTCTTCCCAGAGACTGTGGGATCGGCCGATGTGCGAACTAGCATGGAAATCGCTACTAGATACGTGTCCTAGTATTGCAGATCGCGCTCGTATTTTTGCTGTCTCTGTTTGGGAATCGGGACTTTGGTTGCAAGCCATGCCCTCTTTTAACACAGGTAGCCTTTTAGATCCAACCGCATTTCGTCTAGCTGTCAGCTTACGCTTGGGTGCAAGGTGCTGTGAGGCCCATCGCTGTCAGTGTGGTACTGCTGTTGACCAGCTCGGTCACCATGGTCTCTCTTGCTCGAGAAGCGCTGGTCGTATTAGCCGACACGCTAGCCTGAACGACATCATACGCATGGCACTTTCCACTGCCAATGTCGCAGCTGTGCTCAAACCGAGTGGTCTTGCGCGTGACGATGGAAAGAGGCCTGACGGTATGACACTTGTGCCCTGGAGGTTGGGGCGGCCCCTTGTATGGGACGCAACTTGTGTCGATACTTTGGCGCCGTCACATCTTCCTGAGACACAGGGTAGGGCTGGCGCGGCTGCTAATTCGGCAGAGCAGCACAAGCGTCGCAAATATGCTAACCTCGGCAGTGGTTACATATTTGAGGCGTTTGGGGTCGAGACATTGGGCCCTTGGGGACCGGGAGCTCACCTCATTTTCAAAAATCTTTCAGAGCGCCTGGTTAATGCGACGCGTGACCAAAATGCTGGCGTGTTTCTGGCTCAACGCATTAGCATTGCCATTCAACGTGGTAATGCCGCCAGCATGTTGGGTACGCTGCCAACTGGTAGTGGGCTTGAGCATTTGGATTGTCTTTAGACCTTCAACGGTCTATGGGCAGTCTAACTGTATTTGTAGTGTTAGTTTTAGCTTGTATTTTGTTTAGTTATTAAAGGCACTTGCCCAGAAAAAAAAAACTACAATCCTAAGTTTGTCTTTCAATATTTTAACTTCAGTTAGTTTTTTTTTTGGTCTCGCGCTCTGAGGGTTCCGTCTAACGGAACCCTCAGAGCACGAGTCCTACTCGTACTTGTCCGGTTTTTTTTTTTGTATGTATGTTACGCGATTACTCCGCCAATTATGAATTGAATTTGATGATTCTCTTTGTATTTGGTAGGTCATACCTCAAAGGTGGTCCCATATTTTTTTTATCGACATTAATCAAGCGCTTTTTGATAAATCTACAAAAACATGATAAAAACCAACGAATTCAACGTAAAATCTAGACCAACTTAGCTGTTCAGGTGGGCAAAATTGGAACTACAGTTTTTTCTTGGTGAATTTCTTAGGTGGCATTACTTCCACTAGCGATGCTGTCAACTGAACATACTAACATGGTGGAACTGTGCGTAGAACATTACTACAAAAAACAAAGACGTGTCTCCATGGCGAGCGGCCTTGTTGTTTTTTGTAAAAAATTTAATGACCATGGATACAAATTATTGTTTATTATTAATAGGCTTATGTTAGCTTGACAACTCGCTTGATGTTAAACGAAAATGCGGACGATGGAACACGTTTGCCTAGAAGAAACTAATTCACTCGTGAATTGATGAATTCATTCAGTAAATTGTTTTGTTTTTTATTCTCCCGAGATGGTAACAACTCTATCAGATTCATCTCTCTAACATCTAAAACATTCCTATGTTTTATGTTATAGATTATCATTTAAATATTTAACCTCCATTTGTCTTGTCATTCAGCCCTTTCCTAAAATTATTTTTAGCGGGTTATACCTCTACAGTCTACACTCAAAATAAACAAAAAACAACCAAATAATGTCGCATAACGTAATTCATCTCCCTAACTTTAAAAACATAAGATTTTCAAGCTCCATTAGACCCTTTAAATAATAAAAAATGTCAGAACCTCAGAATACAGAAAAAACCAGAAGGCGTAAACGCACCCAATAGTGAAGCGACAAAAACTACTCTAGTAGAGAGTAGTTTTACGCGAACGTGATTACTTTACTCTGTGACCTTAATCGCGCGTGACGTGTTTTACCGTTGCAATATTATTTAAGTTATGCCTTCCTATGTCGTCCCAACGTGTAAAAAATCAGCTGGGCTACAAAAAAAACAAGATGGGATCACATTCCATACGTAAGTAGCGCATTTAGATGTTGTATTATTTGATAATTGAATAAATTGTTCAGTCTTTCATTGTCGTAAGTAATGATACCTCCACTTTGTCGGTGTTGCCAAATATCGAGAGTTGTAATTTTCCTTAGAATGAAAACTTTTGTTGGTTGGTACTAAATAATTATTTTCAAAAAATCTTAACAGCTTACAAATAGTTATACAGGGTTACTGGTAATCACTTAGTCAGCGTGATTTAAGGGGAATGTTGTCAGTACAACTACTGAAGAAAAAATCTACTGTCCCATACATTTTGTCGGATATCGGTGAACTTTTTGTTTGGTACAACGGTTTTTTACCGAGTTCCAAAAGGAGGGGGCACTATGTTCGTCTGTACGTATGTTTTTTTATTTTTATTTTCAAGATATTTTCGCCAATTGTGAACCGATAAAAAAAAATATTTTTTAATTCGAAAGGTATGACATGGCTGCCGCATCCAGGGTTGACTTCCGGCGAGGGAACTCCTCAACGGTGAATAATACAGACACAAATTTTTGTAAATGAATTATGCCATAATAGCCTGTTCTAAATTCTATTATTACATGGCTCATGCACCCAGGGTTAACTTCCGACGAGGGAACTCCTCAACAGTGAATAGGACAGACATAATATTTTTTGTACATGGATTTAATTATGATAGCCCGTTTTAAACTTAAACAAGAAACTAACGCAGCAGAAAGGTAATTAAATGTTTTCATCGAAACCTTGTTTTATTTTAAAACCATTGAGATTAATAGGTAAGTAACAATAACTAAGTTAGTTTGACGTTTAATTTGCAGTACACGGGTTGTCTGTTTGGGGTGCACTAAGCCACCAAAAAGAGGTACCATTGTGCTCACCATTATGAACAACTGTTTTTTTTTCTATGAACAGCTGTTTTTCCCGCAATTTCAAGTACCATAGTAAAAGTCGTTCATAAAGATGAGTACAATGATGATGATAATGATGAGTACCCTTTCAGCTTTGTACACCCCAAACATATTATAACCCTGTATATGTATAAAAAGTAGTAGCTAGTAATTATATTTTTATTTACTTATGTTTGTTTTTGTGTCAATCCGATCAGTATATTGATTTCATTAAAAGTGTGTGTGAATAGTATCTGACCTAAAACATTTAACCAAAAACGGGTAAGTAATGTCTAAGCTGGCAACATTACGCGGGTGGAGGTAAGACAGGCGCGGGACGTGGGATTTATTTTTTGGACTCAGCGTGCGGCTTGCAATCACAGCTTAAGGCGGTTTCTGGTTCTTTCTCTATTCTGAGGTCAGAACATATTAACCGATATTAATCTTTGTTAATAATTTTTATTAAATAGAAAATTTGTACTTATTTTTCGTATTCGTCACAGAAATTTCATCAAAATCAGTTTTAATGTTTAGTTTTTAAATCAAAATAACTGGAAAAAATATGTCATCAAAGTAAACGAAAATACGTACTACCTACCAATTTACTTATTTTAAAGACGTTATTTTTAAAGGATAATTATGGTTGAAAAGTTCGGACGTAAATTGGAAGTCTACCATTTCGACTGAGCAAATCGATCTTTTTTATAGACTATCTAGAGCTCGTGCCAACATTGGAGACAAAATAACCATCGTTATGAGGATGTATCATTGCGAATTAGTCGTACCTATACGTACCACTTATATGGTTCTTGTACCGTCGAGAGTACTCATAAATTGGAAGTGTGGCTTGAATTCAGTAGGCAAAGTACAATGGATACATGAAATACTTATTGGATTCCATACAAGAGTAAATTAGTTGCTTCTAAGTAAGCATGTTCCATCGTAGATCGCATCATCGATTTACATCATGTTAGCTTTTCAGCCAAGAAATCACCTTTTAAACTGTTTTACACGCAATTCGTTTACACTTGTTATCGCTTCGAGGTTCGAGCCAGTCTGTCGCAACTTAGAAGAAAAAAAACGTCGTATGAAAAAGGGCAAAATTTTTATGGCGGATTTGTGATGAATATAGTTATCTCACTCACTTCCTCAACGTTTCTCGTTCTTTCCTAAATTTTATTGTCAGTGTCAGTCCTCCCATGTCATTGCTTTGTTATTCATTAGTGTATTATTTTGGATTTTGCTTACCTACGTCTCTATAATTTTTGCTAAAAGAGATAGGTACTGAAAGAGGGTTTTAAATTGTATGTTTTGGTGAATGTAATGCCTCTGAAAGTGTATATGAATTACAGAAAATGTGAAATATATATGCGGCCTCAAATCCGCACACAAAACGTAATTTTATGGTGAGATATCCTCTGGATGATGTTCGGTATGTAGATCATCAGTTAAATTATGAGTCCCTACTTCTATAATTGGGCCAAAATATCAAAAAACATCATAACCTATTTGGTTCAGAAAATAGTGTGGTGCAACGGAAAGTATAAATATCGATATCGATGCTTTTATTTTTAGGTGTTTTGTTTGTGGGTGGATGGAGTGTGGCAAAGCTTGTCTTGTAAAAAACCGGCCAAGTGCGAGTTGGGCTTACGCACTGGGGGTTCCATATCACCACCGTACAAAAAGTAGTGCAAAAAGACAACATCACGCCCACGTGAAACCGCAGGGCAAAGCTAGTTCTATAATAAAACACTTTTTTTTTCAGGTAGCGATAATTTGAGAAAGTTCGCAGCAACGAGGATATACGAAAAATATTATTATAAATAAAATATAATATTTGAGTCGATGGAGTTTTTATTGTACACAAATATTAATACACTGAATTTTGTGGCACAGGTTTTGTTATAGCACCGCTAAAACAAAACCAGTGGCGCAAGGTTCTATTTAGTAAACAGTATTGAATTCCACCTAGTAGGTATGAAATCGATATCGATAAATTTTGTATAGGAGGTGGCACATCTCTATTATTTTCCTTATGTTGGTAGAACTGATGTTTTAAGCCGTCAATTCGCTTCGTCAGATTGGCACTACATGCTTTGCCATGTTTTGACGTTAGTCACAGATCTACTACCTATAGATTTTCAATGAGCGTGGCTAGCTCAGTGCCTCTCGCTTCAACAAGGTGTGTTGCCACATTAAAATGATTTGCTATAAGTTAGGGTAATTTACCTACTATGATGGGTAGTGAATCTTCAATGAGTACTTTGGAAACAATACTACCTTTTAAATATTTATATTTTATACACTATCTGCTGCAACCCACGGAGCTACCTGCAATTTTCTGGGAAGAAAAGTACGTTGTCTGTCCTCATGACACACCCTATCGTCCTGACAAAATTTGACTTAGCCCATGATCTAAGAAAACAAGGTCTAGCAATCTGGGAGTGGTCCCGCATTGAAGTCACTGTCCAGTTGCCACTTTATTCAATCAGCTGTTACGTGGTGTATCGTCATCTCTCTCGAACCTGTTGTAAATTGACATCATGACATCATTGCGGGACGCCTACGTAAAAATTTTTTCTCGAATTGCTATACCTGGCGGAGTATATTATTATACCATGACTTAGCCGTTTCCTCGTAAAAAACAGACAGAAAGTTACAAACTTACTTGCGTTTTTATTATAATTATTTGTTAGGATTAGAATATAGTACTAGAAAAAAGGTTGTAAAGTAACCATAACATGATTATCTATGATTAATTAAAAATAATACAAAAGTCAAAGAGTTAAAACGGAAGGGCAAAGGAAGGGCCCCCATGCAACAAACGTTAAACGTATTTTTGGATTTGTTCTAGTGTAAAAACGGTAATCCGTACAAGCGTCAAATTTAGCGGATTATAGTGAACATAAGTAAAACAACAAATAATAAACACTGGCCAAGTGCGAGTCAGTGACAAATTTCTGTTTACCACTAAGCTAAGCAACGTCGGGCGCGGTCGGTACTTGGATTGATGTTGTCTTTTTGCACAACTTTTTGTATTTTGTGATTGTAAAGAACTCTCAGCGCGCGAGCCCGACTCGCGCTTGGTCAGTTTAGTTTTTTCATGAATGGAATTATGTATAACATTACAAATAATTAGATAAATAGACTCTTTAATGTTTACAGTACAAATTTCACGAACAGCGCGTAGCTTTTTGAATCGGTTCGCCGAAGTCGCCTTTTGCTTTTCCAGCTTCATAACTGTGGCCTCATTAATATATATTTAATATTAACATTCACCATATTCATATGGGCATAAAAGGGTCGGTATTTTGCACTTCTTCCAATGTGCCAGCTTTTTTCAGCAATGTGACAGGATCAGTTGGAAACCTGCAGAACGAATAATTTATGTTAGTTGCGGTGGGTAATTTCTTTCATAAACTGGCAACATTCATAATTTATTTTCTAAGTGAATAATTTGATAAAATTCATAGAATTAGACCACAAATCGACCTAAAAACTGACTAATTATGAATAAAATATTTGCGAATTTATATCCTGAATTTATTTAGGTGATCGTTACAAGCTTTATATGTTTACTTACGTGTGAAATGATATTTCATCGTATTTTCGCTCACTGCGCTTCTTGCAGCCCAAAATGCTACAACCAACCATTGTAAAATATCTTTTTCAATTATTTCTCAGAGGAAACACACATTTATCACATTTAATCACCAAAAAAAGGCAATAAATATAATTCAGACCCGTTTTGTTTGTCACTGATTATTACAGATTTTGACACTTGAGGTACCAAAAACAGGTCACGCCGATAAGGACAACAAAATCTATTTATGTCCTTTTCGTACTTGTGCTGAGCCATATCAAGTTGTCTCTTTCACTAAAATATATTGCCGATCTGGTTGTGTATATCTGTGACGTTAGTAAACTTTTTTTTCTCTATGCAGTCCCGTCTCTTCTCTATTGTATTCTCTTTGGTTCGAGCAAAGAAAGAGGGTGATTACAATGCAACCGCAATTTATATACTGTGTTTGCTGGCAGTTGACAACAGACTGTCAACTGTCAACGAACACGTGTGAACTTCGCCAATACAGTTTCATTATAATGGTGTTGTTAGTTCATCTATATATTAAATGATTAAACTAAAGTTGTTTTACAATCAGGTGAGTTGGCGGTCAAACGCCTATAACTAAATAAATAAATAAAAAACATTTCAACGTCCTTTATACTGGGTTACGGGGAAAAAGATATCAACTGTTTCAAAGACTCATTCGCACTCTACGAAATGTGTGAAACGGCTGATATTTTTTTCACGAGTTCATGGTAAGTTCTGAATTAAAAGTTGAACGAAAAGTGTGAATGACATTTTTCTATGGAATAGTCGTTATTATTTCCAATTCGGAAGCTTGTTGTTCATAATGATGAATACACTGACCTTCTTTCGAGTGACTATCATCTTTCCGTGTAACCCTATGAGAATGGTTTCTTGAAATTTTTGTATGACATGGTTTTATGACTACTTTTACGTTTGCGCACCTTTCACACTCTATCCTTTAGAATCTAGATAGATAGATAGAAACTCTTTATTGTGTACACCAGAAATATAAATTACAAACAGAAAACACTTACGAGCTAGTTCCATAAGTGGTGGCCTTATCGCTAAAAGCGATCTCTTCCAGGCAACCATTATCGGTATAACCATAACCATTATTAGTAATTTTTAAACTTTCGCGATTTGAACACATGTTTTAAATGTTAATCAGGACTTATCACGTATTATTTAATTTAGGTAATAATATGTACATTTCGCTCGACGTTTCGACCATGTTACAATGGCCGTGGTCACGAGCTGGCTGAAAACTGCGGGTGAGTCCGGCGAGAAGAGCGGGTGTTTTGTTCTCCTACCTTCACTTGATCTTGAAAAATCGCGAAACAAGAAGTCAAGTTAAGTCCCGATTAACATTTAAAATATAACCATTATTACACTTTATCTGTTTTTAATCATCTTGTTTTAATCCGCAAGCATACATTTTGTTCACGTGAAAACATTTTCAATTGCGATTTCAATATAAGAGCACAATATAACGGGGCGGGCACATATTGGCGCTGTTTCAATTGTTTCCCTCGGCATTCAAACTCACCGTTTGCTTACTTTGACCCTTTTTGACACATCCAGAGTAGAATATTCAAAAGATGGCAACATTTTTGCATGTGATACTTCTGGTTATTCAATAGGTCTAGGTAGGTTTTTTAGTGGCGAGAGCGATTATCAATTAAATAATTTGCTACTACCACTACAACAAACAAAAGCAGTTGGACTTCCCATAGACTATTGACGTCCTAAAGACAATCCAAATCACAGAAAATATTTTTTTCCGTCTGTGATCCAAATGCCCGCCCCCAGCCTGTTGGCAGTGTACTCAGCATGCTGGCGGCATTACCACGCTGAATGACAATGCTTATGCGTTGTACTAGGTACATTCCGCAAATATGCTGATTCCTTTTTTGTTCAAATAAAGTATCGTTGTCCATCCTTATGATGTAGGTATGCATCAAGATACAATTCCTTTAGAGTCACAATCTCTCAGTGAAAACAATCAATAACGTCCGAGCGTCATTGTTCATACATTTTATCAATTATATACTTTACAAGGCCACATTTACTCCAATTTAGACGTTATGTCGCTTGCATAGTGTTCAATGTTAGTTGTCCGCTATGTCATCGTAGCTCTGGCATCGCGCGGCGTTGTATAGGCGGATCGCGGTTACCTTGTAACTAACCAAAAAATCTGCGCAACTCGTAGCGTGCGCCGAGTATTGGTTTGGAAATTTTTGTTGTCGGCACGATTGCGACTCTATATATATTGTACCTCGATGGATGTCTGCTATTTTTATCCGTACATTTCTACCATACTTACATATTATTTCTTATCAACTTTTATCAACGTCAGTTAAACCATTTAGTGGTAATAAGGTAAAAAGACAAGAATGCAAAATTAGGACCACCTCGACGTTCAACAGTGAGTCAATAAAACCGAGGGGAAAAGCAAACTTTCAGCCCAAGAGGAACAAAAAAATATCGACAAGATTTTAATCAGCCCGATAGCAGAAAAATCGAGTAAAGCTTTTCAAAACAGTTTAAATACGATAAGCGGTTTGCGGCATTGCTTAATGAGTCGACATCATTCTTCGGAACGGTTCCATTCAGACGTAAATCAACTTTATCCCGAGCTTCATTTAAATACATCGCGGTCATTTGTTCAACAGAAGAGACCATTATAACTTTGGTTGTGTTAAATCTCATCGTGGTTTTACTGTACTTTCTGTAGTTTAGTATTTCTGTGAAGACAAACTTATCAAAAAAATGCTACTTGATGCATCATTTTGGTTGCTAGTCGAGTACCATCAGACACTAAAATAAAACCAGCCAAGTGCGAGTCAGACTCACGCACTGAGGGTTCCGTACCACAACAAAATACAATAATTATCAATTTAAAAAACCGACTTCAAAATTAGTAAAATATGGCATTTCGATTCGGTGAAAAGATCAGGAGGTCATCCAAATAAGAAATTACCAGTTATAACTTGGTAATGAACAGAAATTTGTCACTGACACTTGGCCATTATTTATTATTTGTTGTTATACTTTAGAGTGTGTACTATAATCATGCCAAGTTTGACGCTTATACATATTACCGTTTTTACAATAGAGCTAATACAAAAATACGTTTGTTGTATGGGGTTTTATATGTATGCACTTTCGTTTTTACTTTTTAACTTTTTTATTATAAGGTAGGACGGACAGACAGACAGACAGCGTAGGTTTAGTAATATGATCCCGTTTTTACCCTTTTGGTACGGAACCCTTAAAATACACGCTCTCTAGTCGACACCAGAGAACCATCAAATTTTTTCGTCAGTAAAAAAAGAATGACGAAAATTAATTTTATTTTGGTAATGGCAAATCATAGTCACACTAAGGTATATATTTGGACACTTAGTAGGTACCAACAACTTCTAATTTCGTATATAAACACCATCTGTGTGGAAAAATACATAATATAGACCTTATAGACAAACAAACAATAAAAATAAACAAAGATAACGGTTCTGGCTATTATACCATGATTGAAAGTTTTGCCATAATATTTAACAGCTTCCTGATACATTCAAAATATCACGTCAAACATGCATAAAACATATTTTTTTATCTCCACACACCCTCGGGGGTTCCAAGATAAAAGACCGCTACTTCATTCTGCATTAGCATTACCCCTTTGGCTTTCTCTGCATTTTTGCATTTGAAACGGTAAAATCTATTTTTATTTTGGAATATCATGATTTAAAAAAAAAAATTGTTACCATAAATCCCAATTGTTTTTTCTATGACAACATTATTAGACTTGGAAAAACCTGAAAAGTCATGAAAAGTAAATATGAATTTTTTGCTTAATTTTTTGTCCCAAACATTCGTTTCACATAGTCAAAGTCATGGCGCGGATATAAAAAATAAAATAAAAACAATATAAAAAAGGCGTTAAAAAACGTTGATATAAATTTAACGGCATAATTTATTTTTGTGATACTAGAAGAATAATAAACAAAAACAAATAATGTCCAAGAGTATGTCGTGACACGTGGTATGGTAGTGTTCCGTTGCCAAAGGCCACACCGTCGCCTATCATCAGGCGAGATGATGGCCAAACGTAGATCTATTCTATACAAAAAAAACACAGATCTACTTTTGGTCACCAACTTGCCTGATGGTAAGTGACGGAGTGGTTGAGGATGGAACATCATCATCATCATCATCATAGTCAGCCTTTTAACAGTCCACTGCTGGCCAGCCTACACCCGAAAGGGTGATTGGGCCATAGCCACCACGCTGGCCCAGTGCGGGTTGGTGGATCCGAAGGATGGAACATATCGGTCTAGAATAACGTATAAATTTTCATCTCTCGCGGTACCTTTATGAATCTACCCGCAATATCTTTGTAAATAGAATGCTCCAAAACTGTTTATATAGACGTAAAACCTTGTCAATAGCGTCTCCCGGGACGAAGATATAGATTTGTGGACGAACTGCTACGCGTTTTGAATAGCTACCTAAGCAAATACGATGTAGGTGCTATATTTATTCATATCTGTGATGCCCCTGGTATCAAATATCCGTAGGCGACGGTGGTCGCTTACCATCAGATGGCTTATTATCTTGTTTGCCACCTATGGCATAAAAATAAAGGTCATGGATTAGATAGCATACTTGGTAGTTATAAGAAACATTTTGTTTATTAGTGTTTTTCAATATCTTCCTGAGAGAAATTTTGCGTCGCACGACTAGTGCATTTGCTTGTGCCAAGTATTTTAAATATTTCATGTTATTGTAAATATCGCCAATGGAGTCATGGTCATCGCCTAGTCATAGTCAGTTAGTAGACTTTGTGGTTATTACTTATCAGCAAAAGTCACGGTTAAGTTCAAGTCAATGTTCAAGTTATGCCCTGTAAAATGGTGGAGGGTTTACTAATAGGATTTTATGGAGTTTTGAAAAAACAGTAAAATGCACGATATCCATAGAATCCACTGGGTTGGAATGGAGAGGGATAATGTCACGGTATTGGTCTGTATACCAGCCTGTGTCAAAGTGGGAACATGATAGGCTGATAATGACGAAGTCGAATTATTCAAAGATCAAAACCAATTTCTGTGTGATATCGTTTCAATTTCCATCAATCCTCATTTGAAAACACGAAATACGGACGCCACCTGACGCCAAGCGACTCGACTCAATCCAACTTTTATATTGAATTTTTAATAACAAAGTTGGGGCACACTCAACGATATGATTGCGAGCAACACCGTTGAATGTTTAAAAAGGTAATACTGAAGCAATAGCCGTGGTATCTAGCCCAGGTGACGGAAGTTTCAAAATATCTTTGTAGTTATGGGTAATTTCTTCTTTTTTTTAGTACAAGAAGATTGGGGCCAATGACTTCGAAGTCTGCTTCGAAATTAATGGCCGCATCTTCTTATACCAGACTAGTAACGCACCCCGGCTTCGCACGGGTGTAAATCTTTTTTTTTTACACCTTTGGTTACATTATTGGAGTTTTAGTAAGGAGGGATCCTTACTAAAACTAATTAACTCAAAAAAATAGGGATATTTTTTTGGAAAATATAATATAGCTTATGTCACCCGGAGATAGTGTAGCTTAAACAGTGAAAGAATTTTTTAAATCGGTTTATTAGTTTCGGTATCTATTCAATGCAAACAAACAAACAATCAAATCTTTCTTCTTTATAATATTAAAAAGTATAGATATAGGTAAAGGAAAAAAAGAGGTTTTTTGTTTAAGTGAAAACTTCTTTAGGAACGTTGTGCACTTTCTGGGATGGGAAAAAAGCACTGTTAGTTTTTACGAAAAGGCCAATGAAAAAACTAGAATGTCTCGAATTTATTGCAGTTTTATCACTAGAGCTCAAAAATATATGTCTCTCTGTATGTATAGAGAGAGAATGTTGAGAGACGGCAGTGTGTATTTATCACAAATAATAATAGAATAGCGTTCGAAATACTAGAATTTATGACTTCTTATTGCCAGTATGATATGCATTAAAGAACAGGAAGTAATATTTGACTATTGTTTGAACATTTCATTTAAACGGAAAGGCTTATAACTATTTCGTTTTCCTAGATTCCATTACGTGATACTAGGTGCGTTTGGGGTTTTATAAGCGTGGATAGTTCCGTGTCCTTCCCCGGAAGCATAGGATTTACCTCATAGCGTAGACTCTGGACTGTTTTTGTTCTTAATACACATATTTTTGTATGATTTTTTTTTGATAGAAGAAATTAAACTACATTCCCTAATATCACTAACCCTACGAGTTCAGTATAATAGCATTTTAGGGTGATGTTGAGATTACCTTGTTTCTGTAGTGCTATAAAAATGTGTACATAGGTCCAAACTGAAAGTTTTCATGCTGTCGTTTAGAAAAAAGTTTCTTCGTTAGTAGAATACGTTGTAGTAGTAACTTCACCCTAAACATCGTAGCAGAGAACCCCTTCTCGCCTTTTTTTTTGTCGCCCCATTTTTTAGAGACGATGATCATTATGGTTAACAAAAAATCAACAAAAAATTTGAAATTGCACAAAATACATATGTAAAAAACGTAGAGATATAAAGTCTGTAATTGCGAGAAACAAAAAGAACAATTTGAATCGTATTAAAAATATGGACCTGAGTATCTTCTAAAACTGCAACAAGAAACACCAAACGATGGGCAGCAACATTCTCCTACTGCATTGTAAACGCTCTGCTGTCTCCAAGCCGCCTGCCATGCGTGGAGATTATGGCAAATCCTCCTCTCTCCATGACAGATAAGCTTGGCATACGGCCCTCACTCCCCGGCAAGCTCCTCTATCCCTAGCAAGGTAGGTGGTCAGGAAACGGTGGAGCATGAGGTGCTTAGAATGCACAACGAACTGCTGAGACATAGTCTTTTAACTGCTGGTCTTTTGGAAAAACTCAGAGCACATAGCGGGCAATGGAGTGAGCTATACTCGGAGTTTCTTTTCACGATAGAATCCGAAACGTGGATATTTGCTAAGGAACCAACCAGTCACCGACATAGCTATTAAAATTTGCAAGTTTAATTGGCAATGGGCAGGTCAAATCGCTCGAAGAGCTGATAACCGATGGGGATTCTCGGAGTTTCAGTTTCTTGTTGTCTTTTTGTAGACGATAATGATGAAAAAAAATAGTCACAGGGCGTCTTAAAATAAGCAGAAGTACACGTTAAGACAGTTCATAATTTTGTTTGTTTGAACGGTTTTCACGAATATGCTTATGCTTAGCTATGATCAGTTTAGCTCATAGGGTATAATATTAGTTTTGCTTCTTCATTTTTACGTAGGAAAATATATACATATATATATATTATTATTTTTATCGTGAAACGAAATGTGTAAGATCATGATTATTAAAAGTATAGTTTTGACTACATTCTTTATATAATGCACCATGGCAGCCATTTTGACTATAAACAAATATAATACTAGCCACGAAATCATCTCACCAATGATTGTATGAAATCAAATATAATAGATTAGACCTGTACACAGCTATTAACAGATTTTACGAATAACTATAAGTAAGTGCTTGGGACAAAGCTGTATAATAAAACGGCATGAAGTGAGATTACAACAGTGCTCCACCAGGAGGTGCTAGGTGACTCCGATACCTGCCGTTTGCCCAAGAAGTAAAAGCCAGTATTCCGTCGGAGTCTTGTGGCGAACAGCCACCTAGTGGTTTTTCATAAGTGCAGCTACTAAGCTAATTCCATATAGGTGATTCATATTGTGTGGTGTTCACCTGGGAAGGTGGTTGTGAATAACGTATGGTATGTGTAAGTGAATGTTAGTTAGCGAGAAATTAAGAGCGTGAGTTTTAACAAGCGCTCCTGTGGGTTTTGAGTCCAACAAGTGTAAAATTGTGATCGTCACGTACGAACATACACACAATTTTTCGCATTTATAAAATTTGCGTGATGTCATTTGGTATGGAGAGAGCTTATATCCTTTTACACAGGCCACTTTATATCCCGAAATAATTAACGGTTCTAGAAGAATAACAGGATGAAACTGGTGCATCTATAGTCACTAAATAAACACAAAATAACAATACAGATTATTATAAAGCCGCTAACAGATTCCGCGTATAATCTTGTTGAACTGTTTGCATTACATCGCGTATCAAACACATCGCCAACGGCAGCACTAGTCTATTTCCAACTTGATAATTGGAATGCCGCTCCACACGCTAAACATAAATAATGTTACAAAAGGACCAACTTATCAAAAGAGTTAAATTGGGGAGCCAGCACTATATTTTCTGAAAGACTGTCATAGAAATGTTTGGTTCCGTTATTTGGCCAACTCTACAGATAAGTTGGTAGTTTTATACTTTGATAGTGTTACCCCAATATTAGTTCAGCAGAAATGCGTACGTACCCTGGGGAGGTCGGGTAATATCGAAGATGTGACATAGAGATGATGTGGGTCGACTCAGCTGTGTACCTGCTGTGATTGTCTCTTATAATAATGTTAATAAAAATGACGTCTGATTAATTTATTAGGGCTTGATTTCTTCCTACAATGACGTCGGTTGCCAATGTTTATGGTCACACGCAATGACGATATAACCATTAACCATTCGACTGCTCATCTTTTACCTCGCTGTAATCCAAAGATACAATTTTTTTTGCATAATCTTTTTCTTGCGGGCCAATCCTGGGCGCAATCACAAGCGTTGAGTCTCCAATCACAAGAGCCATACAATATCCGCCCCCCCCCCCGCGACAGTGGCTTACATCATGTACAAGCAAATTATGACTCGTGCGCGATCAAGTGGTTATATTATCTTTGTCACACATAACAATATACGCTCGCACCATATACATGTCA
This sequence comes from Agriopis aurantiaria, assembly GCA_914767915.1. Lineage (NCBI taxonomy): Eukaryota > Metazoa > Arthropoda > Insecta > Lepidoptera > Geometridae > Agriopis > Agriopis aurantiaria. The sequence continues at coordinate 11,655,635 of OU612002.1, read as the reverse complement.
CTTAGCTAACCATACATTGGCGTCTATTCTGTCATACCACTCACTAAACTAAACCAATCTGACAGCACTAAAATTATCTGCCTCTCTTTTCATGTTAATAATGTGAGAGAAGGATGGCAACAATTTTAGAGCTGTCAAATTTAGTTTAGTTTAGTTTAGTTTAGAGTGCATCAGAATCGATGCCATTGTCATCCAAACTAAACGTGGATGCAAAATTTCAGTTTGGGATAACTGATTTAAATTCAGTTGTAAGATTTGATCCAAACTAACAAGGCAAGTTTACTAAAAACTTGTAAAAATCGAACATGAAACCAAAAACTAAACGTACCCGGCACCGTATTCTACAAGTTTTACATTGTTTTCAATTCGTTGCTAGCATGTTTTTTGGAATTTGTTGGTCGAAACAAAATTGAGATAAAAGCTTTGATAAAGCTTCTAAACCCGTAAATCCTCGATGACAGACGCTCGCACGGCGTGTGGTCACAAACTGAGTGTGTGAGGTACGAATTGTAAGGCAGGAGGAACTGTAAGGCATCAGTGCATTGTGAGGTTGTGAACTTTACCGTACTTCTGTAGTACCGTGGTTTTAAGCTAGGCGGCAGCTTTGTGCAATGTGGATTTTTGGACTGTCACTGCAGCTTTGTGTTTTGTATTTTGCGTTTGGATCCGAAATTGGTGGAAGCGAAAAATCAAACGACGGAACGTTGTCGAATTTTTCTTTGACTCTATTCTCTTTCGTGTTAGGTGCAACAAAAGATCCAATTAAAAAGATTGCCATCACGGGACGCCAAACGCAATATAGCAAACGTGCACGCGGGAGTCGAGAGCGGTGGCGTGGATGGTGGATGACGGCATATGAGAGTCTTATCACTTGCCGTCACGGCATACGAGTCAGTTTTACTGTTAACCAAGATGTCTTAAAAAATTAACTTTGGTTTATCTTTAGATCTAGTCGCTGTTTTTTTTTTGAATCACGAATAAGTTCGTCTTTGGCCACCTACTCGCCTGTTGGTCAACATGAATGTGGTCGTAGATGAAGCACGCAGACTTATAAGATATATATTCACTCTGGCCTTGAAAAAGCTCTCAAATATCTCTCAGGAAACAAGGAAGTCGGCAGGTTGTTCTAATTCTTAGCCGTACGGAATAGAAATGTAGAGTCAAAACGTTTGATACGTATCTAATCAAAATCCAAAATAATATGGGTGGTAGTGGGACGATTTCTTACTTGTCCTGTAGTAGAAAGGGATGGTAGGATAAAATCAAGTAGCTCCGATGTACATTCTTCGAAATGAATCCTGAAGAAAATTCGGACTCGCTAATTTACGGCGGTGTTCCAGACTGAAAAGTTTCTTAGCCACTTACTTCTCATCGCCTTTAGTATTGGTATTTGGCTGAAACGTCCCAAAGATTACAGCAATATTCCACACACGATCGGACTTGGTGTTAGTCAGTTAGCTTGCATTTTGTTTAGAACCTCGGCAGTGGTTAAATATTTGAGGCGTTTGGGGTCGAGACATTGGGCCCTTGGAGAACTAGCTCACGTCATTTTCAAAAATCTTTCATAGCGCCTGGTTAATGCGACGCGTGACCAAAATGCTGGCGTGTTTCTGGCTCAATGCATGAGCATTGCCATTCAGCGTGGTAATGCCACCAGCATGCTGGGTACGCTGCCAACTGGTAGTGGGCTTGACCATTTGGATTGTCTTTAGACCTTCAACGGTCTATGGGCAGTCTAACCGTATTTGTAGTGTTAGTATTAGCTTGTATTTTGTTTAGTTAATAAATAATTAATAGGTAATTAATAAAGGCACTTGCCCAGTTATAAGTAGGTACTGTAGGTAGCAATCTACAAGCAGCTGTCACAGATCGGAACCGGCGCTAAGTTTTGATTTATTAGCCGCAAGTAGGCAGATGGTCTTGCGAGGTGTTCCAGAGGGAGGAGTAAACTCAGAACTTGGGAAACTTGGCGGCTTTGAAAACTGTTGAAACTTAGAATTAAGTGACTAGGGAACTAATAACTTAGTATGAATTAGGCTGGCTGGCGACCATATGATTGTTATTAAATGTAACCAAGTAAATGCTGAGCTGGGGCCGGTTTGTGGCAAAAGTCCAACTTTTTTTACTTTTAAATTTGTGTGTAGCTCTAAGTGTGTATGGATTTTTGTTACAAATAAAATATTGTCTATTGTCTATTGTCTTTAAATGCGAGTTTGCGGTCAAACGAAAACCTATTATTAAATAAAATCAGCCAAGTGCGAGTCAGGTTCGCACACTGAGGGTTCCGTACCACCACATAACTTTTTATCTACTAAAGTACAAAAAAATTGTGCACAAATTCCATCAACGCCCAGGTGGTCACCCATCAAAGTACCGACAGCGCCCGACTTTGCTTCACTTCGTTGATCGTACGCGAACCGGTGGTGAACAGAAATTTGTCACTGACTCGCACTTGGCCGTTATTAAGTGTAATAACAGATAAACGTATTTGGATGAAATTTGGTATCAGCATTATCAGCATATCATGTTCCCACTGCTGGGATACAGGACTCCTCTCAGGGAGAGAGGACTGCCCTAATCCACCATGCAGGCCCAGTGCATTTGGGTGAATGTCATATGTCAGAAATTTTGAGGTTCTTGGACATATACTGGTTTCCTCACGATGAGTTTCCTTCACTCTTTTTGAGCGGTGGCATCGAAACTGCACTATTAAGTCAATGGTGCAGGGCCGGGGATCGAACCGGGTACCGTCAGATTAAAAAGCACAAATGCCAAAAGCACGGCCACCATCACTCCTTATTTGATAATTTCGAAATTTGGTGTGGAGATAGACAGTAGGAAAAAAACTGCAGAAAAAAATGTACAATCGCGAAGCATATTGACGCAGCTCGTCTATATACTGATATTATAAAGAGAAAAGATTTGTTTGTTTGTTTGTTTGCATTGAATAGGCTCCGAAACTACTGAACCGATTTGAAAAATTCTTTCACTGTTGGGAAGCTATACTATCCCCGGGTGACACAGGCTATAATCTATACCCGTGCGAAGCCGGGGCGAATCGCTAGTTTTTAATAAAGTACATGATATATTCCCAGGAATTCTGAGTTAAAATGATATTTTGAGCTGGATGAAACTATATTAAATAATTTTTAAAATATACTCTCAAACAGATAGATAGATAAAAACTCATTATAGTGTACACCAGGAAAAAAATATATTTTACTAAAAATCTGTTCAAATTGTTCGTTACATTGTGATATGTTTTGTAGTAGTATTTTTATCTGAATAAATTAGCTTTAAAGTGTCAAAAGTTCTAAGGGAAAATGTCCGTGAATGTATCACCGTGTTCCTCGAATCTCTGATGCATGCAGACAAATGCTAATGCTGGTCATTCATCCTGACCGCGTTTCCATTTTGTGTATTAATGATGTCCGCACAGGCACTTGACACTCAGCATAGAGCACGAAATCCTTGCAGAGAGTTAGCTCTCAATCTTCCGGCCAGCTCAGCACAATACAATGCATTTTTAACTGTACGTAGGTACTTTACGCAAGCGACAGTCTTTATCCTTTGACTAGGTTTTTTTCACTTATTTATTTATTTATTCACGCACAACAATTAAAAGATACAATACCTTAACTTAGATAGTTCACCTTAACTCGCGTGGTAAATTAACATAACATAGAAGAGAGATCAAAATAGTAAGCTTTGCGAAGCAGTCCTCACTAGGATGACCCGTGTCGAGAACTACTGCAGTCCGGCAGTATCCCACTACACAACCGAGCAAACATTTGCACCAAAAAATAATAATAATAACAAAATATTGGTAAAATGAGTCTGTATGTTTGAGCAAGCTCAAAGTCGCACAACGAGCTATGGAGAGGGCTATGCTCGGGGTTTCTCTACGAGATCGAATCCGAAATGGGGGGATCCGTAGACGAACGAAAGTCACCGACATAGCCCACCGGATTAGTAAGTTGAAATGGCAGTGGGCAGGGCACATATCACGCAGAACAGATGGCCGATGGGGCCGAAAGGTACTGGAATGGAGACCACGGACTGGTAAGCGCAGCGTAGGACGTCCACCCACAAGATGGACAGACGACCTAAAAGAGACCGCAGGGAAACGCTGGATGCAGGCCGCTTCCAACCGGCCCTTTTGGAGATCGATGGGGGAGGCCTATGTCCAGCAGTGGACGTCCTACGGCTGAAATGATGATGATGATGAGTCTGTATGTGAGTATATCAGATCTAAGGCATTATCTTATATGTAAAATTAACGCTTGTGTGACTAAAGTTATATGATTATTTACGGGATATTTACCGTAAATAATCATAATCGTATTTACTTTAGTGAACAACCGTGATAGTTTAAAACAGTGCTTGTGTGACTGTTAGTTCGTCTTCTATGATCGATGATAATCTTCAAACGACTGAACAAAATGATTTTAAATAAAAGCTAGAAAAAAAAATCGACAATAACATCGACATTTCAAAATCAGTTCAGCTGTTTGGGAGCTACGATGCCACAGACATACACACAGATACCTCAACGAAAACACTAATACTACCCATCTGTTTGCGTAGGGGATTAAAAAAGTGTACGTGCAGCCAGTAGAATGCTTGCGTTGGCGAATCTTACACAAAATCTTAAACTTTATCTTTGTTGCCCTGCGGTTTCACCCACGTAGACAATCCCACGGTAACTGTTCTCGTACTTTTTCAGGATAAGAGTAGGTACCTTATATCCCTCTTTATTTTTCCAACTACAAATTTGTGCAAAAATCACGTCGATCTGACCGTTTTATGTTCTTAAAGAAGGAAAAACAAACAAACAAATACACTTTTGCGTTTATAATATTAGTAAGACGTAGGATGGGATAAAACTGTATTGCTGTGCACCACTTTTATGTTATTAATACTTTTCTTTGTCTTCCGTTGTTGCAAGTTGGTCAACCTTACACTATTTGGTAAATTCAAATCGACTCTGAATAAAATCCACACAGAAACACAGCGGTAAACGCGCAAGATTGAAGGTACAGAGATCGGAAAATATCTTGAAAAATACATATACTAGTTCATTTGTTAGTTAAAAGTGACGTTTAATATAGGTATATTAAAAAGCTGTCTCTCGGTAGGGTTTTCTACTCCGGAGTATTTCCAGGGTCGGGTGACGAGCGGACGTCAATGAACCATCGATCTTCGTTAAGGTTTCGACATAAGATCGGGTGCTTAAGTGCTAGTTTTGAGCAGATGGGTCTACCTATTCTTAGGACATTTATCGTGTGATGGTCAATCTGATGTGTCCAATGAACATACAGATGATTAGCATTGGATTTGTAATAAATTTTGTAATTTTATTTTAATTTTTCAATTAGTACGGCTTGCGCCTGTTACACATATGAGACAATACAAAAAAAAAAAAATTACACAGTTGTTCGCCGTTTTAGGACTCGGGTAGATGTATCCTAAAAAAACTATTTGATTTTCGCGTGGAACGCGTTGTTTGTGCGTCTATAAAGACCGCGTAATTATTGACCGTACTTACACGAGCTACGCAGTACCTATTATTGTATCTGTGACTTAGACCTAAGTTTGACCCTTATCTTGGAAACAACTGCTAGAACATCAACATTAACATCTTATTTAATCCGAGGGCCAAATTCCAACACCTTGTTTAAAATACAACTTGCCCATTTTGGGGTAGTTTCGGCTTACTCCAACAATCACAGAAAGTGGGGTTTCTTGGATTGTGGGCTGATGCTTGAATACATTAATGGTCCTTTAAAGTTTTAAATTACACATAGTTTTAGTTAGATCAAACCTAATTAAGTATTACAGTTTTCATCTAGCGTAGACTGAAGACAACGAACACCTATCTTTCTTTAAAAAAAACTAACTTTATTTTTAGCTATTTATGCTTGATTCGTCCTCTAGAGCTTCGTCCCGCTTAAAATTCAGTTTTTTAGTTACAAGTCGTTAGGACTAAAAAAAAATTTTTATCATACAAACAAGAGTTTTTAATTCTAAAATTAATAAAAATTTGTGTTATTTATGAAATTTGCAAATAATAATTAGCAAATTGTACACTTATACAAGAAAATGTGTACCAACTCTCATTTCATTTTAAAAGACTTATCCATGATGAGTATTTTTATATGTGTTTAATTCAATCTTATTTGTCCGTCAGTTATCAAAATAAGTTGAAACGTTTAGGCAGTCGGTAGGAACCACTGGCTAGATGATATCAGTCACTAGTTTAGTAAGGGATAGTTCTAAAGGATTTTTTTAAATTATATATTTTTCTTGATAGTATATGAAAAGAGGGTGTAGTTAAAAATTTATGTTCGAAAAAATTTCTTCAAATATCTGCGGCAAAATTTCTACCAATCAAGATATTATATTGAGATAATTTATATAGAATCGGTTTGTTTTCACACGACTTATTTTCTTTGTCGCAATTCAACAGAAACTACTTAAATTCGTTCATGCGCAATATCGGCAATTTATCTTGACAACTCCTTCGCTTTTCTGCTTCTTCTTCGGGTTTCTCATTTACAGACCTAGCGAACGCGAGCAAACGAACGCGAGCAAACGAACGCGAGCAAACGTCACTATACTGGAACCTTATTCTCTATTTAACATGAGATTCCTTCAAATAAACGCGTGACCTAAAAATGTAATTGAATAAATGCGGCCAAGTGCGAGTCAAGCTCGCGCACTGAGGGTTTCGTACCACCACATAAATTGTTAACTACTGAAGACACTGAAGTGCAAAAAAGTAGTGCAAAAAGACATCATGTCCAGCCAATCACACATCCAAGTACCGACCGCGCCCAACGTTGCTTAACTTCGGTGATCGTACGAGAACCGGTGGTGAATAAAAATTTGTCACTGACTCGCAGTTGGCCAGTATTTATTTTACTTTCTATTTCATTCACTTTAGAGTGAGTAATATAATCATGCCAAGTTTAACGCTTGTATGTGTTACCGTTTTTACATTAGAGCAAATACAAAAATACGTTTAAATTAATTGTTTGTTGTATGTTGTCTCTCTAGTTTTTACTTTTTGTTTTTTTTTTCAATCCACCATAACTGTACCGTCTGCCATATTGTATGAAAGTTTCAACTGGCTGTCTATTGCGGTTCGAAAGATACAGCCGTTAAAAGGTAAGACGGACGGACAGACGGACAGATAGACAGACAGCGTGGCTTAGTAATAGGATCCCGTTTACACCTTTTGGTACGGAAACATAAAAATTTAGCTATGCCGTTAGTATCTATATACATATGACCATGTAACATCGTAACCTGTGGACACGTTACCTACACGGACGATAAGCTGATTATGACAATGATGATACGAAATACTTTTGTCCTACTCAACAGGGTACCTATATACGCGCAATTCCAGACAGAAATTTTGTTGTTTACTTTATGTTATATTTTTCTCGAAAACGTAAATTCCTTATTCAATATCCCGTATATCAACGCCAAGATCTCATAAAGGCATTCTTTGTAAGTTGTGATCGCCGTCAAAGTTGCGATATCTAATAATATTTATCCGCCTCAGCCCCGAAGCGAGCTGTCAACAAGTTTATCAACCAGTTTATCAACGAGTTTATCAAATTTGGTAAACGATAAACTTTATCGGTGATGGAAATTGTTAGGGGTAATTTATAATGCTATAATCATTGTAAACAACGGCGAGCGTATCAATGTTAGGCGATGAATACGAGCGCCGATATAAAACATTGTTATAATGGATTTTTTATTCTCTCTTTCTTTTCTTCCTTAGTTTCTGTCTGTATTTGATAATACTATTTTAGAATTCAAAAGTTTGTTTATCCGTACAGTCGTGGACATTTTTTGCATTCTATATTGATGAATGGTATCGCGTTTTTCAAACAAATGCTTTGCCGTGTTTTATTTTAAGAAGAAGTTTCGAATGGCTCAATATGTTCTTAATTAATGCCATATTCTAGCTAAGTTTGATGGAAGCCGGCTCTGAAATCCTCTCATTGAAATTAAATGAAATAGTAACACGCTTTTATTATTAACTTCACTTGTAACGAACCGACTTCTTATCTAATTAACTATTTCTGCAGTTTCAGCAGTTTGTTACGTAGCAGTTACAAACTGCTTCGAGTTTCTGCCTACAAACTGCTACAAATTTCTGCTTACAACCTGCTACGAATTTCTGCTTACAACCTGCTACGAATTTCTGCTTACAAACTGCTACGAATTTCTGCCTACAAACTGCTACGAATTTCTGCCTACAAACTGCTACGAATTTCTGCCTACAAACTGCTACGAATTTCTGCCTACAAACTGCTATGAATTTCTGCCTTCATACTACTACGAATTTCTGCCAACATACTGCTACGAATTTCTGCCTAAAAACTGCTACGAATTTCTGCCTACAAACTGCTACGAATTATTGCTTAAAAACTGCTACTAATTTCTGCCTACAAACTTCTACGATTTTTTGTCTACAAACTGATATGCAGTTTGGCAGAGTTGTGTAACTCTAATGTGTATTTTCACGGAGATAAATCGAGGTTGCGATCGGCCGCGTTGCACGGAGGTCTACCTTAAGTAAGCGCAGCTTCCACCACAACATTTAAAAATAAACCAAAACTGTGTTTTTTAATGGCTACGCAGTTGGCCTCAGATTGCCTCAACATCTTGACTGGGTGGTTGGCAAACGCAGATTGTGTTGGGCCTATAACGACTGTGGTAATGAGACTATCAGTTTTATACGTAGTCGAATACAAGTCTAAGAAATAATATAATATAATTAGTATATTAATGTAAAGTTCATCATCATCATCATCAGCCAGAAGACGTTCACTGCTGAACAATTGAACATAGGCCTCCCAATTTAACCTCCACACTGAACGACAGCCTGCCTTTTGCATCCACTGGTTACCCGCGACTCTCACAATGTCGTCGGTCCATCTAGTGGGAGGTCTACTTGCGCTGCGTCTTCCAGTTCGTGGTCTCCACTCCAGAACCTTTCTTCCCCATCTTTCTTCATAATGTAAAGTTGACAACGCACAATCAATTGTTTATATATTTCAGTTAATTTTATAAACTAAATGTATTTATTTGAAACGCATTGTACCTTTTTGACCAACCTGTAAGCTTTGCTATATATAAACAACTCATTTCATTTTCATTGAATTTCCTACTGTAGCCCTGTAGAGAAGAGAACTGAGACTTTAACAAAGTTTTATTTTTAGTTCCACCAGTTACGGTGAATAAACTTGCTCTCACTAACCAAGTTTCCGCGATATAGTTACAGTAAGTAGGTACTTCTAGCAACAGCTTCTGTACCTGTTTTCCAACTAGTCGAACTCCAAAGATACGGGAAAATACGTAATACTCAATTAGGCGTGAGTCCTTCAGGCAGGACTTTCATAGTTGGCGCAATTGATGAGCGCGCGCTGGTTTGATTTGTGTGCAAATTTTCAACGGTGGAAGAATTACATCGCATTTTCATCATAACTTGTTTTATATTGAGGGTTTTTTTTTAAATCTTTATTTTGAAATGGGGTTTTGTCATAAAATGACTATGCCACCCCGTAAAGCTAAAATACACACAATCACACAAACACTTAACTAACAACTTCCACACGGACACTTATAATCTATAAATAAATGATACATTTGCATCAGCATCCTGGCCTCTCTGGAACCAGGTGAAGCCAAGATACTGTTGCAATAACCTATATTATTGCCATAGGGCGACAATGCTCGCCGCTGGACTTCGTACCGACTTGTTTTTTATTGAGGGATCATGTTGAATAATGGTGGGTTATTAACTGCATCGCACTGCACAGCAACCGGAAGAATCGCAGCAATTTTAGCATAATTATAACATTGTGTCACTTATAACATCATGTAATGGTATAAGTCACAGTCATCCCCCGTCGATCATGTTGAGTAAAATCTTTCCACCCAATGGTTGCCTGAAAAAGATCGCTTTTAGCGATAAGGCCGCCACTTGTGGCACTAGCTCGTAAGTGTTCTGTTCATAATTTTAATTTCTGGTGTACACAATAAAGATTTTCTATCTATCTGATGATCGTTTCATGGATGTCTTGCTAATGTCTTGTACAGACTTAGCGAATACAAGAATGAACTCCTCCATGTGAGTGAACGAGTTGGTGTGGATTTATGAGCAGACGCGAGCGAACGAACGAAGGAATCGCTTGCGTGCGCCAGAGATCACTGAATGTTCACTCGCTTCTAACGTCCTAAACGTTGTGAGCGTTGAGGCAATCAGTGTCATGATCAAACACAAAATAAAATTGAAAATTTTAAAACTCAGTTTGATTATAGTTCCCGCCCGACTTCAAAATCCGTGTATCCATAATATATTATTTTGTTCATTTTAGTGGCACAATGTTGGTGTTTTGTGGTTTTTTAAAACATAATATATTTTGGAATTTGAAGTGAAACAACATCACGACTTATTTACACATCCATGCATGACTACTTCCTTGTTTTGACTCGAACAAAGCGCCTGAACAAAAACACGTGTAGTAACAGTTTGTAATATTGTAGCGAAATTGGTAGGCGTTCGAGCAAAATTGTCCAAATTATTCAAGGTGGTTAAACTACTGAGCTAAATTTTATTAAATTTTTGTGGAACCATTTCGATAAATTTTTGTACTTGATATAAAAGAAACACATAAATTGATTTATAGATAATCGCCGTAATCGATAAAACACATTTTTTTAAAGAAAAATTACGAGCCGAACCTCCCTTCTTTTTCGAAGTCGGTAAAAAAACTTGACTAAACAAATGCTAGATCTCGTACGCTTGTAAATTGAGTAAAACTTGCCCACACCAAGTAAGGGCTACTCAACCAAGTTACTAGGTAAACGAGTTGCTTTGTTAAACTAATAAATTAAGACCGGCGAGTTTTACTTTGAATTGATTCGATATGATAAATGAAATCATTCGTCTGGTTTAACGTATGTTTTTATGTCAGGGAGTTATTACTATTTTATATATGTTTTACCTATGTTTTTCTGTGCTTATTACTGTAGCTATTTTCATTATTAAAGGTCGGACAACCAACACTAAATTCGGTCGGTAGGTAAGGACAACCAAGACAAAATTTCCCGAGACAGAACGACTCAATTAAGCAATTTTTAAATTCAAAAAGAAAAGGAAGTGAAATTTCTTCGCGCTGAAAACGGCGGTAATTAGTAGACTTTTAATCGACCGTTTATCTTAAAGCGGTTGTTGATAACACGCCCTTCAACCTTGGCAAGTTTAATCTCATTATAAATTACGTTGCGCTGAGAGCGAAACATTGTGATTTTTATCAGAGAATTTATTTCAGAGGGTGTTTTTATGGGGTTTAAAACAATTTCAGAAGTTGTAAAACTGTGACCGAAATTCGAAATGATATTCTTTTGGATTTTAGTGGTAAAAATATCTTTACCAAGAACTTCTATTGAACTTCTAAAATTATCTTTATTCAGTGTTCTAAGATTTTACTCATCAGTTCTAGATCACAAAACACGAGTAAATCATACACACATTTAAAAACGCATGCACAATAGGTGGGTTAAAAAATTTGTCTCTTTGTCTCATGTTTTGCCTAGTTTATAGGTGTACAAATCTAGAGAGATGGTATAAAAATACCGTAAATATTATTTATTTAAAAAAGTATTAATTAAATTAACTGTCGATACAAATTCAATAGTTCAAATATGATTTTATTAATATAAACAGTTAACAGATGTCTATCTGTTAACCACCAGTTTTCTGTGGTTTAACGACTCATCATTTCAGCCATAGGACGTCCACTGCTGGACATAAGCCTCCTCTATCGATCTCCAAAAGAGCCGGTTGGAAGCGACCTGCATCCAGCGTTTCCCTGCAGTATCTTTTAGGTTGTATGTCCATCTTGTGGGTGGACATCCTACGCTGCGCTTACTGGTCCATGGTCTCCATTCTATAGGCAGCGGCAACTACATACAATAAGGAGGACCATGGCTTGTTTGTCACATATGAAAAAACTGTTCGATACAATCGATCTCCTGCTGAAGCAGCAATATCTAGGCAGGAGTACACTTTTGAGCAGCCGGTGCATTATTATAATATATCATATATAATAATATTAGTTTAAGCCTATAACTAGCGTTTCAACTAGCGAGTAATTGAACAGCAAAAGTCGAATCAGTGTTTCCATCAATCACCTCCACAAGTTCACATCTCGTGCTATCTCGCACAAAAACATTCGCCCGCTTGCGTTCGCTAAGTCTGTACTCGGCATAACCGAATCAGGGTGTATACTGTATAATAATTATGTACAATGGGTGCACAATGTAACATAAAACGTCGTAAATCACACAATTAAAAAGGCCTCAAGAGGACGATCCGCTAAAGTTGTAGGGAATAATTAGGAAGGTACTTTTGTAAAATAATTATTCATTTTTGTGCCTTGTTTTGTGACAATTTGAATGAATTTAATCCCTCGCTTTGCCTGGTGATACTTTAAAAAGCCGATTAAAACTTCGAAACGCGTTTGTTTGATATTGAAATGTTAGATATTTTTCGAGGAAAGTTTTACTCGCATTTTGGTAAGTTAGAAAAGAAAAAATATAGATTATGTTTCTTCAGTACCTATTTACTGTAATACGGTGCAAAAACAAAACGTTTTTTCTTTTATGACATTTATTTTCAATTCGTGTGGATTAGGTCACCTGTGTAAGATTGAACTCGCTTTGTGGTCTACTTCAACTTCATATCACCTTGCTGTTAAGGGGTTACGCAAAAAAGATGTACTAAGACGAAAGGGGTCCGTTAGATAAAGGTAAAGATAAAGATAATTTATTTGCACAAAACACGAGTAAATCATACACACATTTAAAAACGCATGCACAATAGGTGGGTTAAAATATTTGTCTCTTTGTCTCATGTTTTGCCTAGTTTTGTAGGCGTACAAATCTAGAGAGATGGTATAAAAATACCGTAAATATTATTTATTTAAAAATGTATTACTTAAATTAACTGTCGATACAAATTCAATAGTTCAAATATGATTTTATTAATATAAACAGTTAACAGATAGACATTATTATAATAATTGTAGGATAAATAAATTGACCTATTGCAGTCATTACTAAAATTTATCATTTATAAAATCACTAACTTTGTAATAACATTTCTCGACTAAAAGTTTTTTTAGTTTTATTTTAAATTGACTACGTTTTGTATCCCTTAATGAAATCGGTATAGTGTTGTAGATAATCGGTCCCATACACATTATACTGTGGTTCATTAATGTGGTTTAGATGGGCGATTACGACATCTGTTTTGGTCTCTACGATTTCTTACCGCCAAGTCAGATATTGCCGGGAATAATTCTGGATTAGTTTTTAAGTTATACACATTATTGTGCACAACTTTTTCGAATGGTTCCCGGCATACAGAGTCCCGGCAACATCGAATTTCACTACGTCGAGCCGCTTTGAAACGAGTCTCGGCACGTCGACCATTTTTCTTACGTGCGGGGTACATAGAGTTCTCGCAACGCGAGTCTTTTCATAGTGTACCTCGTTACGCCGAAAGAGCTGAATGCCAAGGCTCACTGTTATGCGTAGAGTCAGAAATTATAGAATTTGGAAAAGTAGGCTTGTTTATACAAGGACCCAGAAAGGAATGTCAACCCTGAATCCACCCGTCTATCATAACGTTTAACAAGGTCATGACCAATTTACTCAGTCAAATTAAGAGATATTATAAAAAAATACGGTCCGAATTGAGAACCTTCAAAGTCGCCCCTTTTTTAAAGTCGGTTTAATGAAAATATCTTTTAACCAACTTCGAAAAATGAAGAAGGTTCTCAATTCAATCCGCATTTTGAGTATTGTTTAGAGAGAAAAACACGGTTTTCTGATTCAAACTTAGTAGTTTCTAACCTTCAATAATGCGATGATGTGCGAATGAGCAAGCTGTGGATAGATACAGCCGCTCTAAACCTAACCTGGCTTTAGAAAAAAATTATCTACAGGGTTTATTACAAGTAAGTAGTGGTTGAGTTTTTTTAGTTGCAAAGTTTTTCTATTTGTTATTTTTTAGTATGCCTACTTTTATTTAACTCTTAAGTTAACAAAATCTTTAAAAAAATACTTGCCAAATTTTTTAATATTTGATGTTTTATGGCCAATAAATATTTTTGATTCTGATTCCTTAAAATGTATCTTCTAGGTCTGCCTGCATGCTCCATCTCCACATCGTCGCTTACCATCAGGAGCGTAGGCAGTAAAACATAAACTAACCTTACCGAAAAAAGTAAAGGTTTTTCTTTGAATCTTTTGGTATTACAATGCCTCTCAAACTAAACACAAAGCTTTATTGCTAATCTAGTCAAAAAGGTACCATTTCTTGTCCAAATAATCTAACAATCCGATGTACAAAAACGTATTCCGTTTGAAACCTGACCCTGCCCGCTCGTATGATGTATCTCTAAAAGGGTCGGGAAACATCTCGCTAATGTACTTACTTGGGATGTGGTTGGCTTAGAACAGATTTAAGTCTGTAGAAAAAATCGCTAAAATAAGTTGGTATTTTTTTTTATTGAGTGGTCGTTCCTTTTGCCAGAGATTTCAGGCCGCCTGGCGCCCCTTCGATCAAATAAACAGAGGATATTGCACCAACCGCCCGACCCCACCTCCATTTCTACCTAAATCTCCGCCAAAACGGTGCAGCAGCTTGAATTCAGTTAATTGCAATTTTTTTAATGTTTTTTTTTAAAATAATATCTTAAAAATTATAATACCATATTTTAATAGGTATATGTATGCAAACAATTTTTTTTTAAACTGGGCAAGTGCCTTTATTAACTAAACAAAATACAAGCTAAAACTAACACTACAAATACAGTTAGACTACCCATAGACCGTTGAAGGTCTAAAGACAATCCAAATGCTCAAGCCCACTACCAGTTGGCAGATCGGCCGATCCCACAGTCTCTGGGAAGACAACTTCCTGGGAAAATCAGTATTATAAAAATAATCTCCCTTAGAAAAAGGTCCCGTATTCAATATGAAAGTCTATAAGCTGTTAAACTCAGTCACGATCCCTATAACTTTATTAAATAGGGTATCCCTTCCTTCTTTTATGCCAGAAATAGCTGGAGGTATCTTAACTGAACATCAATAGAGATTTGTGAGGCTGATTTATAACTGAGCTGATAAAAGTTGAATTCGTTTTCCTGGTTAGTATGTCGCCATTATAAGGCAGCTGACATTAATGACGGAGCCGAACGGCAGAGACATATTCAGGGGACCAACCCAAAATGAACTGGGAAGAGGTACGGATAAAGAATAAGAGAGTGGAGTTTTAGCGCGAACGTGATTTTTTTTGTCTTATTCTGTCATTTTCCTAAACTTTGTATTTTTAAGTGATCATGCGTGGTAATTAAAATAAAAAATTAATTTAAAAAATTGGGACATTTTTGCACACACGATCATCTGACCCCAAACTAAGTAAAGCTTGTGATATGGCTGCCAGAGACTGATATACATACATATATAGTTTTAAATACATACTTAAATAGATATTACCAACCAGATATAGAACAAACACAAATTTTAATCACAAAAAAATTTTGTCTTACGTGGGAACCGAACCCACGCCCTCAGGCTCAGAAGGTAGGTTCACTACCAACTAGACCAACGAGCTATCGAATTGTGTATTATCATTTATTTAAAGTTATATGATTATTTACGGGATATTTACCGTGGTAAGGTTGTGGAATGAGCTCCCGATATTCATTTATTTATATAACACGGTAACACGTAACACGGGTGTAATTTACATGCGAAGCTGAGGCGGGTCGCTAGTTACATAATTATATAAACCTTCCGTTAAAATTGCCTTGGGGACCGGGAGCTCACCTCATGTTAAAAATCTTTCAGTGACCAAAATGCTGGCGTGTTTCTGGCTCAACACATAAGCATTGCCATTCAGCGTGGTAATGCCGCCAACATGCTGGGTACGCTGCTAACTGGTAGTGGCCTTGAGCATTTGGATTGTCTTTAGAACCTACAACGGTCTATGGGCAGTCTAACTGTATTTGTAGTGTTAGTTTTAATTTTGTTAAGCTAATAAAGGCACTTGCCACAAAAAATAAAAACTAACTAATGGTGAAAACCGCATCATAATCCGTTTCGTGGTTCAATTAGTGGTTATACAACGGACAGACGCGGAAAGCGACTTTAATTTATACAATGTAGAAAAGAGAAGAAGAGAAGGTGTAACATGTAGTTTCATGTTTTTTTGCTATAGCCGCCATAGGTGGCACACTAGCAGTTGGGCTGCCTAATGGCACAGCTAATAGTAAGCAGTCACCGTCCCCTATGGCTACTTGTAACACCAGGGGCATCACAAATACGTTGCTGACCTTAATTAACTCGCCTTTTCAAGAATCCAATGTTGTAGCTTCTCGGAAACAACGCGGAAGGTAGATCATTTCACATTTTGCAGGCTTGACTTATTTTGTTTGACTCTGACTGACTTGTTTGACTACATTTCATCAAATTTGCTAATAATAATACTTGACACCGGCAAATGAACTAGAGTGCGACGTCAAAATACTCACAGAAAGAAAGAATTAAAAAAATGGCACAAGAGGTAACACAATTTTTGAGTTTAAATCTTTCCATGCGTAAGGAAGAGAAAAATATTGGCAATAATAGTATGTATATTAATCTATTTGTTCTTTAATTGTAAGTAACTAATTGAAATTGTATTTCTAATTTAGGTATTTATTTGGCTTTAAATATTAACATTATGTCGGAACCTCAGATCGAACAAACGAGGGAGATATGCCTTAGTACAATCGTCGTCCGTGTTTTATTCGTTCCAATGTCTCCGTGATTCACGTACTTTTTTCACTATACGGCGCAAAGACTGTATGTACGGCACTCTTATTAATCTTTCACGCACATTAAAAAAACTCATAGTGCCACCATTGAACTAATATAAATAATAAGTCCTTATTATGCCAAAAAAGCAGCAAGGTCGTCTGCAGGGTGAACTCAACTCAATAGGTATCAAGCCATGTTGTACTTTGTGGCATGGCCATTGATATTTTTCTTATATATTTAATATTGTTTAGAATGTATACTATTTTGTACCACTATTTAGTGAGTATACTCTTTAAATTTGGGAGTACGATGGTCGTGCTAGAAATAATACTTCCTAGCACGATCAGGCTCAAATTAATGTTTTTCTTATCAAGCCTGAGTTAGGCCTGATGAGCTCGTACTCGTTACGCTACCTTACCATATCTCCCTTGTTTGTCAGATCTGAGGTAGGAACAAAAATCGACATCTCAAACCAAATATTTTTTGATATTTTACCTACAAGATCGGGATGTTAGCAATGACAAGTGATCGAGCATTAGAATGAGCGAATGATGAATGAGTGAATGAAAAATATACGCGCCAAACCGCGAGTGAATGATAGATTGATCTCTGCGTCTGCGTTTTGGATTGACGGGTTGTGGATGAGGCGAGATTATGGGATTGAAGAGGCATCTGAATAAGGTTTAGTTTTTTGTGATGAAATAGAGTAGAAGTAAGTACTCGTATGTGAGAAATCCTAAGACTATCTTTTTCTTTAGTAAAAGATGTTTTAGTTATTGAGCTTTTTGGTGGGTGTTAATTCTACCTAATATGTCTGATAGCTTTCCACATCGCCTGGTAACAAACCTAGTAGTGAGTCTGTAATTTTTATTTATCTAATATTTTTATATATTTTTCTTTTATTTTTCGTGACTCATTTTATTTTGGTCGAAGCGTCTAAACTCTAGTTGCTAGATGTGTTGAACTTTATTTTTTGGTTTTGCATTCTGTGTGCCGTTTTTATTGCGTCATTAATTTTAAGGTGTATGTGAGATATGTGGAGCTCCGGAACAAGAGCCGGTTATAAATAAATCCATTTTATGGCCGATTTCGAATCACGAGTGAGTTGGTTTGGCTAGGCAAGCATGCTCCACCGTAGGTCGCCATCAGATGAGTTGGCGGTCAAATGCAAGCCTATTAAAAAAAAAAGTTAGTCATAGTACTCATACGTACGTCGTACATACCATACATGACTCAGATTGCTGAAAATCTCGTTTAAAATGCACTAAATAAGGCTCTAAATATAATTACTCGGACTTAAACCCGACAAATACCCTTATTTTTAATCGATAACGGGAATCATGTTTTTAAGTTATCTGTACAATTACGAAAAATGTTTTTATCGGCTTTAATTTGTTCCGCAGCTCCTTATATGAGAGAGAGAAAGAGAAAGTAAACAATGAACTGCCTTCATAATTTTATTATATAACTGGGTCATACACAGGATGTAAGGGAATTGCTTCCGAAAACGAAGACTGGTGCTTACTGTACGATAACACAACTAAATTTTATTTTATGTTGCTATGAATTACATTAAAATATCAGCTGACGCTATAGGTCATCGAACGGTTTGCGCACTGAGTGTTCTGTACCCTTAGTACAAGTTTTGATAGTAGTTGAAAACTTTTTTCGTTTACGTATTGTTCCATACATTGTAGTAAAGTGCCTCTAACGGAAACGCGGAGGAGCTAAAATCGGTAGTAATCGGCGGTATAGATTGCTTCACTCGAATACGAAAAAAGTTTTCGAATACCTTTCAGCCCAGCAATGTATGGAACAATACGTAAACGAAAAAAGTTTTCGAATACTATCAAAACTTGTACTAAGGGTACTGTACCATCTCAAAATACAATAATTATCAATTTAATAAACAGACTTCAAAATTAGTAAAATGTGGTATTTCGATTCGGTGAGACGAAAGATAATGTCATCTAAATAGCAAAATACGTTGCTTTGAACAGAAATTTGACTCCGACTCGCACTTGGCCATTATATTATTTGTAATGTGACAGCCCTGAATTTAATTATTGTGCATATGTGTCTGTGTTACTTGAAATAAATAAATATTATATTATATTATTAATTTTTGTGTAAATAGTAGTTTAGAGTATGTACTATAATCATGTCAAGTTTGACGCTTATATTACCGTTTTTACATTAGAGCAATTACAAAATACGTTTGTTGTAGAGAGACCCCTCTTTCGGTTATACCTTTTGACCTTTTTATTATTTCTTAGTTAATCCGCCATAACATTACATATTCTGTAAAAAAAACAACTGTCTGTCTATTACGGTTCGAAAGATACAGGCCGTTTAAAGGAAGGACGGACTGACAGACGGACAGACAGCGTAGCCTCAGTAATAGGGTCCCGGTTTTACCCTTTGGGTACGGAACCCTAAAAACAACACTAAAACAACAAGTACAAGGCAAATAGTTACTGGTATTCGATTGTATAATAGTAGCGTTTTGGCTTCGGGAGCGATTCCCTTACACCCAGTATAAAAAGGAGTTTATACCATCGTTAATTTTGTTTATTTACCCCATGTGTAGGATACGTTTACCCCAAAACCCAGTTATTGTTTGGAAACATTCACGTGTCGTTCACATTACAGACATAGTATTTATTTGTAAGTAACCACAAACATGGTATGACTGAAATGAGTAAATTGTCATACCAAAATACTATAACAACGTAAGTACCAGTTTTTACACTAATAACTATTTTGATTCTGACGCACTTGCACGCGTTTTACACGTAAACCATTTGTTATTTTAACCAACTGCGTTATTTTAATCTCATGTTTATATAATAGGACAATTTTTTTAGCAAAAGCAAACACAAAATTGCCCAGGGGCCTTACCGCTAGCTGTTTAGCAATCCAGTTTAGGTGATGAATAATTCTTGCGCGATCGCAAACCGTGTCTGGGCGTGTTAAGGTTCTACATTCGCGGGATTTACCGAATGTCGCGGTTTTAACATTAGTTTGAGACCGCGTAGGCGTTGGCCGTAAGGCCCCAGGTGTGTACAAAACTGTATTTTTTTACATAAAAGCCGATTTCTCGGGATGTGGGTTCAATAAACGGGATCATATCCCTAATTTTCCACCCTTAGTAGATTCAATACGTCAAAACAAACAACTTTCGTTCTATGAATTATCTAAATTCGCGAAAATAAGATCAGCTGTTTCATAGGAATTTTTTGTCGGGAGTGAATGATTTTTATATGGAACGGCTGATTTTTTTCGCGAAATTCGAAAAGTCGTAGATCAATAGTTGTTTGTTTATAGCTCCATTATTTCATTTGCCCTTAGATAACATGATAGTCTTCGACAAAAGCTTTCCTTTTGTCGAAAGATAATAGTAAGCCTGCATTTGTAATGTGGACGACGCGAAAGTAAATAAAGACAAATTACAAGCAAAACTTTTAAATTGAAATTGAAGGGAAGGAAAGCTTTTATATCGAATGTAACAACACTCGCCCTTGTCTGATTAGCTCAGACGATTTAAATTTCAACAAACCAATTTGAAAATAAACTGATTTCAATGTTGGATGTCAATCCTTAATTTAATATGAACCCTCGTTTTTAAATTCGTGTTGTTTTTGACGTGGAAAACGAAGTAATTGCGTTAAGGCGGCACTGAAGTGGGCACGTACTTGAGTTTTGAGCGTGTTTCATACAAATAATGTAAATACTATTAGCATTTTTCATTTATTTTGCATTCGAAGTGTGCTCGTCCGATTGTGATGTGATATTAAAACTGATTTGACAAACATATCGTTAACGTTTCTCTAAAAGCCTTAAATTTATATACCAAAAAAATAATTGATCGATGGATTCAATTCTACTTTATGTTACTCAAATACATTTATTTTGAACTTGTATTTTGTATTTTAGGAATGCAAAAGTACAAAAATGTTATCCAAAAACTACTTTAATCTATACTAATATTATAAAGAGGAAAGATGATTTGATTGTTTGTTTGTTTGTTTGCATTGAATAGGCACCGAAACTACAAACCGATTTGAAAAATTCTTTCACTGTTGGGGACCCAGGGATAATGTAGCTTACATTATCCCCGGGTAACAACGGGAAATTCAAACAGGCTATAAAGTATAAAAAAAAAAAAATAGGGATCCTTACTAAAACTCCAATAATGTAACCCAAGGAGTAAAAAAATAAGATTTACTATTTTAACTTTGCGTGTTTGACAGTTCGACAGGATAACGTCTGTCAGGTCAGCTAGTTTACTGAAAAACTACTTTTCGAATTAAGTACGATGCCGGCGTCGCGGTTTTACCATCGCACTAGCCGCCACCGCCTGAAGGCTCATCCACACATCATAGATCAGTGGAAATCGCACACTGTGCAATTCACACGATCCTTCTTGCCTCATACCTGCAAAATGTGGAATGAGCTACCTTCTACGGTGTTTCCGAGAAGTTACAACATGGGGTTCTTCAAAAGGCGAGTTAATAGAGTTCTAAAGGGTCGGCAACGTATTTGTGATGCCTCTGGTGTTACAAGTACCCATAGGCGACGGTGACTGCTTACCATCAGGCAGCCCGTCTGCTTGTTTGCCTCCTATGGCATTAAAAAAAAAGATTCACCTATGGCGGGAAATTCAAATTTCAAACAGTTTTCATGTCCAATGTCAAATTTCTTGTGTTATACTCGAGCGTCACTATAGCAAAAATAACTATGTGAATGCGTGGCAATTGCCTTCGACTATTTTGGAAGGCGTTAAGCCTTCCAAACCTTAACTGGAAACTGGTGCCTGAGCTGGTTTGGTCACTTGAACGACCTTATTGTATTTTGTGGTTACGGAACCCTCAGCGCGCGAGCCCGACTCGCACTTGCCTGGTTTATTTATTAAAATAACTAACTTAATAAAAGTAATTAAAAGGTACCCAAATAATCCATACGAGTGAAATTTATGATCTACCTAATTCTTTGAATGTAGAGAAATACGATGCCTGTCTAAGAATTTCAAAACAAACGACTAACAAATCGGCCATCTGATAGCCTTAGATGATTAATGCCTGCTATCGAACCCGCCCGTGGACTTATAAAAACGCTAGAAAAACTGGCAGACTTGTAAACTGATACCAGTTTGTGCCTATAGACAGTATGGGCTTAGGTGCCTCAGTATTAGGTGCTACTACGCACATATTATCTACTACTTTCAAGATCAACGTTTTTTGTTATTGCCATAGGTGGCAAACAAGCAGCCGGGCTACCTGATGGTAAGCAGTCACCGTCGTCTACAATACAATATAATGACTCTTTATTAAAATACCACAAAACAAGGATAACATAAACATAACAATAAAAAAAAAACTAGACTTTTAACAGGCGGCCTTATTGCTTAAAGCGATCTCTTCCAGGCAACCGTGCACGGAAAGGAATTAGATAAAAAAATGTGGCCGTAACTAAAAAAAAACAAAAGTAAATAATAAAATACCTATGCAAATTAACAACAAACAGCCAATAGACTACAAATAAATATAACATACTTATATATACATATACATAGACTACATAATATAGACAATATACTATATACCTACATAATAAATAAACTACATAAACATTAATTAACACACCTACTGTTATCAAAGATACATACACATGTTGATACATACATTATACGTCTATTGATACTTGTAGCACCAGAGGCATCACAACTACGTTGCCGTAAGCAGCATTGAGCGCGGTGGGTACTTGGATGGGTGACCGTCTGGGCGTGATGTTGTCTTTTTGCACAATTTTTTTAATGTCAGTACGGAACCCTCAGTACGCCAGCCCGACTTGCACATGGCCGCTTAATTTTAGTTTAACCTTAATAACTATAGAAATTCTAAGGTTCTAAAGAATTAGAACGGCTGGACAGAACGATCTAAGGTTTCCCTGTAGTACTATACGGAACCTTAACAACCAGATTCAAACGCGTCGCACTATGTAAAGACTTTAGTCCAACTATCCATACTGTTTTTACAATGCGGCAATGCCATTCCAGATGAGATTTGACAGATGGCCCTAATGAGGCTTCCGAGGCCTTAATAGCTTGGAAAAATGAGGACGCAAACTTTCAAAGGCTGGGGTCTGCAAGTTTATAAGAAATGGGGTGATTCTGGTAATGCGAGTATGAACTGAATTTAGTTTTTAGGTTCTATTTGACGAACCTATCTAATCTCATTGTGCCTATCGCTTTCGCATCATGCAAAAAAATCAACAGACTTTTAAGTTTAAAATATGCCTGAAGCAATTTTGGGCCATGTGACATTAATATTTAACTAGCTGCCCCCCGCGGTTATGGAGTCCATAGGGAACATAGTATATTAGTACATAGGGGCCAAGTATATTGTAGGGAAGTTGGAAAACTTTTGTCGTGAATAAAATGGAGTTGAGTAAATACATGACGTCGTATTATTTATTAGATTCCCCTTAAAGGATCGTGTACATTATGACGGGCCGCAGCAGGCCGGGTCGCATCGCAAAAATCGCTTAAAGACCTAAGGTGCTAAGCAATGCAAGCTAACTACAAGTAGCGCAACGCGGTCGCTTGCATTGTTTAGTATTCCATATAAACTCATACTGAGCAGTGGGTCGCGCGATACGGTCACTGCCACCGGTCGCCAGTCGCAGTCGCCAAGATCGGAATGCTACCTTTATACGGCTCAGTTTTTTTAATGAGCAGTGGCTCGCGCGACACGGTTGCGGTCGCCGTTCGCGGTCGCCGGTCGTCGGTTACGGTTGCTGGTCATGGTCGCCGGTCATGGTCACCAAGATTGGAATGCTACCTTTATACTGCTCATATTTTTTTTTACAAAAGTATCCAAAAATATAAAGCTGGAAGTACAGACTCGTATTTATTTTCCGTATTAATTTGTAACACACAAAGTTGCCCTTTTTAATTCTGCGTTGGATCAGTAGGTGTGATTATCATATCACAGATTAGAAAGACACAGAGTACGGAGTTCTTCTTCGCAATGAATAATAAGTGGTCTGAGAGCTAGTTTCCACAACTGCAGCGTAAGAAGTATAACAATTTGGGTGTATTCAAGTCGCGAGTGAATCGGTTTCTTCTAGGCAAGCGTGCTCTAGACCGCATCAGCGCTGTTCATTGGGAGAGGTGTTGTCAAGCACAAACTTATTTTTAATAAAAACCAAGTCCATTAACTAATAAAAACTAAGCAATTGAATAAGATTTGATGTTAATAAATAATTGATTAAAACCGATACTTTAGTTTTATAATTATCATACGCTGCAGGCTATGCTAAAAACTATAAGATAGTCAACCTGTCAGTTCTCATTAAAAACTATATTATGCTCTATTTCTTAACGTGTCTTCTTTCATTTCATTTCATTTCATTTATTCAATAACATACAAAACAGAATGCAATAATTTTAAAATAATATTGAATTTACGAGTCAGAGCGGTTAAATTTTTTTGATAGGTCCAATAACTAGTCGCAGAATATACGGCTTTTACTTAAAACGTTATTTAACTTTAACTTAAAACTTCATTTAACATTACAATGAATGTTTAATAAAGTTTTATAAGTAAAAGCTTGCAAGGCTCTCCTTTCCGATAAATTTCATTAGATAGCGTTAATCACACATTATATCACTTCATCAGCTAGATAACGTCCTCTGCTGAACAAAGGCTTCCCTCTTAGAGATAAGTGTTTCCACGCTTAACAATCCCCACGCTTGGCAGGCGGCTTGGAGATTAAAGTACGTTCACCGTGTACTAATAAGACGCTGCTGCCCATCACCGGTGGAACTAGTCCCAGTTTTAGGACATACTCGGGTCCCGTTATTAATAACTAAACTTAACTTGGCGTTAGGTCCAAAAAAGAACTTAGGCATTTTTTTTGGCCAATATTCTTTAGATTTTGTTTTGTTAGTTTTGTTATATTGCTATCTATCGAATCAGCAGGAACCTTCTTTAATAACCGTCCTTTTTAAATCGGCTCTCTGAAAAGTTCTAATTTTGAATGTATAGGAAGATTCTCGGTCATACCCAAGTCATGTCACACATAAGTTATGCTTCTATTCTTCCCTGATCTGCGGCAGGGCCTTGCGTGGTTTGCTAGCGCCAATTATACCGTTGTTTCCTCTTATCTTAATTAAACTGTCTTTATTATAAACTGCCCGTTTGGGGAAATGCCCCGAGAGAGGTAAAGACTGTAGGGGCACCTGAAGCTTTTGAAACTTTGATTTGTGAACAGTAATTTAGGTTTCGGGCTTACTCTTGATTTGAAGAAATCCATATTGAACTTTTGGGGAACTTATAGAGTGCGATAGAGAGTTCTACGACCTCGCTGTGCGTAAAAAATATGTGGAAAGATATATAATCAAAGGGCTTTGTATGTACGTAGAGAATTTTCATCATGTAAGCCATGTTTCATCATGTTTAGTGCTTGCTAGAACCAATGCAGATGGCGTAGCAAGAGAGAGGCCTATACCCAGCAGTGGGATAAGGAAGGCTGTGGATGATGTGTGAATAAATTAAGCTGTCAGATTCCAAATCAAATCCTGTGCATTTACGCATCACCGACATATTTCCTGGAAAAGCAAACAGCTTAGTAAGGGACGTCGCGGGTGAGAACGCATCGGGCCTCAATCAGGCTTGATGCCTTTATTCGAAATCACCTTGCAGACGACTTTGCTATCGTTTTTTGCATGTGGAATATACTAAGTGAACCGTACTCAATTTTGCGTTAAGCGGTTTAACGACATAGTGAAAAGTAGGTGAAACACGGAGACATCACAATACCGATAATTGTACTAAAGCATATCTCCCCTGTTTGTCTGCTCTGCAGTGCAAGTACCGTTCTTTATCTATCGTCAAATTTGACAGTTGATATCGCCAAATTCAATAAAATGCCATTTGATCAGTACTCGCTATGATCGATTCTATGGCATTTATCGAATTTGACGATCGATAAAGAACGGCACTTGCACTGCTGAAGGTTGATCGATAATGTATTGCACTAGTACTGGCAATATTACCACTTCACTATCACGATTTCATACTGCAGGGTTCAGGTAATATTCCCTCGACTCAGCCAGGTTGAACAGACTCAGGGTGACCGTAAAATTTGTAATCCGTGGAAAGTTAACTCATTGCATTGAATGTACGGTACCAATGACAGTTTTATGTACGGTACATAGGATTCATTGACTCATTGGGACGTACAGCTACAGACTCCATCTGTAAAGTATACATTGTTTTTTTTTACTCCCGATAAAAGGGCTGATAGTTTTCAAAAGGCTGTACATATTTTTGTAGCTCTCATAATAAAGTCACTTTTCAAAACAAAAAAACTAAATCAAAATAAGTTCAGCTTTTTGGGAGCTACGATTCCACAGATAATTTTAACCTCAGTTTAAGCCTTTGTTTCAGAATGTGCGGTTATTGTTCCGGTTATCTATTAAGTTATAATTATTAAGTTTGAGTTATATAAAGTATTTTTTTAATGTTTTAGTTTTATATATTTAGTTATAGCTATAAAGTTATCTGAAAACACTGTGCTTAATTAAATAAACATTGTACTTGCGTTTCACAATCATTAATAAAGACTAACCATCAGACAAAGTTTTTATTAATTTACTAGCGGTCCGCGCCAGCTTTGCACGGGTATAGATTATAGCCAATGTCACCCGGGGATAGTGTAGCTTCCCAACAGTGAAAGAATTTTTAAAATCGGTTCAGTAGTTTCGGAGCCTATTCAATGCAAACAAACAAACAAACAAACAATCAAATCTTTCCTCTTTATAATATTAGTATAGATAACAGAAGTTTAAGTTGCAAATACAATATATTAGTTGGTTAGGGAGTTTGACAGCTGTCAGACGCAACGATACGTAAAAATGCCGCGTTGCCATTTCGCTGCCCGAAATATAATATTATAGAACTAAGTATCCGAATGATAAAAAAGGATTTTGAAACGCGATGTGCGATAACCGAAAGTTTTATCTTCCAAATACTTAATAAAAAAAACATTTTTATTACTGCATATACATTAAAATATTTACAGAGGAATTCCGCTATTGTAAATTAAACATGTTCATACAGATATTTTGTTTCCTTGGTTGAATTACCTGACGAGCCTCACACTAAGCACAGCCTGTATTGTGAGGACCTAAAAATTGACCTGGTGGAACAAATATTTGGTATGTAGTATTAGCGTGTATAGTATTTAGTATACAATTAAACATAGCATATAATTATGTAATTATGTATGTCCACATTTATACTAAATGTGGACACCCTGTTGAATAACGCAGCGACGAGAACGCGCCGGCATTTGTGGTCGTTGATAGAAGGTTGATAGGTTCCGTGCGGTGCATTTCGAATCAAATATTAATACATGATGTGTGTTGCTGACTTGACATTGTCACAGCTAGTTCCACAATCATGGATGTTGCGGTTTAGAGTTTTTCATTGTTTATTTCCTCATAGAAGAATTTGGCGTCGCACATAGTGTGCATTTACCAGTGTACAGTATTGAAAGGTACAGAATGAAATCTGATAAAGATTTCATTTAATATCGTCAAACAAGCCAGAGTCAAGTCAAGCAGAGTACACGGTCAAATCCAAGTCATGCCCTAGTAAAGTCGACATCTGCTAGGAATAACATTGTAACTCAGTTTCGGCAGTCTTAAGGTACAATCATATTCACGCTGAGAATAAAATTATCTATTTTTAGCTCTTACCCCTGAAGCGCAGGAGTATTTCAAAACGGCGCATTTTTTTAATTTTCAAAAAGCCGCCCCGATACCTACTGGCAATTTAATTAGATATTTTTATGCATGATACACAATATCTGTCAATTGTGAATAGATTATGATAATTATTAGTTTGCGCCCGCGGTTTCTCCCGCAAAAATCGTCGTTAAGTTTTCTAAAACTTTCCTATTTTCAGCGCAATTTACTCAATTTTTCTTTCCGTAAGAACCTTCTGCAGAGTATTAGAAAACTTCAAAAAATCGTTCTCATGCTATGGCGTGACCAAGGTAAATAGCGATTTATTTTTATATAGGTATATAGATAGAAGATAGATTAAAATAAAAGATTAAATGTAGTAAGCGAGTTGTCTACCGCCGCCGTCACTATGAAATTTGATTTGTTTTGATCAAGTTTAAGATGTCCATAGCCGCCGCGAAACGAGATTTAATATGACCAATTGTTCAGGATGCTACCGCCGGCTTCACCAAGAAACTAGATTTATTTTAACCGGGTTCAGGGTGTCCACCGCTTCCGCCGTCGCGGAGAAACACGATTTACTCAGGCCGAGTTCAGAATGTATAACTTCAAAATCCGTGTAAAAGTATTTTGTTCTTTGTAGTGGTATATTAACTTAGAATGTTTGTGTTTTGTGGTTTTTTGAAGTAGTTTTAAAGAAAATTTATTTTTGAACTAGCTTATCCGACAGACGTCCTGTCTTAGAATACTGTCAAACGCAAAAAATAAGAGAATCTTCTCCATTAGAAAACATGAAAAAAAAGATGAATGAAATCGGTTAAGTCATTCTCAGGTTATGGCGTGACCAAGGTAAAAAGGGATTTATTTTTATATATATAGATTTGTAGTGAAATGATAGTGGAATGCCTGCCTTAAAACCTTCTTTAACTCTGTTCGGGGTGGACTCCAAGTTTATTTATAGATATGATTACGCATCCATGCATGCATACATCTTTGTTTTGACTCGAACAAAGCGCCTGAACAAAAGTAGTGTAGTTACAGTTATAACAAAATACAAACTTTCAGATACGTTTCTCAAAAAGAAACAAATTAACTGAATTGACTCAATATGAAATGTAATTTCGCTTTTCATTAAAATAACAGATTTCCGATCGAATGCCTCCATTAATCAAGGCGTGTCGCAGAGGAAAAGTCGTGATTAATTGCATTGATTTAATTGTATACAGACGTGCTGAGAGACCTGTCAACTGGGTACGAGGACTGACAGAATAAATAGGTACAGAAGACCGTTTAAAAAAAGGTTTATTTAGAACCCACACGCACTGGGCCAGCATTGCGGGTTAGAGCCCATCCATTCTCTGCGAGAAGGCCCGAGTTGGCATATTACTATTGGCATAGTACTGTTGGCATAATACTGTGATACGTTATATTATATTACTGTCACAGTACTCAATAGGTAAGTGTCAATAATCACGCCAAGCATAATATACACGTGACAAAGCGCTCGTTTTGGGCGCCCGGGCGTGACGGCTTCTTAGAATCCGGTTCTTCTACGAATCCTGCGTGACAACAGGAATGAAATGTGACATGTATTTTGTTATTTATTCTTTGCGTCGATATTATTTGGGTAGTTATCTAATTAGGTAAATAGATTGAGTTACCTGTTGTTTTTCATAAATGTTTCATACAAGATATCAAATAAACAGTATGTAAGCTAAAGTAAATAAAAGCGACGAAAATTTAAAAGTGTCTTGATGTTTTTTTAATAGTAGGCTTGCTTTTGACCACCAAGTCGCCTGATGTTAAACGAATATGCGGTCTAGGATGGAGCTGGAGATGGATCTAAATTATTATTTCTCATTTAATAATGAGAAATAATTAATAAAAAATAATTAATAAATAATAAATAATAAAAAAAAAAATTAATTAATTAATTTTTTTTTTTTTATATTTTATAATTTTCTCATTTTTAGGCCGCCCATTATACTGCCGTTTATTTGTTTTTATGTTACTTTAAGTTTCATTTGTATTTTCGGTGTGTAATAAAGTTGTATTGTATTGTATTGTATTGTATAAAAAACGTTTTTAAACGTATTTTCGTATTTGCCCTAATTTAAAAACGGTAACACCTACGTACAAACGTCAAACTTAGCACGATTATAGTACACACTCTAAAGTAACCCAACAAACAATAAATATTGGCCAAGTGCAATCGGTGACAAAATTCTGTTCGCCACCGGTTCTCGTAGGATCACCAAAGTTAAGCAACGTCGGGCACGGTTGGTACTTGGATGGGTGAGTCTGAGCGTGATGTTGTCTTTTTGCACTACTTTTTCGACTCGCATTTGGCTGGATTTATTAGTTCCCGATGACGCAAAGTCATAACGAAAGGATGTGTAACGAATTTTGATAAATAATTCAATCTAAAGAAATACTTGCTTCTGGTGTCGTGATAGAAGCAAGCCCTGAAGTATGCTACGGGTAAATAAAACTTCTCATTGTTGTGGGTTACCTTTTTGCATAAAGTGGTGTTATCTCGCCTCAAGAGGAATCATGCGGGTCATCATGAGTCAGAAAACGTCCACTGCTGAATATAGGCCTCTCTCTTTGACCTCCACACTGAACGACATCCTGCCATCTGCTTCCACTGGATGCCCACGGCTCTCACAATGTCGTCGGTCCATATAGTGGGACGCCTACCTACGCTGCGTCTTCCGGTTCATGGTCTTTACTCAAGAACTTTTCTCTCCCATTGGTTATCGGTTCTGCGAGTGACGTGGCCTGCCCATTCAATTGCCACTTCAACTAGCAAATTCTCATAGCTATGTCGGTGACTCTTGTTCTTTGGCGAATATCCACGTTCCGGATTCTATCGCGCCACGAAACTCCGAGCATAGCTCTCTCCATTGCCCGCTGTGTGACTCTTAGTTCTTTTTTCATGAAATCAAGCGGGCAGATATGAATAAACTGGGATATGGTTTTAGAATCGAGCATCCGCATAGACGCGTGGTGGCAGCGAATGCCAAATGTATCTGAACTAACCCCGCAGTTTTTAATATCGTATGAGCACCAGAATATTGAACAAGCTTAGCAACGATCATAAAAGTAATACTTCAATCAAAAGCCCAATATCGTCCAGCTATTTGCCAATATATCAAGTTTAAAAGTCCACTCGAGGACTGAACCGACATAATTGTGTTCTACATTCGCATGGTCTATTGTCCGGAGCACCATTATTTTATTTCAATGGCCAAGGAAATAAATCTATGTCATTCCGTTTACGGTGGTACGAGTACCATACGACGATCAATTTCCTGGAAAAATCTTCATTTCAGTACTTGCTACGGTGTGTAAAAACATACTACTAGAGATTTTATTTGTATATCGCCCAGTTTTACCCTTTTTTGCAAATTTTTTGCCATTTGAATGTAAAACGAAAATTGTTAAAATGCAACACGAATTTTTTTATTAGTATTTGCAAAACGATCTAGTTTTAATATTTTTATAAATACTACTGTTTTTGAACCGACCAATCTGGTCCTACGTACCTACCAGGTAACCCAAATGACTTAGTTTAACAACAGATGGTCATTGCCGGTTTACATATAATCTTAATAATCTCTACAGTTAGGAGACGGAAAGTAGCTTTCTTCGGACACGACACGTGTAAAGATTCCCATGGTTGATCCTTAAGGGCAAAATTCCAGGAAGAGAAACTCAGGTCGACAGCGACGAATTTGGGTTGATAATATTACTAAGAAATGGTCCGAATTGAGTTACCTGAAAAAGACATCATGGAGTCGCAATAAGTTTTGCCTATAACTTCAATATGAAGATGGCGTGAGATAATTCAAATACTCAAGCTAGTAGTCAGTATAATGTAGTTATAATGTGGACAGTATGTTGTGTACGCTTGTTTGTCTTTTTTTGGGTTCATGGTCTGGCTATAGAAGCCTCTGAACCATGTCTTTATTTTAATCACGGCACTTTATAGTTTTGTCACAGTGTTTTTGATATGTTTAAAAAAGTGTCAATAAGGAGCTTTTTGCTGTGGTACCCTATTTGGGAGACAGCTAGACTTGAAAGTGTGAGGTCGCGGGTTCAAACCCCGGGCCCGTACCAATGAGCTCTTTGGTACTTTATGTACGGATTTTCATACCACTGGCTTTTCGGTGAAGAAAAACATCGTGAGGAAACCTGTATACGTACGGAGAAAAAAATCAATGGCGTATGTGAACCCACCAACCCGTAACTGGGCCATTGAGGTAGATATGGTCCAATCGCCCTTTCCGACAGGCTAAAGTCCAGTAGTGGACTGTTATAAGGCTGATTATGCTATGCTATGATAAGGAGCTTTTTGAAAGACTCTTACAACGGATAGCTACAGTAAATAACTAAGTATATACGTTATGCTCATATATCTTTGTGGGATAAAGCCCTAAACTCCAATACATCGTAATCGCATCCCAGTATATCGTCCATTCTGCCCTTCTGCCGTTACATTTCAATAGGAAGGACAATAAATTGACGTCGCTTTGGCAACACCCAAGGCTTTTGAATGCAATGACTTTCATGGGATTTATGTACTGGTAACCCGATTTGCGCGATTTTTGGGAATCTCTTTTTAGGGTCCGCCTTATACGTAATGTTTGAGGGATCATAGATTTGAGATTAGTGGTTGATATGGGTGAAGTTTGAGGATTACGTGTACAAGGTTACACAGGACGGTGTCACAAAGCTGAAAGGAGGGCATTGCACTAAGCATTATAAGACAATACTATGGGACCCACTCTGAAATCGTGAAGTATTTAACATTTTTCAATGGAACTGCGAGTTTTTTTTGCGATTTTAGATCCTCCACAGTGACCTCCTTTCCGCTTAGGACCACCGTTTCGTGTAATTGGTTCTCTTACTTTGATTCCACAGGTTATATGCGCCATGTGCAAGACTAATTAGCATTGAATTTCTAATATTTTACGTTAAAACAAGGGCGATAGTGGCCGAGCGGTAGTATGTGCATGTGCTTTACATACTGACGGCACCCGGTTCAATACTCGGTTCTACACCAATGACTTATTTGGTACCTAAATAAATGATGTGCAATTTAGATGCCATCGCTCAAAAACTGAAGAAAAAACACCTTGAGGAAACCAGTATGTCCAAGAACCTCTTAAGTTCAAAGGCATAATAAAAATCACAAACATGCACTGGGCTAGTATGGTGGGTTAGGGCTCATCCTATCTCTTTGAAAGAAAGCCTGAATCTCAACAGTGGGAACATGATATGCTGAAATGATGATGATGTCGTTAAAACAAGAAAAAAAAAACCGGACAAGTACGAGTAGGACTCGTGCTCTGAGGGTTCCGTTAGACGGAACCCTCAGAGCGCGAGACCAAAAAAAAAAACTAACTGAAGTTAAAATATTGAAAGACAAACTTAAGTTTGTAGTTGACAATAAGGTTCTTCCATACATTCCAACTACAAAATGTAAGTTTGTAATAGCAAAATAATCATTTTTAAATGATATACCTTCAAATTTATAACTTTCGGATTTATTCCTATATATGTGCTATGCCAAATTTCGTGATTCTAGGTCAACGGGAAGTACCCTATAGGTTTTGGTTCCCCTGTGACAACGCAAAATATGCGACATAAACGTTCATATCTTTTGATTGCGTTGACTTACAACTTTTATTTTTTTACAACCGAAAGAAACCGTAGACCCAAGTATTTAGTATAAATTTCAATTTGCTACCTTTTCGCGTTCATGAGAAAAAGGGTCTTGACAGACGGACAGACAGACGGACAGACAGACGGACAGACAGACGGACAGAAAGACGGACAGACAGACAGACAGACAGACGGACAACGAAGTGACCCTATAAGGGTTCCGTTTTTTCCTTTTGAGGTACGGAACCCTAAAAACTAGCAGCCCTTTTTAAAGCAAACTTCAGACGAACACAAAAAGTTGCCCTTTGATTTATCTAAATTGATCCAATTCTTTGTCGACTTTCCAAACCCATATTTTACAACCCAACCGCCTCATTTTATAAGTAGTTCCTTCCACTTGCAGAAAAACACGATGCGTCAGCTTATTTTTCCACCAAGAGTAGCCGTCAAAGCCACGTTGTGTAGACCGACCAACTTATCTAGACAGTTGAGCAAATAAAAGAATTAAAATTTTCCTTGAGATGCTCTCAGTTTTGTTCAGAAACTGCGATGGTGGCTACCTATTCAACTGTACGGATAAGTTGGCTGCGCTGTAAGGGCAAGTCTACGATGGCACTAGACGCAAGGGCCGAGACTCACGAGTCGTCACCTTATCCCTAATGAACTGTGTTCTCGAGGACAAGGGAAGTGTCTGCGCTGTGTGTATTCTGCTTTACGTTTTATGTAATAAAAGTGTAAGAACTTACGAGTAAAAAATAAATAAAAAATATAACATTATGAAAAATACCAGTTTTTCAGCTCTCTGAAGAGTAAGGTCAATCGCGTGAACTAGAAACTAAATAAATTTTGAAAACTTCTCCTACTATGTAGCTCCGTAAGAAAGTTTGTGTAGGCAGGTTGAGTGGCCAGGCCAGTAGGCTAGTCTAGCTTTTTACAATGCCTTGTATTGTCTACTGTTCTAGATAGACATTAAAGGGGGTTTTACTTCTTTTAAATTATATAAGTTGTCCCGCCATGAACCGTAGAGGCTTATCTGAAAAGCACCGCTGAGTGTCTAAGGCTGTTTACAGACCCAGTGAATGAACGTATGGAAGCGAACGTACGTGCGTGACTCCCCAAACACCGCACCGTAAGTTTGTTCGCCAGTTGTGATCATGGTTTTGCTTGCAACATACCGATATTCAGCGAGCAATGGCGAACACTTGCAAATCCCCCATTCTCGTGCACTAGCTTTCGTTTAGACGTTTTACGTTTTACGCATGACCCCTACAGTGGTGGTCTTGGGGTAGAGTGAGCGGTCACTCTAGGTGCCAGATACCATGGTGCGCAAAAAGCCAAAAATGAAAGAAGAAAAAATGACTTAAAAATAAAATTTTGATGTCGCCTCGTGCCTCTGTGTGGAGGCGCAGCGGGGCACATTTGTGTTGTTTATTGACAGCCTAAAATTTTGATGGAAATAGGTTATATCATCGATGAGCACATGGAATACTTTTTATCACGGAATTGGAACATGGAATTTTTTATCGGTACATGGGGTTCATCAAAAGAAGAGTTAATAGAGTCCTTAAGGGTCGGCAACGTATTTGTGATGCCTCTGTTGTTACAAGTATCCATAGGCGACGATGACTGCTTACCGTCAGGTCTGCTTGTTTGCCAGCTATGGCATTAAAAAAACCGAACCCTTTAATATAATTTTTAGGAATGAAACTAAAGACAATCTCACTCTACCCTGTTCAAAGGCTAGGGCCGGCGCTACGCCCCTACACGTACACGGCATTACACTCAGCATTTGTTCCGATAATCCAATAACTCAAATCGTTGGTCAAAGAATATTTCCGACATCAAGTTATACACAAGCAGATGGGAATTACCACGTAGACAGTGGCAAAACAATCAACAAACGTCAAAACCAGCGCTAATCCAAATTAATTTTGCCCTCCGCCCCTTTCAGGGTTATTTCGCTTAATTTCCCGACACGTAAACAAATAGAGGCCATCGATTCACGTCCAATCGCTGCCGCAGAGACATTACACCGAACAATCGCTAATTGTTTGCTGGATGCCGATTTTCCACTCGACTTGTCGATCTTGGGACGCAGTTAATCAGTTTACCAGTATAGCAATCAAGTTGAAAACTTGCCATCGACAGATATTAACACTTAGTTTTTTTGTGTTATAGAAAATTAAAACAATTGACGACAAAGCAGGATTCGCTCCTGCACCATGAGGGTTTAAATTATCACCATCAGCCTATACTAGTCCACTGGTGGACAAAGGCCTCTCCCAAGGCACGCCACTCAAGCCACTCTTCTGCTTCTCTTTTCCAGCCACTGTCAGGTGCCGTACGTATATCTTCCCTCGCACCCGGACGCTATGTTTGCTAATTCGTGGCAGAGTTCTCTAGAACATGACATGTCTTACCCAACGGTTATCGGTTCTGCGTCAGACATGACGGGCTCACTGCCACTTCGGCTTGCTAATACGCTGAGCTAGTATAGATTTTGTTTCTCTGAACTTCATTTAGGATACGATCCATTAGTTAGACAAACGGCGAGCATAGCTCTCTCCGTAGCTCGCTGAGCGACCTTGAGCTTGTGGATGACTCCACTGTAAGTGTCCACGTTTCAGCATCGTAAGGCAATAACATTTAAATAGTGTAGCTTAAGGTGTGGATCAGCACTTAATATAAAAAAAAACCTTAGTTTATTTATTGTTATAACGGGTTTGGGATACGAATTGAAAATAGCACTTGAAATAGAATTGATTATTTCTTGAAATGTTCACATAATAGTTATTCTTCTTCAGTGTGCCATTTACACCGAATTTAAAGTTAATTCAGGTAAGTAAGTTATCTGAGTAAGCATTGTGTAAAACATTATTAAGAAAATTAAACCTATGCCATACACACATCTGAGCTACGGCAGTTTTCGTAAAAACCTGAAACTTTTGGGTTTTGACCATCTCTTTCTATCTTCTCTTAGCCTCGCTTCTCAGCTACACTAATATATCACAAGGCAGTGGTATTATTTTTTGAGCGAATACTTGCCATCGCTTTGTTTCCTGTATCTTTGTATCTTCCAAAAAAAATTAAAAAATTAAATTTGAACGAATAAATATCTCTGTAACTTTTAAGTTTTTGCGATTTGATTGCATATTTTTTCTCCGAAAACAACACAGACAATGAAAACAAAACAAAACCTAAATACATACTTCAATTTGACAATTAAAATAAAACTTTTCTGATAAGTAAAATAAAATTGGTAAGTTATAAAAATAATAACAACCATGTTTTCTTACTGTTTCAATATCTACTATGTCCTCAGTAACCTAATGGGGCGAAGCAGGACATCCAGCCCTTTGATGTGGGTGCTCTGATGTAATCTTTGTAGGACATCGATTTTCTTATAGAAACGTAGTGATGGCTCCTATACAACATCTAGTAAGTATTTTTCTAGGTGACTGTAGGATGTGATAACATTTTTATTGTTTTATTTTTAAGTTCACTAAACGGATTTTAATAAATCAGTTTTTTTATATATACCTAAATACTAACTAAAATCTAAACTGCAGTGCAAGTACCGTTCTTTATCGATCGTCAAATTCGCTAAAATGCCATAGAATCGATCACAGCGAGTACTGAAAAAATGGCATATTATCGAATTTGACGACCTCAACTGTCAATTTGACGATCGCTAAAAGAACGGTACTTGTACCCCTGGATTGTATCCCAAAATATTATGAGATTATTAAAAAACGAGACAAACTTGATGAAAGTACCCATCTACAAAGCAATGTATTTGCAGAGGGGCACCCCCAAGCACTTTTTTAAACTGAAATCTCAATAAATATACTGAATAGGTAACTATTAGCAATAGGTAATGCTATTTAGCATCGTCATGATCGATTGTTGCACGTGTTTGAGCTCATTGGTTTTGTATTTATTTTTGAAATCAGTATTGTATTGTAGTTATCACTATTCTTAAGTCTGCATGCTGCGCAAAGCGGCACAAATATTTATCTACCTGCTAAGTTTAATGTGTAGTCTCAGTAAGTGAATGTTATATTCTTATGAGATTAATAAAGAATTCTGAAACCGTATAATGATCACTATTTAAACACCGCAGCCTGCGGCGGCCTTGACCGACGTCACTGCCAGTACACGGGAGACCGTCTAGGAGCGCACGTATTCCCCAATGAAGGATCTCTAATGGCTCCAAAACCGGACGCTCGTTTCGACCGAAAAGCAAACCGTGAGTGTAAGCCGTTTTGTTATAGTTAACTATCTAAGCAGTGGCCAAATTATCATGAATGGCTAACATGCTTAACCCGGAATGGAAACTTGCCCATTAGTACAGAATTTTTCAAAATGTGTGTGTAAAATTGCTAGGTATAGCTAATAGCATCACATTTCTATTGAAGTGGCAACTCATGCTTCATTTTTCAGTAGACTTTTCCAGTTTTGTTGGGTCACACTGGTGTGAAAATGTGGACCTCAATATCGTCATCATTTTAGGGAAAAGTATGATTTTCTTTTGGAATTTAGCGGTAAAAAAAAACTGTACTCAACACTTCTAAAATTATCTTTACTCAGTGTTCTACGATTTTACTCACCAGTTTTCTGTGGTTTAACGTCTCATCATTTCAGCCATAGGACGTCCACTGCTGGACATAGGCCTCCCCATCGATCTCCAAAAGGGCCGGTTGGAATTGGCGTGCATCCATTGTTTCACTGCGGCCTCTTTTAGGTCGCCCGTCCATCTTGTGGGTGGACGTCCCACGCTGCGCTTACCGGTCCGTGGTCTCCATTCCAGAACCTAAATGTGCCCTCAATGTGAAATAAAATAATAACATTAATTATGTACCATTAATTATGTATTATGTGGCTTTCAGTGCACACCGATGAAACACTGTTAGTAGTAAGGGTTAATTTTGTTACCTTCTTCAGCATCCTCTGTTAATTCAGTGTATGTATTTAGTCACTAAGTTATGTTGAACTAATAAACTTTTAAACTTTTAGATATTAACTGTTAAGTTTTTAAGGTTAAACGGCTGGGTAAGAGCTGGATCAACTTATGTTGAAATTGTTCAAAAAAAGTGCCCACTCAACGTAACCCATAGTTTAATCATTCATCATCGTCGTTGCTGTGATATCCCGTTGACATATACATCATCATCATCAGCCTGTAAACGTCCACTGCTGAACAAAGGCCTCCCTCGTAGAGAGGGGTGTTGCCATAATCCCCACGCTTGGCAGGCGGCTTGGGGATCGCAGTACGTTCACCGTGTACTAATAGGACGCTGCTGCCCATCCTCCGGTGGTTCTGGTCGCAGTTTTAGGACATACCCGGGTCCGGGACATATACATAATCGAAGCGATATCCATAGAATATTTTTCACTTGGTAAATTCGAAAAATACTAGAAAACCACGGATAAGCTGATCAAAATAAATAAATGCCTCTAATGCCGTTGCATTAAAGCCAATAATTTTTCAAAGTAAACCGCCTTTCTCATAAATAATGTAAAGTGCCATAAAGCCAAAGTTCCAAAACAAAAGGCCCTGATGTGGATACCGCCAGCTATTTATTTAGGAATTCCACCCTTCAAATAAACCGCAACTAATGAAGGCTTTCAAAAACACCATCGCAAAGGCCTTCCTTGGTATATAAATACTACATAGTCGTATAGCTAACGTATCTATACATATAAAAGAACTTACACTCTGTAATAATAGTCGTAATAAATTACTTAAGGTTGAAAGAGATGACATGACAGTCAACTAAACTAACAATACAAAACCCCTTGCGAAGTAGAGGAAACGCAGCCGGAAAGTACTCGGTAGAGAGACGCGTCATTCGAATCATTGATAACGAGGCGGTGGTTAAAAAGAACATGTCACACAGCCTCCAGTATAGGTGGAGGGTAGCTTGTCTGTCCATTTTTTGTCGCCTTCATTTTGGAGAATATGCACAAGAGTTCCCGTCAACTAATATCTGCCATAGGTCATCGAGGCAGTCATTCCATCCTTACGTCGTGAGCTTTGGTAAAGTCCGCACGCAGCGTTTTCAAAATTCCTTTTTAATACGAACTGCAAAGGAATGGAATGTGCTCCCTGCCTCAGTGTTCCCTATATAAAGTACAACCTCTCAAGACAAGAGTGAATAGGCACTTCATGGGCAAGCCTGTGCAAGGCAAGGCAAGTGCCCAATCTTGGACCATATCCTCACTTACAATCAGGGGAGTTGTAGTCAAAGGATTCGAAAGTGTTAAAATTTTAAAATGTAAGAAATTACCTCAAAATATGTATATTTACTGTATCTACAATAAAATTAAGAGAACTTAAAAAGGTTCAAGCTAATACTGCAAGGCTTTTTATAGCATCTACGTACTATAATATATGTCCACGTACCTACATAAGATAACAAATAATCAATTTCAACAGCTCAGCGTGTTAGTAAGTTGACGTGGCAGGGGTCGGTCATATCTGTCGCAGAACTGATAACCGCTGGGAGTGGATACTTCGAATCGGCAAACGTAGTGTAAAGAGTGACGTAAGGCAGCTGGAAGCAAAAAACCGAAAATCAGGCTAAGTGGCGTGCCTTGGGAGAGGCTTATGTCCAGCAGTGGAATAAGGTGGGCTAATTATGATAATGAGTAAATTTCGTAACAAATGTGTTAAAAGTTACATAAGGTCATGTTGATTTTGAGTCTACGTGATTGTACTTTCATATTCTGCAATGCTGGTTTGATTTGTGTGCAGATATTCAATGGGTTTTGGCGCCTATGTGGAAAAATCTTATCTCATTTTCAATATAACTCATATTGAAAAATTGACCCGGGTATGTCCTAAAAGTTCCGACCAGAACCAGCGGAGGATGGGCAGCAGCGTCCTATTAGTACACGGCGAACTGCATCTCCAAACCGCCAAGCGTGGGGATTTATGGCAACAACTCTCTCTAAGTAGGAGGCCTTTGTTCAGCAGTGAACGTTTAATGGCTGATTATGCGAAATCTCAAATGCTATACAATGTTGACAACCGTTTATAGACAAAGACTGTTCAAAAATAGTTTACGAGCCTTCATTGATATTGAAAGTTCTGCAGTATCAATGAAGAAACACGCATTGTATCAAACTTTCAAACGACCTCTAGCACTCCGTCGCTCGCCTCTGATTCAATAACCGATAACACAATCACATCCAGCTGACAATCGCTTTTATTTACAACACAAAAGTGTTTCTCAGCGGCAACCAAGCCCCAACTATCTTGTTTCCGCTGTGATTGCTTTGAAGATCGCCGATAATCTCGGCCGATCTTTCGTCGATCAGAAAATAGTTTTAGATTCAAACCAAAGAAAGTTTCAAAGGATATGAACCAAATACTGTCTTGGTTAATTTGTGGGACCCGAAAATAATTACGCGTTTGAAGATTTTTTTAATGCCGTTGTTGGCAATCAAGCAGGGCTGGCTCATGGTGGTAAGCAATCACCGTCGCCTATAGATACTTGTAACACTATAGGCATCACAACTACGTTGCCGACTTATGTAGAATCTATTAATTCGCCTTTTGAGAACCCCATGTTGTAGCTTTTCGGAAACACCGCGGAAGGTAGCTCATTCTACACTTTGCAGGTGTGAGGCAAGAAAGATCGCGTTTGTCGCACAAAGTGCAATTTCTACTGAGCTATGATATGTGGATGAACTTTCAGGTGGTGGTGGCTAGTGCCATGGTAAAACCGCGACGCTGGCATCAGATTAAACAGTACCTCAGAACACTGTCCGTTCTAAATGTAATAAAATATTAAAGAGACACAACGTCTCTGCGCATGTTGAGCGGTTCTAGGTGATCGGTCAGTGAAAAGTGTCTGTGTACTTATAAATCGATATTCAAATCAATCTACTTATATTGAAGCACGAGTACTTAAATCAACAAAAGCACTGGAATTCGTTGGGTTTGTCTTCCCAAGCTCTTTGGTCCTAGATGATTAATTTAATTTGGTGGACGCCCTAAGATGGCGGACAAAATTTTCTTATCCTCCATCATGATATGGGTATCTAAATAAAAGGGTTTACTGACAAGAATACGAAAAAGCTTGTCTTAAATATATTTTTTATATTCATAAAGTTTATTCGTTTTTAGCCTAATACTCCATATAATTAACTATTAAATCAAGAAAACAAACGAAATTTGCATAACATCATGATTGTTATAACATCATGGTCCTTGGGTTAGTAGGATTTCATAATTATTCAAACCCGTATTC
Organism: Agriopis aurantiaria; assembly: GCA_914767915.1. Classification (NCBI taxonomy): domain Eukaryota; kingdom Metazoa; phylum Arthropoda; class Insecta; order Lepidoptera; family Geometridae; genus Agriopis; species Agriopis aurantiaria. Next base: position 11,614,052 of record OU612002.1, on the reverse strand, counting down.
GTATTTCAAAGCCGAATCGACCCCGACACCAATCACATTAAGAAGTAAATGCACAGCCAAAGGGCAGGCCCCAAACAAATCAAACCCAAACCCAGGAAACGACTTCTTGAATCAGATACCTTTAGGTAGGCTTATTTATTCTGCAACCCAGGTATTATGAATAGACCTCATTGTGCCCATATTTAATGCCCCGACTTCCGATCCTCGAGTTCCTCTCACCTAATCAGAGATTGCGGTCCCGCGAACGGGCAATCAGTGCGGGATCCCTTTAAATCCCGCGCCGTTGTCCCGCATTAATCTCCGGGATTTTACCTGATATTTCAGAACTGCTCTGTAACGACAGTGGGTAGGTTTCGACAAGCTGAAATGGGGCACGCACACGAACGTGAGTTTATGACATTGACGTTCAAATTGAGGGACGGAAGTTCGTTATTTGACGGTTATTTTAGAGAAGAATGAACGGAAGATGTTCATTAATATTGAGTGATGTTGTGTTTACTGAAATCGTAACAATACAGGGCCCTTATTATCTCACATGATATTCTCACAACAATGAATCTCACATGAGATTCATTGCGGGTCATAACAGAACAAAATTATTAATTTAAAAGATTTTTATCAAGCTTTTAGGCGTCCGCCATATTGAATTTTGTGTGACGTCATTTTTATATTTAGTATTTTTCTCAGAAAACCCTTTCATTTGATACCCATCCCATAATATAGGGGTACGTAAAAATCATAGAGAAAAGTTACGTTAGGCCACCAACTCGCAAACCATGCATTGGCGTCTATTCTGTCATTCACTAAACTAAACCAATCTGACAGGACTAAAACTATCTGCCTCTCTTTTCATTTTAATATGTGAGAGAAGGATGACAACAATTTTAGAGCAAACAAATTTAGTTTAGTTTAGAGTGCATCAGAATCGATGCCTCTGTCATCCAAACTAAACTTGTATGCAAAATTTCTGCTCATACGGTTGACTCATGACCCTAACTAACAAGGCAAGTTAAATAAATACTTTTAAAATGTATTTAAAAAATTGACTCTGTCTGTGCTTTTAGTCTCTATGATCACAAAACTCGTAATGTGGCCGCGCTACGAGTTTCGTTTTATCTGCGTGGAATTGGCAATATCAAGTTTTTTAATGCGCTAAAGTTCGTAAAACACTCGTTTTGAATTGTCCATAAACGTAGAGCAAGCTAGCGTTACGTGCGCGTTTGAGAATGTAGTATCCAATCAGAAGACGCGCGGGACTGGAGCAGAGTGGATTACGGGACGGATGTGGGACTGGAACGGAAAGGGCGGAAAGGGGACAGAGTGGATAGCAGTGACAGGACAGTGCAGACAGGATGGGAGAAGAGTGGATTAAGGGACAGATGCGGGACTAAAATAGAAAGGGCGGAAATAGGATAGAGTGGATTACGGGATAGCAACGAAATGGAGTTAACGGATGTGGGGCTTGATTGGTCAAGACAGGACCAGAGTAGAGTAGATTAAAGGACGGATGCGGGGCTGCATCGGAAAGGGTGGGACGGGAGTAGAGCGGATTTCTATACTACACGAGTCGAGCGAAGCCACGTAGGCAAACTAGTTTGTAATAAAAATAAATTAAACCTGAAAATTATTTTATTCATAACACTGGCTTAATAGACAAGATAATAAAAACACTACTTATTGGAGAAAAGGTTGACTTTGGAACGCCATGAGCGTGTATTCCCCGATACAAATTAATTGTACTTTTGCTCACTTCTCTCGCATCTTTTTAATTAATTCTTAAAACTTCCCGATGAATTTCAATTGGTTTGGTATCTATTGCTTTACTAAATACTTTCGCTCGGCTCATTTACCCCGCCTTTCGTGTTTCATCGAACCTCTAGGTTAATTTCAATCACCCTAATATTTCGGCACCCTCGAGAACCAACTCACATCTTTTGACGAAAATACCATACTTAAGAAAACTGGATTTTAGGTGTTCTCATACTATCAAATAGAAAAATCTATAGTTATTTCTGTAATAAATAGATTTGTATTTTTTATTGGAAACAACGACTTACAAATAATAACACGCTCCCTCTTTCACCCACACCTACATAATATAGCCCCCACATACATAAATTTTTACCTTATATTTTTGTAAATTTAATGAGTACCTTAAACTTAACTTTATGTAGTTATCTTTTTACCTTTTTAATTAAGTACTTATCCCACATTATTATTGTATGTTTATAATTATATTCTCTAACAGTTTGTCAACAACTTGTTTCGTATAACTGCACTCGAGCCTCAAGATACAGGCCTCGTGCTTAGTTTGAGGCTCGCCGACAATTCTATTTAGACAATAAAGATCTAGTGTTTGCTATTTCTTAGTATAATTAAGGTTATGGTATATTACTTCTGGCAATAAATAAATATTCTATTCTATTCTATTCTAATTTAGGAAAACTCAACCTATCAACTTATTACCTTCAATTTACAAAAGTAGTTTTTCTTGAAACGCTCTGAGGGAAAGTTTCGAGTGAATTTCGGTAAATTACTGACACAAAATTAATATAGATGATAATTATGGTTTACTTGTTTTATATTCGTCTTCACAATTACGGCTTTATTTATTCGGTTTATGCTCCATCAAATCCAGATACCTAAAATTTAATGATGCATTTTGTAAGAAAGCTCTTAGAAGCTAGTTCCCTTATCAAGATGCTCGCTTACCTTCTTTGACAACGCCAGCTCTAAACACCAGGTAACCTATGGTTGACTGCCTGGCCAGTGAACTGTAAAATTTTTCGTATATAATATCCACGAAGTTTATATTTGAAATTAGGGACTGATGTTTGTATAAATTCGAAATTTTACTTTAAGATAACGTGAGAGAACCTACTGCTCCTAATTATTTCGCTGTGTTGGTAAAAATTTACATCTAAATGGCACCTGTAAGGTTACAGAAGCCATGGAGTGTATATCAAGTTACTAATTCGGGTTGGAAATATGAACGATCGGTATCGTCGACATGAAAGGAAGGCTTTTAGGAGAAACGGTTCTGGTTTTAATGAAATGTTTGCTTGTCTTTTTAATAAGTTTGAGATTTATTTACAGCTGGTTAGGTGCCAGTTTTGTTTGTATTCTACTTTCAGCTTCTAATTTTGACGCAACCTTCATCCGCCAAAATAAGAAAGTATAAAAAAAAAATTACCGATTTTGTTTTTAATTCAGTTCGTATTGTTTACTATTTATTGAACATCGATTACTCCTACATTTGAGAACCAATTTACGTGATTCTTTTTAGGGTTGCGTAGCCAACGGGCAAAAACGGGACCCTATTACTAAGCCTAAGATGTCTGTCTGTCTGTCTGTGTCTGTTCGTCTGTCCGTTTGTCTGTCTTACCTATTAACGGCTGTATCTCTCGAACCGAAATAGATAGCCAGTTGAAATTTTCACAAAATACTTAATATTGCGGCGGATTGACTAACAAATAATAAAAAAGTTAAAAAGTAAAAACGAAAGGGGGGTCTCCACACAACAAACGTATTTTTGTATTAGCTCTATTGTAAAAACGGTAATATTTACAAGCGTCAAACTTAACATGATTATAGTACACACTCTAAAGTATAACAACATATAATAAAAAATGGTGTCTGATCAAGTGCGAGTCGGTGACTAGTTTCTGTTCATTACCAAGTTATAACTGGTAATTTCGTTATTGAATTTTGTGGTGGTACGGAACCCGCAGTGCGCGAGCCCGACTCGCACTTGGCTGGTTTATTTTATTATGAGGAAGATCTCGCAGTCGTCTCACAATTATTTTTTTAACAATAACACAAACAATATTGCTTTTTTTGCTAAAACCAAAAGGTAGGTAGGTAGTTTGGTCTCTACCAGATTGAGTTTGGTAAATTACTTTACTAAAGTCTAATACTCAATGGTGATTTCTTTACTATATATTTATTAGCTAGTACAGTTATATAATTATTGATGGGATATTTACCGTGATTAGGTTGTTGATGGAAAATTAAAATACGCGTTTTACGTTTTACACGTTTTTTTTAACCCTGATAAGTCCGCGTTTGACCACCAACTCGCCTGTTGGTAAGCGACGATGTGGTCGAAGATGAAGCACGCACACTTAGAAGATACCTATTCACTCTGGCCTTGAAAAGGCCCAGGTTATATCTCTCAGGAAACAAGGAAGCTGGCAGGTTGTTCCAAACTTTGGCCGTACGGATTAGAAACGTAGAATCGAAACGTTTGGTACGTATCCAAAGAAAATCCACAATGTATGGGTGGTAGTGGGCCGTTTTCCTACTTGTCCTGTAGTAGAGAAAGGGGATGTTTAAAATACCATACGTGATACAGTGAGCGGGTAAGGTTGGAATGTTTGAGTTCTAGTTCCAGTGCTATCTGTAGCAAAACACTAAGAAAGAGGGTAGATCGTTTTGTCTGCACCTAACTTTGAACTTTTCTGCCAACCAATCGCATTCTTCAGTTTTCCCGTGAACATGGTGCATGTCACCGCACCGAAATATCGGCAACCCCATCCCTAATCTTTTAACAGTGAATATCCCGTTATAATATATAACTGTCATGAACAACCGTGATAGTTTAAACAGTGTTTTACTAGCTAGTGTACAAAAGAGCCATAAAGATAAAAAGGTTACAGAAACCATCCCCTAAAACAACATACCGACCATCTATCAAACCTAACGCACCCACTTACGTACGACAAATAGTGTTATGTAGGTTTTGTGACGGACTAAGGCGAAGTTCAAGAAGGGTACTTGCCCCTATTGACTGGGAGTAGTACTAGATTAGTTAGATTTATATTTATTGTAATTTGTTGTTTTGTATATTTTCTTATAAAATTTTGGTATTTCTATTTATTTCTTTTTGTCTTATATAAGGTGTTTTTGATGCACGCCTACCTACCATTTATTCCAACCTGGTGGATGACTGGTAGAAAATGTTTAGCATTAAGTCCTCCAATTGTACATATCTACTTAATTTGTAAGTGTGCAATAAAGTATTAAATAAATAAATACCTTATGTAAAACCAACTAGGAAGCAAATATTTAATATATTATAAATGAGCAAGTGTGTTTGTTGGTCAATTTGTTTGTTCCTCTTTTACGCGGCAACAGATTAACGGGTCGATAGCTTTTTGCATAAGATAGTTGGAGGGACTAAGAGTGACATAGATAAAAATTACTATTTGTAAAAATGAGAAAAAAAGCCACACTATTCCTAAGTAACAAAGGTTAATGTTCATGACGCGGGTTAAATCACGTGCAAAAGATCAGTAGCAACTCTTTACAGCCATAATTTTACCACCCCCTCAGACAGATCCTAGCTACACCCACGTGCAGAACAATTTATACATATATTTTTATAAGAGACATAATTCTTTCAAAGAGCTTTATCTTTATCTGTTGAGATTCATGGCACGACACAGCTTATACAAAACATCTCTAAATCCTACTGGTTTCGATCCACACACTGGTTTTTAAAGCTAGTTGAATCTTATGGGTTAACGTCAATGGACGTACGTAAGAGAGATATTTTAAAAATTAAATTCAAATCCAAAGTATATCTCAAGAGAAGATTTATATTTATTGTCTTATTAGTCACTAGCGGTCCGCCCCAGCTTCGCACGTGTATAGATTATAGCCTATGTCACCCGGGGATAGTGTAGCTTCCCAACAGTGAAAGAATTTTTCAAATCGGTTCAGTAGTTTCGGAGCCTATTCAATGCAAACAAACAAACAAACAAACAATCAAATCTTTCCTCTTTATAATATTAGTATAGATGAAGCCTAATATCGAAAGAACCTGAGTTCAAAATTTAGTTTTGCATAACCTTTTTGCATTTTTACGTTTGTCATATTGCGTGTTTCATAAAACCAGAATCTCAAAATAAACACGTACATGTCGTACATAACACTAGTGTTCTCAAATTTTCTTGCAAATAAGACTATGATTTAAATACATAACAATGTATTATAATGAACGCAAAAGTAATTAAAAGTAAGTATTGCAAAAGCAAATACAAATATGAAGAACGTAAAAGGACATCACAACACGGAAAACGCAAAGGTACATTAAAATACGAAGAACGCAAAAGTACCCACACCACAAAACGAAAAACACGAATGTACATAAAAATATCAACAATCAATATCAAATATCAATCTTTTCTCGTCAGCTTTTATGTTTTTTTTACAACGGACTTGGCATATGTTTGACCACTATCTCACCTGGCTGGAAGCAAAAATGTGGTCATGAAGATGTAGTACGCTTGCCTAGGAAATACCTAAAAAAAAAAACTTGGGCAACTTTGGATCATAGCTATTCGGAAAGAAAGAAGTTCCGGTTCCGCAGTACTGTTCTGTTAAAAAAAGAGGATTGGAAACGCTTCCCCCTGGAAGTCTTGGAATAGTTATTCCGTCTTTTGTTATTTTCGATCGAGTTCAAAATTTGAAAGAGAAAATGACAAAACACCGCTTAACTATTGCAAGACTACTCCAAGTTTATAGTCATACCCCCTTATTAATAAACGTGGAGTAGTCTTGGAATAGTTACGCCGTGTTTTGTCTTCTTCTCTCTTTCACATTTTGAACTCGATCGAAAAAGACAAAAGTCGGAGTAATTATTCCAAGGCTACTCCACGTTTATTAATAAGGGTGATAGTATTTTATTGATAACAATTACAGGTACACGTCACAGAAAATAAATGTATATAAAAAGGGGGTTAGTGTATCTAAGTAGAATTACTACTACAAGAGGGTGTCTCCTTTTCGTGTGATATTGGAAGGCCACATGCTTTTAACACACCATTATTTCCGGTTCTGCGCCTACTTCATACGTGTATTTTTATGTGCCCTGACGATATCGTCCATCCATCAGGCTGGTGGTCTGCCCACTAGTCTTATCATTCAAGTCACTCAAGAAATCAAGTACTCAAAGAAAATTATAACAACATGAAGCACATAATCAATCAAATTGGGTCTTACTGCAGTGTTTTTATTAAACCCCTAGCTGATTTCACCGCGAGTTCAACCGCGCCAATCGTCGTTAAGTTTTCTGAAATTCTCAAATTTTCTGCGCAATTTTCTTAATTTTTCTTTCCGTGATAAACTTCTACAAAGTATAAGAAAACTTTAAAAAAAAATGATTGAAATCATTAAAGTCGTTCTGAAGTTATGGCGTGACCAGGTAAATGGGGATTAATTTTTATATACAGAGTGTAAGGGGAACACTCTCGAAACAAAAAAATGGTAATTGTACTCATCATTATCAACAACTTTTACTAAGGGACCAACCCTGAAATTGCGAAAAAAAATCAGCTGTTCTATATATTTTGTCGAGTGTCAATGACCGTTTTCTATAGAACAGCTGATCTTTTTTTCGCGATTTCAGGATTGGTCCCATAGTAAAAGTGGTTCATAATGATGACTACAATTACCTTCTTTTGCCTTCGAGAGTGTTCCCCTTACACCCCGTATATAGATAAAGATAGATTACAGCGTTTAAAATGAAGTATACTCATTTCTGATCTTCATGATGGTGATGATGATGATGATACTCATTTCTAGGACAATTGATGAATAACAACTACTTGGTACAAGTAAAAGAGTTCATGCAATAAAATCAATTCTCCATTAGAATAATTCCACGGAATTACTTTGGAAAGAAAAAAGAAAGGAAAAAGATTCATTTTACGACTGCAGCAAGAGCTCGGAAAATCACGGCATTTTCTATTATTGCCTCTCTAGAGGATGGTATATAATTCTGCTACAAATTGTATGGAACAGTTAAAAGACGTTAACAATGTAGTTACGAAGTTACAATAGTAGAGTAGAGATATTTGTACACCGATCGCACTCTTATATCCACTTTTATTATCGAAGAGACTAGCGCTTGTGCGATGCTTTTCTCATTTATAAACCTCTAAGAAAAATTTAGTAACAATATGTAGTTTTTTGTAGAATTGTTTTTCAGAGCCATAAGATAGGAAAGGTTTGAGGTTTAAGATTACTCCCTAGATGGATAAAAGGTTTAATTTTATGTTCAAAATACTGTAGGTTTATATTCCATACACTTAGACATTCTAAATAAAGCCGAATGTACAACCGGAAAAGTGTTTAGGTATGTACGCCGTTGCAGGTTTTAGAACCGAACCGGATAGGTAAGTTCAGATTTTTTATGACAATCTAGAAACACATCCGTTGACAAAACTGAACTGCATGATAGTAGATGTAGGTTATTTTTATGACAACCCTTTTATGACATCTTATTGTCCTTTGATAGGCATTACCTTTCCACAATTTTATAAAGTTATATGATTATTTACGGGATATTTACCGTGGTAAGGTAACCACAACCTTACCACGGTAAATATCCCATAAATAATCATAGTCATGTTATATTCATATCATAGTCATGTTTGGTCCCAGAGTAAAAGCTGTTTATGATGATGGGTACAATGGAATCCTCGAATATGTTCGTCGTCTAGAGATGAACCCAGTAGTTTTTTTTTCTTATAATTATTAGCCTAATAATGCGTTTGACCACCATCACGCCATCACGCGATGATGCGGTCTACGTTGGAGCACGCTTTCCTAGAAGAAACCGATTCACTCGTGATTTGAAGACACCCAGATTGTAACTATCGGGGAACACACATTCAGACAGCGCATTCCACAGACTAGTAGTCAAATTCAAATTCAAATTCAAATTATTTATTTGTCAGAACATGGTAGGTACACATACATATAAAGTAGCATACATGGTCGTAAGAATGGAGACGTATCTCATGTCCTTGCCTGTTACAGCGTACAAATGTTAGTTTTTTATTAATATTTTTATTAGTTTTTGTTAAAGTTAAAAAGGAAAAAAATAAACAAAATTATGTCTATGTTAGAATATTGTTAGAATCATATTTTGGTTTAGTAGTTCGCACAATAAATGTAGAATCAAAGCGTTTCGTACGGGTTTTCGGAATATCAACCATAAAGCGGTGACGATATTCCCGGTAGAAAACCCTGACAGTCAGTAAACATTTGTTGTAATTTTCTTAAATACGTGACAAACACACAGCTTTGATTGTACTTACTTAGATATCTCTATCATGAAATAGAAATATATCCGTTTTTATTACGATAGGCATCGTAAATAACAGATCCATCGTGAATGATCCACGCTACTTTTAACAAACAGTATCCGAGCATCATATTCTGTGGCATTCGTAGGTTACCATAAAATTTATTTTCTAAACTATAATCCTCCACATCGGTACATTCATTTCATGGCCGACTGAAATTGTATTTTTGACACAGACTGCATGATCTTGCCTGGGTTTTCAAATTGTATGTGCATCGCCTTCATAATCACATTGTTGCGATGTTCTTAGTTTTTATTTTTTTCGGGTTCAAAAGATTTTTCGGTCTCCAAATTACCAATTAAGTTGAAAACTTACAGATTGGTTGTAATTTGGATGACAATATGCATTTTAATGGGAGTTATGGTGGCCGAGCGGTAGCATGTGCGTTTTACAATCTGACGGCACTCGGTTTGATCCTCGGCTCTGCACCAATGACTTATTTAGTATTTAAATAAATTGTGTGCATATACAGTACATTTAGATATGAATTTAAATATAACTTCAAAGCGAATGAATTTATCTTATAATAATTTCACTGTTAATACAGAATTGAGGTAGGGAACATTGTTAAGCCAATTGTGGTTTATAAATCCGATAGACACTTCTATGAGGCTTATTTTATTCGTTTCATTTACAATTTTGGTCTCTTATTTGAAGAATATTCAGAGGAGATCAGGGTCGCGATTCTCAAGTTATGCGAAATTTGAGTGATAAGTACTATATAAGTACTGTACTGTGGTAAGTATAGCATATCGCTTTTTAAGTGATAGCAAGTGATAGGTAGGTACTAGCTGCACCTCGAGATTTCACCCGCGTGGATTACTCCTTATAAGTTCACTCAGTTATCTGCCAGTGCCCCTCATAATCAGTCCAGCCGTTTTGGAGACCATAGAAGAAACATACATACATACAATGATTTATATATATATGTATATATATATTTTTTTTATATAAAATAGATATATATGTAGTTATACGTAATACTTTTTAATCATTTCTAACGTTTTTTAACGCGTGTATCTTCATCATCATTTCAGCCGTAGGAAGTCCACTGCTGGACATAGGCCTCCCCCATCGATCTCTAAAAGGGCCGGTTGGTAGCCCCTACATCCAGCTTTTCCCTGCGGTCACTTTAGGTCATCTGTCCATCTTGTGGGTGGACGTCCTATGCTGCGCTTACCGGTCCGGGATCTCCATTCGAGAACCATTCGGACCCATCGGCCGAATATTGGCCGGCGTGTATCTTACATTATTTTAATACCTGACGTTTCGAACACTGCAGGGTCCTTCGTCACAGGTAGACTAGTCATAGTCATAGTCATTTTATTCATAAAGCCAATTTACACGTCAAATTAAAAATAATACAATAAAATTACTAAAAATACTACTTAGTAGGTAATTTTAACATACAAATTTGTAGAACTCATTGTAACTGTAGAATGCTTGCTCAACAAGCCAACGTTGTAAGCGTGATTTTGAAACATTGCAGGCTAGGAGCTGCAGTGGCATGTTCTGGGAGGTGGTTGTACACGTGCCCATGACATGAGTAAGCTTGTCCGACTTGGTCAGCGTTCGCCTGATGCCGGCGAGATGACCCGCTGTGCTTGTGGAGTAGTTATGGTACTTACCACGCAACTCGTATGAGCCTAGGTTTATTCTTACGTATATTGCCACCTGCAATATAATTATTGATGGCAGTGTACGAATTCTTAAGCTCTTGAAATATGGTTTTGCGTGGGTCTCCTGGTCCACTCCTACAATTGCTCGAACGGCGCGTTTTTGGAGTCGAAGACCTTCTCCTACTCTGCGCATCTTCCCCACAGCTCCGCACCGTATTTTATGAGTGAGTGCACTGTGGCAAAGTAGCAAGTGCGGGCCACGTCCACCGACATGAGTCGAGCCACTGCCGCAATGCGAAGCATGCACTTCCGCTCTTTCCGCGTAACCTGTCAACATGTTTCAACTGGATGACCGATGTATAAATATTATGAAAGTAGTTACTATATCATTTGTATTTTAATTTTTATGAAAATCATGCTCTTAATATAACATCAGTTAATGATAATATAAATATAGTAATTAAGATTTTTTATCGAATACGATGATATATCATTGTCATGTTTAAGAATAAGGTCCCTAACATCTTGGACAGGTAATTTAATATCCCTGAGCTCCTTTATTTGGAATGTCAATAAAGATCTTCTTTCGGCCCTTCTACGAAGAAATGTCGAACTATGCCAATACTCGCTTCAGTTTTTTTGGAGAGTTACCGTTGTTAATCAAATTGGTGGATTCCCATGGACCGTCCTTTGTAAATTCCGTTAAGTTATTAATTGTAAATAGAATTTTCGTTTCTAAGCACGTAGTAACAATAAGTTAAAGTAGTTTGCAGCATTTTTAGACAACAATTTAAGTAAAATAAGCCCAACTACCATTAATTTAACACCAAACATTTGGATAATTTGTAGCCAAACCCTTTTTGCTAGCTACCAAAAGAAAACAACTATCACTATTACTATTTTCCTATATATATTATAAAAGCCTCTTGTGAAGTCTCCACCACTTTACTAGGGCATTAATTTGACTTGACCGTGACTTACTTTGCTTGACTCTGACTGTGACCGACTTGTTTGAATACATTTCATCTAACTTATTTAATACTTGACACTGGCAAATGCACAGGAGTGCGACGCGAAACTCCTCACAGAGGAAAGAAAAAAAACTATGAAATACGGAGTTTTGGCGCCAGCATTAAAAAATAATGCGCCTCGGTGTATTTCCAACAATATCTCGAAACTCTTCAAAAGTACCCAAAACTAATAAAAATATATATAAAAAAAACCGGACAAGTACGAGTAGGAATCGAGCTCTGAGGGGTTACCTTTACGCTTTCTTGAGAAAAAGGGTCTTGACAGACGGACAGACGAACAGACAGACGGACAGACAGACGGACAACGAAGTGATCCTATAAGGGTTCCGTTTTTTCCTTTTGAGGTACGGAACCCTAAAAACTAACATTTGTACGCTGTAACAGGCAAGGACATGACATACATCTCCATTCTTACGACCATGTATGGCTACTTTATATGTATGTGTACCTACCATGTCCTGATAAATAAATAATTTGAATTTGAAATTGTACAGTTTAATCTCCAAACCGATTAGTAAATTTGTAACACAAAAGTGACACAAAAATCCTCGAGCCCATTTATTACCGTAATAAAACGCATGTGGTTCTGAAACGAAGAAACAATTTGCACAAAGAGATTTATAGTAAAACGTACTGTGAGGAGAGATAAATATAATGGCTTTTTACTTTTTACTAAAGCAGGCGAGGCGAGTGAGAAGTGGAAGCTCGAGCGGCGAATTTTTTGTATACATTTGTACTGTCAGAGGCCGGTATTTGCACTTTATTTTTGTGGTGATGTTAAAAGAATGGAAGCGCTGTTTTTTTTTCTGTTGTTTTTTTTAGAAACCTTGTGACTCTTGGCTGCTATTTTAAGCTCATACGACCTTAGAATCACTTTAATAGTGTGAGACAAGTTTCTTCCGAAATTACCTGATCATTTCGCCGTGCCTTGTGAATTGACTCTTCAATAATATCTCTACTAGGAGGCTCTCCGAAATAATATAAATATCCGAATATAAGCTACAGCGTAGATCGACTTTATACAATAGCCCCAATCGAATGACGTAATCAAATGAGCGACCCCTTCCCGCCCGCTACGATACTTCACGGTACGCCTAGAGCGATAATAAGGATATTCTCTATGGCGATAGTCGTGCGAGCTGTCATTGAGATTTGTCGTGTGTCACGTACACAGTCGCCAGCGTGGTAGAAGCGTACAAATTAATGTCATTTTTTCCTAAAATCAGATAGTGGCAACCCAGGGCCCTGATTCCATAACTTCAAACAAGCGCGTAACGCGGCGCGTTAAGTTAACCTCTAAAAGTTGGCCTTTATTTCCTAGGAAATAGAGCTAGAGATAGAGCAAATTTTTTGATGTTTACTTAACGCGCCGCGTTACGTGCGTGTTAAACTTACAGAATAAGGGCCCTGTGACCGACAGTACGCATTGATATTATTAGCTTATATATAATTATGTACTGAGCAGTTACTGCGTACTGTACTCTTAGTACAAGTTTTGATAGTATTCGAAAGCTTTTTTCGTTTACGTATTGTTCCACACATTGTAGTAAAGCGCCTCCAGCGGAAACGCGGAGGAACTAAAATCGGTAGTAATCGGCGGTATAGATTGTTTCACTCTAATACGAAATATCTCTCTAATAAAAGTTTTCGAATACCTTTCAGTCCAGCAATGTATGGAACAATGCGAAAACGAAAAAAGTTTTCGAATACTATCAAAACTTGTACTAAGGGTACTGGCCGTCCCGAGTACTTGCGTAAAAGAAAATATAATTGGAGATTTTTAATAGACTAAAGTTCTCTTTTTGGCTAAACTATAAAAAGTATATTAATTATGTTATGTTGGTATGATGCACATCTGAAATTTCGTTAAGACCATAGAGCTTCTTTAAAAAAATTCTTTGCCCACTAATTTCTGAACTAAAAACGGAACCCTAAATATGCATGTTTTGAGTCGCGACACGCTCTTAGCCAGTTACTTAAAGAAGTCAATAAGGTAAAGCACTGTCAGTTACTCCCACAGAAAAGTTTTTTGTTGTTGTTTATATTAGAACGACTGAAAAGGCATTTTTGTACGAAATTTGTTGTAGCCAGTTGCACCCATATAAACGAAACGTCAGTCATTCGAAATCAGTTAGCAACTAAGATGCGGAGTTCAACGCGTTGATCTAAATAAGAATGTTCAATCAAGGTTCGCTTATAATGCCTGGTAACAGATTTTCCTTCTCATTTCCGTTCTATTTACTTCTCTTTTCTGTGGTTACTCCAAAAGGCACGTCTGTGCAAGTTTTATCGCTTCTAACACGTACTTTAGTACGAGTAGGTATGAGGCGTTTTAGTACAAAGTTGCCAATATGTCATAAGCTGTAAAGATCAGCCTCTTCCAGGGAACTACATCAGGGTTATTTTGTTTGGCGCGGCGCCTTCATCGCACCAAGTGTATGTATTATTCACGAAGCCCCTTCCACGATGGAGTGCTCACTATTTGCAACTTAGTATTACGTAGATTGTATTCATAAAAACAAGTTTATCGCTGAGGTTGTATCGGGGTCCGCTCGAGTTAGGAAGTTGGTGGGTTGTGTTAGAAACTTTGCTCAGTTTTTAGGTAAAAGGAATTGGATGTTAATGAATCTGATCATGTATTATGTTGTTTATTCAGGATTACGCATATAGACTGTACTGAGCCGAAAGCAGGTCATTGTACTCATCATTATGAACAACTTTTACTATTAGACCAACCATGAAATCGCGGAGAAAAAAACAGGTTTTCACATTTTGTCTAGTATCAGTTACTGTTTTCTGTGGAACTGCTGGTATTTTTTCGTAACTTGGTTTCATAGTAAAAGTTGTTCATAATGATGAGTACAATGACCTTGTTATCGCTTAGTATAATCTATATGCGTAACCCCGTATAGAAAAACATATGTAACTCACATACCCGGTGTAAAGGTATGGTACTTCCGAACTTGATCTAAACACAATTCAATACCAATAACCCAAAGACTTTGTAGCTTTACCTAGTCTGTGCAATAACCATTTGCTTTTGTTAGCTTTTCAGCCAAGAAATCACCTTTTAAACTGTTTTACACACAATTCGTTTACACTTGTTATCGCTTCGAGGTTCGAGCAAAGAAAAGAGGGTGATTGCAATGCAACCGCCACTTATATACTGTGTTCGTTGGCAGTCGACAAAAGACTGTCAACTGTCAACGAACACGTGTGAACTTCGCCAATACAGTTTCATTATAATGGTGTTGTTAGTTCATCTATCCATTAAATGATTAAACTAAAGTTGTTCTACATTCGGCCATCCGACTCAATTACACGTCCTCGTGTATACGTGTCATGTATTATATGATAATAGACGTTATACGTGTTAATTAAATGTGTACTTTACAATCTTATTTTGAAGTCTTATACTATCGTTTTATGTTACATAATATCAGCATGCAACTGCATACTGAAAAGCACATCATATCAGACTAAAACCGAATCTGGTTTAGTTAAGTCAGTACGCAACTGCGTACACTGTCTCTTACGCAACTGCGTACATCGGCTCTTACGCGACTACGTACACCGGATCTTACGCAACTGCGTACAATGTCTCTTACGCAACTGCGTACATCGGCTCTTACGCGACTACGTACACCGGATCTTACGCAACTGCGTACAATGTCTCTTACGCAACTGCGTACATCGGCTCTTACGCGACTACGTACACCGGATCTTACGCAACTGCGTACAATGTCTCTTACGTAACTGCGTACTGGAGGCTCCGCTGCAGGCTCAGCTGGCAGGTTCGACGGCAGGCTCAGCCGCAGGCTCGACAGCAGGCTCAGCCGCAGACTCCGCGGCAGGCTCCACTGCAGGCTCCGCTGTATGCTCCGCCGCAGACTCGACCGCAGGCTCGACAGCAGGCTCAGCCGCAGGCTCGACAGCAGGCTCAGCCGCAGGCTCGACGGCAGGTTCAGCCGCAGGCTCGACAGCAGACTCAGCCGCAGGCTCAGCCGCAGGCTCGACAGCAGGCTCGACAGCAGGCTCAGCCGCAGACTCCGCGGCAGGCTCCACTGCAGGCTCCGCTGTATGCTCCGCTGCAGACTCAACCGCAGGCTCGACAGCAGGCTCAGCCGCAGGCTCGACGGCAGGCTCGACAGCAGGCTCAGCCGCAGGCTCGACGGCAGGCTCGACAGCAGGCTCAGCCGCAGGCTCGACGGCAGGCTCAGCCGCAGGCTCAGCAGCAGGCTCGACAGCAGGTTCAGCCGCAGACTTCGCGGCAGGCTCCACTGCAGGCTCCACTGTATGCTTCGCCGCAGGCTCGACAGCAGGCTCGACAACAGGCTCAGCCGCAGGCTTGACAGCAGGCTCAGCCGCAGACTCGACAGCAGGCTCAGCGGCAGGCTCGACAGCAGGCTCAGCCGCAGAATCGGCGGCAGAAATTTGCATATATAACAATAAGTACACTAATCGGATATATAATCTGAAGAACTTTTAACATGAGCACAGTTATTTAGTAATTAGTATTAAATTAATCATTAGCAAAGAAATTATAATCAAGAAAACGCAAGGAATAAAACAGCCACTTTGTACAATAACTATTAATTAGGGCTCTAAAAAAAAACATGACTAGCAAACAGGTTTTGAACCACTTAACAAAAGACAAATTACACTCTGTGGACATGGGAAAATAAGAAGACATCTGTAACTTATTAATCCCGATTCTGATTTGTTAGCTTTTCAGCCAAGAAATCACCTTTTAAACTGTTTTACACACAATTCGTTTACACTTGTTATCGCTTCGAGGTTCGAGCAAAGAAAAGAGGGTGATTGCAATGCAACCGCCACTTATATACTGTGTTCGTTGGCAGTCGACAAAAGACTGTCAACTGTCAACGAACACGTGTGAACTTCGCCAATACAGTTTCATTATAATGGTGTTGTTAGTTCATCTATCCATTAAATGATTAAACTAAAGTTGTTCTACACTTTATACTTGTTGTTTTCGTGTTTTAGAATTTTGCGAACCAGCAATGTAAGGCGTATAAGCGCTTGCGCGCGGTGCAGGTCGTTCGTTAACCTCTAGTGTTAGCTAATATTTTATTTGCATTTCATTGCGAACATTAAATATAAAACATATTTTTTGTGGTATCGTATTAGCAATCACCAGTCTTCGTTTTCGGGAGCGTTTCCCTTAAGGGTCCCTTTGCATAATGCGTAGGTATAAAAGTCGTACTACTACACGCGCACGGCCCAGACGCACACAGCGACGGGACGACGGAGAACAAACAAACCATAATTCAATCAAACCATATTGCAGCGATCAGAGATCAAGTTCGTATTGTAAAATTTTCCGTATACATACAGCGATGTTTTCGAGTTCGAGGTGCTGGTGTCAAGCGGCGTAGGTCTGCTTTCGACGGCGTCCGAGCGCTGACTGACACGCCGTTTCAAATGATAGACAAAATTAGACAAAAATAATCAAAGGAAAACTATATTATAGATATATTTTTTGGGAAATGTGTTCCGAAACACCACTAGTTTTCGTAACTTTTGTGGTAGGAGGCTACGAAAAATATTTTTAATTAATTATTGATAATCATTTTATGTATAGTTTTTGCGTTGATAGTGTAAAAAAGGAGGTTTCTATCTGTAGATAATAATACTAAATGACTAAGTATTACATAGTCGTCGGAAACGGAACCTAAAGTTAGCTTATTTTTATCAGTTGACGGGCTAACGTCCTTAAAGTGTTTAATTTCAATAAGAAATAACAATGATCTAATAAGCATTGCCTTTCAGCGTGGTAATTCCGTACGCTGGTACGCTGCGTACTGGGTACGCTGCCAATTGGTAGTGGGCTTGAGAATTTGGATTGTCTTTAGACCTTCAACAGTCTAATTGTATTTGTAGTGTTAGTATTAGCTTGTATTTTGTGTAGTTAATAAAGGCACATGCCCTAGGATAAGTAATCTTAATGTTAATAATCTAGAAAATCTATGTTGCGTAAACATCCATTACATACATAATACATAAACATATAAAAATCAAGAACATTTTTGTATTCTTTATTATAAACAAATTTTACCTTGGGACAACTCTGAAACCGCAAACAAAAATCAGTTGTTCCACAGAAAAATTTCATTACCACTCAACGGAATGTATGCGATTTTTTTGCTATTTCAGTGTTGATTTCAAAGTAAAAGTTGTTTATAATAATAAATACAATGATATCCTTGAATATATCAATCGTCTTAAAGAACATCCTGTGTATATTGATCGATAAATTATTCCGCAAACTCGAGCATTTTCCCAGAAATGGATGAGCTGATGGAACTTGCGCATAGTAGGTACATAAATCAACAACTACGGTAAATCAACATACATACCTAGATACAATATGCTTTCAGCAATATTGTGGATATTCAGCAATATAATATACTCACCTAGAATTTAGAAACAACGAAACGTTCGAGTTGTTCTATAATAATACGAGGACGTCAAATATTATTAATATTATATTTCAAACAAAATAAAATTAATGGACGGCCATAACCATTGAACTTGCTCAGTAAAAACGAGTCAAAATCGTCAGACATCTACTTCAACACCTAATTATAACAATGTACAGTACATTTGTTACAAAAAATAGATAGCGGTTTTTTGTTGTGTATTTACACTTCGGGAAAGCACACGAAGGCATAATTTTGTCAGATGTTTCGTTATCATGTAACAATAGTCTTGTGTTGCACTTCTTACGGCTAGAGACCGACTGAAACGAAATGAGCGCCGGTGCTCATTTTTTAATCTTAAAAATGCATTTCTTTTGGGCCCGTCCATTTATTATATTTTTGTCGAAGATATTATATAGATATATTTGAAAGGTGTACATTTATTTGAAACTACCTATCTAAATTTTTTCAGGTAAATAGCTGATAACCGAAAATCGTTATGCAAAAAAGTTCTTAGTATGCGTGACGTCTGTCTATCTTGTGGGTGGACGTCCTACGCTGCGCTTACCATTCGCCATTGCGTGGTCTCCATTCGAGAGCCTTTCGGCCCCATCGGCCATCTGTTCTGCGTGCTATGTGCCCTGCCCACTGCAACTTCACACATCACCATCATTATCTTTTTCCATCACCCAAACAGAATCGCAACAAGTAGCCGTAAGGCCCCAGATTGTATTCAAACTTAAGCACGTCACTCTGTTTAAGTAAATTTCAACTTTTCCCCCTCGACGTGGGACGCATGAAGCTAATCTAACTGCGAACTTGATCCCATCCGCGCCTGTAATAACTTTTGGATTCGAATTAGACATCAAACGTGCTTTATACATATACACCCAACTAGATTGTACGTGTTGGTGTGTCAAATACAAAGACAAATAAGGCATGAATCAAAATGAAAATTTGTACATTTTTCAATTAATTTGTTCTAATTGTTAACATACAATGGCAGCGTTCGGAAACTTCGCGACGTCTTCTCATCCAAAATACCTCCGAAATTCTTCGACCAGTGAGTGTTACCAGTGATGACATACGGCACTGAAACGAGGTCTCTCACTATGGGCCTCATAAGCAAGCCCAAAGTCGCACAACGAGCTATGGAGAGGGCTATGCTCGGGGTTTCTCTACGAGATAGAATCAGATATGAGGAGATCCGTAGACGAACGAAAGTTACCGACATAGCCCACTGGATTACCAAGTTGAAGTGGGCAGGGCACATATCACGCAGAAAAAGTGGCCGATGGGGCCGATAGGTTCTCGAATGGCGACCACGGACCGGTAAGCGCAGCGTAGGACGTCCACCTACAAGATGGACAGACGACTTAAAAGAGACCGCAAAGAAATGCTTGATGCAGGCCGCTTCCAACCGGCCCTTTTGGAGATCGATGGGGAAGACCTATGTCCAGCAGTAGACACCCTATGGCTGAAATGATGATGATGATGATTAACATACAAAAATTCCTTAGAAAAGCACTTTCAGTTTTTCCTTATTTTCCAATTTTCCGGGCAAATTTTCCATATTTTTTTTAAATCTAGCCATTTTCGGGTTTTTGCGTGCTAAACCACGGCACTGGTAATTTACCTGCGAAAATATAAAATCTAGACAACATAATATTTGTAATGTCATTTTATTTATTCGTTCTGCTCTGATTTAACATAAGTACATTCAGTAATTGTTCTTATCTGCAATTGTGTGCCGCTCAATATTGAAGTGTGCGTTTGTAGACGTTCGTAGAACTAGTAAAAATATGTCAGTATGTGCAATACGTTTTTACCTCGTGCTATTCAGTATTTGCCAGACTTTTTTAGGCACTAGCTCTAATTTAAGACAAATAAATAAAGAAAGAAAGAAAGAAACCATATGAAAAAGGAAAAAAAAAAGAAAAAAAGGAAAAAAAAAAAGAGAAAGGTCATATGATCAAAGCGTTGTAAAAACATTCTCATTAACAAAACTGTATATTCATCATCATCAGCCAGAAGACGTTAACTGCTGAACATAGGCCTCCCCCTTTAACCTCCACACTGAACGACAGCCTGCCTTTTGCATCCACTGGATGCCCGCGACTCTCAAAATGTCGTCGGTCCATCTAGTGGGAGGCCTACCTACGCTGCGTCTTCCGGTTCGTGGTCTCCACTCCAGAACTGTAACTGTAACTCCAAACTGTATATTGGTGCAACTCTATTTTATAATTCCGTATTCAAAAAAACTCAATCTAAAATCTATTATTTACAAATTATAAGGTGCTTTTTAGTATTTCACAAATTTTCCTTCCACTTCTCGTTTTCAGGTAAGCTGTCAGTAATTTATTCAAAATCACACTCATCTTGTCCCGGTGACCGGAATTACGGACAGTGTAAAATTCCCCCAGTGACCCATCAATCACCGGGGCATCCGGGGCATTCTGGGACGTCCGGGGTACAGCGGGAAACCAGGGACACTGCTATACCCGGGTCAGGCGTAATATTTCAAGAGGACACTATATCGTGTCAAAAGGTCTTTAAACCATGATTTTTCTGTTTCTATTAATTATTGTTTATATAATTTGAACTTAGGCTTTTTAGAGTTGGCCGTACTACAAGGAACGCATAGGTATAAGACGTCGTTATGTCCGTCTGTCCGTCCGTCCTTATTCTTTAGAACATTCTAACTTCTATAGTTATTAGGGTAGTAAGAAGTCCATGAAACTTCGCAATATTATTTTTAATATAGTGAAATTTATTTATTTTAATAAATGTGAATAGATCTTTTGAAATGAAAGTTTGTATGAAACCACTTTTTAATCAAGCGTGATCATCGACCTTTTCGCTTTCAGCTACAAAAAAAAAAACAATAACAATAAACAATATTTTATTTGTGTTAAAAATCCACTACACACACACACACACAGCTAAGCACACACATACACAGCTGTTCTTATTGCTGCCATACATACTCGTATATCGTCACTTCATCGAGGCTGGGTCTCCCAAGTTACGTTTGTCATTTCGTGGTTTTCACTCTAGAAGATATTTACTTAAACAAAGTTCCTAGATTACAGTTACAGTTACAGATTAGTATTACAGTTGTTGTCTGTAAGTTTGTGATGAAACTTTATGTGCCCATTACCGCACCTCAGTACCTAAGACTGATATAAAATCTACGTATAGATATTTCTCCTCATATTATTCTTACCTGTAACATACATTTTTGTAGTTACTAATAGTATTTCATGTAAACTTGCCCACAACTTTTATTGCAGTATATTTTTAGACCTAAA
Source organism: Agriopis aurantiaria (assembly GCA_914767915.1). Lineage (NCBI taxonomy): Eukaryota > Metazoa > Arthropoda > Insecta > Lepidoptera > Geometridae > Agriopis > Agriopis aurantiaria. The sequence continues at coordinate 11,592,493 of OU612002.1, read as the reverse complement.
TCTAATATATATATCCTAACCGGTCCAAACCATTACCTCTAAGCTTCAGAGGCAGCTGCAGCTCTGATTTTATATCAAATAGTCAGAAGCTTTGTCTTTGTTTTATTATCGACTAGTGGTCCGCCACAGCTTCGCACGGGTATAGATTATAGCCTAAATCACCCGGGGATAGTGTAGTTTCCCAACAGTGAAAGAATTTTTCAAATCGGTTCAGTAGTTTCGGAGCCTATTCAATGCAAACAAACAAACGAACAAACAAACAATCAAATATTTCCTCTTTATAATATTAGTATAGAAGTATATATAAAATGTGCACTAATCTAAAGTAAAATGTAAACCAACTGCCAGAATGGGCACCAAAAATCTACACCGTTTTATGATCCTGAACACCCGTACAAAGCGCTTTGATTCCACTTTTATTTTGCAAACTGCTAGTCTGTGGAATGCACTGCCTAAATGGGTGCCGTTTTTACTCAGTTAAGAATTTCTTGGAAAAAGCATCGTGTCGCTATTACCTCTATCGCGAGAGATGTTGATATTAATTATTATTATTTTGAGCTATTATTTGTGACATATTATATTATATAATTAATTATTAATTTGCATGCTTGATTTAAGGTTGATTTGGCTGTACAATCCTAATATAAGATCAATGTTACCCTTATACTAGCAAATAAAGAATTGAATTGAATTTCTGTTGTAATTAAACGTCTTTCGTTACACAAGCGTGTCAATGTCATAGCTGCATTAAGGCGCTAAGATTTGAATTTCAACACTCCTACCAAATTTTAGCCTTATTCTATTACTTTATACAATGCAAGTAAAAGTTATTTCTAAATTTATTTAATCTTCAAAAACTGATTACCTACCTAGCCCTCTATTCTGTAATTAATGTAACTATAAACTAAAAATACATAACAAAATGTTAGTACCTAACTTAGCTTATCTAAACTATTTAAAAGTAGGTAAGTATACAAAATTAGTGACTTACAGATACCTACCTGTTTACTAATACTAAGTACTGAGAATATATCTTAGGTACATAATTAAGTTTGGTTACACTATGGAAAGGTTAGAATAATGTCTATCTGATTATTCTTTTAAATTAGTTTTAAGTTAAATATATTTTCAAATAGTCTCAAATAAATCTCTGTTCTGACTTTATTTAAAATCATGGTTTCTTAATTACACCAAGTTTTTCTCTGAAATATGTGAATTTATTACTTGACAGTGCTTTTGTCATTACATCTGCTATTTGTTCATTACTACAAATGTAACTTAGATCAATTATCTTTTGCTCATACTTCTCTTTGATGAAGTTGTACTTTACATCTATGTGCTTACATCTTTTATAATTGTCTGAATTTTTAATTAAGCAAATAGTGCTTTGATTGTCAATATTAATAGTCACATAATTTTGTTTAAATTCACCTATGTCATTCATCAGTTGACGTAGCCACAGGGTCTCCTTGGTGGCTTGACAGGCTGCCATAAATTCAGCCTCCGTCGTACTGAGTGCTGTGGTTGGCTGGCGCTGGCTGCTCCAGCTGACGGCTGCGCCATTTTTCATCAGCACGTACCCAGTCGTCGAACGTCTCGTGACAGGGTCGCTTGCAAAGTCAGAGTCACTGTAGCTGACTATGTCACTGGCTTGATTTGATCTGAAACAAAGTCCGTATAATTTTGTTTCTTTTAAGTATTTGAAGATTCGCTTGACCGCATTCCAGTGCGTTTGGTCGTAACAGTTGAGAAATCTGCTCACTAGGCTGACAGCGTACATAATATCAGGTCTGCTGACTACAGCAGCAAACATGAGAGATCCTACTGCTTCTCGGTAGGGAATACTCATCTCCTGTGATTCTTGACTTTTCTCCAACACCACATGAGGATCTGCGGGTATGCTGTTTGTGTTTGCATCTGTCATATTAAATTTTACCAATAATCCTTCAATATATTTTGCTTGATGAATGAAGATGTGATCCTCACATTGGTCTATCTGCATGCCGATGAAGTTTGATGGTTTACATATCTTTATGTCAAACTTTATCTTTAGATCTTCCAGTACTTCAGTTATTGTCGCCATATCTGAAGATAGTAACAATCCGTCATCAACAAATAGCAATAAATATACCTTTATTCCTCTGATGCAGCCTACGTAGACGCATCTATCTGCATGACTGTTAGAGAACCCAAATTTCTTCAACACAGCATCGAATTTGGCATTCCAGCATCGAGGCGCTTGTTTTAATCCATACAGCGATTTATTAAGCTTACATACTGTCTTTTCTACGACAGTGAGGCCCTCTGGCGGCGTCATGTAGAGGTGTTCCCGTAGCTCACCATACAGAAATGCTGTTTTGATATCAAACTGCATCATTTTAAAGTTTTTCTCAGCTGCAACAGACAATAATAACCGTATAGAATTATATCTGACCGTGGGTGAAAATGTTTCTGTGTAATCTATCCCGCTTCTCTGTGCATATCCTTTGGCACATAGTCTAGACTTATATCTGGGTCCTGTTGGTTCGTCTTTAACTCGGAAGACCCATTTGCAACCAATAACCCTGGCATCGGGTGGTTTTTGTACCAACTGCCATGTTTCATTGACTTCATGTGCCCTCAGCTCTTCTTGAATGGACTTTTCCCACTTATCAGAGTCCTGTGATGACAAAGCTTCTTCATATGTCTGTGGTTCATTATATGATAACAAAGTGTCATTACTGTAACATACAAAGGTGCTAGTTTCAGGTCTTTGTTCTCTATTTCTTGGTCGAAGAGTTATATTGGAAGGTTCCGGCGTATATAACTTCTTCTCACATATGTACTCAGAGGTGTCATCGACACTAGAGCTATCACTTTTATCAGTCACGGAGCTTGGTGAGAACGTGGTGCTACTCTCCAATTCAGACACATCGTCATTTTCTTTTTCTTGGCACGTCAGAGAGATAGGGACTGTATCTCTCTTTATAGTGCTCTCTAGAAAGGCTACATCCCTACTTTTAGTCATTGTCTGTGTTGTAGGATTGTACAGTCTGTATCCCTTGGTATTATCGCAATAACCTAAGAAAATCATCTTACTTGATCTGGCGTCCCATTTCTTTACCTTTTCTTTAGGTTGATGCATCATCACCTCACAGCCGAAGACCCTCATGTGGCTAATGTCAGGCTTGGATCCGGTCCACTTCTCTTCAGGTGTCTTATAGTCCAGAGCTCGCGTCGGTGAACGATTTGTGATGTAAGCTGCAGTTGTTATTGCCTCTGCCCACAGGTATTTCTGTAAATTAGCATTTAACAACATGCATCTGGCTTTCTCAACCAAAGTTCTGTTCATACGCTCAGCTAAACCATTTTGCTGCGGCGTGTAAGAGTTGGTGGTTTGATGCTGTATCCCTGATGACTTCAGGAAGTCATCAAAGGTTTTGTTAACATACTCAGTTCCACAATCTGTGCGTAAAACTTTAATTTTCGCATTTAACTGATTTTCTACTAGATTTTTAAAATCTTTAAACTTTTCTATACATTCTGACTTCGCTTTTAGTATATATACAAAAACCTTCCGGGAATAATCGTCTATGAAAGTGAGAAAATACCTTGCTCTTCCAAGTGAGTTTACTTCCATTGGTCCAGCTATATCAGAGTGAACCACCTGAAGCACACTACTTGCCCGCGATCCTTCTTCTTTGAATGGCAACCGCGTCTGCTTGCCCTTGATGCAGGAGATGCAGATCACCTTGTCGTTGCTTTTGTGTATGTTCGCACCATCTGTGTGACTTTCCAGTTTCTTTAAATCATTAAAATTCAAATGACCCATTCGCTGATGCCAAAGATAAAAGTCATTACATGATTCAGACACATATGCTTGAACAGAGTTTATGTTCAGCCTGTACATATTATTAACCAAGTTTGCGGTGGCTACTTCTTCATTGTGTTTGTTTATAATTTGGCAACCTTTCTTATGAAATTTTATCTGACAGTCATTTTTAATAATTTGGCTAACTGAGAGTAAGTTTGTCGTAATTTCTGGTACATACAGGACGTTAGTTACCTGGACTGTGCTGATTGATCCGTTTGCTTGCTCGAAGCTGATATTTACCTTTCCGCAGCTCTCCACTTTCAGTTCCTTGTTGTTGGCTACCCGGACACTACTTATTGGTGGCTGTACTTCATCATACAACCACTCCTTTGATTTGGTTAGATGAAGGGATGCTCCCGAGTCCAAGTACCATCCTGACTCATAATTATTTGAACTGGCCGAGAAGATAGCTACAAATGAATCTCCTTTCTTTTGCTTTTTATTTTTGGATTTGCAATTCTTTGCTATATGTCCATAGTTGTTACATGAAAAGCATCTTGGTCCCTTCTTCACTGTTTGTTGTTTGTTTTTGTTAACATAGAACACACCCGTCTCGGTTTTCACTTCTTGCAGAAGTTTAGTTTTAATCAAGTCAGCCGATATATTCACACCAGAGCTTTCTATCGCCATTATCATTGGTTTATACTGTTCAGGGAGTCCTGCGAGTAGCAACGCTCCGAGGTACTCATCGTCTACTTTGAAACCAGTGTTGCGCAGCTTGTGTGCGGTGCTCATAATCTTATTAATGTATGTTTCTATATTTTGGCAGCTGTCCAGTGTTGTGGTGATGAGCTCCCTTAATAAACCGACTCTGCGCGTGAGGCCGGAGTCGTCGAACACTTTACTTAAGTTGTTCCACACCTCTTTCGAGGTTTTTGCTTCTTGTATGTGGACGTAGATAATCGGATCCACCAGAAGCACTATTTTTGACCTTGCCTTTGTATCTTTCTTTTTATCTACAGCGTCGGCGCCGATGACACAGTCCCACAATTCCTCGTGTTCGAGGTATGTCTGTACTGCAAAACGCCAACTTGCGTAGTTTTCTCGTCCCTGCAGTTTTTCTATTAACGTCGTGGGAATGTTGGAGTTGGAATTCATCTTGTACGGAGATGCCAGATTCCTCCTTACTGTCCAACATGCGGCGCAACTTGAGGTTAAGTATGGCGGCGGCGGCGGCGTGGCCGTACAACTTTTTACACTGATTTACGATAGATCGAATAAAATTTCAAGCTCCAGACGTGCTGGGCCCTTAACCTGTTGTAATTAAACGTCTTTCGTTACACAAGCGTGTCAATGTCATAGCTGCATTAAGGCGCTAAGATTTGAATTTCAACAATTTCTTTGTATGAAATTCCTTACTATAACGCATATTAATCAGCATCGTAATGGCATTGCCTCGCATAGGGACAAGCTCGGAAGGTGGTATTGAATGATATGACCTATATAATTAGTAAAAACAAAATAAATACTACAAAACAAGCACTTTGGTTCAACATTGAATCAGGAGTTTAAAAAGATGGGCTATAAATTACAGGTGTCAGTTTTCATTGGCAGCCATTTATCGCGCCGCCTTGGTAATCAGCCTATCTCATCACAACGGCACATAAAAGATGCCTCCCAACCTCTCAACAAAACGGGGCAAACGCGCAGATTTTTTCATTCATCAATCATTTTGGATGCCCGCTCTGACCCAGTCATAATATATCAGGCATACTCAGCGGTGTCAGCAGCAATCCGGCTCTTTTTTGTATTTTTGATGTCATATATATTTTTCTAGCTATGTACCTACGGGGTTACACAAAAATCGTGTAGTATACCGAAAGAGGTCCGTTTCAACATTATGAACTACTTACTAAGGACCGACACTGAAATTGCGAAAAAAATATCAGCTGCTCCATAGGTACATCGTACATCTTATTGAGTGAGAATGGCCGTTTTCTATGGAACAGGTTTCGTTTTCTATGGAACTATGGAACAGAACGCGATTTCGGGGTTTGTCTCATAGTAATAGTTTTAGCCCCGGACGTCCAGTTTTCAATCTTTTGGTGAGTTCTCCAACAGTCAATGATACTGCATTGACTATTGGAGAACTCACCAAAAGATTGTCGTTTTCGACAGAAAACTAAACGATGTAAAATGAGATGCTTAAATAATGATTAATCTAATTTACAAAAGTTTAAAGACATACGATTTTCACCAACATGCACTGGGCCAGCATGGAGGATTAGGGTCCATCCTCTCTCTCACTCTGAGAGAAGGTCTGAGTCCCAGCAGTGGGAACCATGATAGGCTTAAATAATGATGAGGAACGCCTAGTCGAGTTTAGCGGTACTTCATAAATCATAATTTTTTCGAAGATTGAATATAAGATTTTACTAAGAATCACAGATTTTAGATGCCAGACAACTCATGTAAAAACTAGGTATATTACATGGAGTGTTTTTATCACAGAAACAATTTTGCGATAGAAAGGCACAAAGTGTATTAAATTTATTACAAAAAAAGCTTTAACCACATACAATTTTACTTTATTTTGCAACCAAGCTTTATAATAAAGAGTGGCACACAACAGTGTCAAAGCATTCCTAGTTAAACTGTGACGACGCCACGTCAGCAACAGAGAATTCATGGACGTAATTAGGATTTGCTTCAGGGGCTGAGCAAAACAGAGGTTCACGTTTAAACGTTTCTCATAGACCTGCTTACCAGTTTCTTTATTTTATAACCATAAACAGTAATGTTATAATAATAATAATAGTGCCCATTTATTTCCAAACCAGAAGACAAAAAATAAAACATAAAATACATAAACCGGCTTCAAGACTATACTTACATGTACAAACTAAATCAAACAAGTAGAAAATGACAGTTAAAACAAAGATTGAAAGTCCTCATCAAAACTTTTGCCAAACCAAAACGTTATCTGTGGTTTTATTTGTTTATTTTTTAAAGAGCGCTGTACATACTCGATAAAAATATATATGGAACTACCTCTGAAGTTTTTAAGTACCTACCAAACAAAAAAGTCATCAAAATCAATTCATAATTGGCGGAGTAATCGCATAACAAACATACAGTTGAATTGATAACCTCCTCCTTTCGTCGGTGTTTCTTACTCGAGATTACATAATAATTAATAAATTATTTTTATAAAAATATTGTTTTCATTTTCATCTTTACTCTCTTCACTTTCTCCGCTTTCTTGGGTTGGCACCCCCTTTTGGGTGAAGGCCTCCTCCACCTTCCGTGGTCACACTTTGCTACTATTTCCGCTAGGTCCGTTCCACCTGTTGTCGCTATTGTCCATCTTTTGTCGTCGTATCGGGCCAGGTGTCCTGCATATCGCCATTTAAATTTTAAAGTGATTTTTTCTAAGGAATTTTTGTATGTTAATCATCATCATTTCAGCCATAGGACGTCCACTGCTGGACAAAGGCCTCCCCCGTCGATCTCCAAAAGGGCCGGTTAGAAGCGGCCTGCATTCAGCGTTTCCCTGCGATCTCTTTTAGCTCGTTTGTCCATCTTATAGGTGGACGTCCTACGCTGCGATTACCGGTCCGTGGCTTTTCAGCCCCATCGGCCATCTGTTCTGCGTGATATGTGCCCTGCCCACTGCCACTTCAACTTGCTAATCCGGTGGGCTATGTCGGTAACTTTCGTTCATCTACAGATCTCCTCAATTCTGATTCAATCTCGTGCACAACTACATACGACATTAGACTATAGTACAATGCATCTATTAATTTAGTAATTCTTCTTATATTATTATGATATTGTACTTTTTATTCTGTGTATTTTAAGTATACTAAATAATTTTAAAATTGTAACTGTGTTGTGTTGTTACTAATTTTAAAATTATAACTGTGTTGTGTTGTTGTCTTTTGTTACTTTATGTGTTTTATATCGATTGAAGTTAGTAAATTATGATTTCAATCAATCTGGTATAAGAGCTTGTACCTGATTTAGGGTGATAATTTTGCTATCCTACCAGTTTTAGGTAATCAAGGACAATTAGTAAACTGAAAAGGAATATTAAAAAGAAAAAAAATATTTAAAGAACATTTGAGAGGTTTTTTTTATTCTTTCTATATTTTTACTTTCATGTTTTAGTGGATCAAAGCTGTAATTTTTGTCAAAATATGGAAAACTGGATAATCTTAACTTGCATCACGAGTGTAAAATACCCCATAACCTACAACTTTCCATTGGCAGTAATTCGGAGGGGGAAGAGTCCCACTTGGTCCTACCCTAGCCACAGCCCTAGCTACGTTCACTAAGAGCAAATTATGTAGACGGGCCCTTAACTAGCCACGAAAGGGCCGGTGTTTTATGAAAAGCTTTGAACTTTTTAAGTGTAAAATTACAGACATTGCTCCACAGCTTTAAACGAGAATCTTGCTACCGCTGAAATATTATCAAACTGAAATATTTTATGGGCAATTTTCTGAATTTTTCTTTCCGTAAGAACCTTCTACATAGTAATGGAAAATTTAAAAAATTATGAATGAAATCGGTAAAGTCATTCTCAAGTTATCGCGTAACCAAGGTAAATGGGGATTCATTATCATATAAAATAAAATAAATAAATATTCGGGACATTTTTTTTCACACACGGTCATCTGACCCCAAACTAAGCAAAGCTTGTGATATGGCTGCCAGAGACTGATATACATACATATATAGTTTTAAATACATACTTAAATATATATTAACAACCAGATATAGAACAAACACAAATGTTCATCACATAAATGTTTGCCCTAGGCGGGAATCGAACCCGCGCCCCCAAGCTCAGAAGATAGATTCACTACCAACTGGACCAACGGGCTATCTACGATATACATACGATACATACGATATATATACGATAGCATAGGTTAAACAAGGATTATCCATAATTTCTAAGTAGGTAAAGCCGTTCAAATCATGTTTTCGACCTTCAAAATTTGAGTGAAAATACAGTGAGAAAAATATTCTTGGTAGGGCAAAAGCTCTAAGGGCTATGAGAACCTCACGAATAATGCATAAAGCCAGTATCGTTAGAGATTTTCCTAAAATGATCTCAGGGAAGCGGCGTTCACGATTTGGCAACCTTTTCTCACTTCTTACCCGAGTACCTGAGGTACTCCCCGGTAAAGCGGGAGATCTGGGCGGAAAAACACTCCGTGTAATATGAACAAAGTGATATTTTTTTGTTAGGATTTTGCGGCGATTACGTAAAAATACGGTGAAACAATGTACAATTATATTCAGGAGTTTTGTCTACTTTTGTTATCAGAAAATTAAAATTTGAAAAGGAAGCGCCTATTTGTTAGAAAGTTTTTACACAAAATAACATGGTTTCAGAAGTATAATTAACTTCCTCGTTCAACATTTTTCTAGCCTTTTAAATATAGAACTAGTGATTGCTTGAATGAAAAACTTTAATTATAATTGACTAGCGACCCGCCCGCCCGGCTTCGCACGGGTGTAGTTTACGTGCGAAGCCGGGGCGGGTCGCTAGTTAAATATATAAACCTTCCTTGAAAATGTATCTAACTGATGGTGAAAACCGTATCAAAATCCGTTGCGTGGTTTAGGAGGAGTTAGCGGCCATACAGACAGACAGACAGACAGACAGACAGACGCGGAAAGCGACTTCATTTTATACTATGTAGAGATAGAGAAGAGATAACTGAGGCGGGTTTAAATTTTTGTCGATAAAATTAAAGTATATATATTACGAACAACCTTATTGCGTTATTTTTTTACGCCTTTAGACGATGCCAACATTAACATTGACATTGAGTCGCTGGCATCCAGTGGATGAAAAAGGCAGGCAGTGAACGACTTCACTGTGGAGGTTAAAGGGGGAGGCCTATGTTCAGCAGTGGACGTCTTCTGGCTGATGATGATGAACATTAACATTGACATCGTTGTATGTAAAAAACGGGCCGAATAGAGAACCTTCCTCCTTTTTCGAAGCCGGTTAACAATTCACTCTGAGAAAGAGATTGTGAAATTTTGTCTAAAGCCTTCTTGAATCTCGTCAAGCTAAAGTGACGTGGTGAACGTCCATAGTTTTTATGTGGTATTGATAATTTAATTATACTATCGATGGTTTAGAACGTCACTATTGAAAAAATTTAGAGCGGAATTCTTAATTACATTTTTCTAAGCTAAGCAATTCGAAGTTACATGGAGGTTACGACAAAAAGCAATAAAAAAAAGGCAATAAAATAAATAAATGTTGGATGGGGTAAATATTGCAAAAGTTTTTGCACACAGACTACGTATATAGACTGTACTAAGCCGAAAGGTGGTCTTTGTACTCATCATTATGATCAACTTTTACTATGGAACCAACCCTGAAACCGTGAGACTTATTTATACGGTTTGTTATCGTAGAGATGAAGGTCCTTTGAGTCTCGATGATGAATCGGCACAAATCCGTTGCTTTCAGAGGAAGCTTCGAAATCGTAGACTCAAGTATTTAGTATAAATTTCAACTTAATACCTTTACGCGTTCTTGAGAAAAAGGGTCTTGACAGACGGACAGACAGACGGACAGACAGACGGACAGACAGACGGACAACGAAGTGATCCTATAAGGGTTCCGTTTTTTCCTTTTGAGGTACGGAACCCTAAAAAATTTCAATCTCAGTAAATACTCACCTGTGTTGAGATAAAAACCTACTTTGACTCACAGCTCTGTTAATCGGTGCTACCACAATACTGTCACAAGATGACAGATGACGTCAGCATCACAGCGGCATTTTCGGACTACCCTCACTGCCAGCCGATCTGTTATTCCGTCTGTATACTACAGTGCGACCAAGTTATAAGTAGTGTTGACTGAAGGAGCCACCATCGAAGTTTCTGTATAAAACTGGTGATTTTTTTAGTTCTCTCATTTAGGCAACTGTATAGAGAAGTTGGTCAAGTTGTACATTGCACAATAGTCGGTTATTAATTCGCAAGCTGAGCTGGCTGCAAGCCAACTGCTTAACCCAGACTGGGTCAGCAGGCATTTTGTAATAATGTAGTCAAAAATATTCATTCGTTTGAGTTTTTCACTGTACCTGCACCTTTGTAAGTAGCTGTAAGAACAACAAAGCTTTTTAACCGACTTCAAAATAGGAGGAAGGTTCTCAATTCAGCCCGTTTTTTATATACAACGATGTCAATATTCATTTTGGCATCGTATAAAGGCGTAAAAAAACTCGCGTATACTTCAAAATCCGTGTAAAAATATTATTTTTTCTTTATTCCTGATTTCTTGAGGGTTTCGTACCACCACAAAATACAATAATTTTATCAATTTTAAAAAACAAAATATTGCATTTCGATTCGGTGAAATGATAAGGTCAACCAAGTAACGAAATTACCAGTTACAACTTGGTAATGTACAGAAACTTGTCACCGACTCGCACTAGGCCATTATTTATTATTTGTTGTTATATTTTAGAGTGTGTACTATAATCATGCCAAGTTTGACGCTTGTACGTATTACCGTTTTTACATTAGAGTTGATATAAAAATACACTTGTTGTATGGGGACCCCCTTCGTTATTACTTTTTGACTTTTTTTATTTATTTCTTAGTTAATTCGCCGTAACATTTCATATTCTGTGAATATTTCAATTGTCTATTTATTACGGTTCGAAAGATACAGCCGTTAGAAGGTAGGACGGCCAGACAGACAGCGGAGGCTCAGTAATAGGGTCCCTTTGGTACCGAACCCTAAAAAACAAGTCATTCGCAATCATGTTGGAACCTACTAGCATTTGTTTTTTTGCAATTGTATGATGGGTAATGAATCTTTTCTGGTTAGTACCACTATTTCGTGTAACCCGACACTACAAAAGGCTAAAATGAACTGTCACAGTCCCAGAATCGTGCTTCAAAAAGACAAAATAGAAATGCTCAGCTTTGTCACTTGGGCGCCGTAACAGGCTTAAAAGCCGGTAAAATCTTTTGCTTTTACTATCGCCAAAATGCACGTGAAAGCCCTTGCATCCTAAACAGAACATTGCGTTGACACCCCTTTCACGTTTCATCCATTTTATTCGAGAGGATTGGTGGAAATCAAATGACTTGGCACGTACATGATCTCCAACTCTACAATCAAATCTAAACCGTATTCCCTCGTGATAAAGTTTATACCACCTGTCTGATTACTGGGCTTTTTATTAGATTGGATAGTACAATGTTAGGTTCAGTGTTACAATCGATAGATATTGTTGAGAGAGATTGGAAACGTCTAGGTATAGTGTGAAACTGGGATTGGGTTAATATCTTTAAGGTTTTTGAATCTGCTTATGTAGAGTTATTTAGGACTAGCTGACCCGACAGACGTTGTCCTGTCTTAGAAATGGAAAACGCGCGAAGTTAAAATCGTTGTTAAGTTTTCTGAAATTTTCCAATTTTCATAATTTTTCTTTCCATAAGAACCTTTTACAAAATATAGTAACCCCATTAATTTGCATCACGTGATTTGCGGATCCTTTTTGGCATTTATTTATTTAATAAGATTTATTAATTTATATATTTATTAAGTACCTACTCAACTTACACTAAAAAGTGCGCTACAAAGCTACCTCCAGCTTAAGATGAGCCGTACGTTCAAAGGTTCCTGTACATTCCGGAGGTCAAGTTATTTGGACCTATTACTGACGGTTGTGATGTCTGTAATTTCTGAACTACAAAATCGATGACCTTGAAATTTTTACGGGACGTTTTCTAAAGTACCTTCTTTCTAACAAAAAAAGAATTAATGAAATCGGACTACGTGGTAATGATTTACAACTAAGTACATATTTTGACTTTCATCCCCTCTCCCAAGGGAACCATGCAAAATTTCGGGATAAAAAGTATCCTATAACCTACCTCGGAGTATGAACTCAAATTATGCTAAGTTTCATTTGAATCCATTTAGTTGTTTCGGCGTGATGCGCGGCCCAGATACAGACAGACAGACAGAAAAACAAAAATTAAAAAAAAAAATTACTTCAGTATCGAAAATAGTGCCGTCCAAAAAAAATAAAAAGTATAGATTGTGCTGGCTTTGTTGATAGATAATATTAAACTTATTAAAAACTTTGAAGTTTTTTTAATTTCTCATATTATACAGGGTTATAAGGAATGGGTATGCTAAGTAATTTATAGTAATCATAATTATAACTGTAGATAAGTTGCTGCTGCCAAAATATTATGTCTTATTTTGCTTCTAAGTTACTACTTTATTATAAAAGGAGCATAAAATAAAGTCCAGACATCAAAAATCTCAGTTTTGTCGGTAGCAAGAGATTTATGTCTTCATATTTACTCATATCCTCTACGAAATGGGGCCATCCTTCTAATATCCCGTACTTCCTATGTCGGGTCAGCATTCCCTGTGGTCAGTGAAGTGCGTTGGTCAGATAGGCGGTGAGTTAATGTACCTTTTAGGTTGTTTTGGTTGTTTGCGGGGTTTTCTTTCCCGCTTCCAGACACAGAAACACGCACTCACATTTCTGTAGATAAAAATTGTTAAATTTAAAAATTATAAAAAAAGTAATACTGAAAAGGTTACAAGTAACGATCAATAAAGTCATTGTATTAGTTTTTTTATTATTCGAAATTTTTTTTAGGGTTCCGTACCCAAAGGGTAAAAACAGGACCCTATTACTAAGCATACGATTTCTCTGTCTGTCTATTAACGGCTGTATCTTTCGAACCGTAATATATAGCCAGTTGAAAAGCCAGACACGTGTCTTTAGCTTTGTTCTGTACGTTCTGCCGTACATATCAGTGTAAATAACCAGGCAACCACAGAAGAGAGAAATTTACTTCTCTTTTCTGTGCAGGCAACGCACGCTCTGCATAGCTACGTGATATGAGACGTCAGAGCAATGACGTATAAATACTTCTATTCTCAAAGCGTCAGAGCTACACTCATGAGCAAATTTCGCGGCCACGCAAGCTACGTTTCATTCCCCGTTCATTCGCTTCTTCCCGGTCTCTCTCCCGTTGGCGTAGCGTAAGTCAGCAAGCAGCGTGTTGATTCTGGTCGAGTATTGTCTGCACAGCTGTCTGTGGCTGGCTTTAGCGCTCTGTTTGTGGCCAAAACTGACAACATTATTAGCTTTCCCGCGCCGTTTGCGATAGGGTAGCTAACAATAATTTGGAACTAAAAATCTGGTAGAAAACTTTGTTACCGCTGAATAAATACTGATAAAATGGACTTATGATGAATGTTCGACTATCTAAATATTTGGCAAGTAAAACCGTTATGTATTTGGCACGGGCTCACATACATTATCTGTGCAAAAAAAATGGCGCGCGAAGGAGTACCACAGATAATGACAGTGAATGAATGAACATTAGGTACTTCTTTCGTTGCGTGATATCTGCGCAGGTCATTAGCCTTATGAATAATGTATGTTAGGTTAGGGAATAGGATAGGTATTGTGTAGGCAGAAGATCCGTTTGTTGGAAAATTAGGCGGAATCTTTTATTTATGAAATAGAACATAATCTCAAGTGAGTAAAGTAATAAGGTTATGAAGGAATGCTAATGTTTACGTAGAAACCCAATCATAGAGTTGTAGGTAGGTTCAGGGTTAGCCAAGCCAGATCTATACGATCTTAATTATTTACTAGGTAAGTTGGGATAAAAAAAAATGTAATGTATATGAGGTAGTTGTCAAACTATTTATCGACACCTTCCTACATGCCAAATAAATCAGAGAATAAAAAATAAACTAAAAAGTTTATTAGCACAAAAATGCTACTATGAAATTTTAGTTCAAATTCAAATTCATTTATTTCAGGCTATTATTAAACCCATAACATAATTAAATAATTTGACAATAATAAAATCACACAAATAAAATTTAAAATAATGTCAATACAATCAATTAGGTAATCGTCAAATTAAATTAAACAAAATAAATTTAAAGACACACAAACACAGTTTCAACAATGATGTCAGGTACAATCACTAGTACCTTCTCTCCGGCATTGGTACCGGTACATGTCTCTTACAACAATGCCGGAGGAAAGTACAGTCCAACCTGGCCGCAATCATTAGTTCCCTGGTGTCAAAAAACGTTCTGATTAGGTATGTAGGTAATGTAGACTAAAATATTGACATAAGTTCGAAACTAGAAACTATAATATCAATTGTCTTTTTTCTTTCTTTTTTTAGGTATTACGATTTTGGCAATATTCTCACATTGACATAATTATTTAACTTTGAACAAAGTATTATTTCGTCAGATAATATGTGCGCTGCATCTGGCGTAAACATAAAATACAATATGTTAATCTGTACTACCCTGTTTGCTACATACTTTGTATGTATGTACAATAAAATACAATACAATACAAAACTCTTTATTAAAATACCACAAAACAAGGATAACATAAAAATTACAGCAAAAATATTATCTAGGCTTTTAACAGGCGGCCTTATCGCTTAAAGCTGTAAGTATGTACCTAGTACTTATTATGTTCTGACCACAGAAAAGAGAAGTAAATAGTAAATACGGAAATGAGAAGGAAAATCTGTCGCCAGGCATTATGACAGAATCTTGATCGAACATTCTTATTTATGTCAACGCGTCGAACTCCGCATCCAAAGAACTTGGACCTTACGTTTTAGGTTAGGTCTCAAAGTTCTTTGTCCGCATCACTGTTTCTAACTGATTTCGAATGACTGACGTTTCGTTTATATGGGTGCAACTGGCTACAACAAACTTACAAAAATGCATTGACAGTCGTTCTAATATAAATAAAAACTGTGGTTCTGACAAATAAATGATTTATGATTTGAGTAATAATTGGGTCTTTATTTGACCAATATCGTGTTAGAATTCACTTAAAATTAGAGTTGACTGTCGTTGATGTTTTTTGTTTTGTTTTTGCGTCTACTTCGAAGCCGACTCAAAACATAAGCTTCTACAATCTCTGTAGATAATTCAGACTATTAAAACATTACATAACTTTGCATCAACATAAATCGTCTCCACAGCGCGAATAAACAAAAGCCATAAACATAAAAAATATGGTAATAAACACGCTTTCAGGAGGCCATAAACAATTCCTTACGCCGGAGCCAGGAGCTTCTGAGATTCGCAAGTAGGTAGGTGTCAAGTGTAGTAAGGAAATACACGAATAACGCACACAGAACAAAGCAACAGACGTTGGAATTGTATTTCCACAGAAGTTTAGCAGTTTTTAACCGATATCAGAAGGGTGTTATCAATTCAATAAAAAAAAATTAAATGTAGTGTAGGTACGTAGAGATCTTTTATTCTAAATATGCACGCTCCTCCAACACACTACTTATAATACTACAAAAATACGGTGAGTGTTACTTGAAGTCTTAAACTGGTAACAAAACATCGGACGCGGCTGACGGACGCGACTGATAAGTGTGCACAGTCTTCCAAAAGACAACAACGGCTGACAAAAACATCCGGCGCGCCAGATTTCTGTCGGACGTCCGAACGCTCAAGGTCAGCCTAAGGTTACGTCCGAGACTTACGTCCGATAGTTTTCACAGCTCAGTGTACATTCATTATCTAGATACCTTTATGTCGCGAATGTCTGCCGCGTCCGTCAGTCGCGTCCGATAATTGTGTTTCCAGCTTCAGAACGAATATAATTTTTGAAACTCTAATTGCTAGAAAAAGTCAATACTTGAAGGTAAAAAAAAATCTAAGCAACAGTACTTTGCCAATTTTTTATGTATAAAAATAACTCTAACGACTATACTGAGTTACCATGGGGATAACAGAGAGCCTGTTTAGTATGCATAGCCATACTTCTATTTTTATTTCCCGGTTATCAGAGAGGTGAAATGCAAACTTTTTTTTTTTTTCAAACTCAAATTATTTTGTTAATAATTGGAAAACTTTATATAGTCTATAGGAAATATGGAAAACAAAAGTAGATACTATTGTTTTGAGCCACATATTTCTACTATTGTTTTGAGGATACATGGCATAGTTTTGGAAAGCGTATTTTTTAGTTAAACTATGTTTTAGATAACCATAATAATTTTATACTTTTGCATAATTAACCTTATTACGGTTGCAGATTTTTAATTAGAGGTTACAAAACACTATACAGGGTAACGTAGAGTCCGTTTCAAGAAAGAAGTCCCGCAGACGCGGCGCTGCACTATCAGTATCATTTCTCGAGTAGAACTTTAACAACTTTTGGCATCGTACACGACTCTTTAACGATGGAAAATTAATAAAAATCTCACTAGCGTCCAAACACAGTAACAACACCTGACAACTACAACATGGTAATTTAGTTCAGCTGTTTGCCGTGGGACTTCTTTCATGAAAAGCACTTTAGTAAGGATGAACTAACCGAGAGGGGTCCATAGTACCCATCCCTATAGCAACTTTTTCTAATGGACCAATTCTGAAATCGCGAAAACATAATTATCAGCTGTTCCAAATATTTTATCGAGTGTGAATGACCATGGTGTGGGTGTTATAATTATATAGCCTGAAATAAACGAATTTGAATGACCGTTTTCTAGACCGATGGAACGTCCGTAATTTTTTTCGTGATTTGAGAGTAGCTACCAGAATAAAAGTTGTTCATAATGATGTGTACTATGTACCTCTTTGGGCCTAGTACACGCTTTCTGCGTAACCCAGTATACAAAAACCTAATGATTTTATCATGTATTTAATATTAAGCTTGCTCCGGGACAGCTGCTATGCTTGTTTCAGGCAGTATGCTAAGCCGGTAAGCCGATTGCGAATTCAACTAACTTCGATTCTTGGTATTACATTATGTAGGTTAACTAGCGGCGCGCCGCAGTTTTATTCGTATTTACCTATGTTTTTCGTTATTGTAATGACAAAAAGTTTTTTTTTTGTCTATCCCCATTTTTATTTGTCTGCAGCTGACCACTGTCACTTTAGCTCGGGATTACCACAGAAAATATTTTTTTCTTTTCTGTGGGGAATACGCTGAATATTTCGGTGACTCGGTTCCCTAGGGAATTATTTCGTTCCAAATGTGATCCTACAGAGTAATGCTAGGCGATTTTTTTTCTGTATATAGAGTCTCTCTAAATGACTACGAACTTACAGATCGCTTCAACTGTGAGTGTCCACATTTCGGCACCGTTCGCTTATCATGGTTAAAAGTAGATTACTTACACAGACACGTCACCAGCCATTAAATGTCCACTGCTGAACAAGGCCTTCCTCGTAGAGAGTGGTGTTGCCAATAACCCCCACGCTTGGCAGGTGGCTTGGGGATCGCAGTGCGTTCACCGTGTACTTATAGGATGCTGCTGCCCATCCTCCAGTGGTTCTGGTCGCAGTATGGTATATGTATGTTGATATGTTTTAGATAGAAGTGATGTAACTTCTATCTAAAACATATCAACATACATATACCATAGTGATCACATACCTAAACATCTTAGTCTGAAAAGGTATGGTTTCAGTACGGATGGGACAAATTACTTTACTGGAAATTTACTGCAAATTAAAAGTTTATCTCGAAATCACTTTATTCGAGAGCAACTCTCAATTTTTACCCGAGTAAGAGTTAAAGCCACTCCATTGTGCTTTAATCTCGTTACTAATAGGGATAGGTGACGGCGGTCTCGGTCTTGTTACATTTTAATGTTGAAATGGTAAAAATCAAGATATTATCAATGATCATGATCGCAAAGTTCTTGTTTATGCCCGGTGTGAGTGGAATGAACTGCTTTTTTTGCACTGCTAATTTAAAAAAAATACTCCTTTAAATTGTTAAAGGAGTTTAAGTTTGTAATATATTTTTAAAGTAGGAAGTTTTCCGGGGTCTTCAATAATATCCATAGATCGGGGTATTGTTAATAACCCAGGCATGAAAATAGAACATTGTTCAAATTTCAATTTTAATTTTAACTAAAGAGATATTACTTCCAAAATCACTCTTATTCCATCACAAATAAAATGAAAAGCCGAGTGTATAAGACGTGCATAAAATCCATAATTATTATTTGTAAAAAAAAACAAAAGACTTTAATAAGATTGATCTCTAAGTACGTATATTACAGAGCCTATTTTGCTTACCGGCAAGCTACACAATACTTAAAATACATAGTTATCAAAATAAAAAACAAGACCAAGACTGTTATAGACTTGCGTATACTCGTATGTTTACTGAATCGTCCCAACTCTAAGTTGGAAACCGCGCTGAACTCATTTCGTTTATTTGCAAAATTATACCAGTTAACGTTTACGTCGTATTCTCATTGTAATGATAATTATGAGCCTAATTACATCTCGTACAATATTTTTGTTTCAAATAACAAGGCATTAAAATAATTGTGTGTAGTATTTTAATTAAAAGTTGTCTAAAAACCATGTATCAAAAGTAATGCAAATCCATTATGAACGGGAATTTCGTATTTTTCTTGTAGGGAGTCAACATGTAAAGAAGGTGCTTCGAGAGGTCCAATAACCATGTATAGTTTCTTTTCAATATGGTCTAAGAATTCGACATTGGCAAATTCATCGTTTATGGGTCGTGAGAAGAAAGTTTTGAGAAAAAAGAAAAGTTTTGGACCCGGGTATGTCCTAAAACTATGACCAGAACCACCAGAGGATGGGCAGCAGCATCCTCCGACTTGAATGGTGGAAACACCCCCCCCCCCCCCCTATACTTGTTATCTAAGTGACCTAATTAAATGAGTTCTTCTCCAGTTATCCAATATTATTTTCCGCGAAACCCACCTCACGTACGAAGCTTAGCAAGTTGGCTTGCATAAGTTCTATAAGTACTGGAAAGTTGTAGTTGTACGACTCAGTTCTATGTTAAAACAGAACTTTGTGATGTCACATGACTCGCAGGAACTTTGCTTTGAGTGTGGTTAACTATGGATGGTTACCTTACTATGGTTGGATTTTATTTTATTCTTTATTTCAGTGTAGGTACTTACGTATTGTTTGTCAATGCGGGGTGAATCTGTGTGCCAAGACAAACCTTCCGTGGTTTTTTGGTGCTAGATTTTTGTAAATCATATATGAACAATGCATTGAAAAGCAATTTAAAAAAAAACCTACTACTTAATTTGTGATAATTGGACAAGAAATACAAGCTTTTTCTCTACGCACTCCCACACCCAATCAGCAGCCGTTATTGTCATCACGTGCGCGCCGCACGGCGGCTCGTAGTGCAAAGCGAGACGCAAACGCGCGCGTGCATTCACCTTGAAAAAGACCGCCTAATGCGGATGAAACTATAGTCGGAGTGACCGGCTTAATCTTACGTGAGTAATTCATAGTCATAGTCATAGTCATTTAATTCATAAAGCCAATTTACATGTCAGATTAAAAATAATAAATAATATAGTAATGAATTACAAAAAATACTACTTAGTAGATAAAATTAGCACAAAAATTTGTAGAATTCATTGTAATTGTAGAATGCTTGCTCAACAAGCCAACGTTGTAAGTGTGATTTGAAACATTGTAGGTTAGGAGCTGCAGTGACATGTTCTGGGAGGTGGTTGTACACGTCGGGGCCCATGACATGAGTAAGCTTGTCTGACTTGGTCAGCGTTCGCCTGATGCCGGCGAGATGACCCGCAGTGCTTGTGGAGTAGTTATGGTACTTACCACGCAACTCGTAAGAGCTTAGGTTTATTCTTACGTATATTGCCACCTGAAATATAATTATTCCCGTGTAATATAAATAAAATGTGTGAAAACCACGTCAGTTTCTATAATAAAATATACTAAGCTGCTTCCGCCTGTTGATATGAATAGAAAATTCCATAAAGACCCCTTACAAATTTCAAGCTTAACGAAAGATATAATTAAAAACATAACATATACTGAAAAAAAATTGCTGATAAATATCTGAGATATATTATAAGCGTTTAAAGTTTTTGGTGAGGATGCTTTGTGCCGCAAAGCATATGTTATTATAACATGTGTATGGCGCTCGCAATTCGCATGGCTTGTAGTCATAACGTGCTATTCGGGACAAAATTTGGGACAAAATTTTACACACACGGTAATCTGTCTCCAAACTAAGCAAAGCTTGTGATATGGCTGCCAGAGACTGATATACATACATATATAGTTTTAAATACATACTTAAATTAATATTAACAACCAGATATAGAACAAACACAAATGTTTATGACATAAATATTGTCCTAAGTGGGAATCAAACCCACGCCCCTAAGCACAGAAGGCAGGTTCACTACCAACTGGACCAACGGGCTATCTAAATATAATGCGCTATAGTGCCTCTTCTGCCTAGCGTGAAATTAGAATATTTAAAACTTATTTTTAAACAAATTTTGATTTTGGGTTTGTAGATGGCTATTTCTGATCAGTTTTTAATGGGGCAATAAAATAAGTTAGGGCACATGACTATTATTATTAAGAGGGTTTACTTCATATTTCATCTCCGGTCAAGTTTGTCCACTTCCGAACTTGCCCATTTCTAAAGTTCATCTCCCGTCAAATTTTGAAACTTAGAATTTTAGAAAACAGTTGAAAACACGAAACGTTGTATTCAAACGTTGTAAGCACTTTCCGTGGTAGGGCCTGGTGTTCC
The DNA here is from genome assembly GCA_914767915.1 of Agriopis aurantiaria. Classification (NCBI taxonomy): domain Eukaryota; kingdom Metazoa; phylum Arthropoda; class Insecta; order Lepidoptera; family Geometridae; genus Agriopis; species Agriopis aurantiaria. Next base: position 11,571,079 of record OU612002.1, on the reverse strand, counting down.
ATCTAACCTCTCTACTCTACCTTTAGTATTTTAAAAACTTTTTCTGATTTGAGTAAGCAATTTAAAAATCAGCATTGAATTAGATTGGAAATAAGAAAAATACGCCAAGACAGGCACTTTCTCTCGTTTCTCGTGGATAGAATCGGTTCCGCTGCAACGTTATTTATTTCTATTCAATGTTGAAGTAAATTGGCTGGAAAATTGTAATTTCGAAGTCTAGGCTTTATTTACGAACGCTTACAGAGTGCCGACAGAGAGGCTTTGAACGGTTCGTGCTTTCGCTGAAGTTATTAAAGAGGGTTATTTTTTTGCTTGTGAGTGTTGCAAAGCTTATATCTGAAAACGATATCGATCATTTTGTAGACGTTGCATTAAAACTAAATTTAACAGTAGTTATATGATTCTAGTTGTTTTTTCATACAATTCCTTTTGATGGACTGGAAAGGCCACGTTTTGCGTAAGGCTGATCATACCCTCAAGCCATGCTAAGTAAGGAAATGCTATATAAGTAGGGGTGCTGACCAAAACAAACCTGGAGGAGCAAGAAAATCGGCAACGTGGCTCAAAGTGAAGCATGACAGCTCAAAATACCTAGTAGAACAAGTATAGCATAGGGAATTTTTTAAACCCCCGATGAAAGCATTCGTACCACGGGGACAAAAACAACATTCCATGCACAATAATAGCCAGCCAGCACGGGATAGTACATAACAATGACAATATAACCACTTGACTGCTCATCCTTTACCTCGCATCAGCCAAAGGTTTTAACATGTCAACCTAAACTATTTCGAGCGGGGCCAATCCTAGAAGCGAATTGAATGAATGACTTTTGATTTTCCAATCAAAAGCGTCGAGTCGCGTCGTCTCCAATCACAAGCTGCCCCCCGCGACCGACGTGGAATTTTGCAAAAGGGAATTTTGACTACATGCGCGATCAAGTGGTTATATTATCTTTGGTACATTATAAAACTTTTTATCTCGATTAATTCGGAAAAACTGGAAAACCTTTCAGAGCGAAGCTAGGGCTCTCTAAAAAAGCTTATATCTAGCTACAAGCTAGGCACTATCTGACAGGCAATCATAGAAGATGTCGTGATAGCTATCTAGATAGTGTCCAATCTAGCTTCTACAGATAAGTCTAGCCTTCGTAGACAGTTTGTCTAGTGTTTGTTGTAAACTGAAATTAGAAAGAAAGGCTGAAACGTATGTCGTTGAACTCTTATACATTTATATGAAGTGGATGTAGAAGTTGTATTCACAAAGACCTGAGAGCAAACCCTCGGGAGAAGCTAACGAAATGATCCGCTAGCATCCTTTTTTGCTAATTTATGCGTTATCCTCTGAAACTTATGAAATTGTTACTTGACACTGATTTTGAATTTAAAAATACCTTTATTTAATAAATAATTTATTAAATAGCTTTGCTTAGTTTGGGGTCAGATGACCGTGTGTGCAAAAATGTCCCGAATATTTATTTATTTATTTTATTTATTTATATAGTAACAATCTAAAAATTGTAGAAAACTGTAATTATCGCCTATATCATAATTAAACGTGAAATCATTTCATAACACTGTCAGACACATTTCAGTACAGAAAACCGGACAAGTACGAGCACGAGCCCAAAAAAAAACTAACTGAAGTTGAAATTTTTACAGACAAACTTAACATTGTAGTTGACTATAAGGTTACATTCCAACTACAGAATGTAAGTTTGTAATAGCAAAATAATTATTTTTAAATGATATAACTTCAAATTTGTAACTTTCGGATTTATTCCTATATATGTGTTATGAGACCTTGCCTTTTGCCAAATTTCATGATTCTAGGTCAACGGGAAGTACCCTATAGGTTTTGATTCCCCTGTGAAATCGCAAAATATACGACATAAAGGAACCCTAAGAGCGCGAGACCAAAAAAAAAAACTAACTGAAGTTAAAATATTGAAAGACAAACTTAAGTTTGTAGTTGACCGTTCCCGTTGACCTATCAACGGGAAGTACCCTATAGGTTTTGATTCCCCTGTGAAATCGCAAAATATGCGACATAAACGTTCATATCTTTTGATTGCGTTGACTTACAACTTTTATTTTTTTACAGCCGAAAGAAACCGCAGGCCCAAGTATTTAATATAAATTTCAACTTGATACTTTTACGCGTTCTTGAGAAAAAGGGTCTTGACAGACGGACAGACAGACGGACAACGAAGTGATCCTATAAGGGTTCCGTTTTTTTCCTTTTGAGGTACGGAACCCTAAAAATAACGGAACATTAATTTTAGAACTTTAAAATTTATTTTAAATAGGCAAGTTGTCTGAATCTTGAACTTTAGTACAATTACCATAAACTCCTTTAACAACGCGTAGGATGAGGTACGAATGCACGAGTATTTTCTGAATGTTTGACTTTCCGCTTATATTATAGTAGGGTTGGTAAGGTTGCTACCCAATTTTTAGGCTTTAGTTGAAAATTGGTTTTGGTAACCAGACATTGTTAGAAAGTGAAGTAGTCCATGTTATTTATATACACAACATAATTATGTAAATATCATCATCATCATCATCATCGCCATCATCATCATTAACCATTTTCCACCCACTACTGGGTATTATAGGTCTCCTCTTCAGCGTGCCATCTTTTCCAGGCCTGACACATGTACATATGATAATAAAATATAATGCAAATATTGCACTAAAATTTGCAACATATGAAACTTTATTTTATTATTATAAATAGGCTTGCGCTTGGCCACCAACTCTCCAACTATCCCGCCGGCGGGATCTTAGACCCCCAGGATCTGTTAGAAGATCGGTTAGATTCTCTCCAAATAGTCAATCAGTTCAACAAACCGGGTTAGGGCTTCAGGGCACACCCCCTCTGGGGTGCCTGGGCAAGTCTGATCCCCACTTCCGGCGACGGCCCAACCCGAGGTTCGTACCTTTGAGGTACCCTTGAGCTAGTCGCCCAAAACTTAAGCCATCAAGTTACGCCGAACGCACTCTGCGTTCGCTAACTAGTCCGGTCAAGATGTACAGGCCGTAAGGCCAACAGCGTAAGTCTATGTCAAAAATAAAGCCGAAAAAGTTTCAATATGTTTATAGCAAAATAATGTATGCATGCAGATCTTAAATACAAATTTTATAACATGTAGTACATATGACCCTGTTGGAGTATGGCAACAGTGATAATGGAACGGTCTATTTGTACGTCGTCCAAATTAACCTAGCAAAATAATTCATCCTTTGGATTTTAAGATTTTTTTGAGAATATTAGTAAAGGTGTAGTTTAGTTGTTGTAGTTGTTGTTGTGTTGTTAGTCTTTTTCTATGTCTTTTGTTTTAGCTTTTGTGATTGCCCCGTTGGTCCAGTTAACCTGCCTTCTACTCTTGGGGGCGTGGGTTCGATTCCCACCTAGTGCAAACATTCATGTGATGAACATTTTTGTTTGTTTTATATCTGGCTGGGTGTTATTGGCATCGATTCTGATGCACTCTAAACTAAATTTGACAGCTCTAAAATTGTTGCCACCCTTCCCTCACGTATTAAAATTAAAAGAGAGGCAGATAATTTTAGTCCTGTCAGATTGGTTTAGTTTAGTGAGTGGTATGACAGAATATATAGGCCTCAATATCTATTTAAGTATGTATTTAAATGTTTTATGTATATATGTATAAGTCTCTGGCAGCCATATCACAAGCTTTGCTTAGTTTGGGGTCAGATGACCGTGTGTGCAAAAATGTCCCGAATATTTACAATTTTCGTGCGTGCAACCGGCGTTCATCCATGTATAAGACGTTATCACGTCAAAAACTCGATTCCTTGCTGGAGTGTCAGCCCTACATTTAGTAACACTTGAGATACATCCCGCGAACTCTGTGTTTGTTTACTTCTGCTGGAATAATGCGTAACAACTAGATACGCTATCTTGCAAAGATATTTGTGTAAATTCCTTTCGATGGTAGTGTAAATTTTCTTTTATAAGATGGCTGTTACCTCTATTCTTATATGCTATTGTAGCTTTCATATCGTCATTTTGTATGTCGTTTCTTTTGTGGCGTTTATTAAGTATTGCCATTCAACAATGGTGATTCCGTCAGCACGCTGGACCCCCAACTCACCCTCTAAATTGAGTCATCAATATTTATCATACCTTTAAAAAGTTCTGATCATGTAAATATTCTATCAGTACCTATATCGGGCACGGTGCACTTTTTCATAGAGGAGAGCTTCATGCTACATTTGTTAGACGATCGAATGACATAATAAAATTAATCCGACCATTCGTCTCGATTTGATTTGCCACACAAAATTTTGACTTGCGTAAATAGATTTTAAGAAGAAAAAAATTACTTCATAAAGTACCTATGTACAGACGGACATACAGACACGTAACATTTTGTAACGTAGGTAGTTGGTAGCCGATATACAATAAGTAAGTAAAATAAGTTTGTTTAAGGCGGAGCGGTCACACAACAATAAAATATTAAAAATAAATGTTTTATTTCAGTTCATTTTTTCTCCACAACATTTGCAGCTGTCAGAGCTTTGAAAAACTTTTTTTTAAATTTAGTAATAGGCTTGCGTTTACCGCCATCTCGCCTGATGTTAAGCGATGATGCAGCCTACGGAGCACGCTTGCTTAGAAGAAACCGATTCACTCGTGATTTGAAGACACCCAGATCGTAACCACCGGGGAAAACTCATTCGGCAGCGCATTCCACAGACTAGCAGCTCGCATAATAAATGCACCAACTATAGATTACTAGATTACTATAGATTCATCGTCAAACAACATCGAACATAAAAATATGCATTACTACCACAAAGAATCTGACAGCGCTGGCTGTACACATACCAGAATTTAAATGAGCATCTTCCAGCGAAATGGGCTACGTAATAGAAATACGGAAGACAATGCCTTTAACATTTTAAATAGATAGGAAATGCGAGTTTTTTGGCTTACTTCTGTTTTTTATATCGTGAATAAAACCGCCTAAGAGCACGAACTCGGTTAGTGTTGGTTAGTTAGTTGGTTGGTTGTTGTCGGTTAGTGACCATGTGGTCGAAGATGAAGCACGCGGACTGCGTGTTATAGTCCGTTTTTAGGGTTCTGTACCGAAAGGGTTTAAACGAGACCCTATTACTAAGCCTACGCTGTCTGTCTGTATGTCTGTCCTCTTACCTTTTAACGGCCGTATCTTTCGAACCGTAAAAGATAGCCAGTTGAAATTTTCACAGAATATGTAGTAGGTATCAGTGTGCAGGCATGAATTGCCAATGATTGAAAGAAAAAAGTTTGCGTGAATCCTAAACAAATAAAAGCGCCGAACGTAAAGTGGGAAAGTAGTTTTTGCTGAACAGAAATTGCGATCGTTTCGATAAGGGTTCGGTTTTCATTGAAGGGTTTTATGAGATACTGCTTGACTTCTCTTAACGCAAAACGTAGCCGACGCGCACAAATTCCGAAAAAGAGGTATCAAGATCACAATAAACATAATTATCATCATTATCAACGACCATTTCCCACTCACTGCTGGCTGGGTATATAGATCTCCTCTTCAGCGCCCCATCTTTTCGGGTCCTGTGCCAGTCTCGTCCACTGCTTCCTGCTGCCTTAACGATGTCATCCGACCAGCGGGCTGGTGGTCTGCCCGGTGGTTTCCGTTCCGCGGCTACCATTCTGTAACTGCTTTGGTCCACCATCCATCTTCCCTTCTGTCTAAACAATTATAAAGTAGGTTAACTTTTCTATGGTCGTCAAGGGACAATCTGTTACCAAGCACATAGTGTAATTTAGTAAACTCAAAACCAATTCCCATTCCAAGGCTAGACCGAATATTATCAAAATAGCAAAAAAACATTTCCGTTGCTACCTTCATTAGTTGTTTTTAGGGTTCCGTACCACAAAAGGAAAAAACGGAACCCTTATAGGATCACTTCGTTGTCCGTCTGTCCGTCTGTCAAGACCATTTTTCTCAAGAACGCGTAAAGGTATCAAGTTGAAATTTATACTAAATACTTGGGTCTACAGTTTCTCGGCTGTAAAAATATAAAAGTTGTAAATTTACGCGATCAAAAGATGTTGTGTGCGTTTATGTCGTACATTTTGCGATTTCACAGGGGAATCAAAACCTATAGGGTACTTCTCGTTGACCTAGAATCATTAATTTTGGCAAGAGGCAAGGACTTACAGCACATGAAGGAATGAATATGAAAGTTGTTAATTTGCAGTTATATCACATAAAAAATATTGTTTTACAATTACAAACTTACATTTTGTAGTTTTTATGTATGGAAGAACCTTATTGTCAACTACAAAGTTAAGTTCGTCTATCAATATTTCAAGTTCAGTTAGTTTTTTTTTGGACTCGCGCTCTGAGGATTCAGTCCAACGGAACCCTCAGAGCACACTAGTCCTACTCGTACTTGTCCGGTTTTTTCTTCTAGGTCTAAGCCTCGATCTGATGTCGCTCCAAATTTGCGCTAAATATGGCTGAACGATGATAACCTGATCCGTTCGAAGCCATAAACTCGATATGGGAAGTAAACCAGGGTTCGGTAAATGAATTACGTGTTTATAGCTCTTCGGAATATCGATAACAATAGGCTTTTACGCCTGTTTGATAGTTAAATTGTTATTTATTGTACGACTGTCTTATATACACCGATATATTTTTTCACGCGCAGCGAGGATGCGGAGCTCTGCCGTAGTGTTTTACGAAAACTATGTACAAAAGTATTCAAATTGAGATTAAATAGATTCATTACAAACAAGCTTCATTCTAGTCTACGTCTTTGCACAATGAAAAAAAGAAAGAAAGAAAGGAAATACATTTTATTCGACACTTTTACAAAAACTTATTATATATCTAAAGGATACAATCAGTGTCGAATGGGCATAATGGCCAAACACATATAAGCCTTTTATTGTTTTTTACTAAATTGTATCCTCTTTAAATGAATGAAGCACATTTTTAAAAAGTAGGCACCTAGGCTCTGTCTTTTTATCAAATCGAACGTATTATTATAAAATGCGACAGTTTGTGTGTATGTTTTTTACCCTTTCACGCAGAAACCGCAGGACGGATTTAGATGAAATTTGGTATGTACCTATATAGCTTATATCCTGGATTAGCACATAAGCTTTTCATCATCACTATTTTTCATCACCACGCGGGTAAAACAGCGAGGCGCAGCTAGTATATCTTTAAAAAACAACAAATGCGCGAGTGAGTTAGCAGCTCGCCACATTCTGGACCTAATGAAGTAGTTGCCCGTGTGATATATTGTAGTACCAAGAACGCTGGCTGCGTTGTCGTGGTGAAACAGCCAGAGAAATTCTCTGCGCGAGGAATGAGACAGCTCCATCGAGATACAAATCTCGATTGACAGCTCTCTTATCACCGGCAGCGTCAACTAATCGTGGCAATATTATGTAGTTTGAAATTGTTTTTGGTACCTATATCACAGAAGACATAATAGTACATCAAGGATCACTATTAGGCCCTCTCCTTTTTTTAATCTTTGTAGCCGACATTGACATCTGTTTCCAAAATTCTATTTTGCTGAGTTTTGCTGATGACATGAAGATTTTCAAAGTAATTAATAGTCAAGCTGATGCCCTATCACTTCAACATGACCTTGCTAGACTTGACAATTACTGTCTTGTCAATAAACTCGATTTAAATGTCTCGAAATGCTCAGTAATGACGTTTTCGCGTAAATTGTTACCATTACCCTTCGACTATTCTATTAAAAATCAAGCTTTAACACGTGTGTCGGTTATGAGAGACTTGGGAGTTATTCACGATTCCAAATTGATATTTGATAAGCATATTTCAGCTATAGTGAATAAGGCTTCTAAAGCCCTTGGTTTCATTATCAGATCAACAAAGGATTTTAAATCCGCTAAATCTATAAAAATTCTCTATAGTACCTATGTGCGCTGCCACTTGGAATATGCGTCTCAGATTTGGAACCCTAGGTATGATGTTTATATTAACCGATTAGAAAGTATTCAAAAGAAATTCATACGGTACTTAAATTACAAAACTAAAACTAGAGCTGTTGATCATTTTAATTCTTGTGCAAAACATCATTTTCTTCCATTAATCAATCGCCGTGAAATATCTGATGTAATTTTCCTTAAAAAGATTGTCACATCTAGCATTGACTGCCCTGATCTTCTTAGTAAAATTAATCTTTATGTTCCAACTGGATTATTTCGGAAATATAAACCGCTCTTCAGACCATCTGTCTCATTAACTAACTATCGGCAAAATAGCTTTATCGTTCGTGCGTGTGGAACCTATAATAGGTTACGTAAATATAGTCTAGGTATGGATATATTTGTCTCTAGTATTTCATCCATAAGGAAGTGGTTAAGTGACAACTTTTTCAATAATTATGTGTGAAAATTTTGGTACTATTTTGTCTTAAATATTATTAAATGTATTTCTTATCTTGTTAAGTGCACATCTTAGTTTGTCTTAGTTTATTTAGAGTCTATTGCTTTTTCTTTGTTCTAGTAATATTATACATCTATTTTTTTTATTCACATGTTTTAGCGTTCATATAATGTACTCTGTTTTTATAAGTAGAAACTTCTAAATGGCCTCTTTGTCTCTAGCTAATTATTAACTCTGTTAATTAAGACCGTTAGTTTCTCTAATATAATAAAAATAAAATAAAATAAAATAAATACATGCCTATATGGACCCCAAGTATATCTGTGACCCCAAGTAAAGATAATGAATTGAGATTTCAGAATGTTATTTGTTTTGGAAAAAAGTTGACAATGCGCAAAGGTCACCGAGAAAAGTTTTGGCGACAACATGAAAAAAAACATGTCGCCTCATTCCTCGGTGTGTAATCTGTAATATCGGCGGATTATTAAGTGTTCGTGTTATATTGCTAAGGCGACAGGAAAGCAATGAATAAGACTAGTACAGGCACGCTGAAGAGGAGACCTATACCCAGCAATGGGTGGGAAATGGTTGATGATGATAATGATGATGATGATGAAATGTTCGTGAACGTGCTTGAGTGTATAGTGATAAAACGAGATGAAACATGTATTTTCATGACGTTTCCAAAACTCCATAGAAGCGCCTGCGTATTAAGGACTCCACCACTTTACTATAGGGCATGACTTTGATTTGACCGTGACCTACTTTGCTTGACTCTGAAGGTGACTATGACTTGTTTGAGCGATATTTCGTAAAATTTTAACAAATATTAATACTTGACACTGGCAAATGCACAAGACGTGTAACACCAAAATCTTCTTCAGAAAAAAAAAACACCGATTCTTTAAATCCTGTTATAACCTCTATCATAAAATATAATACCTATTGCTTATTAAAAAAACTTCCAATATTTGATTTACAAAATATCAATCAAACTCCCTAAGTTTTTCCTTCAAAACAAGTTTGGTTTCAGATCGTATATTATAACGAGGGCATTAGTAAGATCAATAAAACTCGGAGGCTCGGGAGCTACGTCACTCGGTCGCTCTCGACAACTTGGCGCCAAGCCGTAGGGCGGGAACTATCGATATTGTCAAAACAATAATACAAATCTTTTTTGTTGTTTATTTAGATGTGTTTTTTATGTAGTATAGAAAAAAAAACAATTACATAAAATTCCTTATTCCTCACTCTACTTATCAGTTTATTTAAGGTGGTACGATTCACCTATGGCAGAAAATTCAAATTTTAAACAGTTTTTTGGTCCTAGTAGCTAGGCCAGGTAATTAATTTTAAATAACACTGTTTGCGCAAAATATTGTCTGTTCTTTACATTATAATGTACAACTATTTAACAGTAACGCACCATATTACTTACATTTGTCAATAAACCGTTTGAAACAGCAAAAATTAGTTTATTCACAAATGTAAGTAATAATGTGCATTAGAGATAAATAACTTTAAATGATTTTGTATTAAAAAAAAAACAATTTGTGCAAACATCATTAGCGTTTACAATAATTACCCGGCCTAGCTACAAGGACAAGAAAACTGTTTGGAATTTCCCGCCATTTGTGAAACGAACCACCTTAAACGGAACTACGCTAGAGGTTGATTTAAGTTTTATATTTGATATCGATAGTATTGGTGTTGATGAAAATGCAATCATAATAATAATCATCATCATCATCATCAGCCAGAAGACGTCCACTGCTGAACATAGGCCTCCCCCTTTAACCTCCACACTGAACGACAGCCTGCCTTTTGCATCCACTGGATGCCAGCTTACTATGTCGTCGGTCCATCTAGTGGGAGGCCTACCTACGCTGCGTCTTCCGGTTCGTGGTCTCCACTCAAGAACCTTTCTTCCCCATCGGTTATCGGTTCTCCGAGCGATGTGGCCTGCCCATTGCCACTTCAACTTGCAAATTTTAACAGCTATGTCGGTGACTTTGGTTCTTTGGCGAATATCCACGTTTCGGATTCTATCGCGCAAAGAAACCCCGAGCATAGCTCTCTCCATTGCCATCATAATATTGTAGTTTTATTATTGTATTTACAATATTGTATTACATCAATATGCAAAATTTTGTACAGAAATATTGAAGTGTGCAAGTATGCATGTTTGTATGTTTGTATCTTCCCTTTTAAATTCCTGCTAGCAGCTGAATGTATTCAAATTCAAAATATTATTTGTCATTTTTACATAATTCTGTAGGGGTCGCTTAAACTTAGCTTAAACTTATTTTCTCATAAAGTAAAAAAATACTTATAAAATGTAGAACAGAGTTTTATTCACCAAGACAATGATAAAATACTCGTAAAAGTTATGGACATGCATCTTTAGCAACTCACAATATTTGTATGATTTCTTAAATTCTAATTTCAATTATCTATCCCTAGTCGACATTATCGTGGGTGAAATAGAAAGATAATTCCCGGCTATGAACATTACAAGTAAACAATAATAAATTTTACTTAACACGGTGCTAAATTATCTACAAGTAAAATAGTAAAACCACCCAGATTCAATGGCATAATATTTGTTCCAAAATATACGATGGATCATTAAAACGATTGAATCGACGTTTCCAATGCACAGCAACCCACTTGTTCCACTCCATTCGATCATTTACGACGACTTGACATCGATCGAAAAGTGATGTTATCGTATCGATACAAAATTGTATCGATATAAAGCATATCTTTTTTCTGTGCTACATTTTATTAAATTAAATAAGTATGTTGATAAACTAAAAATTATTTCAAACATTCTACTAGGCGATATGAGATCAATGTCATAAAAATTTACCGATTCTTAATAAGTGTACGTTGTAGAACTATTTACCTTAGCAAACTGTTATTTGTAAACCATACTTCTATGCGAACCTTAGTGAAGCTTTACCTAGTTACTAAGTTTTGTATTAGATGGCGCTAGTAAAATCGGCTATCAATCCTAGATCGCGATGACAAGATTCTCCGCACACCTACATACGCCAAATGTGTCGGCGGTTTAGTTAAATGATTAAATCAAATCTGAGGTTGATCATATCGTTTTAATTACACGCGTTTTTGTTTTATTTATCGCTTTTATCACGCGTAGAACTCGGGCTTCGGCTTCGCTACTATGACCCACTCGTAGGGCTCGGTCTTTACCGGTATGAAATATACTTTATGACCTATACCTACCAAATATACATTTAAAAAATCATTAAAATGGGTCTAGCCGTTTCGGAGGAGTGCGACTACAAACACCGTGACACGGGATTTTTATATATTAGATTTAAGGTGGAGTAAGACGCCGTCCAGTCTGGGTCAAAGATCTTAGAAATGAATTTGAGGTTGCATTCCTATTTTCGGATTTGGATATCCGCACCGTCTCTGTCAATCGTTTAGTTTCATAAATGGTTTAAATATTATTCTATGAGAAATATCAACTGGGGTATATAATATTTACACCAAATATAGATTTTCATACAAAGATTGGCAGCTGCTGCTTGCGTGTATTTTACCAGTACAGCAGTTTCGATTAATTTCGAAAAAGACTTTTACCTAGTCTGTGTATTAGATACCTACTTAGTGAGCCGGATTTTAGTTAGGTACATATTAACTCGAACAAATTATTGGTGACAGTGTAGAGACTAGAGCTAAAGACTAGAAAATTGTAAATATTTTTATAATATACCAGTGGGCGAAGAACGATTATTCGCTACGTAAAATACGTACCAAATTTTATACAAATACATAGACAAAAACCCCGTTAAATATGAATGAGTATCACTGTCTCATAATAAAACTTGTTTTGATAAATGCAATGAGCTCCTTTCGGCTTGGTAGCTTCACCGTTCTGTGTAACCCTGCAGAAAGTCAAGCAAGCTGACCTAGTACGTATTCAGAGTAAATCTAGCTGAACAGTTAACTTAAACCAACAATTTAATAGTCATTATTGTGTATTTGAAGTGAGAAAGGGCTAAACCAGATAACTTAAAATTTCCACGAAAATTACTAAAAGAGGAGAGTTTACACTGACTCGAGCCCTGAAAATTAGTCTTAAGTCCCTAATTGAGCTCTAAATTAATTTATTTCTGTAATAAAACTTAAGCACCCCTTTTCGGCGTATATTTTAACGCTCCGTTACTCGGTTTTCAGGTTGTGTCGACGAGGTAATGTTTATGCAAAAACTTCGAGTCTATTTAGATTTTAGTTTATTTTTAAGATCATGGTAATTTTGCATCAGATTAGATAAACAATGGAGATATGGTAAGGAGGCGTGGTATGTGCGAACGTATCTGGCCTAAATCAGGCTTGTCTTTAGTCATAATCAACCAGCAGACGACCTTACCGTTCTTTTTAGGGTTCCCCAAAGGGTAAAAATGGGACCATAATACTAAGCCTATGGTGTCTGTCCGTCTGTCTGTCCTACGTTCTTTCGAACCGTAATAGATAGCTAGTTGAAATTTTCACAGAATTATTTAATGTTACGGCGGATTAACGAAAAACATTAGGAAAGTCAAAAAGTAAAAACGAAATGGAGGTACCCCATACAACAAACGTTTATTTAACGTATTTATGTATTAGCTCTAATTTAAAACCGGTAACAGATTGATTTGATTCTAATGCTTGTTTAAACTACATCATCGATGTTTAATAAATTTAATTAAATTCGTGTTTAAATTGAATTGCTTCGCTTAAGCGGACAAACAAAATTACTATTGAAGTGCTTTTTGAATTATTTCATATGTTAATTAAAAAAAAATCGAATTTATTTTATTTTTATTCTATTGTAGGCTTGCTTTTGACCGCCAACTTTCCTGATGTTAATTGTTTGTTGCAATAAACTGGCAATTGGACAGTGACGTAGGCATGTGTAACTCCCGGATTATCTGAGCTGTAGGTACTTACCACCCTGCTATGGTTATCTAACGATGTTTTCCTTTACCGGCAACTAGCACATTGTTTGGATTTGAAACCCTGCGGCGTGGAAGTCGAACGCGTGAACCACTGAGTTATCATTGTTTCAACTGGCACTGCCTAATTTATAACCTACTAGCTATGGCCGCGGTGTTACCTAAGAGTTTCCAGTTTTCCGCATTTTCTGGGAAAAAAAGTACCTTAGGTCTGCTCTTGCGATGTGTACACTATCCTTTTATAATATTAGTAAGAATTATTTTACTTAGATTTATTTTTGACATTCATTTTTCATTATTTGTTTCAGATCAAACAAAGCGCAACATAATTTGAAGACTGGCTACACCAACGCATAAATAAAAAGTGTTACCACAAAGCAAAATTTGGCTACATTTTTGTCAGTGTACGTTTAAAAATTATAAAATAATTTCAAAGTTAAATACTTACATAAATTTACAAAAACGATTAGTCACAACTATAATAATAACGATTAGTTAATTTATTGCAAATTATCACATTTAATAAAATAAGCAAAAAAAAAAAAATTATTAAGATTTTAACGGACCAGAAAATTATAAATAGGTATGTAAAAAATTATTTAATAAGGACTAAAACCAATTAAAGAACTAAGATTTTAAATGGATGTAACAAACTTTTGATCAATTTTAAAATAGTAATCTAATATTATTACAATGGTGATAAAGCAAATAAATATATATTCTAAAGACGAAAAAACACAAAATCAGATGTTAAAACTAACTCAGTTTAAAATGAGAGCATCAAGATAAAGCCAGCATTCAAAATTCGACCCTAAACCTTAAACTAAAAAGATCAGAATCGAATAATGAAACTAAGCGTCAGCGCATATCGTGCGCACGCGTCTGCTCACAAGAAGATCCTGACGTCATCGTATCAGCAACACTATGGAAGCACCGCGGCGCCACCTTCGTGCAACCCTCCGACCAACTTTACACCTCAGCAGGTTAGAATTAAAATAAGCTTTTAGATTTTAGGTTTTAACACCATCTAGTAGCAACGATGATAAACTAATGTGACATTGAAATTGTTTTATTACCTTACACGATCTACAAAGGACATAGTCGATTCCAATAGGAGAATGTAAGTGGTCGAATGGTAGGGGCCGTTGTTTAATTGGTAAAGCGAGGAATGTAACCGTCATCGGTTCAAGGAAGCGTGACAAATTACTGATTTGTCTTGGTTCTTTTATACTTTATTAGCTTTATGTTGTGTACCATTTAACGCCATCTAGCTACAATGATCTTGAACTAATGTAGTGATAGAGTCATCAAACCGAAACGTTAAAATGTGGTCTACCTGCTACACTAACGCTATCTATGACAAGTTTCTTTCTAACTCGTAAGCGATGTTTTTGGCAAAGCATATTTTGCACACGGTACACCAAAACTGGAAAAAATATGTACCAATCCTAACCTTCATTATTAAATACCCATTCCCATTCATAGCACGTCGCATGAAATGCATTCTTTATTTAGGTACCTACTCATCCCTATTTTACAAGTCGCCATCTTGAATTTATGATGTCGTAAATAGGGTGTTTGACTGCATTGAAAATATTATGCCAATTGACATCATCCATAAACATGACATAATGAAAAAGCATATTTCATTGATTTTTTTATAAAAATATGCTTATTTTTTGTAAAAAACGCGAATAAAATAACTGTATTTTCGACATTTGATCACGTGATCGAAAACGGTCTGTAATTGGCTTCATCCCTAGTGACGTCACACAAATCTAAACAAACAGATTTTGTATTGATATTTGCGAATTTAATGTTGTAAAGCTATTTTGAGAGCGATTTATCCAGAAATTATCACCAAAAACAGTCCGGAGGTTAAATGTGAGAAGACTGGAGAAACATTTTGTGCAAGCAGACAGCAGTAACTTACCCAAAATGAATGTATTTATGGTTGCATATTTCTTCAATAATAATCTACGACATTGTTTCTACGCTGCAGAACTCAAAACGTAAAAACTACAATGTAAGTATTAATTTTTAATTGTTCTCCAAGCAAAACATTCAATCAAGTTGTACAAAAAGTATGTTGTAGTAGGTGGATATCACTATTTTGTTAGGTTATGTCAAGCTTTACAATGTTTAAAAAGAAAGTAACAGTACATAAAATAGTAATGCAATAAAAACACAAATTGTAATAGAAATATATAGACTCAAATATGTACCTCAAAATGATCTTCGCACATAGAAACACTTGAATTAGCTCCAATACTTTTAGGTTCTCTACGAGCTACTTAGTTCCAACCACTTTTTGCGAGTTTTGGGGTCCATTGGAACAGAAACGAATCGTTTTTCCGGTGTTTTATGGAAGTATTTGTACATTGTGGCACTACACTACATTTATAAACCATTACTTCTATTAGAAAATTAGTGATTATCAAACTTTTGCTGCCTGGCTGCAGTTGTTTTGTTTTGTGTGACGTCAATCAGTCGCTCGACCGGAGCTATGACGCAGGTCTGCGTTTTGGCGCGATATTTTTTTATTCAAACTTTAACATCGATTTATATCGCAAATACGACTGATATCCAGAAAATATAAATGCAGTATACATTAAATTATATCAGGCAATAATGTGCAATAGTTTCCCAAAAGTAGTCAAATACCCTATTCAAGTGACCACTCTTGAACTTAACAAAATATGATTATCCGAAAATAAAGTTTTCAGATTTATAATATTTTGAAAATGATAACTTCTTTAGGAACGTTAAACACTTTTTTGGGGCTTTACGGCTAGCTGTTTGTTTAGGTGATGAAAAAATGTTGCACGACCGCAAACCGTATCTGGGCACGTTAAGGTTCACGTTTGCGTGATTTTACAAACTGCGTGGTTTTAACGTTAGTCTGATACCGGGTAAGCAGTTCCCTGAGCTCGTGTGACCGTCACACTCGGATATAGTATCCGGGTTTTTTAATACAGCGCCATCTCTTGTAGAATAGGTGACCTACTACTTAAGTTTTCACTTCTGACGTGCAGTCCTACGACTCATCCTTTTTTATTTACTTAAATAATTATGTAGGAGTTTAAAAAGTACCTTGCAATACATTTTAGTTGACTTACCTTCCTATAATTATAAACATCATGCAACAAAACGGAAAGTATTGCTCTATTTCAATACATATTTCTTTCATATTTGATGATATGTTCGAGACGTTACAAGTCGTTTCATGTTCTTAAAGTTCTCTACTACTTACGGGCTTTATTGAATTTTCTTCTACATTGCGTTAGATCATTCGTACGATTAGTTTTCGATTTGTATTGATTGTAAGAGTTTCGTCTTACAAAGGTAAGAAGCCTTTGTAATACGACCTCTTCTTACATGTTTCGTGAAAGGACGATTTATGAAGAAAGGTAAAGTTTTTCTGTGCGATGCCTCAGCGTATCGAATTAAATAGGAAAAGGGCTTCGACAAAACAAAACTCAGGAACAGTTTGCAGCAACGTGCTCATTTCTTCATATTTGATACCAATTTTACACGTGGCTTACCACGCATTTAAAAAAAAAAAAATTGGCTTGAGTTTGACCACCGCCTCGCCTGACGTTAAGTGATGTTGTGATCTACGTCACGCTTGCCTAGAAGAAACCGATTCACTCGTGATTTGAAGACACCCAGATTGTAACTATCGGGGAACATCCATTCAGGCAGCGCATTCCACAGACTAGCAGTTCGCACAATAAATGTGGAATCATAGCGCTTCATACGGGTTTTCAGAATTGTGAACAAAAAAAAGCCGTGGTAGCCCATTTGGGAGACCGCTAGACTTCAAAGCGTGAGGTCGGGGATTCAAACCCTGGGCCCGTACCAATGAACTCTTTGGAGCTTATGTACGGATTTTCATACCACTGGCTTTTCGGTGAAGGAAAACATCGTGAGGAAACCTGCATACGTACGGAGAAGGAATTCAAAGGCGTATGGGAATCCATCAACCTGCACTGGGCCAGCGTGGTGGATATGGGCCCAATCACCCTTTCGGAGGTAGGCTAAAAGTCCAGCAGTGGACTGTTAAAAGGCTGACTTTGATGATGATGATGATGAACAAAACGTAGCATAATATATTCTCAGTGATAAGTTTAGATACTACTATAATATCGTTTTGGCTTCGAGGACGCACCTTCATACCTCGTACCTACCCATAGCAATAAAAAAGCATTAAAAAAAAATACCATATCAAGAAAACATGTCACGGACAAAGCTTGGAGTGTGCCAATGAAATGGATGAATATATTTTCTATCTGATCTGTCTTCTAATAAAAGAGTATATTATAATCACATCTTCATCATCACTTTGACATTTTCTCAATAAGAAAACGTGCTCTCGCAATGCTAAGCTTATGAAAGAAATAAACCATATTTGTAGCTTGCATAAAGTTCATAATATCATCATCAGTCTAAAGATGTCCAATGCTAAACATAGGCTTCCCCCTTTGACGTCCACACTGAACGACAGCCTGCCACCTGCATCCACTGGATGCCCGTGACTTTCACGATGTCGTCGATCCATCTAGTGGGAGGCCTATCTACGTTGCGTCTTCCGATTCGTGGTCTCCACTTTCTTCCCCATCGGTTATCGGTTCTTCGAGCGATGTGGCCTGTCCATTGCCAACACTTCAACTTGCAAATTTTAATAGCTATGTCGGTGACTCTGGTTCATTAGCGAATATCCACGTTCCGGATTCTATCGCGCAAAGAAACTCCTAGCATAGCTTGCTCCATTGCCCGTTGTGTGACTCTGATTTTTTCCAAACGGCCAACAGTTAAGGTTCACATCTAAGTACCATATATTATGACATCACTGGCACCATACACTGGTCAAAGACCCTTGTCTTCATAAATATGAAGTTACGCTAAATCTATTATAGAAGTGATATAGTATTACGCTGATATTACAATCCAACCCGGTAATGTGGCCAGCATTTTGGGAATGATGCCACGCAGCGTCCTACTAGATTAGTGTACTCTTAGATTAGTTTTTGGTTAGTTTTCTGTATATTTTTTAATTAGGTAGTTTTAGGATTTAAGTTTAGTCCATACCTATATTATGATTATTGTAATATTTTTTTTTTTTTTATGATGTGGTACATGATGTTATATGATTATTTACGGGGTGTTTAATAATCATATAACTTTAGTGAACGACCGTGATAGTTTAAAACAGGAAGATATGCAAAATACCCCGGTCCTCATTTGCAGCATGAATGCAACCTGTAAATGACGCTATTGTGTACAATACACCTAATGTTGGAGTAAAGTATATAAAATATGCAACAGCGAGGTTCAAGAGCTACTTGAGTTGAGAACGGTCGGTTCGGCCCCATAATGGGAACTTGATAGGCCGCTGTCAATTAACTGGACTCTGGACCTATATTGGGGTCGTAATTCACGCCAAAATCAGTTCGATGTGTCTTAAATAAGAGAAATAATTATGGTAAGATGGCGTGGCGAGTGCGAATATTAGTCGCTGTAATAGATATAGACATAATTTATCGACATAGACTTGTTTTTTTTTCTTTTTTTTTTTTTTGTAATCGTTCCAATGTTAGAAGTGTGCAAGTTTGTTTGTTGGTTTGTTCATGTTTCACGCAGCAACAGCCGGGTCGACGAGATTTTGTGCATATAGATAGTTGGAAGACCGAAAAGTGACATAATTGTGACACGTAAGGAAATTTTTACGGTTCCTGGGGGCATGTGCATGTGGGTGAAACCACGTGACACAGTTAGTACTATCTAAACTCGTGTATATTTCATTCCGAATCCGAACTAAAAGCACATTCATAACCAAAGCAAAAGGAAAGGTCAACCTTACCTTTCCAACCTTCATCGACGTCTTGCAAAGACTTTGACACTCATACTTAATTAATCCAACACCAATAATTACGGAGAAATCTCACCGTTATCACCATCATGGTAGAGTCTGTTTTTGTTTATTAGGGATCGGCTGTTATTGAGAAATGTGGTAGGTGGTCAAAAATCTGTTTCCATTGATTAGCACTTCAAATCGGTCTTTAAGGAGCTGAATATTTTATACAGTTTAGGGCTAAAAGATGGTTAGCATTATACAGTCTTGGGATTGACTTAAGCCCCTTCAATATAAAAAGGTACGAGCCTCCTCTTCAGGGCACACGGAACAGTGCTATTAAGCTGAAAGAAGGTGATCATAATAAAGAGCTTTTAAAGGATCGAGCTCATTAGGACGGGCCGCAGCGGGCCGGGTCGCATCGCAATAATCACTTTCATACATTTTATATGGAAATCCGCCCCACTGCGCCCCGGCATAATGTGCAATACTTCATATAAAATACTAGCGGTCCGCCCCAGCTTCGCACGGGTATAGATTATAGCCTATGTCACCCGGGGATAGTGTAGCTACACAACAGTGAAAAATTTTTTAAAATCGGTCCAGTACTTTTTGAGCCAATTCGTTACAAACATACTTTCATACAAATCTTTCCTCTTTATAATATTAGGATAGATATGAAAGCGATTTTTGTGATGCGATCCGGCCCGCTGCGGCCCAGCATAATGTGCGCGATCCTTAAAATGAGACCAAAACAGAAAACGCGAAAAAAATATCGCGATTTATTGTTGTAGCGGTAGTGTGCGGTCTGCAGGTTTATGTAGTTTGTCAATGCACATAATAATATAACCTCATTCATGTCTTCTCATTTTGTTTTTAAGTTTACACAATATGTTTTTAAGTAACAATCGTCTGAACCTGGGCCCCGATTCTACTAAACAAATTGTTTTTAAATTGTAATTGTTTCAATTTTTATTTTTTTAAATTGCCTCAAAATTGATAGTTTTTATTATTATTTTTATACTAAGTTATAATATTAGGTGGTGGTATTTTTATAGCATAAAAATAATTAAAAACTGTAAATTTTGAGGCAATTATTTAATAAATAAAATTGAAACTATTACAATTTAAAAACAATTTGTTTAGTAGAATCGGGGGCTTGATAGAGAGATATTGTTTTGTAAGATTATAATTTTTGTTGTAAATTTAATAATAATAAATATAAATAAAATAAACCGACCAAGTGCAAGTCGGGCTCGCGCACTGAACACGTACCACCACAAAATACAGAAAGTAGTACAAAAAGACAACATCATGCCCAGGCGGTCACCCATCCAAGTACTGACTGCGCCCTACATTGCCTAACTTGGTGGTGAACAGTTTATCACCAACGTGCACTTGGCCATTATTTATTTGTTGTTATATTTAAGAGTGTGTACTATATTTACGCCAAGTTTGACGCTTGTACGTAATATCATTTTTACATTAGAGTAATTACAAAAATCCGTAAAAAATACGTTTGTTGTATGGGGACACCCATTTTTAAAACTTTTTTTTATTATTTCTTAGTTAAGCCGCCGTAATATTAGGTACATATTCTGTAAAAAAATACTGGTTGCCTATTACGGTTCGAAAGATACAGACGTTAAAAAGTAGGACAGACAGACAGACAGAAGACAGACGGACAGAGTAGACTCAGGGTCCCGTTTTTACCCTTTGGCTACAGAACCCTAAAAAGTCAACAAAAAATTATTACATTTTTTTATTTTTTTTTAACGCTGATAAGTCCGCGTTTGACCACCATTACATGACAATAAACCATTATATTCAGTGAATGCCATCTAAATGCACGTATGTAGCTATATTTCTCGTTTTATCTTATTTAGTGGCCTGCACCGCACGCTTACAAAGGGCACTTGCACAATGCATGAGAGCTCTAACAAGTCTCAGCGCCAGTGATGGGGTATGGTCTTAGTATCAGCGACTAGCGGTTATACATGATTTTATTATTCACTCTAAATTCGCTGTTAGCTTTCTTAATTAGAACAGCAAAACAATGGAACGCCTTGCCCCTGTCTGTGTTTCCGCAGCATTACAATCTTGGAGTGTTCAAGTCTAGGGTTAATAGGTTATTACTGGGCAAACGTGCTCCATCTTCGACCGCATCATCGCTTTCCATCAGGCGAGATCGCGGTCAAACGTTAGCCTAGTCCGATGTAAAAAAAAAAAAAAAAAAAAAAAAGCCGGTTCTTAAATTTATCACAAGTACATAAGTGATGTTATGATTTATGGTTGATATTCCGAATACTGTACGAAGCGCTTTGATTCCACTTTTATTGTGTGAACTGCTAATTTGTGGAATGCGCTGCATGAATGGGTGTTCCCCGATAGATACAATCTGGGTGTTTTCAAATCACGAGGAATCGGTTTCTTCTAAGCAAGTGAGCTCCATCGTAGGTCGGCACACCAGGGCCCCGATTCTACTAAAGAAATTGTTTTTAAATTGTAATTGTTGCGATTTTATACATTAAATAACTGCCTCTTAATTGACAGTTTTAAATATTTTTTTATACTAGAAAAATACAATCACCTGTACCTACTATTATAACTAAGTATAAAAAAAAACTGTCAATTTTGAGGCAGTTATTTAACAATTAAAATCGCAACAATTACAATTTAACGACAATTTGTTTAGTAGAATCGGGGGGCAGGCGAGTTGTCTGTCAACCATAAGCTTATTATTGGCTTTAAAAAAGTTTATTACCCCTATCTTTGTTGATACTTCTTCATGATTAAATGTTTGAACCGATTTCGATGAAATATGGCGAAATTGTGGTTTCCATCACAAGAATCGATATAAGTATGTCCAAGGCCACGCTCGTGATACTTTTTGCAAAAATGCAAGGCACTTAAACAACACTGAGCCAATCTAGCTTTCCTTAAATCCAAGTATTTTAAAACTTTTACGAGTGCATTTAGTTTATTGATTTATTGATGAAGAACACAATAAAATCTCAAGCAGTTTCTGAGATAAATATATATATATGTATATATATATATACATATATATAATGTAATATATAATATACATACATATATATATATATATACATATATATTAATGTATATATATATATATTTGTGCAGCGATATAAAGAATTTTATGAATCCAAAATAGCCATAAGTGCACGATAAAACGAACGTAAGGTAAACGTAAAATATGCCACACCAAAATTTTCAAACAATAAATTTATTTTCCCCAATATTTCCCCGAATATTGCCAGCTTTATAAAGAAATCCCCTCTGTCCGCTGTCAGAAGCACCCTCCGAACTTTATCGTAGCAAGGCCGAGTCAGCACCAAGCTCATCTTCCCTCGCTGGCCGCATCAAATATGGTTTACGAGATTCTAGAAGAAGTGAAGAAAATAGTTTTAAAAGATAAGAGTGCAAGCCAGTGTATTTTTCTTAAGGCCCTCTTTTCCTAATTTTAGCAACTCTGGTCATTCTAGTTTAAGTGTGTCTACATCCATGGTTAGGTCAAAATTATAAAAATGGTGTCATAACAAAGTTGAATGTTTTATCTCATCATCAGCCAGAAGACGTCCACTGCTGAACATAGGCCTCCCCCTTTAACCTCCACACTGAACGACAGCCTGCCTTTTGCATCCACTGGATGCCAGCGACTCTTACTATGTCGTCGGTCCATCTAGTGGGAGGCCTACCTACGCTGCGTCTTCCGGTTCGTGGTCTCCACTCAAGAACCTTTCTTCCCCATCGGTTATCGGTTCTCCGAGCGATGTGGCCTGCCCACTGCCACTTCAACTTGCAAATTTTAACAGCTATGTCGGTGACTTTGGTTCTTTGGCGAATATCCACGTTTCGGATTCTATCGCGCAAAGAAACTCCGAGCATAGCTCTCTCCATTGCCCGCTGTGTGACTCTGAGTTTTTCCAAAAGGCCAACAGTTAAGGACCACGTCTCAGTACCATATGTCATCACTGGCAACACACACTGGTCAAAGACCCTTGTCTTTAGGCACTGTGGTATCTTGGACGAGAAGATGTCACGCAATTTCCCGAACGCTGCCCATCCGAGTTGGATTCTTCGGGCGACCTCTTTGCCTAAGTTGGACTTACCTAACTGAACAATCTGCCCAAGATAGGTGTAATGGTCAACAACTTCGAGAGTATCGTTCCCAACGACTACCGGCACGGGTTCAACATGGACATTGGACATGATTTTTGTCTTGTCCATGTTCATTTTAAGACCCACCTGTTGGGAAAGGCTACTGAGGTCGCTGAGCATCGTATTTAGGTCCTCCAGCGACTCTGCCATGATGACTATATCATCGGCAAAACGAAGGTGAGTGATGTATTCGCCATTGATGTTGATGCCTAATCCGTTCCAGTCCAAGAGCTTGAAAACGTCCTCCAATGCGTTCGTGAACAGTTTCGGAGAGATAACATCTCCCTGTCTCACGCCTTTCTGCAATTGGATTGGTTCCGTGCTCTCGTCCTGTAATCGAATCGACATGGTGGCGTTTCTATACAAACACTTCAACACTTCGATATACCTATAGTCGATATGACAACGCTGGAGGGACTGTAATACTGCCCAGGTCTCGATGGAATCAAAGGCTTTCTCATAGTCCACAAACGCCAGGCATAATGGCCGATTATACTCCTCAGTCTTCTGTATAATCTGGCGGAGGGTGTGTATGTGGTCTATGGTGCTCCAGCCTTTACGGAAACCGGCTTGTTCGGGAGGCTGAAAGTCATCAAACCTGCTTTCGAGACGGTTCGTAATGACTCTAGAGAACAACTTGTACACATGGCTCAGGAGTGAGATGGGTCTATAATTCTTCAATAAGGTGTTATCACCTTTTTTGAAGAAGAGCACCACCACACTCCTGTGCCATGCTTCAGGCGTAGTACCATCGAGTATGACGGAATTAAATAACTTCTGGAGGACTAACAGTACCGGTTTTCCACCCGCTCGCAGTAGTTCTGTCGTGATTCCGTCATCACCCGGTGCCTTGTTGTTCTTAAGCTGTTTCAGAGCCATTCTAATCTCGTACAAGCTGATGTCTGGGATGTCCTCAGTGTAGTGTCGGGTCAGTTTAGCTCTCTTGTCCTGAGCTGTACTGACAATAGGCTGTCGTGTCGAGGTGTACAACTGTCCGTAAAACCTCTCAAGCTCTCTCAGAATCTCCGACTTTGACGAAATGATACTGCCATCCTCGATCTTCAGCTTTGTCATTTGGCTTTTCCCAATAGACGAATTTTTCGCGAACACTTTCGAGCCCTGGTTCCGCTCAATTGCATCCCTAATACATCTTGTATTGTAGGAACGCAGATCGTGTCGCACCGATTTCGAGATTCGTCTATTAAGTTGGCCATATTCCGACATATCAGCTGAAGATTGCAGTCTCATCTCAGTCCGGTCCTTCATTAGCTTAATGGTTTCGTCTGAGAGCTTCTGAGGTCTTTTTCGGGGTGGGGTCTTAAAGAACTTGGACCCCACTGCTTGGACAGTTTCCACCAGCCCATTGTTTAATTCGTCCACAGTTCCGCTTTCGGCAAGGCCCTGGAAGCGATTATGCAGTTCGAGTTGGAAGTCATTTGGGTTTTGGATTTGGGCATGACCAGGACGGAGCGTGGACTTCACCAGACGCGACCTCTCTAGCTTGATGTTGATATTCAATGTGCCTCTGACAATACGGTGATCACTACCGGTTTTCACCCTGCTGATCACGGAGACATCATTGAATATTCGCTTCTTGGTCGTCATGATGAAGTCGATCTCATTTTTGGTCGAACCATCTGGGCTCATGTTTTATCTAGAAACCCACAAAGACCGAAACACGATTAAAAAGATTTCGCTCGATAAAAAAAATGAAAGTAACATAATTATACCTATTTATTAAATTATTGACTAATTGGCTTCTTAACCATTGTTTTTATAGTGTTAAGGAATTTATGGAATTTAATTCTAATATTATTCGTTTCTAAAATACCTAGTTAAATTCTTTAGTATAAAAATGAGCATTTGCACGTCTGCTTGCAGACTGAGTACAAAGTGACATAAATATCATATTAAGACCTTTTAATGTAATGTATTCTAGCAAATAAATGATTTGATTTGATTTGATTTGATATGTCTGCGATATCTTGATAAATAGATTTCATAATAATGAAGGAAACCGCAGTAACATCTTACATTATAGTTACACTTTTTGAAAAATATGCACGCCCCCAAGCTCAGAAGCTAGGTGTGAACCTTTAGCTTCTAAGCTTGGGGGGGAAGTGATACCAACTGGATCAACGGGCTATCTAAAATTCACTGCTAATAAAATTCTTTTGTGTAACACAGTTTTAATAAATCACTGAAAGACCCTAGCAGTATTTCCACAATCTTTAATTTCCATTCGAGCCATGAAAACTATTCGACTCAATATTTATTGAAGGGAATAAACTGCCAAATTGATAGCGAAGTTTCCAATTTGGTCACTGACTTGGGTGATTGCTAGTTGATTAAGATTGGATATTTAATTAATGAAAAGTTTATCGTGAAACTGGTATATTTTCTAAATACTTTAATAATTTTGCTTCTAAATCATACATGAGTGGAATTCAAGCTCACGCCTTAGATGATAAAATATTAAAGAAAAAAAGGTTAGAATTTTTATTGTGAATGAGAAAAAAAGCCTACTATAGCGGGTACAATGACAAAAAAAAAGATTTCTGCCCTTCGATCAAGGATGTACATGATCGAAGGTTTTGCCACATGAAAATTAATAAACGCCACTTTAAGGGGTATGGTAGATAAATAATGGCCAAGTGCGAGTTGTTGACAATTTTCTGTTCATTACCAAGTTATAACTGGTAATTTCGTTATTGAATTTTGTGGTGGTACGGAACCCTCAGTGCGGGCGCCTGACTCGCACTTGGCCGGTTTATTTTCTTTTCTTATTTCATTTTGTGTAACTAACTTTGTAACGTTGACGAGTCGGGACACAAACAAACAGATACGTATAATTTTCACGACTGTAATTCACGACATTGCTTCTACCAATATCGTTACCAAAATTCATTCAGTGTTGAGAGCCAATAAAGTTCAAAACAAATGGGTAATTCCCAATTCGGTCGCTATGGCCAATCTCCCATTGGGAATGGTGTGACCGCATT
This sequence comes from Agriopis aurantiaria, assembly GCA_914767915.1. Classification (NCBI taxonomy): domain Eukaryota; kingdom Metazoa; phylum Arthropoda; class Insecta; order Lepidoptera; family Geometridae; genus Agriopis; species Agriopis aurantiaria. The sequence continues at coordinate 11,544,661 of OU612002.1, read as the reverse complement.
GATTACTTGACCAAGCGATGGGAGAATGAAATATTGTTGTTTCATCATCATTATCATCATTTCAGCCATAGGACGTCCACAGACATGGGCCTCCCCCATCTATCTCCAAAAGGACCGGTCGGAAGCGGCCTGCATCCAGAAACACTCTGCGGTCTCTTTTAGGTCGTCTGTTAATCTTGTGGGTGGACGTCCTATAAGCTGCGCTTACCGGTCCAAGGTCTACATTCGAGAACCTCGATTTACCTTGGTTCAATTATAGGTAAAGAGTTTTTTTTTGACATCTAATGATCACACGACAATATGTGATGAGTTGATGACATATACTACTGAGACGCTGGCCTTTTGAAAAAACTCAAGATTTGCACAACGGGCAATGGAGAAAGGTTTTTGAGCTTGTAAAAATAACTTACTCGAGAGCTAGTTCCTATTCTAAACTAGGCGTGCTGTCCACCCTTATTATAATAGTCAATTTAGCTTTACTTTAAGTAGAGCATATTTTATCTCCAATAAAAAGCACACAATTACCTCTTCAAACCAGATGTTTTCACCAAAAAAAAACAGCAATATTTTTCTCCCGAAAAAGAAAAAAATTCGAGGGTAATTTTTCAGGAAATACCTTTAAAAATGTTCGCGTAAATTAATTCTCAAAGCGTTGTTGTGATAAATAAGTGCTGGCAATTCGTACAATAGGTGCTTGTAGGTAACGGCGCTACCGTAATTAAGCGATTACCCGACCGAGTGAGAGTTTGTTACAGGCAACACTGAAGGTCCTCGTTTTTGGGGAAAATTTGCGGATAAAATCGGAGCAATGTAACTGAAGTGGCTTTTAATAGAATCTAAATCTGATTTATAAACTAGAATGGCGAATTAAGATTTCGTCTGATAAAACACATGATCATCATAATCAGGCCACCATAGTTAATTCCTGGACATATGCCTCTCCTACATCTGGATACTCATATTTCATAATAAAACTAGCAAACATAATTTATTATCAAGGCGTTTTTTATAATGGACAAATTTTTGTATGTGTTTAATGTCACTCATACAAGTCTCAAAATTGTTTAATTTATAACTATATTATCACCCTTCTTTAACCAATCTCACTATCTTCGCCCTCATTGTTGAAGGCAAAATTACCCCAATAACCAAAGGAAAAAAAAAGAAAAAAAAAAAACTTACTCCTAAGAGGATTTTAGCATCGCACGTCTTGTGCTTTTGCCAGTGTCAAGTATTATTGTTTATTTTTTTAATTGTTTGCTATATCTCTTCTTTATCTTTATCTTTACATAGTATAAATTAAAGTCGTTTTCCGCGTCTGTCTGTCTGTATAATCGCTTACTCCTCCTCAACCACGCAACGGATTTTGATGCAGTTTGCACCACCTGTTAGATAATTTTTCTCGGAAGGTTTATATATATAACTAGCGACCCGCCCTGGCTTCGCACGTAAAATACATCCTTGCAAAGCCGGGGCGGGCGTGTCGCTAGTTATTTATGAGCTACAAGATATTTTCAGGTATGAACAAAAAAAATTCGCGTGCGAAATTAAAGACATCTCTTGTTGTTTTCTATGCAGATTAACTAGATAATTCCAATTCGATGTTGCAGTGGAGCAGCTAATCTAGTGGCGGGCACTACCCCTCGGTAAACCCGACTGCGGACTCTGTGTACATTAATACAGTAAGTGAAGTTGTAACTCCCACTACATGCTTACCACCTTCGGTTTTTCCTCCAAAATATGACCTCAATTGCTTCAAGCGACTTGCCTGACTTGTAATTCTTATAATTATCAATAAATATATGTCTATGTCTATGTAAATACAGTCCCCCAAGGTAGGCAACGCACCGCCAATGCCCCGGGTATTGTAGGTGTCCATAGGCGACGGTGACTACTTACCATCAGGTGGCCAATGGCAGGCTCGTCGACAGTTACATAAAAAAAAAAAAAAACATGACTATTTTTATGAAGTATGCTTATAATACTAGACGATATAAGATGAATCTGTAAAGTAACAACCCATCGTGAAGTTGGTATACCGTTTTATTACTGAAACGGAAAAAGTTGGAAATGACAATGTGACACGGAATACAAGCCTATGGCATAGTAGTTTTAATCTTTTTTTTTTCGTTTTTATTCTATTCTATTGTATGAAAATATCGCAGTAAAACGATTTTGAACATTTAAAACACCTGCAGCGCCCACCTACCTATGTAACATGTTTTTCTAGTTCATGTACCTGTAAGATTCAGATTTTTCCGTTTCTGTATAAATTAAAAACCGGTGTAATTATGCCATGTACATTATTATACCGGTATACCGTTTTTTTTACCGAAACGAAAAAGTTGGAAATGACAATGTGACAAGCCTATGACAGTTGTTTTTTTTATTATTTTGTTATCCTCTATTGTAAGGAAATATGGCTATAAAACGTTTTTGAACAATTAAAACACCTACAAAATACATACCTACGTAATTGATTTTACAACACATTTGCTCAAAAAGTGCACTTACGAAGCCTGTAGGTATACATCGTTCGAAAGTTAAACATTACGGATCATACAACGGAGCGTGCGGTAATGAAACGCATCATACAACGGAGCGTGCGGTACTGAATATTACCGCACGCTCCGTTGTATAGCACCGTGCGTGTACTTTACGGTATTTTTTTAAATTCCATTTTTTGTTTTTTTCTCGCAAATGTGTTGTAAAACGTTGTATGGCACACGTGCGGATTGGTTATTACGAACTCGTGACTATGGTAAGCCCTCGACTTCGTCTCGGGCTTACATTCGTCTACTCGTTTGTAATAACCAACTTACCGCAATTGTATCAGAAATAACTATTTCTGGTCCATGTACCTGTAACATCATGATTTTTCCGTTTCGGTATAAATAAAATACCGGTATAACTATGCCATGTACATTACTTTCACGAACATTGAAATTCTCCAATGTTAAACAAAATAATAAAAGTTGAGCTACTGCGTTGTATTTGTATTTACCTGTTCCTATATTTCCCGGAAGTGAATCTTGGACGGAAATGCGAATGGCGCCGATTGCGTCTACGGTACGTTAGCTAGGAATATTCGACGTCTACTTTTACATATACTTACATATGATATTCCTCAGCTTACTACGAAAAGTGAAATAGAAAGGCGATACCATACGATACGAGCGTATAGTATATAGAAAGTAGTGATAGGTCATACTTCAGAGGTGGTCACTTATAAATCCGAAATTGATTCAGCTCTTTTTGAATAAACCAGCCAAGTGTGAGTTTGGCTCGCGCACTGAGAGTTCCGTTCCACCACAAAATTCAATAACGAAATTACCAGTTACAACTTGGTAATGTACAGAAACTTGTCACCGACTCGCACTAGGCCATTATTTATTATTTGTTGTTATATTTTAGAGTGTGTACTATAATCATGCGAAGTTTGACGCTTGTACGTATTACCGTTTTTACATTAGAGTTGATATAAAAATACACTTGTTGTATGGGGACCCCCTTCGTTATTACTTTTTGACTTTTTTAAAATTATTTCTTAGTTAATTCGCCGTAACATTTTATATTCTGTGAAAATTTTAACAAGCTATCTATTACGGTTCGAAAAATAACGCCGTTTAAAGTTAGGACAGACAGACAGACAGACATACAGACAGACAGACAGACCAACAGATAGACATCGTAGGCTTAGTAATAGGGTCCCGTTTTTACCCGTGTTTGCAGTTGCTATCACTGTACCAAGTACAAGTTCGGTCGGGCATGGAGTACTGCTCTCACCTTTGGGATGGATCAGCTAAGTACCAGCTTGAGGCTTTCGAATCTATAGAGAAACGTGCCAAGAGGCTCATCAGCAATGAATCCTTAGTTTGGACTAAGCTTCTTAATCTTGAGCATCGACGTAAAGTCGCTAGTCTATCGGTTTTTTATTGTATACATTTCGGAGAGTGTGCATCGGATCTGCACGATCTAATTCCCTCCTGCCCATTTTTCTATAGGACTGCCAGAGCGGGCACCAAAATATCGTCACCGCTTTATGGTTGATATTCCGAAAACCCGTACGAAGCGCTTTGATTCCACATTTATTGTGCCAACTGCTAGTCTGTGGAATGCGCTGTCTGAATGGGTGTTCCCCGATGGTTACAATCTGGGTGTCTTCAAATCACGAGTAAATCGGTTTCATCTAGGCAAGCGTGCTCCAACGTAGACCGCATCATCGCTTAACATAAGGCGTGATGGTGGTCAAGCGCAAGCCTATTAAGTAATTTAAAAAAAAACCTTTGAGTACGGAACCCTAAAAATCAACAAAAACCAAAAGCATATAGGTACACAGGTGATGTTTAGGTTTGTGGTTCCCTTCAGCAAATGTTTTGATGAGAAATTTCAATCTCTGTTTTAAGAGTCATATTTTAATTTTTTTGATTAAATTGTAGATATTAGAGTCTTGAAGTAGTTTTTTTTGTAAAATTTATTTATATATTTGAAGGGTGTTTTATACATGCAAGCATAATTTTAAAGAACAACAAACTGAACCATTATTCATATAAAAATTACTGCAAACAAGTTGAGATATCAACAAAGCCATTCTTTTTTTTTTTTGTTAAAATCTTCATAAGCGTGGATTCAATGTCCTTTACTCGTAATATTAAACAGTTTACTTTGTCTTAATAGCGTCAAACAAGTCATAGTCACAGTCAGAGCCAATCTAAGTAAGTCACGGTCAAGTCGAACTCATGCCCCTGTAAAGTGGTGGAGACTTTACAAGAGGCTCCTATGGAGTTTTGGAAACAACACGAAAAGACACGTTTCACCTCGTTATATCACTTGCCCACACTCGAGCACGTTTACGAGCACTTAATGAATAATAATTCACCATTTAATACACATTAACACTCGAAAATACACAAGTTTAGGAATATAATCCAACGAGCCGACATGTTTTTTCCGCGTTGGCGCCAAAACTGACAAAGCCCTTCTAAAAGTTCAGTGTTACCACAAAAGACATTTCCGTTCAACTCGAGTGCAGTTTCACTGTAAATTTACTCCTTTTCATTACTTAGCTGAGTTAACAAGAAAACTTGAGACAGACTTTAACCGCATTTAAACCTGCTTTCTTTATTTACTTTGTGGGAGACCTCTAAGTGAGACCTGTTTTCAACCTCCGATGCAAAAAGAGGGGTGAGTTTTAATATATATATATATATATATATATATATATTTCCATGCATCTGTGTATCTTTCTGTGGCATCGTAGCTCACAAATGGATAGCTCGCTGAGTGACTTTAAACTTTTGGGCTACCTTAACCGCGAGTGTCCACGTCTTCAATAGTTAAGCGTGTCTTCTACCCTCAACTTTGGCTCCTATATTGAGGACGATTGGTTACCAAAAAGCTGGGTATCCTATCGAAGGTACTTCAAGTCGGAAGAGTTGCTGTCACTTTACCAAGCACAAGTTTGGTCGCGCATGAAGTACTACTCTCACCTTTGGGATGGATCAGCTTAGTATCAGCTTGGGGCGTTAGAGTCTATTGAGAAGCGTGCCAGAGGCTCATCAGCAACGAATCCCTGGCTCAGAATAAGCTCCTTAATCTTGAGCATCGGCGCAAAGCTGCTAGTATATCGGTTTTTTATCGGATACATTTGGGAGAGTGTGCATCTGATCTGCATGATCTAACTCCCTCCTGCCCATTTTTCTATCGGACTGCCAGAACTGGCACAAAAGATCGACACCGCTTTATGGCTGATATTCTGAAAACCCGTACGAAGTGTTTTGATTCCACTTTTATTATGCGAACTGCTAGTCTGTGGAATGCGCTACTTGAATGGGTGTTCCCCGACAGTTACAATCTGGGTTTCTTCAAGTCACGAGTGAGTCGGTTTCTTCTAAGCAAACGTGCTCCACCGTAGACCGCATCATCGCTTAACATCAAGCGAGTTGGCGGTCGAACGCAAGCCTATTATTAAATAAAAAAATAAACAACAATAAAACGTGTTTTAGGGTTCCGTACCCAAAGGGTAAAAACGGGACCCTATTACAAAGCCTACGATGTCTGTCTTTCCGTCTATCCGTCAGTCTGTCTGTCTCTCATACCATTAATTGCTGTTTTAAGACGGATTAACAAAAAAATGATTAAAAAGCAAAAAAATTAAAACGAAAGGGGGGGGGGGTATATTTTTGTATATTAGCTCTAATGTAAAAACGGTAATACATAAAAACGTCAAACTTGGTATGATTATAGCACACATTCTACAGTATTACAACGAATAATAAATAATCACCAAGTGCGAGTCGGTGACTCATTTCTGTTCAGTAGCATGTTATAATTGTCACTATAGCAAAGTATTAAATATGTGACTGCGTAGCAATTGCTTCAAATATTTTTGAAGGCGTTAAGCCTGACCAAAAACGGATGGTTGTATTTTGTGGTAGTAAGGAACCAATGACAATATAACCACTTGACTGCTCATCCTTTACCCCACATGAGGCAAAGGTTCTAACATGTCAACCTAAGCTATTTCGAGCGAGGCCAATCCTAGACGCAAATTGAATGAATGACTTTTGATTCTCCAAACACAAGCGTCGAGTCGCGTAGAGTCTCCAATCACAAGCTGCCCCCCGCGACCGACGTGGCATCATTTTGCAAAAGGGAATTTTGACTACATGCGCGATCAAGTGGTTATATTACCTTTGTACGGAACCCTCAATGCGCGAGCCCAACTCGCACTTGGCCGATTTATTTGGTTTTCTACACTGTAATTAATATTACATTCACAGTTCTTAAAGGTAGTCTACTAAATGCGACTTGATGAACTTTATAGACTCCCGAGTTACGGCAAGCAAGTTATTACGGATAAAACTGAATTCACAAGAACCAATCACGGCGCAATCTAGCCGTTCGGAATTTAATTTAAATTCATCCAATTAAAGAGTTGAGCGTTGGCGGGATATGACAAATTGCAGGAAGCGGATGTTCCCCCTCTTCCCCTTTCCTCTCGTTATTGTGCGCCGTGAGATGCAGAATGTGTCGAAATCATAGATCTATGACACGATAGACACCGTGACCATGTCAGATTGTCCGAAAACCCAGCGAGCCGCTTTTTTGTTCCTATGACGTCACGAGAGAAATTTAGTGTTAATTTAACCCTTAACAAGGCCACGGGAAGTAATTTCACACCAAGACATTTAGAAATGTAATTTTTCATCATCATCATCAGCCGGAAGACGTCCACTGCTGAACATAGGCCTCCCCCTTTAACCTCTACACTGAACGACAGCCCGCCTTTTGGATCCACTGGATACCCGCGACTCTCACAATGTCGTCGGACAATGTTATTTTTACATGACAGATAACCCATGGAATAAACGCAACCATAATGCACAGTTTTGTAGTAGATTTTAATGTCTAAAATGATTTTAATGTATCAAAGTTCAGTGACGAAGTTAAGGTGAAAAAAAAAACATAATTAATCTACAAAAATCCTGTAGAGTTAAGTAGAGTTATGTATCAATATCATAATATTATTGAAATTGAGACTTATTCCTCTTTAGTGATTGTGTATGTGCACTATGTTTCGAAGTAGGGAAATAACTCCTCTTGTTTGAAATAACTGAACTTTTGCCGTACTTTTGTTGTTTTACTGATGCTATGGGGATATTTGACATTTTAGTGTTGATGTCTTACGCTACTGCCAAGATGATAAAAATGAATTATGTAACCTGCTAGTTTAGTATTGATCCATATTAAGACAATCCACAGATACTTCACCAAAACTAGCGTGAGGATCGGTGGGCTCTACTGGTTCCGAAACCGGTCGATCGTCTCGACCGATAAAACATAATCGTGTAACCAGGGCTCCGATTCTACTAAACAAATTGTCTTTAAATTGTAATTGTAGCGATTTTAATTGTTAAATAACTGCCTCAAAATTGACAGTTTTAAATATTTTTTTATACTAGAAAAATACAACCACCTAATATTATAAAATAGTATTAAAAAAAAAAACTGTCAATTTTGAGGCAGTTATTTGACAATTAAAATCGCAACAATTACAATTTGTTTATTAGAATCGGGGGGCAGGGTTATAATAATTTATAATCCATAGATATGCAATGTTGGTGAATTTGCAGGGTCTTTCTTAATAAAGGCCTGTGGTCTGGATTAACGGCCCGAGTATTTAGAGACAGATTAAAATGTAACGTCTTGGAAGATTGTTCGCTCGAGGAAAAGTCTGTATTCTGTATCTATCTGGGGATTGTAGTTTCCGGCTATACGACATGTATTACTTTACACGACTACGTTGCTATCTGGTAGTAGGTTATAGCATTTGAATTATCTTTACACCTTCAACGGTCTATTACAAACAATCCAACTGTTTTAAGTAAATAGGCAAAGTACATAATTATAGTTTAAAGCGCAGGGGCAACTTTACATTTATAACCGAATTCGAAAAATGAGGAAAGTTCTCAATTCGGCCCGTTTTTTTATGTATGTTTTTATGTTTTCATGTTTTTATGTAGCTATTACGCCTGCATCAGTGAACCAATTTGTGTGTTTCTTTTTTTATCATGTAGAAGAAACCCGCGAGGTGGTCCCACAATTTTTTTATTATTCAAACCTGTGATGTGTAATTATATCTAATAAACTAGTAGTTCACCCCGAACTGAGTTAAAGAAGGTTTTAAGCATTCCACTATCAAAGGTGTTTCACCAAATATTATAAAATAAATTTTCTTTTAAAAAAAACGACTTCGAAAAAACACAAAACACAAACGTTCTAAGTTAATATTATGAACAAATACAAAATAAATTTTTAAATACTTCAAAACCTAAGTTTGATAATAAAATACAGTTCCAGCCCGACTTCAAAATCCATGTAAAAATATTATTTTGTTCTTGTTAGTGGCATATTAACGTAGAATGTTTGAGTTTTGGGGTTTTTTGAAGTCGGTTTTTTTAAAACATAATTTATATAATACCTAAATAAATAAATAAATATTCGGGACATTTTTTCACACACGGTCATCTGACCCCAAACTAAGCAAAGCTTGTGATATGGCTTATCAGAGACTGATATACATACATATTATATAGTTTTTAAATACATACTTAAATATTACCAACCAGATATAGAACAAACACAAATGTTTGTCCTACGTGGGAATCGAACCCACGCCCTCAGGCTCAGAAGGTAGGTTCACTACCAACTGGCCCAACGGGCTAAGTTTAGTATGCAATCACAGTTCTACATACTTAACGATATACAAGAAATTTGCCCCATTATCCCCTACCTCCTTTCCTTTTTCCTTTTCCCATTAAATACTCCCTAATTAGCCTTAAACACTGTATCCAATTTAAGATTATCGGTGTCACATTTATTTTTCCGTTAGCGTGAGTTTAGACGAGCAGTGTGGATTAAAGAGTTAACTGGTTCGCCTACTTTAGGAGTCAGCCATATTGAATTTAGAATGACGTCATTTCAGCGTCAGCTAACCATGCATTGTCTCCAAACTAAACATGTATGCAAAATTTCAGTTCCACCTAAAAAACCTCATATACCTATATACCAGTAGACTTCTCCCTTTTGTAATAGGACCTAGATGCTAGTGTTCTATTGTGAGCTTTGTATTAGGTATCGTTTTATTGTGAGCTCGAGTTGTGTTATAAAAATATCTTATAGCGGACCAGATGCCTTAGGTTTTATAAATGTCTTATCGTGATTCTGATTGTGATCGCGATCGCTAGCCATCTCACTTACGCACGTGGTGCGAGTAAGTAGATGCGAACGGGACGGCATGCAATCTCGATCACAATCAAACTTCTATAATAAAGCCGCAGTTTAAATTAAACAACAATTTATCGAACTGATAACACTAATTTTTAAGGTATGCAAGTCACAAAAGGTTAAAGGATTAGAATATTTGGTAGGTACATTAAAAAATATTGTCGCGGCGGGATTGTCGACGCACGAGCGGTGCGTGCGTCTGGAACCGTGGTGGTTTTTCGACTACTCGGGTCGGGGAACGAGAGCCTCCCGCGCTTTCAGCTGCTTGAACGCCGGCACTCCTGCGGTGGCGGGACGAGAGGGATAGAGCCTACGTTGGTTCCCGCTATAATCTAATAGTGCTAACAGACGCACGAACGCGGCTGACCTCAACCGCCGTCTGACCAATGGGAGAGAAAGAGAGGGAAATATGATATTCTCACTCTTTCTGTCCCGTTGGTTGGACGGCGGTCCGTCAGCCGCGTTCGAGCGTCTGTTAGCACTATCAGATTTCTGTACATAGTTTTTTTGCAACAAATGATAAGTTAACCTTTCCGTGTTTGCACCGCAGTATGCAGAATAATTTTCTGGCACAGTAGCCTACCTTGGGAAAGACCTATGTTCGTAGAGGCTGATTATGATATGAGCAATACAGAAACAACAAACCTATTTGGTCCTTTAAAAATATTTGTTTGTGACCCTTTTATTGTTTAGGCAAGTGCTCCATTTATGAAGGAAAACAGCATACGAGAAACTTGTTATACATTGTCGCTCATGAGTTAAAATCAGTCGTGCGTTTTGTAACGTTATATTACAGTGCAAACAGTAAAACATGTTCGTACAATACGTCATGATATGACGTATAAAAAAATATAATTATAGCGTTACTGATGTTATCAGTAAACTCTTATGCCTGCAATAAGTAGAATGAGCGCCCTCTTGTGGTCTTCCGAGTAACTATAACAAAAAAACTATAGTACAAACTAACCACTAACTACAGACCAACACTGACTGACTGAACTATAGATTACTGGAACTATAGTATAGTATTTGTGTAGTAACAAAATAAAATAAATAAATAACATGGCGTTTTTCAAAAGGGTCGTTAATAGAGTCGTTAAACGGTGGCAACGTATCTGTGATGTCTCTGGTGTTACAAGTATCCATAGGCGACATCGATTGCTTACCCTGAGGTATTTTGATAGCTTGTTTGCCACTTATAATATAATTAAACGTGAATGAACACAGATACAATTTTATGATTTCATATAAAGTAACACGTCTACACGTACTTCACATTAGAGTCATAAGAAACGACAAAGGTTTATGCATTTGGAGTACGAGGTATAGTGTTAGTGTTTATATTATGTGTATATTTGTACCTATACTGTTACCATTTGTCCCTAAAACGGCTATACCTTTTCGAAAGCCGTTTTGTTTCTAATTGTAGTGTTGTTGTTGTTGGTGGTTTGTCTGATTAGTCTGTCAATCGGTATAAGCTATTAACTTTTTTACCAAATGGTAACTTAGTACATGGACTTAAATACTAAGTTACGCCTTGCGATTTTACACGTGAGTTTTCAGTTTTCGAGCAGTTTTGTATACTTAAATTAGGTATTTTTGTATATTTTTAAGTTAAATGTTACCTGTACACTAAATTTTATAACTCATTACACTAACAATCACATACAATTTTTTTTTTTTTTTTTTTTAATTCTACTTTAAATTAACCGAATCGGTGTAGCGCGCTGGGGCGCCGTGGCGAATGAATCGGTTTCTTCTAGACAAGCGTGCTTTGTCGTAGACCACCTTCCAGTCCTGGAAGTTGAATACATGTCATGTGCTAAATGTCTATCGAGACTTAACGTGCAATTCCGTGTAAATTCCGTGTTAGAAATTACTTTTGGAAGTTGAATTCCCAAGATGTTGGATTCTTATTTCTAATTATGTTGATTCCCAAAATGTTAAATTTGATGTTGTTAAAGTTGATTCCCAAAATGTTAAATTAAATATTACGTAGTTTGCCTACTGCTTATATTGCTTTAGTGATGTCATAAAAACCGTGCAAGCGTGTAGTTGATCATCGCTGAAATGTGACAGTATAACGTCTCGCGTAAAATATAACTCGGGGCTATGAACCAGTATTTACCGGTGCAGATGGGATGTTTAACCGGTTTTTTGAGTTTACAGGTAAAAGGTTTTTAACGCGTATTTTTATGTGCACGTTTGACCTACAACTTGACTGTTAGTAATATTGCTAACAGATATAGATGTGTGGATTTGGTTGACCCCAACCACCGTCTGACCAACGGGAGAGAAAGAGTGGGAAGTATTTTATTCTCACTCTTTCCGTCCCGTTGGTTTGGTCTGTCAACCAAATCCACATAGCAACGATTTGGTCGAAGGTGGAGCACATAAACTTACGTACTGTCTGTTTGTTTAAATTGCATATAGATAATTTTTTTAATGTAAAGTTATGTTAACTGTAAACTCAAGGGTTCGTCTGAAAACCGGCGCTGATAGTCCTTGACTTTCAGCATTAATGCCGAGACAGACCCAAACGACATTCGACATTTTGATTGGAACCTTTAGATATATAATTATTATACTAGCGGTCCGCCCCAGTTTCGCACAAGTATAGATTATAGCCTATGTCACCCGGGGATAATGTAACTTCCCAACAGTGAAAGAATTTTTAAAATCGGTCCAGTAAAATCGGTCAGTATCGGTCAGTATCGGTCGGTGTGTATGAAATTTGTGGTGTGAACAATAAAGAGTTTATCTATCTATCTACCTTTTGAGCCAATTCATTACAAACATACTTACATACAAATCTTTCCTCTTTATAATATTAGTATAGATATAGATTTATTTAAAGAGGTCTTTCTAAGAGGAATTATTTTCTTTCTTTCTTTTAACCAATAATTTATAAACTTACCGAGCTATGCCATCGGATCTGGGGGAGACCTGAGGGTAGACTGTTCGATAGGGCCTACTTCGTGGAGTCTTCCACTCACCTGACAGGGTGCATTCGTCTTGCGTGGAATTCGTCTTCTTGAGCCTGGAAGATTTAATCCCCACGTCTCTCATGGAACGTAGTATGGTGTTAGGAACCTTCTAACGAGTCTTCGAATTCCAAGGATACCATGCTCCTGCGTGCATGGTTTCATTGCTCCTTGGCAAACCTTGAGACGAGACCTCTGAGCTTTAGCAAGTGACCATGTTTGTGCACCGTCACGACCACGGAGTAGTCTATAAAAATGTTATGAAAGAATTTGCAAGTACCATCGATGATTTTTGATCAAAACCGTCCCTATGTATGCAATAGTCACTCACGGTGTTCAAAGGTCTTGCAGTTCTGCGCTGGTTTGAGATTTTATTAGTTTGATGAATGGATCCCAAGTAGATGGTCTTTTCCAACCATCCTTTTTATCCAACTTGAATGGGTTTTTTTTTCAATTTCAATAGCCTTGCGTAGGATCTTTGCCGTATACCGGTTCTCCTTGGCAAGGATTTGGGATTTATTAAACTGAATGTAGTGTTTGGGGTTATCAAAGGCAAGCTCACCAACCATTAAATCACTGACACATCCCTATCACCTATTATATATTAGTACTTTAGTACCAACCAGAAGAAGATGGCTGCAGTGCTCTGCTCCTGAGGCCATGCAGGCGAAGGAATATGTGCATCCCACTTGTACTCTCTCGCCTACATGACCTGAGGAACTGGGCTAATTCTACTGAAGACCGACGAGTATGACTGAAGACCAGAAACTAACGAAGACCAAGAAAATATATCTCATAAAAAACGAAGAAGACTCTGAAAGGTTAATATAAATTAAGTACCTTTTGCCTATTTCAACATCATCATCAAAGTCTAATTAAAATATTTATTTTGCGGAGACATGGGTATGGGTAGCATAGCATGCAAATGTTAGTTTATTTACGTTATAGAGACTACCATGCTCTAGAATCATATTATGGCATGCAAAATTTGTAACATTCTTTCATCATCACCATCCATCACAATCCACTGCTGAACATAGGGCTCCCCCTTTAACCTCCATACTGAACAACCTGCCATCTGCATCCACTGGATGCCCGCGACTCTCACAATGTCGTCGGTCCGTCTTGTTGGAACCTACCTACGCTACGTTACATTCTTTAATTTTATAGAATTCAACTCAAAAACAATTAGAATAGTACGTCTTGTCAACATTTTATTTATTTTATTTTATTTATTTATTAAAACATTACATCTATCATTACAGGTTGATTCCTAATACAATAGAGTAGTTAAATCATAAATATAGGAATTAGAATTAGTCAAAAGAATTACAATAAAAAAATTATACATCCATCTAAGAGTTAGTCAAAATAATTACAATAACTTAAATATACATCAATGAATTAGTCAACAAAATTTACATATAAAATTAGTCCACAGCATCAGAATAACATAAATGATAAAGTGCAGCCCTTACGAACTCGCTCTGTGAACAGTGGAAAATGTCAATGTTCTCCGCGACCCGATTGAGTGTTTGTATGGTGCTCGTCAATGGCGCTTTGTTGAGCAGGTTTCATCATCATCATCGACCATGTTTCATCCACTGCTAGGTCTATAGGTCTCCTCTTCATTATGCCATCTTTTCCGGTGCTTTGCCAGTCTCGTCTACTACTTTCCTGCCGTCTTAGCGATGTTGTCCGACCAACAAGCTGGTGGTTGACTCGGTGGTCGCTTTCCAATTTACGGCCACCATTCCGCGATCGTTTTAGTCCACCGTCCAAAACTAGCAAAGAATGCTGTTCGTTGCTGTCACCTCAGAAAGACTGGACTTATTTGGCAATTTTTTTAAATCCAAAATGGTCCGTATAGTTAAGGGATGTAAAAATTGGAAAAGATAGATGCCCGGAAAATAAAAAAAATCGAGAAAAACTGATAGTGCTTATCTCTATGGGATTTTTGTATAAACCCAAAACTCTTTCGGACAAAGGACGGAACAATGTCTGTCAGGGCAGCTAGTAATGAAATATAAAACATTGGCAGTCAGAGCCAGTAACAATTTATAATGTACATTTCTTGAATAAATAATTTTGAATTTGATTTGGAATTTTTCAAAGTTGTTCTGATTTGGAATCAAACTCCTTAAAATATATTTCTTCATTTCCAAAGCTCCATCCATCCATTGATCGGTTTGATCATAGAAAATATTATTCAAACTAAAGCTTACCTTTCTTTGATAAGTCCATTTTCCATACATCACTAAAATCTATTCAGGTAAAATGTCTTAAGAGGATTCACATTCATTTCAATATAAAAGGTAGTATAATGTTTATCGTCTTCTATATTCTTCTGTGTTTATTTATCAACCTGAAAGTACATTATGTACTTTCAGATTGGTTAGAAATTGCGTATTTTACTAGTTTTAAGAAGTCCGTTTTTTTTTATTGATAAATAAACATACATACGCAGCGCAGCGTAGGACGTCCACCCACAAGATGGACAGACGACCTAAAAGAGACCGCAGGGAAACGCTGGACATAAGCCGCTTCCAACCGGCCCTTTTGGAGATCGATGGTGGAGGCCTATGTCCAGCAGTGGACGTCCTATGGCTGAAATGATGATGATGATGAATTAAACATTTGATAAGTTTATACACGACGCTAAATAAATTTTGGACACAATTAAAGATCATTAACTAGGATTAACACAAGGTTGATTGTTTGTTTAGGATCTTGTTTCCAATAATGATATCCTTGGAAGTTGAAGCTAACCACGAACACCACAGAGTTCCGGTTTGGCATCAAATTAATTTATCACTTCCGCCTTAGTTACTACCTATACTGCAACGACATAACTACTTCTGCCTTTCGAGTTACGCCATCTCATGTTTGGCTCCATTGTATTCTTAATCATAAACATTTATTACTATGAAGCCACTAGCAAAATTTAAGATTTGCAAGTTAAACTGGCAATGGGCAGGCCACATCGCTCGAAGAACCGATAACCGATATGGGAAGAAAGGTTCTTGAGTGAAGACCACGACCCGGAAGACGCAGTGTAGGTAGGGGGAGGCCTATGTTCAGCAGTGGACGTCTTCTGGCTAACGATGATGACTATGAAACCACACTGAGGTCGCAAGAAACAACAGTTCTTTCGGCTACCTGTTTTAAGCGATTCTGCAGTGCTAGTACCGTTCTTTATCGATCGTCAAATTCGATAAAATACCATATAATCAATCATAGCGAGTACTAATCATGTGGCATTTTATCGAATTTGTCGATCTCAACTGTCAAATTTGACGATGGATAAGGTACTTTTTTTTGCACTGCTTGCACTGCTGTTTAGGTAATGTGAAAAATTGCGTGACCACAAACCGTTTCTCGCCGATGTTTTTCATCCACGTGAGGAAACCTGCATACGTACGGAGAAGGAATTCAATGGCGTATATGAATCCACCAACCCACACTGGGCCAGCGTGGTGGATATGGCCCAATCACCCTTTCGGGGGTAGGCTAAAAGTACAGCAGTGGACTGTTAAAAGGCTGATTATGATGAAACCGTATCTCAGCGATGTTAAGGTTCACGTTCGCGTAATTTTCCGCACCACACTTTTTCAGCGTTGTTTCGAACCTGCCTTAAAAGGAAGCCGTAAGGCTTCTGTTCTCATTGCCTTACTGACGCAGATCCGCATCACATCAGATTTAAGCGCTAAAGCAAGACTATCATTAAATAAATAAAATAAACCAGCCAAGTGCGAGTCGGGATCGCGCACTGAGGGTTCCGTACCACCACAAAATACAATAAGGTCATCAAAGTAACCGATTTACCAGTTATTACAACGCTTTCCAAAATAGTCGAAGCAATTGCTACGCAGCGACAGTTAATTATTTGTAACAGGCACTCGAGTATAACACAATAACTTGGTAATGAACAGAAATTTATCACTGACTCGCACTTGGCTATTATTTATTGTTATACTTTAGAGTGTGTACTATAATCATGCCAAGTTTGACACTTGTACGTATTACCGTTTTTTAATTAGAGCTAATACAAATATAGAATAGAAATATCGGGAGCTCATTCTACAACCTTACCACGGTAAATATCCTGTAAATAATCATATAATTTTAGTAAACAACCGTGATAGTTTAACACTGTTTAATACAAAAATACGGAAAAAAATACGTTTGTTGTATGGGGACCCCCTTTCGTTTTTACTTTGTGACTTTTTTATTATTTGTTAGTTAATCCGGCGTAACGATACATATTCTGAGAAAATTTTAACTTGCTATCTATTACGCTTCGAAAGATACAGCAGTTTAAAGGTAGGACGGCAGACAGACGGACAAATAGACGGACAGACAGACATCGTAGGCTCAGTAATATGGTCCCGTTTTTACAGAACCCTAAAAACATGGTACATCATAAAACTGTACAGAATTTAAACAATAAAATATAATTATTCTATTCATAGTGAAGCCATCTTTGTCATTTTCGCCATTTTCGCCATTGTGTCTCAGTATCTCCGCCTTGTGACGTAACAGTGACGTTTTATAATCCGTAAACTATTCATATTTTCTCCGGCAGCTGAGACTGCTCTCGTAAAATAGTTCTGTGTGACCCGGTGTCGTAAAGAAGTCTCCTATTTAGAGTGTTGTAAGGCATGAGACACAACGATTTACTTTTCCTCTATATTATTATGTTCAAAGTTTCCATAAAGCCTCGGACTTTATCGCCACAAGCAATATTTTCTACGCAAGCTTAGGATGGAAAGTATAGATATACAGGGTTATTGATAATTACGGATATAATTATTTCTGCATCATACCTGAAAACGTTTGTTTCATGACTATTTAGTATTTTACAACACATTTGCTCAAAAAGTGCACTTACGAAGCCTGTATACATCGTTCGAAAGTTAAACATTACGGATCATACAACGGAGCGTGCGGTAATGAAACGCATCATACAACGGAGAGTGTGGTAATGAATTTTACCGCACGCTCCGTTGTATAGCACCGTGTGTGTACTTTACGGTATTTTTTTAATATCCATTTTTTGTTTTTTTTTCTCGCAAATGTGTTGTAAAACGTTGTATGGCACACGTGCGGATTGGTTACTACAAACTCGTGACTATGGTAAGCCCTCGACTTCGTCTCGGGCTTACATTCGTCTACTCCTTTGTAATAACCAACTTACCGCACTTGTATCATAAATAACTATTTTAGACTTTTTAAATCTGTGAGATTAGGTGGGGATAGAGAGGGGATACTCTGTCCCTTTCTGGCAAAGCGTGTTTTAGTATAGCATTTATATAGCTCGCCTGAGGCGTGACGTCATAAAACAGTATAGTGCTTCTCTGTCTAGCATGTAATTAAAATACTTCTAACTTATTAATTTTTTTAATTTTGTTTTTTGTTGATGATTTCTATTTATAATCAGCTTTTTTATGACGTAATAAAAAAAAACATGGGTATTCAATGGATAACACTTATTTGTCATATAATAGCAGTGGTAGTAGCTGTGTTAGCAAGTCGCCTTAATTCTCGTAGTAGCTGTGGCAGTAAGTCGCCTTAATTCTCTAAGTAAGTCGCCCATTCCTTTCACTTGTCCCAAACACAGCCACCCGGTGCCCTTCTATATAAATCCTTAACACAGCCTTATTGTTTTTTCTCGGTTCGCAATTGAAACAAGCGGTATTGCATTTTCAGATGAAAGCTGATATCTCGACTCGGACGGAACGTGATTCTCAATGAACTGTGAAAACATTTGCACGAGCGAGCAAATTAAAATTGCTTCAGCTATTGAGGTTTTCGTTTTCAACTTTGTATTGTTTGAGCTAGCTCTGCCCTACAGTTTTATTAGCGTGGATTAAGGCAAAATGAGTTCCAAAATGCTTTTCCGTGAGTTGGAAATAATAATACCATGTCTCGGATTTCAATTACAAATATGATCGAAAAAAATCTTAAACACTTGTCTTTTTGTGTCTTCTATTTTTTATGACATTATACCCAAATAATTGTCACGGACACCTAAAGAACGATCGGCCTTTTTATTTATGTTACTAGACAGCGAAATACAAAAAAATACCATATTAAATAACCTTCCAGACGCATTGTCTTCACATAACCGCCACCCTGAAGTACGGACTGAATTATTATACAGATAATATCACAGAAAAGTAAACAAAAAAAACTGTGCATTATATAATATAGTCAGATGAGGCGTAAGATAAAAAATATAGTCATAGATTTTGAGTAAAAGATGTACCTATTCGTTGAAATATATTTTTAATTTTTATATTCGTGACATGTTTCCACTCACGGTCATCTGACCCCAAACTAAGCAAAGCTTGTAATATGGCTGCCAGATACTATATACTTACATATATATTTTTAAATACATAACACCCAAATATAGAAACACAAATGTTCATCACATTAATGGTTGTTCTAGGAATCGAACCCACGTCCCAAACTCTGAAGGCAGGTTCACTACCAACTGGACCAACGGGGCTATTAATTAGTGCGACAGACGTGTCCCCCTGCAACACAGCTAACGCTAAAGCAGCAGGCAGGGTTACTAATTTATTCTACACCTAAATTCCTAAACATCATTGTATCATCACATAACAACAGGCGAGGTGGCGGTCAAACGTAAGCCTATCATTATAGAAAAAACCTGATACGTGCAAGCGGAGAAAATAAAATAAATTGCTAATATTTTGACGATGAATCCGTGGGGTTCGGCCGCTTTGAAGCTGTATCGAGACTTGGCCAGGCGATTGGTGGATGCGTCGGTTGTCCAGAATGCTGGCTTTTATCTTGCCCAGAAATTGAGTATTGCCATTCAACATGGTAATGCCGCCAGCATTCTGGGGACTTTTCCCTCCACTAATGGTCTTTTAGTTTGAGTGTTTTGTTTTTATTTATTTATTTTGTTTTTGTTATTTATTTATGTTTTCGTTAATTTTCTGTTTTCAGGGTTCCATACCTCAAAAGGAAAAAACGGAACCCTTATAGGATCACTTTGTTGTCCGTCTGTCCGTCTGTCAAGACGTCCCTTTTTCTCAGGAACGCGTAAAGATATCAAGTTGAAATTTATATGAAATACTCATATCTACGGTTTCTTTCAGATGTGAAAAAAATTAACTTGTAAATTTACGCGATAAAAAGATATGACCGTTTATGTCGCATATTTTCGCATATTTTGCGATTTCACAAGGGAATCAAAACCTATAGGGTACTTCCCGTTGACCTAGAATCATGAAATTTTGCAAGAGGCAAGGTCTCACAGCATATATAAAGGAATAAATCCAGTTATAAATAAATAAAAGTTATAAATTTGAAGTTATATCATTTAAAAATAATTGTTTTGCTATTACAAACTTACTTTTTGTAGTTGGAATGTAAGGAAGAACCTTATTGTTGACTACAAAGTTAAGTTTGTCTTTCAATATTTCAACTTTTTTTAATGTTTGGGCTCGCAGGATTCCATCCAACGGAACCCTCAGAGCACGAGTCCTACTCGTACTTGTCTGGTTTTTTAAGTTGTGCATAGTAAACTTCCTAAAATAAATTGCAGAATTATTTTTTCTGGGTATACTCTAAACTCTGATATTTTAAGCTTTACTATTACTATTATTTTTCATGAGAAAGTATTATGAAAATGGAATGACTTCGGTGAGAAATGGATTATTTATGCATTGGTATTGAAATTTGAGCCGAAATTGCCATCTCAACGACTCGATATGCATAATTACGTCGTTAGGCTCTGGTGAAAGAATTTTACTTTTTGAACGATCGGTAAATACTTGAGTATGACTGAGAAATATTGGTCTAAAAATATTAAAATCTGTTAGGTATTGAATTTTTATGTACAGGGTTTTATTTTGAGTGGCAAGTGCCTTTATTAACTAAACAAAATACAAGCTAATACTAACATTACAAATACAGTTAGACTGCCCATAGACCGTTGAAGGCATGAAGGTCTAAAGACAATAGAAATGTTTTTTTTTTTTGTTGAAAATTCAATTCATTTGAAAATTCAGGGTTGACATTTCCACGGCCCCTTGTTAGCCGCGTTTTGACTGTTTTAATCTACAGTAGGTAATGAGGAACAATCGCGTATCTCTCCAGTCAGCGTTCGGCCTTATGTTTTAGTTTATTTTCATCATCTTTGTATTTATACAATGGCTATAAATAAAAATTACAAAATAAAACCTATGAGCTCATCTTTGTATCAGCCTTTAACATGATGGACATTAGCCTCTCCTAATCCACGCCACTGATGACGTTGGCAGTTTTTTTGCATCTCCGGCACGGCACCCACCGTTTTTAGCAGGTCGTCACTCCACCTGGCCGCTTTGCCTAAACGTGGTCTCTACTCTCCACTCTAGAACTCCTCTCATCAGTTATCAGTTCATCGGGCAATATGGCCGAGTCTGGTATCCTATAGATTTTTCCATTTATCTCGTTGAATTAAGCTGTCAGTTCTATCCATAGTGCAATTATTTATAGGAAACTAATAGTTCCGCTCGAAGTTTCGAAAATGCTGCACTTCAGCAAAGTTTTAATATGGATTCAAATCGAACGGTCTAACTTATGTGGACTGATTTGAATTGACGTTAAGCAATATAACTTTATTGTACTCTAGCGGGCCGCCCCGGCTTCGCACGGGCATATATATAATAGCATAGGTCACCCGGGGATAGTGTAGCTTCCCAACAGTGAAAGAATTTTTCAAATTGGTTCAGTAGTTTCGGAGCCTATTCAATGCAAACAAACAAACAAACAATCAAATCTTTCCTCTTTATAATATTCATCATCATCATCATCAGCCAGAAGACGTCCACTGCTGAACATAGGCCTCCCCCTTTAACCTCCACACTGAACGACAGCCTGCCTTTTGCATCCACTGGATGCCAGCGACTCTTACTATGTCGTCGGTCCATCTAGTGGGAGGCCTACCTACGCTGCGTCTTCCGGTTCGTGGTCTCCACTCAAGAACCTTTCTTCCCCATCGGTTATCGGTTCTCCGAGCGATGTGGCCTGCCCATTGCCACTTCAACTTGCAAATTTTAACAGCTATGTCGGTGACTTTGGTTCTTTGGCGAATATCCACGTTTCGGATTCTATCGCGCAAAGAAACTCCGAGCATAGCTCTCTCCATTGCCCGCTGTGTGACTCTGAGTTTTTCCAAAAGGCCAACAGTTAAGGACCACGTCTCAGTACCATATGTCATCACTGGCAACACACACTGGTCAAAGACCCTTGTCTTTAGGCACTGTGGTATCTTGGACGAGAAGATGTCACGCAATTTCCCGAACGCTGCCCATCCGAGTTGGATTCTTCGGGCGACCTCTTTGCCTAAGTTGGACTTACCTAACTGAACAATCTGCCCAAGATAGGTGTAATGGTCAACAACTTCGAGAGTATCGTTCCCAACGACTACCGGCACGGGTTCAACATGGACATTGGACATGATTTTTGTCTTGTCCATGTTCATTTTAAGACCCACCTGTTGGGAAAGGCTACTGAGGTCGCTGAGCATCGTATTTAGGTCCTCCAGCGACTCTGCCATGATGACTATATCATCGGCAAAACGAAGGTGAGTGATGTATTCGCCATTGATGTTGATGCCTAATCCGTTCCAGTCCAAGAGCTTGAAAACGTCCTCCAATGCGTTCGTGAACAGTTTCGGAGAGATAACATCTCCCTGTCTCACGCCTTTCTGCAATTGGATTGGTTCCGTGCTCTCGTCCTGTAATCGGATCGACATGGTGGCGTTTCTATACAAACACTTCAACACTTCGATATACCTATAGTCGATATGACAACGCTGGAGGGACTGTAATACTGCCCAGGTCTCGATGGAATCAAAGGCTTTCTCATAGTCCACAAACGCCAGGCATAATGGCCGATTATACTCCTCAGTCTTCTGTATAATCTGGCGGAGGGTGTGTATGTGGTCTATGGTGCTCCAGCCTTTACGGAAACCGGCTTGTTCGGGAGGCTGAAAGTCATCAAACCTGCTTTCGAGACGGTTCGTAATGACTCTAGAGAACAACTTGTACACATGGCTCAGGAGTGAGATGGGTCTATAATTCTTCAATAAGGTGTTATCACCTTTTTTGAAGAAGAGCACCACCACACTCCTGTGCCATGCTTCAGGCGTAGTACCATCGAGTATGACGGAATTAAATAACTTCTGGAGGACTAACAGTACCGGTTTTCCACCCGCTCGCAGTAGTTCTGTCGTGATTCCGTCATCACCCGGTGCCTTGTTGTTCTTAAGCTGTTTCAGAGCCATTCTAATCTCGTACAAGCTGATGTCTGGGATGTCCTCAGTGTAGTGTCGGGTCAGTTTAGCTCTCTTGTCCTGAGCTGTACTGACAATAGGCTGTCGTGTCGAGGTGTACAACTGTCCGTAAAACCTCTCAAGCTCTCTCAGAATCTCCGACTTTGACGAAATGATACTGCCATCCTCGATCTTCAGCTTTGTCATTTGGCTTTTCCCAATAGACGAATTTTTCGCGAACACTTTCGAGCCCTGGTTCCGCTCAATTGCATCCCTAATACATCTTGTATTGTAGGAACGCAGATCGTGTCGCACCGATTTCGAGATTCGTCTATTAAGTTGGCCATATTCCGACATATCAGCTGAAGATTGCAGTCTCATCTCAGTCCGGTCCTTCATTAGCTTAATGGTTTCGTCTGAGAGCTTCTGGGGTCTTTTTCGGGGTGGGGTCTTAAAGAACTTGGACCCCACTGCTTGGACAGTTTCCACCAGCCCATTGTTTAATTCGTCCACAGTTCCGCTTTCGGCAAGGCCCTGGAAGCGATTATGCAGTTCGAGTTGGAAGTCATTTGGGTTTTGGATTTGGGCATGACCAGGACGGAGCGTGGACTTCACCAGACGCGACCTCTCTAGCTTGATGTTGATATTCAATGTGCCTCTGACAATACGGTGATCACTACCGGTTTTCACCCTGCTGATCACGGAGACATCATTGAATATTCGCTTCTTGGTCGTCATGATGAAGTCGATCTCATTTTTGGTCGAACCATCTGGGCTCATCCACGTCCACTTTCTGGATGGTCGCTTCTGAAAGAAGGAGTTCATCAAATAGAGTTCCTCCTTCTCCATGAAGTCGACCAGCCGCTGGCCCCTCGGATTCCGCCGTCCATACCCATATGACCCCACTCTTAACTCATCGACATTCCGTGTGCCCACCTTTGCGTTAAAGTCACCCATAACAACGGTGAAGTATGTTTCGGAGGAATGTATGGCTTCGGATATCTCCTCATACAGAGCCTCTACTTCATCGTCAGGGTATGTCGAGGTCGGCGCATATACCTGTATGACCTTCAGCGAATAACGATCGGTTATTCTGAGTATAAGGTATGCTACCCTGCTCGACACACTATCGACCTTAATCACGTTGTTAATGAGTGACTTGCGGACGATAAAACCTACACCACCCTGGGACTTTCGTTCTCCTTCCCGGAAGAAGAGCATGTTCCCGGAATCCAGAACTATCGTATCCTGTCCCTCTCGTCGGATTTCTGATAGTCCTATGATGTCCCATCGTATTTTGCTCAATTCTTCCTCCAGCTCTACAATCTTCTCGTCGGTCCTCAGTGTGCGAACATTGTGCGTTACCAGGGCCAAATTATGTTGGGGGTGGTAGCGGGGCAACTGCCGGAGATTTTTCGCACCCCCTGCTCCACCGTTACCTGACCCGCTACCTTGGTCAGGGATAGAGGAGCTGCCGGGGACTAGGGGCCGTGATATTATTTTGTCTGTCATGGGGGGGGGGGGTTGCCATAATCCCCACGCTTGGCAGGCGGCTTGGAGATCGCAGAAGGATTCACCATTAAAGTAGGAGGATGCTGCTGCCCATCCTCTGGTGGTTCTGGTCGCAGTTTTAGGACGTACCCGGGTCCAATGATTTGATTTAGTGTAAAGATATTACACTAAATCAAATCATCTTATTAAAAAGATCAAGACGGATTCCAAAACAAACAATTTGATTAAATTTTGAGAAGCAATAGTGAGACATAGACAATAATGGAAGTATCCGTCGGTGGGTCCGACGACCTCCTTCAAAGAGCTCTCTACTCACATTTACGACTAACCTTACTCTAAATAAATACACATTGTTACGAGTTACGGCTACAGAGCTACATGCGCGTTCTGGCGTGTTACGCGCAATAAGCGCGTGCTGATCATACTGATTCATTCGATAAAATGTCCCGTTAGTACGTTTTCAAATTATAAGTAGATCAAATTTTACGATAGGACCTGAACTGACATCCTCCTCGCTTTGGGTGACAGGGGGAAATGTATCGAATTTTCCGCCTGGACCCTTATTCACTAACAACAAA
Source organism: Agriopis aurantiaria (assembly GCA_914767915.1). Classification (NCBI taxonomy): domain Eukaryota; kingdom Metazoa; phylum Arthropoda; class Insecta; order Lepidoptera; family Geometridae; genus Agriopis; species Agriopis aurantiaria. Next base: position 11,519,501 of record OU612002.1, on the reverse strand, counting down.
CACGCTCATAACGCGGCGCATTAAGTTAACGTCAAAAAGTTATTTCCTAGGGAATAGATGCCAAATTTTTTGAGGTTTACTCAACGCGCCGCGCCACGAGCGCGCCTGTTTTTAGTGAATCAGGGACCTGCTGACTCGTTATAAAAAAACAATTATATAAAATAAATAATAATATTAGTATAGATAAATAAAGTTATATTGATAAAAAGGCGTCTGTCAGGTCGGCTAGTAAATAATAAAACTTTATAAAAACTCAATCATTACTTTAGACAGATCTTTACAAATCTAAGCTAAACCAGTTTCAGACCGAAACGCAAAGTTCACAAGATGAGTTGACGTCTATTGCAAAGTCTGTCCACGCATAATAACGAGGGATTACTATTCCAGATTCTAGACTACCTCAAGTTATAAACAAGTCTGAGTTAAGCCAGACTACTCCGAAACTGTGAGATTTGGTTAGTTATCAATTAGTGAATAGAATCTCATTTACCCCTTCGACCAAAATAAAATGAATGTACGGGCCCAGAAGAAGCGCATTTTTGAAGATTAAAAAATGAACGCCGGTGCTCACTTCGTTTCAGTCGGTCTCTAGCCGTAGGAAGTGCGACACGTGACTTTTGTTACATGATAACTAAACATCTGACAAAATTATGTCTTCGTGTGCTTTACCATAGTGTAATAACACAACAAAAAACCGCTATCAAATGTTTGTAACAAATGTACTGTACATGGTTATAATTAGGTGTGGTATATGTCCGACGGTATTGCCTCGTTTTTAATGAGCAAGTTCAATGGTTATGGCCCGTCCATCCATTTTGTTTAGGTCGAAGATTTACCCTACCATCTAAATAAGTTACAGCATCAAAATTGCTTTCGAAACGGTGCTTAATTTAAATAGGTTCTGTCTAAATACCTATAATATCTAATTGTAGATTTGATTCTAATCTAGGTTGAAGCCAGAATTCACAATGTTTTGAGCCGAATTTTCCTATCTATATTTTTGTTAATTATATTTTAACTAAGAAATTTGTTTATTTTTTTTATTAGGTATAATATTCTCTTTTGATGATTTTGGAGTTCCACATTATATGCACTTGACAGGGTCAAAATTATTGAACTATTTTCGGTTAAATATCCTCAAACAAGTCATAGTCGCAGTCAGAGTCAAACAAAGTAGGTTACAATCTAGTCAAAGTGCCTTAGTAAATTGATAAAAGATTTAAGAGGCTTCTATGATTATGGTATAGTATTAAATCATGATGAGTTTCAAATAAAGACGAATTTCAAATTGTCACAAGTTTTAAATAATGATGAGTTTCAAATAATGATGAATTTAAAATCATGACAAGTTTCAAATAATGTCGAGTTTCAAATAATGACGAATTTCAAATCATGACAAGTTTTAATTAATAACGAGTTTCAAATAATGACAAATAAAATTAATCATGACGTTTTCATGGTGTTGACTACTTACTTTCTTGTCGATTAGCAAACATGACAGCCTGCAAAATGGCCGATCTGCTACGCCTCCATTTTTATTCTCGTCTTCAGTCTAGATACATTATCCTTGACAACTTTGAAGTCAACATTCATAAGAAAAACAAGAGTGATAAATTATCATCTCAAGAAATAGAGTAGTTTGATAAATAGGGCTTCACAAGGAAAATAAAGTGGAACCTCAGATTCATTACTGTTTCAGGCCCAAGCTTCATCAGGCAGAAATATTAAACTATACTTTTTTTAACACCACAATAATCTCATACAAGTACCTAGTACCTAGTACCTATACCTACATAAGTAAATACTTTAGTAATGGAATAGTTATACGATAACCGAAGTCGGGATAGCATAGTACAAAGCCTGCACTGCAGCCGAATCCGAGCGATATGTACGTAGCTTCACATTGCATGTATTAATTTTTCGTGGAATGAGGTAGTTTATAAGTTGGTAACCTATTATGCTTATCACAGAATGTTATAGATGATGTTACCGAGATGAACAGGTGCTTGCTTGCGAAATTGTAAGACATGTACATAAGTACTTGTTTGTAAAGATTAGGCGTATATTTATTTTTAACTAGCTGACCCGACAGACTTTGTCCTGTCTTAGAACTGTCAAACGCACGAAGATAATTTAGTCGTTAAGTTTTCTGAAATTTTCCAATTTTCTGCGCAATTATCTTAGTTTTTTTTCCGTAAGAACATTCTACAAAGTATTAGAAAGCTTAAAAAAAATTTATGAATGAAATCGGTAAAGTCCTTTAAGTTATGGCGTGACCATGGTAAACAGGGATTCATTTTTATAAATTTAAAATATATTTAAGTTTGCGCTATTATGTCAGTGCGTATAGTGAAGCTTATATCGATACAAGCAGCCTAGTTTTTTGATACTAATTTAGATCAATTATGTATAAACATGAAGAAAAAAAAACATTGCAATGTGGGGTTATATAAAGGGTTCTGATGCCGAATGTATTTGTGGTGTGAACCCTCAGACATTGCCACACTTGGTAGACTGTGCAGTGTGTTCGACAACCTGCACACTAGACAACTGAATGAAGCAACGGAGAGTGCCATTGGGGTGGACAAAGTTTGGTATAAAAACTTAATTTACAAAACAAATTAATAGTTTACGAAACACCGACTCGAAAGAAGAAGAAGCAGTGGTGGATTTACCAGCAGGCTGAGTAGGCTGGAGCCCAAGGCTGTTGATTTTAGAGGCAGCAAATTTGAGGTCAATGCTTGTTTTTAATTTCTTATAGAAATTAAAAAGATTTATACTATTCGTACATAACAAAAAACAAAAAATTATCATATCTGAAAAAATATTCTTGTATCTTAGTGAACTTTGTTAGTTAATTTATTGTTTGTATAATATCTCTGTATACAACACCCAGTGGCGCTATAATAATTTCCCATTTATACTGTGTTTACTCAATAAGTGAATTACAAAAAAATAAAATAAAAAAAAACAGTTTAAGTTTTTTTTTTTTAAGTAAATTCTTTTGAGGAAATAAAAATCTTAAACAATAAACCGTATTTATGCTTATTTAACCTAACCAACTTAAACCAACTTACCAAACCACCTACTCACAGAACTTTTGGTATTTCGTCTTGTTTCTACGAAACCAGACAAGATAATTATAGTGGATTTTTGCCCTCACTTAGAGTATTTTGTAAACAACCCAGGTTGTTTATGCCCCAGTTTTTGTTGTTTGACCCAATTTATAACAATGTAGTTTTATTTTAGTTTTATCGCACGTCACTATGTATGGTTTAATTAAAAACCAGGTGGACTAGAGTAGGTATCTCTACAATGGATACACAAAGCAAGTTCAGTGCGAGAAGGCGGAATGTATTGAAATTTGAACGGTATAGCTCAGCGGTAGCACGACTGATGATGAGATGAATTCAAATATGCTTTTCGTCTGAGTGACATATCTTTGTGTTCATTGGCAACCCTGACACAGGTAATCCTAGTGGAAAGGGGCCCTCTAGTGATACCTTATCGAACATTCATTCAAACAAAATATAATCTAGTCTACCTAGATATATAATAATTAATCCTTATATTTACCTTGGTCACATCACAACTTGAGAACGACTTAACTGATTTCATTTTTTTATGTTTTCTAATACTTTGTAGAAGATTCTTACGGAAAGAAAAATTAAGAAAATTGGAAAATTTCAGAAAAGTTAGCTAAGATTTTAAGTTCGCGCGTTTGACTGTTCTTAGACAGGACAACGTCTGTCGGGTCAACTAGTACTTGATAAAATAGGGTGTTCCCCGATAGTTAGAAAGATGAACGAAAAAATATATTTATACGACATTGCTTCAAAAAACTTGTAAGTAAATGCTAAATGCAAAAAAAAGTCAAGGACTATCAGCGCCGGTTTTCAGATGTACCCTTTATCTGTGTATGCAATTTAAACAAAAATTACACAGGAAATAGAATAAGGTAGGATACAAAGTCATCATCATCATCATCAGCCTGTAAACGTCCACTGCTGAACAATGGCCTCCCTCGTATAGAGGGGTGTTGCCATAATCCCCACGCTTGGCAGGCGGCTTGGGGATCGCAGTACGTTCACCGTGTACTAATAGGACGCTGCTGCCCATCCTCCGGTGGTTCTGGTCCCAGTTTTAGGACATACCCGGGTATACAAAGTATTTATACTTAATTTACTTTTTTTATAGGGCAAGTGCCTTTATTAACTAAGCAAAATACAAGCTAATACTAACACTACAAATACAGTTAGACTGCCCATAGACCGTTGAAGGTCTAAAGACAATCCAAATGCTCAAGCCCGTAGCGGCTGCATCAGCAGCAGCAGCGGCAGCGTAATTTACTTAGTTTCACAAGTAGTACAAAATCGCAAAATATTCTACCAGACTTGCTATTTTCTTCTCATTTATGAGACTACCAGAACAGCAGCTAACTTTATTACCGTAACTAAGAGACTTGTCCCCTTATTTTACAAGGAATTTCGTAGTAATTAACCATCATCTTTGACGTATAAAGGCGTGTGATTATTTTAATTTCACGCCTCTTGCGTCGCCCGGAAACAACTTAATACAGTATGATGCAAATTGAGATGAGTAGGTTATGTCTCCCGGTTTTGCCCGCTATCATACAGACACTGCACATTGTGAAATCTATATAATGCAAAAGCGAAAGAATAATGATAAATCCGCAGGGGCGGCTTTGTGCCGAGCCGTCGGTATAAAAGCTTGGTTGAGGCGACAGGTAACCGGAATGCTGGCGCCTACTTTTGGCCAAAAAAGTAGCAATGCCATCCAGCATGGCAATGCTGCCAACATTCTGGTTACTTTTCCCTCCACAGAGGTGCTTGGAGATTAGTCTTTTTATGATTTTTTTAATTTTATATTTTAATTTGCTCATAGGTACATAAGTAGGTACATAATGTAATAGTTGAATGTTTTTTTTTTTCGTATAGGTAAATAAATATATAAACATATTAAAAAGTGGTCATAACTTAGTAGTTGTAGTAGTTATTAATAGTTGGTACTTGTTTTATCTTTTTAAGATGTTGTTTCCTCTCTTCCTTCGACGAAATATGGCGTAAGGTTTAGGCTTGCTTTATTAACCATAATAAAATAGTAAATAAATAAGATCTCCCGAATTTGGGGGCTTTCATTGAATAATAACAATACGATATACTTACCGCGTACTATGATTCCAAGGGGCCAAATGAGATTTGACCCCTGGCTTGCCTTAACCGGCGGTCCGGGGGTTGGAAACTGCTAGACCTAAGAACCTAAGCTCCAGAGTAGCGCGAGTAGCGTCTAGTTCAGCACCCTTCTCGGCACTCTAAGCCACTCGCGTAAATTTTACCTCTCCGGCGCCAGTATGAGGCAGCATTTGGGGCTATTTATTGAGTGGCAAGTCATCACCCTCTACAATATTTTGATATGGGTGCTGTAGCTCATACCATAGACCAGCTGTAGTCAGTGGCGTGCAATAGAAGAGGCCTACATCCAGCAGAAGACAGTTAAAGGCTGATGATGATGACTATAACGTAATAATTTCAAAGTTTTCACGATTATAAACATAAAAACGGGGGTTGTAAAATACACACGATAAAACCCGCTAAAATTATTTATTTTCAAAGTTACTTACTGTTCAGTATGAAGGTATTATTTTTAGATTCTATCCTCTATAAATTCTTAGTTTTATTACTGCAAAATCGAGGCCAAGTTTTACGATATCGTCATCTGTGACAAACTTACGAGAGGACAATATTTTAAGAGCAGTAACTGCCCATCTCAGGTATGTCTCAATAACACTTAAAATAGGATCTATTGTTTGATCTGACTTAGTATGAGGCGCATATAACATGTCAGTTTCTTTTAGAACAGCGGTCAAGTTCTTGAAATGTATTTTATAGCAAATGATTATTTATGAATGTGTGAGATTTATTTTAAGAGCCGTGTGCCGGTTTCTCGTCAGCTCATATAAACTTTATGACCGTTAATTGACCGTGAATTTCCAAAATCTATTATTAAATACAGCTGCATTTTATTAGTATACCGAAGCCTAAATATCCACGTTTCTAATTTCAAAGAAATACGAACTTCCATATAAACTTTCATCCTCTATTTAACTGATTTATAGAATGAGTTTTCAATAAATTATAATAAAACTAACTTTTCGTGGGGACCAGGAGGCTATCGAATATTTAAAGACATATCAGGACGACTGGTCGAAGCAACTCGTGACCAAAATGCTGGCCTATATTTTGCCCAAAGACTAACCATTTTTTTTTTTTTTTTTTTTTTATGCCATAGGTGGCAAACAAGCAGACGGGCTGCCTGATGGTAAGCAGTCACCGTCGCCTATGGATACTTGTAACACCAGAGGCATCACAAATACGTTGCCGACCCTTTAGAACTCTATTAACTCGCCTTTTGAAGAACCCCATGTTGTAACTTCTCGGAAACACCGTAGAAGGTAGCTCATTCCACATTTTGCAGGTATGAGGCAAGAAGGATCGTGTGAATCGCACAGTGTGCGATTTTCACTGATCTATGATGTGTGGATGAGCCTTCAGGCGGTGGCGGCTAGTGCGATGGTAAAACCGCGACGCCGGCATCAGATCAAACAGTTCTTCAGAACACTCCCCGTTGTAAATGCGATAAAAGATACAAAGAGACCCGACGTCTCTGCGCATGCTGAGTGGCTCAAGGTGTTCAGCGAGCTTGGGATCGTTGACAATTCTGACAGCTCTACGCTGTAATGCATCGAGTGGGTCAAGCTGATACTTGGGTGCTCCATTCCATAGATGGGAGCAGTACTCCATGTGAGGTCGGACTTGCGCTTTGTAAAGCAAGAGTCTTTGTCTCGACGTGAAGTACCGCTTCGCCTTGTTGAGCACACCAAGTTTCTTAGATGCGAGCTTGGCCTTACTTGCGATGTGACCGCGGAACTGTACATTCGTAGAAATGTCGACTCCAAGAATTCCAATGCTTTCTGAAACCTTGAGGGGAGTGTTTTGAAAATGAGGAGCTACAACAAATGGGGCTTTTTTAGCGGTGAACGCGCAAACTTGCGCCATACTATTGCCATACAATGTGGCAATGCTGCCAGCATTTTGGGAACGCTGCCCACTGGTAGCGACTTGTTAGATTAGTTTTAGTTTAATTTTAGTTTTAGATTAGTTTTAGTTATAAATTTAAGTTTAAGATAGTTTTTATTTTACTTGTGATTTTTATTGAATAAATGGCTTTTACTTCTGAACAGATGTCTTAAGTACTTTGACGATTCTAACTTCAATAATTCAATATTGATTATCTTGTTTGTCTGATCAGAGATTAACACTAGGGTAACGCACAAAAAAAAAGAAGAATTCATGGGTTCTGTAGAATCCTTAGCGAGTGAAAACGGGGCACATATAAAAAAATATGACCGAAATGAAAGGGTGCGTAATCCGTCTAGTGTTTTTCGTTTTTTCTTCAAATATAGGGCAGTAAGTTCACGTATGCGTTTTCCTTTCTACATCACCAAGGCTAAAATTAGGCGCGACAAAAAGCTATAAGAACTAAAAATATATTCTTAGTACGTTATATACTGGAAAAGAGACGTAGGTTATTTTGGAGCCTTCAGATTAGTACAATTTTCTAAATAGTAAATAGAATCCACAAAAGTTTCAAACTATTAGTAATTGGTCCACACTGATGAATACTTCGTTCTTAGTTTTAATACCAAAGTTTTCTCTAATTGGTTGTATCGTGAAACATTGGATAGATGGCGTGCAATGGGAATTTTACAAGTTCCTCGACTATTCTGCGAGCTGTGTGCACAGACTAGGTAAAGATACTACGAAGTCTTTGACTGTGTGTCTGTAAAATTAATAATGGTTTGAAGTAAGTTGGATTAAGGTTTACAAATCCTTTGTAATGAAAGCACCAAGTATATTACGAAACATGAAACCAATGAACGACAAAAGCAGCTATAACAGCTTGTTCCAAAGTTGGAGTCAATATTTGACTTCGGGAAATGTTGAATCCATTCAGAATTTCTTTGACGAGTTGTGCAATGTTTATTTAAAAATACGCATCAAATCGCATGAGATACTTCCAGTATCTCATGCGTAACAATTTTTGAACAATTTTTACTATAGTACCAAAAAAGAAATCGTGGCAAAAATATTAGCTGTGCCATAGAAAACGGTTATTCACACTTAACAAAATGTATTGAACAACTGATATTTTTTCGCAATTTCAGGGTTAGTCTCATAGTAAACTTGTTTATAATGATGAGGATAACCCGTTTCAGCTTTTCCCTTTCCTTATAACCTAGTTTTATTAGTATTGATTTTTTGCCCTGCGTTTATTTTTAAAGGAACTAAGGTACTTGTACTAATATGTATTCTGTGTGACGGGTTAAAGAAAGTAAATGTACCTATTATGAAGTTTTGTGTGTAAGGGTTAAAGAAAGTAAATGTACCTATTATGAAGTTTTGTGTGTAAGGGTTAAAGAAAGTAAATGTACCTATTATGAAGTTTTGTGTGTAAGGGTTAAAGAAAGTAAATGTACCTATTATGACGTTTTGTGTGTAAGGGTTAAAGAAAGTAAATGTACCTATTATGACGTTTTGTATGTAAGGGTTAAAGAAAGTAAATGTACCTATTATGACGTTTTGTGTGTAAGGGTTAAAGAAAGTAAATTTACCTATTATGACGTTTTGTGTGTAAGGGTTAAAGAAAGTAAATTTACCTATTATGACGTTTTGTGTGTAAGGGTTAAAGAAAGTAAATGTACCTATTATGACGTTTTGTGTGTAAAGGTTAAAGAAAGTAAATTTACCTATTATGACGTTTTAACTTACCTCTTCATCACAGAAGCAATTCAAAAACACAGTTTAATAAAACCTCGAAACAGTTCATAACAGCTTTTACTTTATGAGCGACAATAACACGGCCATTTTCATCAACGAAACGACAAAGCTGCTACATTTATTACGAATTAATTAATTGAACTTTTACTGAGCCTTTACAATGGGCAGTTAAACAACGAGCGTTACTATGAATGATTACCTAGTCGACGTGTTTGTGTATTGGACTACTATAGTTGTTATTTATAATTTTAGGTTAAAAAGACCTGTTTTTTGAATTACTTTAATTGATATATAGGTTCTTAACTTTAAAAAAAACTGATTTGGACTACCACAATTAATAGTTAATATTATTTATTAAAAAGCCTGTTTTTTTGACTAATATCATTTTATTAAAAGTTACAATTTTAAATTTAACTATCTTTTTGGACTACATCAATTGATATTTAGGGGTTTAGCTAATAAATAACCGTTTTTTGACTACCACAGTTGATATTTACGGTTTATAATTACTACTTAAGCATTTGTATAGAAATAACCTGTTTTTTGGTCCACTACAATTTAACTTTTCGTTATTAGGTAATTTTTCAAGCAGATATTTTTATTTCAGTTGCATATTTATTTTTTCTAGTTCGCATCATCGCTTAACGTCAGGCCAAGTGGTGGTCAAACCCCAGATATAATTTAAAAAAAAAACACTTTTTAACTACCACGTTTTTTTATTGAATTATACTTGCGCTGGACTCCCATATCACCTGATGTTGAGTGATGATGCGGTCTAAAAGAAAACGAATCGAACGCGACGTGAAGCCATCCAGGTTGTAACTATCGGGGAACAAACATTCAGGCAGGGCCTTCTACAATAAAAATAGAATCAAAATATCGTAAGGGTTTTTGAAATATGCACTATGAATGGCGCTGACCGCCGCTTAGTGCCCGCCTTGGCCGTCCGATAGAAAAATGGACAGGAAGGGATTAAATCATTTATTACAAATCCACCGCAAACTTTCTGAAATGCATCCAATTGAAAGCGATAGACTAGCAACTTATGCTTGGTAGATACAATGTCACAAACTGTACCGACGACTGTTCTCACCACTTAAAAGATTATTTGATTTATCTTCTCAATCAAAATGATTCTCAGCGAATGCAGTAAATTACTGATACCGGAGCTATTACATAAACTGCATGACTTTTGCTATTGCTATTGGGTCATCCCGTTCGCGCCTACTTACTCACATTATGACACGATACAGAGTGTTAACATGTCTGTGCCACGCAGACAACAGATTAAACTGGTTTTTTTACCTCATAGTGCTCGTAGTCCTAGCAGTCTCCTAGCAGTAGCAGCCAGCAGTGGGCCAGCTTTTTGGGAACAATTCCCACTAGTAACGGTTTAATTTATAGATGAAATACAAATACAGTTATCTTTATTTATTTACCTTAAAATGCAAAATAAATTTACATTTTTCTAGGAGTCCGTACTAGGGCTAGCCTGTATCGCGGGAGACTGTCATCAATTACAAAATACTATGAATAAAAGAGAACTTAGTACTATTTTGATTACTATTAATGTTTTAGAATGTTATTTAAGTTACTGAAATAAATTAATTTAGTATAGTACCCGCAGCAATCCAAATGCTCAAGCCCACTACTAGATGGGCAGCTTACCCAGCTTGCTAGCGGCTTTACCACTCTAAATGGCAATGCTTATACATTGAGCCAAAAAACGCCAGAAATTTGGACACGTGTCGCATTAACCAATTGTAAATAGATGTTGCTGGTGGTACAAAAACACGAAACTATCAAAATGAATATTAAATTACCGTAGTACCTCCCTCTATTAAGGTAATTACAACTAACAGCTTGACACAAACAAACTGTGAACAAACAACTTACTTGATTCCCGCGTGGTTTACATAATAGAACCATTTTATTTCTATTAAAGTGAGAGTGTTAACGCGGCGCAAATAACAAGCCACGTATAATTGTTAGGGGTTGGTTAAAAGTTGCGATAGATGGCGCTACTCTCTGACTAACGTCATTTACGTGCTATCTATCTATAATTATATTATGCTTTATAAAGTTATCTATACTAATATTATAAAGAGGAAAGATTTGATTGTTTGTTTGTTTGCATTGAATAGGCTCCGAAACTACTGAACCGATTTGAAAAATTCTTTACTGTTGGAAAGCTACACTATCCCCGGGTGACATAGGTTATATTATTTTTTTTTTTTAAATTGGGATCCTTACTAAAACTCCAATAATACCCGTGCGAAGCCGGGGCTGACCGCTAGTCTATATATAAAAATGAATCCCTAATTACCTTGGTCTCGCCATAACATGAGAACGACTTTACCGATGTCATTCATCTTTTTTTTTTAAAGTTTTCTAATACTTTGTATAAGGTTCTTACGGAAAGAAAAATTAAGAAAATTGAGCTGAAAATTGGAATATTTCAGAAAACTTAACGACGATTTTAGCTTCGCGTGTATGATAGTTCTAAGACAGGACAACGTCTGTCGGGTCAGCTAGTGATAAAATACAAATTAATATTATCAAGCTTCCGCGATGGAGTAATTTTTTTCTTTTTAATCAGTTCTTAGTTCGGCCCGTATTTTTTTATGTATGTACTTGTGAATCAGCCTATCAAGTGTGTCCCAGCCAAGCCAGGTCCCAGCAGTGGAAACAGCTGAGACCTGGCTGGGACACAGAGAGAGAGAGGATGGGCTTTAACCCACCTTGCTGGCCCTTCTAAGAAATAATAAGTGCCATCTAGATCTATGTCTCACAACATTCAAATAACGGAGATATACGAAGCGCCGTACGAAGTGCTTTGTTTCCACTTTTATTGTGCGTACTGCTAGTCTGTGGCGCTGCCTGAATAGGTGTTCCCCGATAGTTACAATCTCGGTGTCTTCAAATTACGAGTGATTCGGTTTCTTCTAGGCAAGAGTGCTCCACCGTAGACCATCGTCGCTTAACATCAGGTGAGCTGGTGGTCAAAAGCAAGCCAATTATTATTATTATTTTTTTTTTTTAAATGATAAGGTTGTGTGGCGGGTGCGAACGTTTCCAGTCTAAATGAGTCTAGACACTTTTAGTCAAACGCACCTCTTGCAGACAACTTCCCCCATATTTTTTTGCATGTGGTCTAATGTTAGTTCATTAGTGCCTCTGCAAGTTTCTATGTAGGTATGTGTGAAAATCAGTAAGTGAGCCGTACTTCTCGTTTTTGCGTTAAGCAGTTTAGCGGCATTATGCAAAAAAGTATGAAAATGAAGACATTTGAACCTGAACGATAATTGTACTAAGGCATATCTCCCTTGTTGATCTGATCTGAGATCTATGTGCTCCATATTCGACCACAATGTCACTTTCCATCATGTAAGTTGGTACTCTATAAAAAGCATTGTCTAACTGAGATAACCACAAACCGCTAACCGCTATACCGTTAACTGTATAGCCCGTTGGTCCAGTTGGTACTGAACCTACCTTCTGAGCTTGGGCGCGTGGGTTTGATTCCCACCTAGGACAAACATTTATGTGATGAACATTTGTGTTTGTTCTATATCTGGGTGTTAATATCTATTTAATTATGTATTTTAAGATATATAATTATGTATGTATATTAGTCTCTGGCAGCCATATCACAAGGTTTGCTTAGTTTGGGGTCAGATGACCGTGTGTGCAAAAATGTCCCAAATATTAATTTATTTTTATTTATACCGTTTCTAAGGATGGCAAAAACATTTGTTAAATTATTCCTCGATGTTCGTTTTTTTCATTAAGTTGGTTCATTTCTCAAACAAAATGGGAAAAGAAATACGAAATTACGCTATCAAGGATAACACGCGAGTAAAGTGTATGATAAACTAAACAGCTCCATCGTAGACAATTTGCAATCATATTCCGTAGGCGTGAAGTTCATTATCGTATGAAACATTCATGAGGTTTTATTATGTTGTTTGTTATTTCTATGATTAGGCGGAATATTACACTATATTAGCAATAAAGCGGTGTTTAGTCATGTTTTCACTCTAGGATGGAAATATTTTTGTGGAAATTATTTTTATGGGTCTTATAGGATTGGTTTTATGTGCTAATATATTACTAATCTTAACAACTGAACAAACTTTGGAGCTATAAAAAGCTTTTAAGTACAATCTTCCTAAAGAAGAAAATTCTAGATTCGTTCATTTTTTTTTTTTTTAATTCTTTTTTTTAAGGAGTTTTGTCGATATTCGACCATGCCACTCCCGTAAATCTAATAACATATTTAAACTATTTTTTAAATTAAATACTATAACTAACATCTTGCCATATCTTTTCTGCAATCCAAAGTTGGATATTCAATGAATACTCAGAATAAAAAACCCAAAAATTCATGAAACAGAGCATTCTGTAACTGAAATTAAAACATTGAAGAATTAATAAAGACATGGCCCTGATTCTGTAACTTCAAACACGCACGTAACGCGCTGTGTTAAATTTACCTCTAAAAATTGGTCTTTGTTCCTAGGGAATAGAGTCCAAATTTTACGAGGTTAACTTAACGCGGCGCGTTACGTGCGTGTTAAAGTTACGGAATCAGGGCCAAGGATGACAACTAAAGTAAATGATGCTCTGCAACATTGCAGAAGACTCAAGTGTAAATGGACTGGCACATTGCACTGATGAGTGAAGATAAATCGACAAAAAAGATAACCAGATGGCCTTACAAGTAAGAGAAGCAGCGATAGACCAGCAGAGCGATGGCTCGACGAAATATTAAAAATTACAGGAAAATAGAATCTCCGTTTTTAAAATCATCACATGAAAAACATACATATCAGCACATATCAGTCTTTAACATATATATGAGTCTCTGGCAGCCATATCACAAGCTTTGCTTAGTTTGGGGTCAGATGGCCGTGTGTGCAATAATGTTCGGAATATTTATATATTTAAAACATATCAACGCCATCTCTCCGTAAAAGTTTCTGAGAATGTTTGTGTTTCATCTTTGTAGCGGCTAAATAGAGGTAAAAGAAATTCAACTTATACTACGAGAATTTGATTTACCCTGGATTAGCTCATAATGGCTACTTTTTATTTCAAATTTAAGGTACTTGAAGAGTGCCGATGAAACAGCGGGATGCAGCTGATAAAAGTGTGAACTGTACTATAGTAGAACGGCTGGGAATATATGTGGAGAAGACAGGTTGCGTTTCCTGAATACCCAATCAACTTCTGTCCCACGGAAATATTAGATCCTGTAGGATATGAAGCAAAAATACGTCGTGAACGAACAGCAATTTTAATATTCCCAGGCATTTTCAATTTGCGCGTGTTGCGTTTGCTATGCGACGTAGATGTACTACGAATCGTAGCAGTGGTGCTACGTCTGCGTAGAGCATATCACAATGCGGGAGTACTTGAAATTTTAGAATATTAACTTATTCAAGTATATCGTAGTAAAATGGTGGAGACTTTACTACAGGGTTCTACGGAGGTTTACGCTGGCGGTTTACGGAGGCTACATCATGAAAACACATATCCTTTCATCGCTTGCCTACACTTTATTTATTTATTTATTAAATACACAAGTTTATTAAAATAATACAACGAGCCGACATGTTTTTTTCACGTTGGCGCCTAAACTGCATACCTGCTACATTTTTTTTTTGTTAAAATTTTCATGACCGTTTATTCAATGTCCTTTAGTCGTAATATTAAACAGTTTACTTTGTCTTAATAGCGTCAAACAAGTCATAGTCACAGGCAGAGTCAAGCTAAGTAAGTCACGGTCAAGTCAAACTCATGCCCCTGTAAAGTGGTGGAGACTTTACAAGAGGCTCCTATGGAGTTTTGGAAACAACACGAAAAGACACGTTTCACCTCGTTATATCACTTTCCCACACTCGAGCACGTTTACGAGCACTTAATGAATAATATTTCACCATTTACTACACATTAACACTCGAAAATACACAAGTTTAGGAAAATAATCCAACGAGCCGACATGTTTTTTCCGCGTTGGGCCAAAAATCTACACAGGGTTGCCAACACAAAATATTATATTACTATTAAGAATAGGTCTTATAGAATATTGAAATAATTGGTAGCCAAACGTAGATCTATTCTATATAAAAAAATATGACAATAAAATATTCTCATTCCGTGGAGCGCCTTGAATCAGCGTACTAATGTGAGAGGCGCATTACACGTGATATATTCTTGCAATAAATATCGTAAAAGTTTACGAACTCCCAAAATAAGCCGTCAGTTCTCCCTTCATGATGACAGCAATTTGTTTTGTAGGAACAACACTCATACGTCAAAAGTTTCCGCGTACGAAGATTGGGTGTTGCCACAGATATACTGCCGTCCACTATCTATAATGCCGTTAAGCCTCAAAACTAAGTTTCGAGATATCAGCGAAAAACGCGGTAGAATTTTAAAATGGTAGCTACTTTAAAACCATGAAACATATACGAGATTTATTGATATTAAAATATTGCCTTTTAGTCGTACTTTCAAGTAGTAGTACTTCAAAATTAAAACATCTATTTTATAATAGGTAAAATACATTTTTTGAGTTATAGCTATGCTTTACATTTGGATTAAAACTAGAAATCAAACGCTTAAATGCGGCTAAGTACACCTTAACGACATTTAAGTGTAGTATTAGTAGGTAACTGGATACTGAAAAGCATGTATCATAAATTTAACTGATTTTACTTAACTAAAATGCCGTTTAGAATGGTAACGGCAATACAGCTATGCATTACAACTTCCTTTGTGGTGATCTGTCCATAGCTAAATAGCCGTTAATGAATTTTAGTCGCAATTTTGACAAGAATTAAGGATAAATAAATTTAAAACTTTTTTAAACTTAACTATAATGCGGTTAAATACTGAACATCTTTACATAGCCACTTTTTAGCTAAGCATTTACTACTTAATAATTGAGAATACCATTTAAATTAAAGTTAACTTCTAAAATTAAATCATACAAATATTCTACCAAAGATGTTTTTTATCAATGAATATTTGCTATTCTGGACAAAAACTATGTATTTTATACTTACCCATAACTGTTTCGGTTATAGAGAGATTAAACCTTACAAATTAATAAGGAACAATACCTTATATACCTCGATAACTCTAGGTATCAATGAGATCACAATTAAGTAAGCTTAGGTACTAAACAAAAATATACATGCATAAAACCACAAGTTGTATGAAATTCAAATTGTTATCATAAATTATGTACCTACTTACTCGTAGATATGAGATCACAATAAGTCGTAACAAATAAACAATATAAAATATATACTTTACAATTAACTTATAAATTCTCGCGATTTTCATGTTTTAATTGTTTATGTATTGATAGAGGAGTGACGGGTAAGGTAAGGACTTTGCTAAAAGAATACTCTATCAAAACGACGTCTACCCCTTATCCTTTTTTTAGTATATAAAGTGGTAAACAGGCATGCGGTTCGCCTGATTGTAAGCAGAAACCGCCGCCTATGGACACCTGCAACACTAGCGGTGTTGATGGTGCTTTGCCAGCCCGGAGAGGTAGTTGTAGAAACCCTTTTTGAAACGCTTCATGTGGAAGACCAACGCGGGAAGGATATTCCATACCTTGCAGGTTCCCGGAATAAAGGAGTGAAAGAATCGGACGGTGTGAGATTTCCAGCTTTGCAAGATGTGGTGGTGAACTTTTTGACGGTGTCGAGATGTGCGCTAGTAGAAGTATGATGTATGAATAAGATCAAAAAAGTCTTCAGAGCATTCCCCGAAAAACAAACGATTAAAGATGCAGAGGGAACCAAGATCTCTTCGGAGGCTAAGTGGATCCAGCTTGCTTGGTATCATCAAAAATTGTAGTGGCTCGCCTCTGTAGGGAGTCAAGAGGTTGCAGCTTGTATTCTGGTGCGCCATTCCAGAGGTGGGAGCAATACTCCACGTGGGGCCGTACTTGTGGTTCATAAAGAAGCAGCCGCTGACCAGCGTGAAGTATCGCTTCACTCTGTTAAGCGCACCTAGCTCCTTGAAAGCAAGTTTAGCTTTGGCCTCTAAGTGACCCCAAACTGGTCCTCACTAGAAATGTTTACGCCGAGGATCTCCCTCCAAGTTCTTTAAAATTTTCATGGGAATGCCCTGGAACCGCGGATCAGCACTAATTGGATGATTTTTGTGGTGACATTACTTCTTTACACGTCAAATCTATATGTCTCTCATACATATTTTATGTCATAGGGAACATGTTTTGTAATGTGTTTATGTGTGGATATATCAGTCATGTGATAGGAGTTACAAGTTGTTTGTGTTTCACAAAAATTCCCGTAAATGGGTCCTGTCATGGAATACGGCTGCGCATATAATTCATTAATAAATGAGTTTTAAATACTCTACGATTAAAATACTCACACAATAACTTAGAAATAAAATAATTACTGCGTTGTATGCAGTATTTATCTAGTGTTAGTTGTCTGATGAACGTTAGTCTAGTATGATAGAATGTCCAAAATGTGTAACGACTTAGTACCCCGGCGTTGCTGGTGCCTATAAAAAAAAATTGCCTAGTGCCATGGCAAGAATATTGACAGGAATACTCCCCGATGCGACGTTTGCTTACTCGAAAACCGCTGACCTTGTCGATACTAAGCTAGGTCTGAAGTCAATTAAAAGAAAGTCCTTCCAAAACCACGCGAACGCGCGGGCGCGGGGATGTCGGCACGACGCGGGGTACCAGCAAATAACTGCACTTTAGTGAAGGAATGCTGTTTAACGTTTTTTTAGTGGAGGAAACGTGCATAAATATTTTTAGATTCATCTGTGAATTTCCATTAATGGCTAGTAAGAGTAGTAAATTATATATTAAAATCAGGTGAATACTTATCTAAAAAGCGGTTAAGCGACCTTAACGTTGTTTATGCAAAATATTTTCTAATAACAGCATTTTAGTTAAGGAATTTATATAATAATAACATCACAAAACTCAACTTAAAAGCAGCTAAAGCACTTTAACTATGTTTTAGGATACTAAACACAATTAACGGCTTTATAGGTAGGCAATAATTTGTTTATTATTTGTTTGTTTTTTGTTAATTTGTTTTTTGTATTTGTTTATTTTTTAATTTGTTTATAATTTGTTTATTGTTTATTTGTTTGTTTATTATGGTTTGTTTATTTTTATATATTTATGTAGTTATGGGATTATAGCGGTTTTTTAGTTAAGTAATGATGGATAACGATTTTAATAGCGTGTAAAGTTAAAAAGAAATGTCACATAGCGGCATTTACGCTATTTTTATTTCAGAAACTAAGACAGATAGGGATGCGATTCTTAGACAGATCGATAGACAATTTTGAACTCTATCCAACCATGTTTAAAAGTAAAAATTGACCACCTGTGGCTTAACGGCATTATAGATAGCGGACGGCAGTATAGGTAGTAGATCTGTGGGTGTTGCTATGTGTTGAGAGGTACGACGGTTGGGTACGACGAAAATGAGAGCACAGATTACATATTAGTACAATTACAGAAGTTCACTCCAAAAAAACTCTTGCTACTACACAATAAAGTGCTATTCAGGACGTGCGAGCGCTAACTACCTTTATCATCATCATCATTTCAGCCAAAGGACGTCCACTGCTGGACAAAGGCCTCCCGCATCGATCTCCTAAACGGCCGGTTGGAAGCGGACTGCATCCAGCGTTTCCCTGCGGTCTCTTTTAGGTCGTCGATCCATCTTGTGGGTGGACATCCTACGCTGCGCTTACCGGTCCGTGGTCTCCATTCCAGAATCTTTCGGCCCCATCGGCTATCTGTTCTGCGTGATATGCCCTGCCCACTGCCACTTCAACTTACTAATCCGGTGGGCTATGTCGGTAACTTTCGTTCGTCTACGGATCTCTTCATTTCTGATTTTGGTAACTACAGTTATATTAACCTAGAAATTGCCTCTCTGTCTATTGCATTACTCTTGTCGTGTTATCTCTGTCTATCGCGCGGTACAATTCAGCTCCTACTACTCTAACTAGCTTCATACCTAAAGTGCGGAGTGGGTCAGGCCTGGTAAGAGGTTGATTGGATTAGTTTATACTTTAGGCTGTGTGCCGTGGTTTTACTTGATTTTTTAACGTTAAAAAAAAAGGCTTGGTTTAAGGTTCTGCCACAATTAGTGAAGAGAACCATATTTTTGTCGCCAAAAAAATTGTTTTGTAATAGGCTTGCGTTTGACCGCCAACTCGCCTGATATTAAGCGAAGAAACCGATTCACTCGCGATTTGAAGACACCCAGATTGTAACTCGTTACTCAAGGTTTGCATCTTCAAGTATTGTATACAAGTTTATTTTTAATTTGTGGGTGGTATGGCGCTGCTAGTTATTAGACTTTTTTTTTATCTGGTCCGGTATGCGTTTTTTCCTAAAAATTTGTGAACCCGTTTTTCACAATCCAAAATGGTCCCATGTGTGCAAGCCTCTAGGTATTCACGCGGTTTAGTCCAAAATAGTCTCTACTTAGTTTGTGGTCTAAACTGTAATCCCGTTTGTCGAGACGTTTTATCTTCAGTCTAGACTTTGAACAAATTGCGCTATAAGATACCATGAGCAAAATTTTACGTAAAATATTTGACCACTTAACACAATGGATGCAATATTTTAGTTCTGATAACACACCTCATTTATTTCTTTGATTTCTATCATAACACTCAATTTCTGCTAGCCTGTGGAATGCGCTGCCTGAATAGGTATTCCCCGATAGTTACAATCTGGGTGTCTTCAAATCAAGAGTGAATCGGTTTTTTCTAGGCAGGCGTGCTCCATCGGAGACCACATCATCGCTTAACATCAGGTGAGTTTTGGTCAAACACAAGCCTATTATAAAAAATAAAAAGTATTTGCTATTAGTAAAACGACAGCTGCAAAAACAATGAAAAAAAAATTCGTCTAATATTTCACTGAAGTATGTCGGTTGCAGTCTTACGTTCATAACCCTGGCGAAAGTGATCAGAAAGCGTTGTTTTCATTCAACTTTTTACAGTGTTATTGCAACTGTCAGAGAAAACAAACTGATACTTGGACAACTTTAAAAGTTTTATACAATTTGAGGGTAAGCGTTTGACAAATTCGATTGGTCTTGGAATCTACGGTTATTTTCCCTCTTTCAACATTTATATCACTATTTCCTTCCTCTCTGTCGATGGCAAAATTGCCCCAATTCCCAACGGTGCTAGTAGCTAAGATTTAAAAAAAAAACTAATAAGTATTATGTTATATATAAGTAGCACCCTGCGATCTCACTTGTCGTGTATTTTTCTGGGATAAAATGTTGGTAGATTATACCGATTAATTCATCGTGATTTCTTCTATATTCCTTCCTCTGTGAGGATTTTGGCGTCGCACTCTTATGCATTTGCCAGTGTCAAGTATTAAATTATTATCGAGTTTGATAATAAATACTAAGTCAAACAAGTCAGTCACAGTCAAAGTCGAGCAAAGTAAGTCACGGTCAAGTCAAAGTCATGCCCCAGTAAAGTGGTGGAGACTTTACAAGAAAGATGCTTCTATGGAGTTTTGGAAACACGAAAAAACATGTTTCACCTATTTATATCACTTTGCCATACTCGAGCACGTCCAGGAGCACTTAATAAGTAATAATCCACCATTATTAAGCCATTATTATTATTATTACACAAGTTTGGAAAATAATACAACATGAGGCAACATGTTTTTTTTTCACGTTGGCGCCAAAAGACCATTCGTGGTTATTTACCTAAACCTACAGTCCAGTCATTTTAAAATGGGTCAGAAATGCGTGTGAACCGAGAAGGCAAAATTTTGGATATTACTTGGGGTCTAGAAAAGCTTAACTTCACACAAGGTTGGCTCCTAAGAGCTTGTTTAAAAAAATATTTTTTACTAGTAATTTATTCCGTTTCCTTAGTCACCTAGTATAAATATCCCGAACATTTTATCCACTATCTTATCGAGGGAAGGTTTATTGTGAAAACACATTAGATGTTTTGATTATTTAAGTGGGTGGTAAATACCTCAGATCTGACAAACAAGAGAGATATGGTAAAATGGCGTGGCGGGTGCGAATGCCGTCAGGATTAAATCAGGCTTGATGCCTTTAGTCAAACAACTTCACCGCCCATTTTTTTGCATGGGGACTATTGGTTAATTCATCGGTGTCACGGCTAGTCTCTCATTGTGCGTGTAAAATGAGTAAGTGTAACGTATTTACAGTTTTTGCGTTAAGCGGTAAAGTAATAAAAAAATATCTTTTTTTTTTTAAAACAAGCTTTACGTATTTTTCTCAGCAAACCCTTTCATTTGATACCCATATCATGATGGATAGATAGATAGATAAGAAAATTTTGTCCACCATCTTTGGGCGTCCGCCATATTGAATATCGTGTGACGTCATTTTGATTCTCGTATTCTTCTCAGCAACCTCTTTCATTTGATATCCATATCATGGAGGTGCGTAAAAATAACTGACCCACCATCTTTGGGAGTCCGCCATATTGGATTTAGAATAATGTCATTTAGCTAATTGTCATCCAAACTAAACGTGTATGCTTCATTTCACCTCAATCGATTGTAGATAACTGTTTTAAAATCAGTTGCAAGATTTGTCCCACATAATTATACATACATACTAACTAACATTGCAAGTTAAATAAAAGCTGATACAAAACTGGGTAAAACATGGAGACATTTGAAACGATAATTATTGTACTAAGGCATATCGCCCTTGATTGTCTGATCTGAGGTTAATACGTACACGGTTGAAACATTTGCTGTGATAGATATAACAAACTGTCTGGTAAACACAAAGCAAGTCTTAACGAGCACTACGTAAACAGGTCAAAGCGTTAAATCTAGACGTTACCTAATGGCCTAATATTTTAGCATTATGATGGGTAAACATCTCATTATGTTAATTTACATTGTTAGCAGTATAACATATTTAGGTGCTTTGTTTTAAGAACCTAGGCACATTTAGTTGTAGCTGTGTGTAAGTCGGTAATAATTTCTTACGCTTTTAGTAAAAACTTCAAGGAAAAGTGATAGAAATATGTGTTGGAATATTTTTATAATAATCAGCCAGAAGACGTCCATACACACACTGCTGAACATAGGCCTCCCTTTGAACTCCACACTGAACGACAGCCTGCCGTCTGCAACCACTGGATGCCCGTGACTCTCACGATGTCGTCGGTCCATCTTGTGGAAGGCCTACCTACGCTGCGTCTTCCGGTTTGTGGTCTCCACTCAAGAACCTTTCTGGGTCCCGTCGGTTATCGGTTTCTTGAGCAATGTGGCCTGCCCATTACAACTTCAACTTGAAATGTCGGTGATATAGGTGATATAACTGATCTCAAATTGAGCACGCATGTTGCCGAGAATTAATCGATTCATTCATGATTTGAAAACACAGATTGCTACCTACATCTTAGTATGCAAAATGACTGTGACCTAAGCCAATAAATTGCAATCATGAACACGAAAGGCAAATTCGTTTCCTTGCCAAAATACAAGCAGGTTGCAGTTTATCAAACTAACTGACTAGCTAGGTATCGATATAACTCAATTTGGCAATCGTTTAGGTATCATAGTCGAAATAAATCTACTGGCATTGCGGCAGAAAGTAACTCCTAGAGTTAAATTTGACACGAAGCCAACAAATAAAATTATTACACAAGATATTGTTCAGAAATACCTCGAGTAGAATACCATTTTAATTGATTTATATTTAGTTTGGATAGAAATTACTCTTCCTTTAAAAATATTTGAAGCATTGGAATAAGCGCCATCTAGCGGGAGGTGCTTAAACTAATACAGAAGGCTGTTGGGGGTTGGTTTAGTTTGCTTGGGAAAGAACCTCGGTGAACCTTTTAAAAGGAACATTCCTGGTTTTTAATAAATAAAATCATACTCACTATATTTGTAGAGTAAGCGTTGCAAGACTTATAAAAACTCGTAGTATATGAACCTGATGGTATTTTATGCTGGATACTAAATATTAAGCAGGATAACGAAAAAATATCAAAATTTTCATATTATTTCATATTGTTTGCTGCCTAACTACTGGTGGCTCCACAAAGACACCACGAGTTTTTTTACGAGGACCAACATGAGGGCTTCTTCTACATTGAAAACACGCGTAAATTAGGTAATAAATTTAGGAGTAATCGGTGTCCATGCATACAATCACAATTATATTTATCTATGATACAATCCACCAATACAAAAAAACGGAACCAATTAAGAGCCTCTAAGTCAGTTAAAAATAGAATACCTACGAGTATATAAAGTATTTGTAGACCCGTACCATCGCGCTGCTTATCTATAGTTATAATATCTAATATTAAATGCACGTGAACAAATCCCTAACATTATATTGGCTACAATTGGTCTGAATTGCTTCAAACGAAAATTGAATAAAGTCCTCAAAGGTAGGCAACGCACTGCCAATACTCAGGGTATTGTAGGTGTTCAAAGGCGACGGTGACTACTTACCATCAACTGCCCTATCGCTTGTTTGCCTACAACTAAAAAAACATGAAATTTGAAATGATCCAAATACAAAATAATCCCGGCCAAGCGCGAGTCGGGCTCGTGCACTGGGGGTTCCGTACCACTAAATAACTTGTTAGCTACTAAAGTTCAAAAAAATTGTGTAAAAAGACAACATCCCATTAACGCTCAGGCCGTCACCCATCCAAGTACCGGCCACACCCGACGTTGCTTCATTTCGGTAATCGTACGAGAACCGGTGGTGAACAGATATTTGACACCGCCTCGCACTTGGCCACTATTTATTATTTGTTGTTATACTTTAGAGTGTGTACTATAATCATTCCAAGTTTGACGCTTGTACGTATTACCGTTTTTACATTAGAACATACACAAAAATACGTAAATAGTAATTTTTAAACTTTCGCGATTTGAACACATGTTTTAAACGTTTATCGGGACTTATCACGTATTATACAAAGGTAAAAGGCGAAAGGTACATATTTTTTACCTAAATTAAATAATACGTGATAAGTCCCGATAAACGTTTAAAACAATACGTAAATACTATTACTTTTTAACTTTTTTATTATTTCTTAATTAATCCGCCGCATTACATATTCTGTGAAAATTTCAACTGGCTATCTCTTACGGTTCGAAAGATACGGCCGTTAATTGGCAGGGCAGACGGACGGATGGACGAACAGAGAGACAGACATCGTAGGCTAAGTAATAAGGTCCCGTTTTTACCCTTTGGGTACGGAACCCAAAAAAAAAAAAAAAAAAAGCTACTCTAGCGGCATCTGTTAAAAGATTTTATCGGTCAACACCCACAAGAATTAAGTTTTTCAAAGTCTGTTACAGAACTTAAGTCAGCTGTAACAAAGTATATTCTTCAACGGTTTCATTAATTTGTTCGAGACAAAAAAGGTACCGAACCGAAAGTCTAACAAAACCTCAGGAAAGATCACGTAATCTCGCGCGCTTTCTCGGCAACTGTCTCTCTAGTCAGATCTGTCATGAGAGTGAATGTAACCGAGATAATCTCGACCATGCCAGAATTGGGCTCCAGGAAGCAAGTCTTCAACTATGTTATTCCACTCCCGTCGGCTCTTAAACTGGGCTATTACTTCGCTTTCACACTTTGAAAACTTTGTATTGAATGAAACATTGTTGAGAAAATAAATACTTTGATTTTTTTGCCTTTATATTCGACTGCTCAAGAAATAGGGTACCTAATGTTTTTCGGGTATATAATATAAGTAGGTATGTATGGTACTTTGTCTTTATAATTTCCTGTAGCTTATACGGTTTCTGAAGTGTGAGGTATCGTTGTGTAAACAGGGTTACTGGCATCGAGAAACAATACATATAGAGTCACAATCGTGCCAAGAAAATGTCCGAACCAAAACCCGGCAAACGCTACGAATTGTGCCGACTTTTTAGTTACAAGGTAACCGCGATCTGACTACAACGCCGCCACGCGATGCCAGAGCTACGGTGACATAGCGGACAACTAACGTTGAACACTATGCAAGCGACATAACGTCTAAATTGGGGTAAATGTGGCATTGTGAACTATAATTGACACAATGTAGGCATGAACATTAATAGTGTCTTTTTGTACTTACATAAAAACTTAATTAGGTTTTTTTATACATATAAACCTTCCTTGAAAAATTATCTATCAGATGGTGAAAACTGCATCAAAATCCGTTGCGTGGTTTAGGAGGAGTTAGCGGCCATACAGACAGACGCGGAAAGCGACTTCAATTTATACTATGTAGAGATAGAGATAGAGAAGAAGAAATGACGCTCGGACGTTTTTTGACTGATTTCACTGCGAAATTGTTATTCTGTAGGAATTGTATCTCGATGGTTACTGGTAATCAATTAGCACCCTCTTCGGCCCTTAAGAGGATACTAATTGTTTATCAGTAAAAACGTAAAAGAACTTTTTGCACACCCTTAGGGCATCCAACCCAGGGCACACTGATATACATTTTATATTTTAAGACCTTGTATTTAAGTTTACTTATAAGGCATTTGAAACCAAGCTGTTCGTCGTCCTTTTAAGTAAAAAAAAAAAATGGGTTTACAAATTATTGGCAAGCAAATAAATAACGTTGACTTAGACTTTGAAAACTAACAGCTTTTGTTCTACGACTTATCAAAGTTCGCGAAAAAAATCACCTGTTTCATATATTTTGTCGGAACCGAATGATTATTTATATGGAACGGCTGATTTTTACGCGCAAATTTAGAAAATTCGTAGTACTAAAGTTGTTTGTTTTGTTGTACTGACTAACCAGTAACCCTGTATATATTTGTATTATCTCTGCAATTACATATGCTATATTTTGCAACAAATCCTTAAGAGGGGGCAGCCGAAATTTTATGCTAATTTGCCATGATATTCTAACTAAACCAAATATCCGATCATCGTAATAATTGATATATGTGAATTTTCAATTCATTTTCTTTCCGCCATTAAGACAGAAACATAATAGCAAGATATTTACTCGATACTTTAATGTTTTGAAAATGGTGCCTTTTTGCTAATTTTTTTGATTTTACTTGGAAAGTACTTCAGATACATATCTAAAATAAATACTCACCGAAGGAAAATATAGTTGGTTTTCCAGTGTTAAGACAAAATTTACCTAGATTAATTAGTACTCTCATAATAAATTATATTCGATTTGAGACTTACGTCCTTTAGTTCTAAGCAACTATTCGGTCAAACGGCAAGTCCGATATTCAGTCTTATTCTGTTGCGCTTTGCATCTAAATAGCGAAACATGCTCCGTTCAACCTCAGTACCGCACTGTGCCTCAACGGGGAAGGACGCACGCGCTTGCTTTTCGCCTTGGTTTTATCTTCCGAGTGCGATTATATCAACACCTACTGTATTTTCAAACAAAGGATAATATAAAAAATCGATGGCTCGAACGCGAACACTTGAAGCGGCAACCAAGTGGTGCCAATGACCTTAGAGCACAGACTAGGTAAAGCTACTACGAAAAAATAACATAGATACAAATAAAATGGATATGACTAGGCCGTAACGCATCCATTATTATGTATGCTCAGTAATATAACTATTAGAGTCGGAGTGTTTCTTTGTGACAGACAAACAGACAGAGAGAGAGAGAGAGACGGAGAGAAGCAGAGAGAGAGAGTCAGAAAGATAAAACTAAAAATTAAATGACATTATAAAATAATTTAGGTTCATTATAATTTTACAAAATTAAAATTAAAAATCATTTAAATTAATGTGATGGTTAATTTGACTTGAGAGTTCCATCCACATTTTCTCGCGTTTTTACGAGAAGCGGCTTTCTGCAAAAGGAGGAAGGTTCTCAATTTTAACAGACAAAAAATAGCTTGGTAATAATGGAAGCAAAAAAACTGCTACTAATAAAAAAAAATGAAAATGTGGAAAGTCAAACAATAGGTACTTATGCTTTTAACCGACTTCAAAACAGGGGCAAGGTTCTCAATTCGACCGGTATAAAAAAATACTAGTCGAATTGAGAACCTTCCTCCTTCTTTGAAGTCGGTTAAAAACATAAGTACCTACTGTTTGACCAGTTGGGTTGGCTCGGGTATGTGCTGATAAGGGGAAATGCACAATACACTAGCGGGACTACTTACCTTAGTCAAAGTCAAATACTACTTACCTTTTTATCCGACTTCAAATAAGGAGGAAGGTTCTCATTTGCCTTAGAGTACCTTCAATTCGACCAGTATTTTTTTATACTGGTTGAATTGCAGTCCACCACTGCGGTGCAACAATGCGGTGCAACACTGCGTTGCAACACTGCGTTGCAACACTGCGGTGCAACAGTGCGGTGCAACAGTGTGGTACAACAGTGCGGTACCATCTTTAAATATTTTGAATCAGTTGCATAAAATACGAGTTTCTCAGATCAAACGCTAGGTGGCACCACCAGTATTTCAGCAAAGTGAAGTTATATCAAAAAATAAATAGCTATTTTTGAATATTTTGAACAAATTGGTTGGAAACATAGGTGAGTTTTTTTTTGAGGATTAGGTGAGGTTTTGCGTGATTTGCGTCCAACACTAGATGAGAGCATTAATATTTCAGAGAATCTTGACTTGTATCGTAAAATATTTCTGCCATCCTTGCATATATATCCTTGATAGCCCGTTGGTCCAGTTGGTAGTGAACCTGCCTTCTGAGCTTGGGGGCGTGGGTTCGATTCCCATCTAGGACAAACATTTGTGTGATGAACATTTGTGTTTGTTCTATATCTGGTTGTTAATATCTATTTAAGTATGTATTTAAAACTATATATGTATGTATATCAGTCTCTGGCAGCCATATCACAAGCTTTGCTTAGTTTGGGGTCAGATGACCGTGTGTGCAAAAATGTCCCAAATATTTATTTAAAATATTTATATTTATTTTAAATCAGTAACGGTGATTATAGATTGTTCAGTTCTAATACTAGAAGACATCTTCAATATTTCAGTGAAGACGTTAAATCAGAAAAGATTTCAGCCATCCTTGAATATTTTAAGTCAGTGTCATCGATTAATGGCTGCTGAGGTCTAAAGCCAAACGACGGCACCAATATTTCAGAGATTTTGAGAAGTAGCTTCACTAACGAAATTTCTTTATTTAATTCAAATCCGAAAATATTTTGACCATCACTACATATTTTGAGTTTTATTCAGTGGTAAATGATTTCACAGGGTGAGTATTAGGGAACTAACGCAGTATTTTTCATACATTTTGGGTAATGAGAAGCCACAGGCAAACCACGGCAAAACTTATCTCAGATGGCGCCACCTTCGCTGGTGCTGTCATTTGTGGCTTATATGAGGTTATAAACATTGCTCTTGAATGAAACAATAAAAATAAACTTTGCCTTTAAACAGTAAAATGTTTCTATAATGACAGTGGCGAATCTCAGTTAGATATTAACAACCAGGTTCATTGGCACCACTTGGTTGCCGCGTCAAGTGGTCGCGTTCGAGCCATCGATTTTTTATATTATCCTTTGTTTGAAAATACAGTAGGTGTTGATATAATCGCACTCGGAAGATAAAACCAAGGCGAAAAGCAAGCGCGTGCGTCCTTCCCCGTTGAGGCACAGTGCGGTACTGAGGTTGAACGGAGCATGTTTCGCTATTTAGATGCAAAGCGCAACAGAATAAGACTGAATATCGGACTTGCCGTTTGACCGAATAGTTGCTTAGAACTAAAGGACGTAAGTCTCAAATCGAATATAATTTATTATGAGAGTGTTATATATCTGTTAGATATTAACAACCAGGTATACTCGTAGAACAAACAGAAAAAGTTCATCACATAAATGTTTGTCCTAGATGGGAATCGAACCCACGCCACCAAGCTCAGTAAGGTTCACTAGCAGCGTAGCATAGCATAGCATAGCATAGTATAGAGCATAGCATGGCATAGCATAGCATAGCATTAGTTTAGTATAGTTTGATTTAATGTTTAACGATCTCTGACACTGTCTCCAGCGTAAAATTTTAATTTATATGATTTATTAATTTTTATTTATATTGTAGAAAACTTAAAAATGAAGTTAAAAAATAAACAACAAATACAATTTTGAAAAGTGAAATAAACAATTTACGGTTTTGCGCGCCGCGACCGAACCCAGCTAATCGCCAAAACGCCAACACTACGCTTATCCTGTGTTTATTACTCCTTGCCGCATGACGAGTCCAAGTACACGAGTTGTGTATACTGGAGCTGCGCGCGACTGCCGCGCTGCCGTGGTTGTGTTTCACACTAATGCGGGCGATGCGAGACGCGCGGGTGAAATCCGTTTTTTTTTTTGGTATACACTCGCTCTTAAGCAACAATTCACATTAAAAACCCGATTTTTGTCTAAAACAAGAACATTAGGTCCTCTCTAAAGCTTTCAACGTTAACACTAGGGCTTGCCTATCTGCCTACAACAAGCACTCGTAAAGCGAGGCCCAGCCTATGCCGCGACCTTTGCCGCGCCGAAAATAAACTTAACCCAGTTCTGTCTGTAACGGATCGACAAACAAACCTGACGTATCACTGCATTGAAAGATCAAGCATGCTTGAACTGGCACGTCAATTATCAAGTTCTTCTATACTGGAATATGCGGAAAGGGTTTACTAAGCCGATAAGGATAGTAGAGTCTGTGAAAAAAGAGAACCGCTGTAGGATTAAGGACGTGTGACTACTAGAACTTGGTGTTACAAAGTTCACATGTTGGAAAGCTACCAGACTTCAATTTGATAGATTTACACCACTAAAACTTCATACAATGAAATAAAACCTACTCCCTTAAAAATAAGTATAAAATAAATTGAAATATATATAACTATAAATATATATACTCTATTAACAGTCCTTTTGAAGAACTCCATCGGAAATGCCGCAGGAGTTCATTCCACATATTGCATGTGTGAGGCAAAAAGTCCTAGTAAAAAGCATATTATGCGATTTCCACATACCTATTTTATGGATGAGCCTGAGACCCTGCATTAGCTCGTTGGCTCAGAATACAGAAAAAACCTCGTAGGTTACCTACCTTTGATGAGAAAAAACCGTGGGGTGCAGCCAGTGTACAATAAGGTGATTATGACATCTAGGGATTCAAATTACAAATTATACAAATCTGTTCAATTATCCAGCAAGAAAATCAGCAGCAATAAAGCCATAGTTGCCGTAATTCCGACTAATGAGAACAAAGCAGTGACATTTGCGTAGGGCGTAAGTGCCATTAGATCGTTTACGCCATCTCGAGGGAAACATCTTGAGCTTTAATTATTAAAGGCAAACATAGTACAGTCTCTGACCGACAATTGTAGGAGATAAGTTAAAGCGGTTTATAAGCTATCTGTCTTGAGACAACCTACATGAAGGTCATGTTTCTACGAATTTGTACGAAGGAGGATAAATAATAAGCACGTCGAATAGACCTACGTCACAGATCTACTATCTGTGACCTACGACATTGACAGATGTGAAGTTGTAGATATGCTATGCTTAATTATTCACGTAATAAGATGCATGGAAAATTCGCGCCAACGTAAAAGTTTTTTATTTTTTTTTGGTTGTTACTTCAGAACTCCGTGATTTATAAGAACGATAATTGTACTAAGGGACATCTCCCTTGTTTGTCTGATTTGAGGATACAATAGTGATTTTAGCGCAAGTTGAAAATAGTATTTACGAGCATTCCTACTGCCTCTTGAATGTTGAGATAACGCTTCGACCCTCCCTCAAAAAAAAACTATAGCATCAAAATCCGTTACGTGATTTACAAAGCGTACAAGGCCATCTGTCAAATAGTATGTAGCCTTTGGAGCCTTTTACAGGTCGGTGTACATTAAGAGTGAGAGTATACCAAAAAAAAAACGGATTTCACCCGCGCGTCTCGCATCACCCTCATTAGTGTGAAACACAACCACGGCAGCGCGGCAGTCGCGCGCAGCTACAGTGTACACAACTCGTGCACTCGGTCTCGTCATGCGGCAAGGAGTAATAAACACAGGATAAGCGTAGTGTTGGCGTTTTGGCGATTAGCTGGGTTCGGTCGCGGCGCGCAAAACCGTAAATTGTTTATTTCACTTTTCAAAATTGTATGTGTTGTTTATTTTTTAACTTCTTTTTCTAAAATATAAATATAAAATTAATAAATTAAATTTAAATTACCTAAATTAATTTTCAAATTAAAATTTTACGCTGGAGACAGAGTGTCAGAGATCGTTAAACATTAAATCAAACTATAATAAACGAATGCTAGGCTATGCTATGCTATGCCATGCCATGCCATGCCATGCTATGCTATGCTATGCTATGCTCTATACTATGCTATGCTGTGCTGTGCTATGCTAAGCTAAGCTATGCTATGCTATGCTATGCTATGCTATGCTCTATGCTATGCTATGCTATGCTATGCTACGCTACACTATGCTATACTATACTAAACGAAACGAAACACGCGAAACAAAATACGCGAAAGCCCGTTGGTCCAGTTGGTAGTGAACCTACCTTCTGAGCTTGGGGGCGTGGGAACATTTTGTGTTTGTTCTACGAGTATACCTGGTTGTTAATATCTATTTAAGTATGATTAATTTAATTTAATTTAATGCAATGCAATTCCATTCAATTCAATTTAATTTAATAAAAAACCATCATCATCATCCTTCACAGAACCTTCCTCCTTATTTGAAGTCGGTTAAAAAGATAAGTACCTACTGTTTGACCTACCAGTACCTAACTCGAGCCAACCCGGCCGGTCTAACAGTAGGTATTACTACTTACCTTTTTATCCGACTACAAATAAGGAGGAAGGTTCTCAATTCGACTTGTATAATCTTAGTGTCTGTCTACTTGGTCCACAGTGTTGCACCGCAGTGTTGCACCGCAGTGTTGTAACGCAGTGTTGCAACGCAGTGTTGCACCGCAGTGTTGCAACGCAGTGTTGCACCGCACTGTTGCACCGCAGTGTTGCAACGCACTGTTGCACCGCAGTGTAGCAATGCAGTGTTGCACCGCACTGTTGCATCGCAGTGTTGCAACGCAGTGTTGCAATGCAGTGTTGCACCGCAGTGGTGGACCGCAATTCGACCAGTATAAAAAAATACTGCACGAATTGAAGGTACTCTTAGGTAAATGAGAACCTTCCTCCTTATTTGAAGTCGGATAAAAAGGTAAGTAGTATTTGACTTTGACTAAGGTGAGTAGGCCCGCTAGTGTATTGTGCATTTCCCCTTACCCCTTACCCTTACCTTACATACCCGAGCCAACCCAACTGGTCAAACAGTAGGTAATTTGTGGTGCTGTCATTTGCATGACGGCCGTTGCGTCCGTAATATTGCGTTCGCTACGTTACAGCGCCGCTATCCTAAGAAACTAGGGGACTTACGGCTAGCTGTTTAAAGCAATCCAGTTTAGGTGATGAAAAAATGTTGCTCGAACGCAAACCGTATCTGGGCGCGTATACTATAATAGTATACAACCTTGCAATTTGCCATCCTGTCAAAAATATATCTGTTTCGTTCTGGTAACAATAATTTTGGTATATGAGTAAAGAATGTAACATGTTTAATGCGTTTATGCTAAATTAGCACACAATATCATATTAATATACACCGAACAAAATACAAAGTAACTTATCGCCTCAAGCGATTTCTTCCAGGCAACCTTTGGATGGACATTACCAAACATTACTAAAAGAAGAGTCAAGGTAGTGTAGATCTGTGGTATAGATAATACACATTACAAACAAATAAATACTGAATACACAAATAATACAATTTACTTATACATACTTACTATAAATAATACATATAATACGTACGTATAAAGAAATATAGTGGTGGTAGACAAGTTTTTTTTAATCTGTAATGCGAAAGTTGTTTAGTATTATTATTTTACACAAAAGACATAACTTAACGGCCGGTTATCCGAATCGCGTAGGCAACAAAACGCTCCCTCAGCCCCCGCCAAGTTATAGCGACGATGTATTTTGCCACGCTAAAATCAGGACACCCGCGGGGGGAGTGCAACGACAAAAACGAACATAGGTCCGACCTCAATGACGCCTGCCGCGGTACTGAACGCGGCGCGCAAAAATTCTCGCGACCTTTTTACGCTTTTAATTCCACTAAAAAACAAAACTAAACTACAAAAACCTATCCAAATAAAAAAAAATGAACAAAATTTCCTTTCAATACATGCAATTTCCAGGTTGTTACGAGCTTTAAGTAGCGCATGAAACGAAAAAAATAAACTAACTCGACTTTGTTTTAGATTTTTTTTTTTGATCGAGTAAGGTTTATTCTATCGTGTTTTGAACCAAATCATAAACTCAAACAGATGTATCTGTGACATGTATTTTTTTCCAGCTCAAATATTGTAATTTAACTGAATAAAATTGATTTAAAACCGTCAATTTTGGTATATGAGGCCGTTAAAACATTAGTATACAAGACGTCTGTTCCCAGCAAAAACGATCCAAACAGCTATTCGTGAACAACAAACAGGGGTTCCATTTCTCGCAGCTGGTTACTAACGATGTGTCTTGTGGGGAGATTTCTATGGAACTGACGCAGACTTGCGAGTTTTTTTACAAGTGATTTTTGTATTTTATACAATGACTTGTATTTTATTTATATTACACGGGAATTATTCACGTAATATTTAAGGATACTCCGACTATAGTTTCAACCGTATTTGGCGGTCTTTTTCAATGTGAATGCGCGCGCGCGGCTGCATCTCGCTTTGCACTTCGCCACGCGACGCGCACGTGATGACAACGGCTGCTGATCGGGTGCGGGGGTGGGTGCGTAGATAAATATGTTACGCTGGTGCGCACTGGAGCTCT
Source organism: Agriopis aurantiaria (assembly GCA_914767915.1). Taxonomy (NCBI): domain Eukaryota; kingdom Metazoa; phylum Arthropoda; class Insecta; order Lepidoptera; family Geometridae; genus Agriopis; species Agriopis aurantiaria. The sequence continues at coordinate 11,485,739 of OU612002.1, read as the reverse complement.
TCCTGACTCGAATCTTCCTGTGTTTCGGGAATACTACGACTACACTACTACTACACGTCGCCACCAGTCTCACGGTCAAGTCGGTGACACGTTCCATCCTCCATCCCTATTGAAGGTTGGACATTGACTGATTTCGATGGTTTCTCTGACTTTCTGGGGCACAAAGAATTCCTCCCGTGCCAGCACTTTCGTTCTGTCGAAGCTGATATAATGATAACCCCTTTCAAAGTTACACAAAAAAAAACTGACGCGTTAGTAAGCTGCGGTATGACGCGAATCATGGGTGTACAGGTGGACTATTGATCAGACGCGTCTTACGATGATAAAAACTTGGGCAAATCACCTTCAGACCTCCGATTGCTCAAGGTTGGTCCAAGAATACGTCTGTGACTTATAACTGATAGTAGGTATACATATTTCACAGTTTAGTGTGAATATATTAGAAGATATAGATATAGATATAGATATAGATATAGATATATTTGAAGCCTTCAAGGCTTCAAAAAAACTGTTGGAAACGAGTAACTAAAGATTGGCAACGTATTTGTGATGCCTCTGGTGTTACAAGTATCCATAGGCGACGGTGACTGCTTGCCATCAGGCAGCCCGTCAGCATGTTTGCCACCTAAGGCATTAAAAAAAAATAAAAAAAAAAAGTAACAAGAGTCCCGGTAAAAAAAACGATATTTGTTGTTTTTTTATTTGTTGATAGGCTCGTGCTTAATATGTTAACTAGTAATCTGTTTGATGTTAAAAATATAAATAGACTTGTAAAATAAGACTTGTGAACTTTGAGAATATAACAAAGAAGTCCCGCTGAGAAGAACCATTGTGTGAACTGCAGACAGCCTGCAGCTAATTACTTCATGTGGCGAATGTCGGGACATTAGACACACTTGTTTACATTGTTTTGTTACAATTTTGCTGTGTATATGTGGAACGTATCGAGAATACTAGCAAAACTTTAGGAGTTAGCTGAAGGAGTAAAAATCAGCAGCGCCGGCCCTGCGATAGAGCGAGAAGAGCAGTCTCTAGGCACCAGATAGTCATCAACATCATCATCATCATCATTTCAGCCATAGCCCTACGGCTGAAATGGTATGGTATGGTCTTATTGTGGTGCCCTATAGGCATAGGGCCCCCAACGATCTCCAAAAGAGCCAGTTGGAAACCTGCATCCAGCGTTTGCCTGCGGTCTCGTTTAGGTCGTCAGTCCATCCAGATAGTAAGGAGCGCCAAAATGTCAGATATAAAGTGCTCAGAAAATTAACTTTTTTTTTTCATACTAGTAAATATTATGTTTCACTAATGTAAAATCTTTCACTGATAAAAAATCACACCATCCCTGACTGATATAGGATGTTTTGTTTAAAACACTGGCAGAGCTGCGAGCAAAAGTTCTGACTCTAATGTAATATAAGAAAAAATTACGTGGAATTGTCAAAAAATTACTTGACTATATAATTATTAGGTACGTTGTTTTTCTTATCATTTATTTTACTGCTTTTGTATTGCATGTTCTTTATTGTTATTACTGTTCTGACAAGTTTTAATGTTACTGATAGTTTAAATAAACACCCAAAAACGTATACATACTCGTAAACTCCTCGTAAAGATAACGTTTTGTCATAAAACTAAAACGTTGACACACTATTTGATTATCACACGAGAGGGTTATAAAATTTTGCCCTCATAAATAATTTTATTGTTTTTATATAACGCATCTTTAAAAAAAACATATAGGCAAATTGATAACCTACTCCTTTTTGAAGTTGGTTAAAAACAGTTCTTTCGCTTAAAAATCGTGAAGGAAAATATCGTAAGGAAACCGGTATATCCAAGAACCTCAAAAGTTCAAATACGTATAACATGGAGATCCTGGGCCGGAGGCGATTGACGTAAAAACAAAGCGTTTAGAAATAAGGATTGTGTGTACCTTGCCTGTGCCTTGAGCATTCATGCCACCATAAAGGCACCTTCTTACGGCGGCGTCGTGTGTCGGGTCGCTCTCTTCCTTCAGATATGGTTGAGGATGGCGATGGCTGACACATGTGTCATACTGGTGATCGGGTGCTGCTTGCGGGTCGCTAGTCTGGTCGCGGTATACACACAAACTAGATATAACATGACTTAATTATTTTAACCTTAGATTAAGAATTAATTAGATTAAGATCTAATTAACTTTCCTCTCCCAGTATTTTGTATAGCTTAAGCAAATTCATTAATCGCCTGAGACACAGAATTACCTAGTTCAGGCTCACGTGTTTTATACACCTAATTATTATTATTAATTATTATTTTATTTTGAATTATATATATATATACTTTTTTCTTTTTAACTTTTTATCTGTAAGACATTGTTACTTTAGTGATGATTAATATTAAAACATTAGTGTTACGAGCATAGTGCCATCACTCTGCCATTTGTACGCCTGACCGGCACAACGTGATTTAGTACTATTTTTGTTTATTTTAACATCTTTTGTGCATGAAAATGCACAAAATTCTCATGTTGTATGCAAATAAATGATCTTTATCTTTATCTTTATCTTTAATTATGTTTACTTATGTTTTTGTATATTTGTCAGACCTTTATATATTTTTGAATAAATTATGATTATGATTATTAAAGTTAACAAATTTATAGTTAAGTATAACAAAAGTCATGGAAACAAGTGACCGTGTAGATGATTATTAAAAAAAATATGAAAATTTCAGTGAAAAATGTTGACTGAAAATCGTAATTTCATTCTAAACACTCTTGCTGGGTTTTTTATCATAGGATTCTAGCAGTTAACCGATGTACTACTGTGAAAAAATATATTTATTATTTTACTCTGTTTAAATAACTTGAACATTTTTAGAGCGTAGCAAGTTGGCAAAACATTTAAACTAAATTTACATTTTCACTAACTAAAATAATTTTGCTTTTACTCTCGTAGAAGTTGGCTACGTGATAGAGCTACGAGCTACGGCGTAGCAAGTTTATAGTTAGGAATAAAAAATAGTGATGTTTCTTTTTTTCTATTTTAGACACATTTTACTGTTTTTTTTTTTTTTTTTTTTGGTAAATTGTTCATGACCATGTTACTAATAGGATGCTCCTGCCTATCCTCCGGTGGTTCTGGTCGCAGTTTTGGGTCATACCCGGGTCCACGGAAATCCATTAGAACACGTTTACGGCTTGTTATTGGCGTGTTATGTGGTTTCCTACAGAATTAGGGCCCAGGTGTCAGTAGCTCCCAATTACCTAACAGCGATCAGTACGGTGATCCAATTTGCAAATATCGCGCCGGACGGGCGAGTAGTTCTTGACGGGAGGTCGAGGTGTCGGGATTGTGATATCGAATACCTGATATATTGTTAGCAATATTTTCAAAAGGTATTTTTGGAATGAAGAGTTCTGTCTCCAATTAGATCATTATAAATATAAATTGTTCTGTCTTTTTAATGCTTTTATTTCATGCTTGTAACTAACGAATTGTGTAACCAAATCTTGAAAGTCGAATTGAACCTACTTCTAATTGTCGTATCAAAAATGTATGACTTACATAATTTAAATTATTAAGAAAAATTATTTAAAAAAAAGCCGATTAAACTCAAACGTGTTTTATCATCCACAGCCTTCCTTATTTCACTGCTGGGTATAGGCCTCTCTCGTGCTATGTTATCCGCCTCGGTCCTATGCTAATCGAGTCCAGGTTCGACCCACGATAGTAATAATATCGTCAACCCATCTTGCAGTTGGACGACCAACGCTCCGCTTACCTTGCCCCAGCCACCATTCTGTTAAAACCTTACTCCACTTGTCATCACTGCGCCTAGCAACGTGTCCTGCCCAGCTCCACTTTAATTTCAT